>CM029923.1:9172500-9772500 GCA_017639245.1 Myiopsitta monachus | reverse complement strand
CCTATCACTTCAGTCCCTAATGAAGAGTCCCTCCCCAGCATCCTTATAGGCCCCCTTCAGATACTTGGAAGTCTGATCTGAGGTCTCCACACAGCCTTCTTTTCTCCAGGCTGAACAGCCCCAACTTTCTCATCCTATCTTCATACAGGAGGTGCTCCAGTCCCCTTTCTTTCAATTGTTTACCATTAGATATAGTTTAGTTTCCACTTAACTTTTTTCAATTTCTAAAAGCTTACTGTTGCTTTTCAGATAAAGTTAAGGACTTTATTATTAGTAGCAACTGGCAATATAATTGTCCATGACTTTTTGCTGACATACTTTATTGTAACAGACCGCCTATTTCTGAAAGAAACTTCCTTAATTTATGCCTATTGCTATAATTCCTAATAGCTTTAAAGGGATAGTCTAGGTTCTAAGCTATACATTCACTAGTTGTTCATCTATCAGATATAAGTACTTAAGTTATCCAGTCACCTTTATTCATTGCGTTATTCTGTCATTGCTATGAAGACGGGTGCAAACTCTAATTTGCCTCTCTGTACCAACCACTGAAGACATATTGCTTTTGAATTTGTCATATTAACAGTGTGCTGTTTTCATATTTTCTCAGGAGATACGAAGTATACCAAGAACTGTTGCTTGCATTCAAAGCCTATATAAACTTACAGTTCGTAAACACAAAATGGATGAAGAGAGAATACTTGTGAAGCAGAAAACAAATCCTTTTTTCAGCAAAACTTCCTCTGTGTGTGTTCCAGTAACTCCTCTAAGAATAAAAGCGGTCTCAAGGTAAATGCTTGAAAATTAGTCTACTGGTTTTGCTGTGGCAGTATAATGTTTTAATGATATGCCATTAATATTTTCACAGAATTAAACCAGACTGGGTTTTGAGGAAAGATAATATGCAAGAAATTGTGGATCCTCTGCAAGCAATTCTGATGGTGATGGATACACTTGGTATTGCCCGCTACTGAAATGTAAATGATGTACATGAAAATGTATTTTTATAGCATGTCTTTAGCAACTTTAAAGAAAGCAAATAAGTGTCGAGCTACCCTTGATTGTTTGGTTTTTTTTAATTGCAATTAATATGTCTCACTTTTTTGTATTGTGTACAGCTTTTGAAATCCTGTTTTGTTCTACTGCCAAAAGCAATTGTACAATAAAATCATAAGCCCTGGCAACTTCACTAGTGCATTACTGTTGTAACTGACTGGTTGTCGTGGTTTAAACTCTGCCTGCAACTCAGTACCACTCAGCTGCTCACTCTCCCTCCCTTCCCCTGCCTCCTCTGCCCATGGGCAGCATGGAGAGAATTGAAAGCATGTAAAACCTTCAACTTCCAATAGGAACAGCTTAATAATTAAAGTTAAAATATAATAATAAAGGAAATAACAAGGAATCATAGAATCATAGAATAGTTAGGGTTGGAAAGGACCTTAAGATCATCTAGTTCCAACCCCCCTGCCATGGGCAGGGACACCTCACACTAAACCATGTCACCCCAGGCTCTGTGCAACCCAGCCCAAGGAGAGAGATATAAAGAAAAAAAATATACCAAACATAAAAATGTCCCCAAAACCCCCGCCCAAAGCAACAACCAACAGTGATGTATAACCCAATTGCTCACCACTCCCTGAGTGATGCCCGTTCCTGAGCAGCAATCAGCCCTTTGCAGCTAACTTCACCAAATTTCTATACTGAGCATGATGTGCTGGGGCATGGAATACCCCTTTGGCTGTTTGGGTCAGGTGTCCTGTCTCTGTTTCCTCCTAGTTTCTTGTGCCCCTCCTCACAGGCAGAGCATGAGACCCTGAAAAGTCCTTGATCAGGGTAAGCGCTACTGAGCAACAGCTAAAATATCGGTGTGTTATCAGCATTGTTCTCAGACTAAAGCCAAAACAGAGCACTGCACCAGATACGAGGAAGAAAATTAACTATCTATCTCAGCTGCAGCTAGGACACTGGCTATAAGGGGGTAGGTTGGAGGAGTGGGAATTTTCTATTCCCTCTTACTTCAGTCAAGGCAAATACTGTGATAACAGAATGCCCTTTAAACTTGGAACTCGGGAGGTTCTGCAGGGAACAGTTCAAATAGTTTAAGTTGTTCTATTGTTCATAAGCTTGTTGCCTGGTTTCAAAGTAGAATGACAAAATCCGTCGTTTTTACAGATGTAAAGTATGCCAAATGGAAGTAGGGTTCTGCAAGGCTAGTGTTATGGTATTTAGAGAGCTAAAATAAATGAAAGCAGTGTTTTTAGTGACATTCAAAATACTGCATGCACTGAGGCATTTTTGAATGTCTGCCTTTGAAAATCTGGTTAATTATTTACAAAAGTAAAATCTAGTTTGCCCAGGTGGTGAAAACTTCATGGAGACAGTAATGAAGATGAGACTTAAAAGCTGTTTTTTCTTCCTAGTAATGATGTGTTCAGGCAAACTCCTCGCAGAAGGTAAATACACTGAATTCTATTGTTAATACATGTACATTGAAACTAGAACATGCAATCTAGGTAACTTAAGTACAATGTCTTTCGTATCTTTACCTAGAATAAACACT
Source organism: Myiopsitta monachus (assembly GCA_017639245.1). NCBI lineage: Eukaryota > Metazoa > Chordata > Aves > Psittaciformes > Psittacidae > Myiopsitta > Myiopsitta monachus. The sequence goes on along the minus strand of CM029923.1, from coordinate 9,769,940 downwards.
GATTTTTAAGTATGATTTTGTTGTGAGATGGCTGATCATGATTCAGCTGTCGCTGTAGCTCAGGGCTACAGATTCACATCTGAGCTTCAGCTGTAATTTTGAAAGGTTCAGACTTTTATTCAGAAAAAGTTTCTTTTGAAATGTATTTGAGCATTTTGCAGCATTTATACAAATTGAATTTTGTACTATTAAAATATTTTCTACACGGGAGTGTCAGGAATTGAAGTGTTTTGACTTTACCACAAAGCGAAAGAGTGGAAGTTAAATGGAACCTTGCAGAAGCTAGTCTGGGGTACTTCTGCATTTCCTATCCGTATTTTCAGGGCTGCTTAAAACTGCCGGGTTTCTATAGTTTGCATACCACTTGAACTGCAAGTTCACAAAGGTGTGGGGGTATATAGGGTTACACCTCTATTAATTGAAAAGGTGTCCTTTTTCCATTTTTCATTTTATGCTGCTGTATGTTTAACTCAAGATTATTTGTTGCAAACCACCTGTCTTCACTAGAGTTTTGTCCTTTATACAAAGCAGTTGAAATTACTCTGATGATACCCTTTGGAAAGCCAAACAAAAGGTATGTATGTAGCAACTGTTTCTGTCTTTTGGTTACTTGAAAACCGTAATTACCCTCAGGTTTGGTTTTGGTGTTGTTTTGGGGTAGATTTGGTTGGTTCGCTTTTAGTTTGAGGTTGGTTTTTTTCCATTTTATATGTAATACAGTGGCTGTGTGAGGAAAAGAGTTATTAAAAAAATTATCTTGGCAATTTGTATTTAGTAAAAATACAGAATTTGCAGAAAATTGTAGTAATTGCAGTAAATTCTAGTGACATTACTGAGTGAAGAAGCAATAGTTTGTTATTTTGGTTTTAATGTGTAGGGTGAATGCAGCAACGCCAACTTGTGGGGGAACTGTCCAATTCTAATGAGATCCATAGGTGGTAATTCAGTTTTTAAAACTGGAATCTTCGGGTTAGATTGCCTTGTAATGCCATGGAGAGAGTTTTTGAGACCAAAAAGATAACTTTGTAAGAAATCCGAACATTAATATTGCTTTTTGGTGGTTGTGGTGTTTGGGTTTTCCTTTTGTTTGTTTTGGCTTTTAAGTAGCTTCATGCTGCACTCAGCACAATTCCTTTTAAAGGTGTTCTATTATTGTTTTGTCATCTTCCTTTATTTGTCGTTCTGCTTGTTCTTTTCTAAACCTCAATTTCTTCTTTCTTTTCCATTGTTTATGATCTTAAATTCTCTTTCTTCAGCAATTTTAATTCCTTTATTTCCTCCTGGTAGTTTGTCATACTGTTCTGATAACATTTACTGAATCAAGGAGCTATCACATAGCTAACCTTGACACTGTTGCTGGTGGATTTTAGAGCAGGCATCAGTATGTTTATGCAGCAAAGCGTGCTCATGTCTTCTGGTTTAAATATAAAGTCAAATAAGTGTGTTCTGCATCAGTATTGCCCAGTTCATATTAGGAAGTTTCATCCTACAGCTGATGTTCCTGTGAATGTAAAGAACTGATGTAACTGTAATATATCTTAATTTCAATGAGTCTTAAAAGACCCTTCATGCTTGCAAGTATTCAGAATTTCATTCACCTTTTTTGAAAGCCTGAGTCAATTTAACTGATATTAAATAAACTAATGCAAAAAAGCTTATATTTGGGCTGAGATTTTTAGTGAGATATATATTTATCTTTTTTTTTTAAGATAAACCTTGTGATTTGCCAAATATAGAAAACGGAAGGATTGCCCAGTACTACTATAATTTCAAGAGTCACTACTTCCCTATGAAAAAGGGAAAAAAGATTTCCTATTCCTGTATGGTTGGTTATACAACTGAAACTGGGACTCAAGATGGAAGAATAACTTGTACTGCAAAAGGCTGGTCTCCAGTGCCACGCTGCTATAGTGAGTTAGCTTTATTAATCTCCTCATTGCTTCTAGCAGGAAACTTTATTCTTAGCAGCTGTATTTCCAGGAACATAGAGGAGCAGAAGCTGTGTAACAGGAGGGATCATAGAATCATAGAGTCATTAGGGTTGGAAAGGACCTTAAGATCATCTAGTTCCAACCCCCCCTGCCATGAGAAGGGACACATCACACTAAACCGTGTCACCCAAAACTCTGTCCAACCCAGCCTTGAACACCGCCAGCGATGGAGCAATCACATCTTCCTTGGGCAACCCATTCCAGTGCCTCACCACCCTTACAGGAAAGAATTTCTTCCTCATCTCCAATCTAAACTTCCCCTGTTTAAGTCTGAACCCATTATCCCTTGTCCTATCACTACAGTCCCTCAGGAAGAGTCCCTCCCCAGCATCCCTATAGGCCCCCTTCAGATACCTGGAAGGCTGCTCTGAGGTCTTCACACAGCCTTCTCTTCTCCAGGCTCAACAGCCCTAATTTTCTCATCCTATCTTCATACAGGAGGTGCTCCAGTCCCCTGATCATCCTCGTGGCCCTCCTCTGGACTTGTTCCAACAGTTCCATGTCCTTTTGATGTTGAGGACACCAGAACTGCACCCAATACTCCCAGTGAGGTCTCACGAGAGCAGAGTAGAGGGGCAGGATCACCTCCCTCAACCTGCTGGTCACGTTCCTCTTGATGCAGCCCAGGATACGGTTGGCTTTCTGGGCTGCGAGCGCACACTGCAGCCAGCTCATGTTCATTTTCTCATCGACCAACTCCCCCAAGTCCTTCTCTGTAGGGCTGCTCTGAATCTCTTCTCTGCCCAACCTGGAGCTGTGCCTGGGATTGCTCTGACCCAGGAGGAGGACCTTGCAATTGGCATGATTAAACTTCATCAGGTTGGCATCAGCCCACCTCACAAGCGTGTCAAGATCCCTCTGGATGGCATTCCTTCCCTTCAGTGTATCAACAGAACCAACACAGCTTGGCATCATCGGAAAACTTGCTGGGAGCACACTCAATCCCACTGTCCATCTCACGCACAAAGATGTTGAACAAGACTGGTCCCGACACCCATCCCTGAGGGACACCACTCATTACTGGTCTCCAGCTGGACATTGAGCCATTGAGCACTACCCTTTGTGCACGGCCATCCAGCCAGTTCTTTATCCACCGAGTGGTCCACCTATCAAACTGATGTCTCTCCAACTTAGAGACAAGGATGTCGTGTGAGACAGTGTCAAACGCTTTGCACAAGTGCAGGTAGATGACATCAAATGCTCTACTCCTGTCCATCAGTTCTGTAGCCCCATCCTAGAAGGCCACCAGATTGGTCAGGCAGGATTTCCCCTCAGTGAAGCCATGCTGGCTGTCACCAAGCACCTTGTTGTTTTTCATATGCCTCAGCATGCCTTCCAGGAGAATCTGCTCCAAGATTTTGCCAGGCACAGAGGTGAGGCTGACTGCTCTGTAGTTCCCCGACTCATCCATTTTCTCCTTCTTGCAAAAGGGGGTTATATTTCCCTTTTTCCAGTCATTGGGAACTTCACCTGACTGCCGTGATTTTTCCAAGATGATGGACAGCGGCTTAGCAACTTCATTGCCAGCTCCTTCAGGACCCGTAGATGGAGTTCATCAGGTCCCATGGACTTGTATACATTCAGGTTCCTAAGACGGTCTCAAACCATATCCTTTCCTACTGTGGGCCCAGGATCTTCTTTCTCACTGTCCCTGCATCTGCCTTCCAAGACTTGGGTGGTGTGGTCAGAGCATTTTCCGGTGAAGACTGAGGCAAGGAAGTCATTAAGAACCTCAGCCTTCTCCAAATCCAGGATAGCCAGTTCTCTGGATAGCTTCTGGAGAGTGCCCATGTTGTCCCTAGCCTGCCTGTTATTTGCAATGTACCTATAGAATCCCTTCCTGTTATCCTAAACATCCCTAGCCAAGTTGAATTCTAAGTGGGCCTTAGCTTTCCTCACCTGGTCCCTAGCTTCCCAGGCAACATCCCTGTGTTCTTCCCATGACGCCTGTCCTTGCTTCCACCTTTTATAAGCCTCTTTTTTCCTTTGAATTTTCCTCAGCAGCTCCTTATCCATCCAAGGAGGTCTCCTGGCCCTCGTGCTGCACTTTCTTCTAGTTGGGATGTATCGCTCCTGAGCTTGCAGCAGGTGATCCTTGAATATCAACCAAGAGTCTTGGACCCCCCTGCCCTCCAGGGCTATATCCCATGGAACCTCCCTGAGCAGGTTCCTGAAGAGGCCAAAGTCTGCTCTCTTGAAGTCCAGGGCAGTGAGCTTGCTGTACGCTCTTCTCACTGTCCTGAGGATCTCGAATTCGACCACCTCATGATTGCTGCAACCAAGGCTGGCCTGGAGCATCACATTTGCAACCAGCCCTTCCCTGTTGGTGAGCACGAGGTCAAGCATGGCACCTCTCCTTGTCAACTCCTCTATTACTTGCAGAAGGAAGCTGTCTTCCACAGAATTGAGGAACCTCCTGGATTGCTTGTGCCGGGCCGTACCACCCCTCCAACGGATATCAGGGTGGTTGAAGTCCCCCATGAGAACAAGGGCCTGCGAGTGTGAGGCTGTTCCTATCTGTCTATAGAGCGCTTCATCCACCGAGTCCTCTTGGTCAGACGGTCTGTAACAGATACCCACAATAATGTCTCCCATCAATGTTCTTCCTTTAACCCTGACCCACAAACTCTCTGTCTACCGCTTACCTGTTCCCAGACAGAGTTCCATACTCTCCAACCTATCCCTAACATAAACAGCAACTCCCCCTCCCAGCCTACCGGTCCAGTCTTTTCTGAAGAGCCTGTAACCTTGCATTCCATCACACCAGTCATAGGAGCCATCCCACCATGTTTCTGTGATGCCTATGATATCATACCCCCGTAGATGGGCACACATCTCTAATTCCTCTTGTTTGTTCCCCATGCTATGGTCATTTGTATAGAGGCACCTGAGCCAAGCTCCAATTGAAGCCGGCCCATTGGCTGGAGCTGTTGGAATATCTCTACACTGCTCTGAACGTTTACTATAGGTGCTGGCCAGCGATTGGGTGTGTTGGGATGGAATGATGTCCCCCTCCCCCAACACATCTAGTTTAAAGCACCCTTGACCCGTCTGGCACGCCTCCTACCAAATCCACTCTTCCCTTTCTTTGTCAGACCAGCTCCACCAGCCCCCAGTAGACCTGTGTCCCATGTTCAAGGTATCCAAACCCCTGACTATAGCACCACCCTTCTAACCATTTATTAACCTGGCCAGTCCTCCTAGCCTTTTTAAGGTCCTGCCCTGTATCCTGGAGAATTGACGAAAAGACAATTTGAGCTCCAGAGCCCCTATGTACCTCCCCTAGAGCTCTGTAGTCCTTCTTTATGTTCTCCGGGCTACTGCTATCTATATCAGCAGCACCCACATGGATCACTAGAAGTGGGCAACAGTCAGTGGGATTTAGTAGAGCAGGCAGCTTCTCTGCAGCATCCTTGATCAGAGCCCCTGGTAGGCAACAGACCTCCCTTGAGCCTGGGTCAGGCCGACAGATGGGTGCCTCTGCTCCTTTCAGAGTAGAGTCCCCTATTACTATGGCCCGCTGCTTTTTCCTGGCAGCATCAGTAGTGATCTTCTTTACCAGTGCATCAGCCGGTTGTTCCTGATGGGAGTGCGGTTCCCCATCAGCCCCCTGTAGGACACCAAAGCGGTTTTGGGTGGGAACAATGGATTTAGGAGGAAGCCCCTTGCTTTTAGTTGTCCTCTTCCTCCTTTTTCTGTTGTTTTTTTTCTGTTACTGTTTCCCAGCTTCCTGGGTTAGCGGCCTCCTTTCCTGCATGAACAACAGTAGACGCTTATGTTTTAAGACAAGGTGAAATCAATCACTTACGTATATAAACTACATCTTTATACATGGAATATGTTTCCAATAATTAATATTTTTAGGGCTTTAACCTAATGCGCTTTTCTAAGAACACCAAGCAAGTTCCCCAGTGCCCTTATTTTGGGAAAACTAATAGCTTTCCCTCAGATGTATATCTCTAAAGCCTCCCTAGCTCTAGGTTCCTTGATTGTCACGTTCCATGTTAGTACCATCAATTTGATGTATTGTTTGGTGAATGTGGTAGAGTTTCTTCAATTGGTCAAGACCACCAGATTAGATCAGGATAGCTAAAAATACCTTCTTTTGCTTATTAGAGAACAAAAATATTCCTTTAATTCTTTCTACTCAAGCTGTCTCCTTTAATTTAGGAAAATGTAACAAGCCTCTTCTGGAGAATGGTGCTTTTTATGGTACAGAAATGTATTTCAAAATGCATGAGAAACTGCAATACAAATGTAATCCAGGCTACCACTCTCCAAGTGGTGCAACTGAAGATACAGTGCAATGTCAGACAGAAGGATGGAGCTCCCAGCCAAGATGTACTAAAAAATTTGGTAGGATTCTGCATTTTTCTCCTTTATTATCTCTTATCTGTATATAATTCTGCTGTCCTTGTCGTAGCTGCAGGGCCAAACTGCCTGTGTCAGGTTATGACCTGAGTACTCCCAAAGCAGGTTCTCAGCAGTACCTTATGGGAAGAATTTGTCAGATTTCACATGCTGCTAATTTTGTGAATTTGTATAGATAAAATTATCTGTAGAAGAAATAAGTATAGATGAAATCACATTGTTTCAGTTAAAATCATCCAAACCTTCTTCCCAGATGATGACTGGAAAAGTCACGCAAACTACTGCATTTTAATTCTTCATTATTTATAAAGATTTTTGCAAAGAGTTTTGCCTTGGATATGGCCACTTCTAAGGTGTATCTAAGGAAAATTTTAGAATAATACCTTGAAATGAAAAGAGTGACTAATATTATATGAATGTTTTATTTGTTCAAGAGTCATGTCAAGTACCAAGTTTACATCATGGCAACTACTTCACAGCCCAGCAAGAGCTTCAGCTGAATGAAAAACTGCTATACAAATGTGATGAGGGATATCGTACTGCAGGAGGAAACACTACAGAAGAAGCAGTGTGTCTATCGCATGGGTGGTCCCTTACTCCAAACTGCAGTAGTATGTTGTGAGCTTGAATATAAGTCAGTTTGAAATTCGATTTATCCTACAAGTGAACAAGAAATCTGCAGAAAGACTTGTTTTATAAGCTGGTGGGGGGCAGAGTGGGTAGCAGAAGGCTCTCACAGCTGTTTTTCACTGCTTTATGTTTTCTTCCTAGGAATAACTTGTTCCTCTTTGAGTGCAATAGCACATGGAGGTTTCTATCCTGTGAAGAAAGTCTATGAAGAGGGAGACGTAGTTCATTTTTATTGTGAGGAAAATTATTCTGCCAGTGAATTTGACCTAATTCAATGTTATTATTTCGGGTGGCATCCAGACCCTCCAGTGTGTGAAGGTATATATTTTCATAGTTTCATGACATATTATGTTAGATTCTTAGTGAACACCTTCTTTCATGAAATACTACATGAATACAAAATAAAAATATGCTTTTTATAACCATTCACAGTCCAAATAGAAATCAAGTGCTAGCTGAAGGGCATGGAGCCAAGGTAGCAGGGAGAGAGACAGTGGTACTTGGAATTAGTTTACAGTGGACTCAGTAGAGTGGATTCTGTCTCTTGTTGTTGCTTCTTTGTATATTGGATCCTGGAGAAGCAGCAATCAACAATTACAGGGAAATTGTTCAACCCCTGAATCTCAAGTTAAAGCACATTCAGGTGCCACGAAGGTTTAATCAAGCATGCTGAATGCTGCCTTGTGAAGTGGGAACATGCCTCTTGAGATGCAATAAAAATAAAATCTTTGACAAGTTCCTCCTGATTCTGGGGAATTATGGTCCTTTTCAGAGTTTTACAGCCTCACCAAACTGTATATGTTTTCAACAAAATTTACCTAGAAAGGTAATCAGAAGCACAACTTCAGCAATTGCGTTCACTTCCCCAGTAACTGGGGGATAATAACGATTCCCAGAAAAGAAACTTGAAAAAGAATGAAAGGTCTAGTGAGGCAGGTGAGGTATAATAAACGTCAGAAAAGGGTACAAATCGACATCTAGGCTAGCTGAGAATTCATATTGTTCAGCATACCTTGATGTGGATATTGTCCCCTTTGTGGATTACTTCTGAGATTTAGGAGATCTCACTGCCTCATGGTAGCAAATTCTCTGCTTTATGTACAAGGGGTGCTACATTTTGATGACAGAGGATGGGACAATCAATCTTTTTTGTTGGTTTAAGTTAAATGAATGGTATTCTTTTCCAATATATTTTTACAGGTTTTTTTCCCATGAAGTGTGTTTTTAAAGAAGATTTAATAATTGTTGGGTGGGTAGGATGGTGTGATATTAAGAATTATATTTAGCCTTTAAAAATATAGATGTGTTAAGCAGAATTTTCAGTAAAATCAGTTTTTTTGTAATTCCTTTATAGCTAATCTTGCAGAAGACTCTGATTGAGTGCAAAGATGAAAATCATCTTCCTTTCCTAGAAGACACTGTAGTGTTTAAAATGCACTAGAATATCTCAATTAAACAGCATATGTTAGGAGCCCAGCTCTGTATTTATTCTGATGACACAGCAGGAATTTTTCTTGAGTGGATGCAGATAAGGTGGGGTGCTCAGAATGAAAACAAACTCTCAATCAAGTCTTGAGGATATTGCAGTTGCAAACCTAAGGCCAGGTTGGATGAGGCTTTGAACAACCTGGTCTAGTGGAAGGTGTCCCTGCCCATGGCAGATCTAGGTCTAATACATAAGCTGCTTTAAAGAATGTATCAATGGAGTTTATGGGAAATCTCTATTCCCTGAAGTCCTTCAAAAAACATTTTAAGCCTATGTGGAGAAATTATGAAGTTGTTTATAGCAGTGCAGTAGCATAATACCTCATATTTATTGAATGTAAAAATTACTGTCTTTTTTTTTCTGGTCTCCTATTTTGTTAAGAAAATGGGAATAAGGAATTACTCTGGATCAACCACAGGTGTCTTTTGAGTTATGGGCTTGCATTCTGTCTAGCACAATTAATTGTGTCTATGGTTTTGATTAGTGAGAAAATAGTATGCATTTTTTGTTTACAGATATAAAAAATAAATGTCCTCCACCACCACTTCCTCCTCATGCTCATATCATCACAGATAGAAGAACATATCATAATGGAGACAAAGTTCGTATACAGTGTCAAAGTGCATTTGAAATAAGAGGATCTGAGGAAATCCAGTGTGATAAAGGAAAATGGACATCACCCCCTTTTTGTACTGGTTAGTACTCTTATGAAGACTGACAACAGAAATGAATCTTCAGACAATGCCTTATCTATCTAGAGAGCCTCAGTTGCCATATCTGCAAAACTGTTTATGTCCTCCTCTGTTAAAATGGTTGAGAGGTTAAGTGCAATCTAATTGGTAGACAATCGGTTCTCAAATCAAAGAGAGAGGACGAGCTGGGTGAATTCAAGTGACATGCATGTTATGTAGTTGTTCTCTAGAATATTGATTTCATTAGATCTTGCAATGCATCAGTGTGTCCATTGTGGTATTCGAACATGAGTTATTTCTTAGTTTCTGCTCTGGTTCTGTTTCTGCTGTGGTTACAGGAACTATGGATAAATCAGAATCTGAGGCACTCCCATCACTTGAGGCAGATGCAGCAACAAGGGCAAGCAAAACACATCACAATGAAGAAATGAGTAGGTGAACATTGCTTTTCTATTTAAAAGGGACTTAAATATTCTCCAATAATATTATAGGCATTTTATGACTACTTTTACTAGTCTTTTGCTGTAGTACAGTTCCTTGCTCTTGAAAATGTTTCCATGTTCTGCAGACATCAATGTAGTAGTCGGAATGAAAGACCACTGTTGCTCTTTTCCAGTGAATGTAAACTACACTTATATGCTTGTTTCTGTATTTATTATTTTATTGCATACATGAGCATTTACCTTCATTTTGTACCCTTTCTGTTAATGTTGTCTGAACATGCAAATTCATGAGTATTCTGCTGATTCTCTGATCAATTGTTCCATGGGTTTTCTTTTAATTTTGAACCCTACATGGGCTAAATATTTCAAGCAACATATAAAGACTGTCTCATCACAGAAAAAGAACTAATCTATATTGATTAAGCCAGCAAGAGTCAAGAGCTGATGAAGATGATGAAGAAGGGAAGTAAAATACCTGTCTGCAATTCAGTAAGGCAAGAGTAGAGTTTCTGAAAACAAAATTTGAAAAAGAAATTATATTGGTTTAAATTTTATTTGCATGGCAATTTTTTGCTCAGTCTATTACTAGCCTGAGACTTTCACCAGTGTTAACATTGTTTCAAAGACCTAATTACCTAACTCCCTACTTTGTATTAGAAACGCAGCAAGACTGTACCTCTCCACCTGTGGTTAAAAATGGTGTTGTTCTTGGCCCATTATTGACAAGTTACAAAAATGGTTCCTCAATAGAATATGGTTGTCAGCATTACCATTTTTTGGATGGACCTAGTACTGTTTACTGCCAACAAGGAAACTGGACAGAACCACCGACTTGCTTCGGTAAGTTAATGAAGTTAACTGTCTAAAGGAAAGCTCGGCTACCTGATGTGCTCCTCACACTATATTTTATGGAACCTGTCAGAAAGCAACCAAAACAATATTGACTTTGACTAACCTGAAAAAGCCCAAAGAACAACATAAAATTTCCAAAAGGTTTTTGGAAGATATCAAAATTCTTTTAACAGTGACAAAACAAAGAAAAAAACCCAAAGGGAATTGTCAAAACACTTCCTTATGTTAACAGTTTAAATTTACTGTGTATTAACAACTATCCTCAAAGGGCTTACCAAACCTGTCAGCCAAATCTGATGGGTCAGTTTCGGTGGATGACGGTTGCCATTATGAAAATGGCAACCATCATGAAAAAGTTACACTGAAGAAGTTCCTTTCTTCAATAGTAAACCTAGGCTAATGTATGTTTACAAATGCTCATAAAACCAGATGTTGCCAGAGGTGTCCATTTTCTGTGATTTTCTGATCCAAATTTAGGCTGTTTGGTTTTTTTTAATGTTATTTCTGTTACTTCAGCTCATTTCTTTACATTTCCTAGAACCGTGTATTCTTAATGTAACTGATATGAACAGCAACAACATAGAGCTGAAATGGAGACAAGAGGAATTGATTTTCCTTCATGGTGATCTCATAGAGTTTGTATGTAAACAGGGATACAGTTTTTTCCAGACTACCCTTCCGTCTCCTGGGAGGACACAGTGTAACCACGGCAGGCTGAAATATCCAAAATGCATTATGCAAGGTAAATCAATACTTTTTTATTACCTTTTTAATTAATCAATGTCAAACTTATTTAGAAATAATTTACTTTGGCTGTGTGGGCCTAGAATCTGTTGTAAATAATAGATGTTTAGAATTCAACAATACAGATACGTAGACACCCACGCACAAGACACCTATATTGTTAAATATATCCAAGCATGGAAAACGTGTACAGCTTCTTTGATGGGGCAGGCTGTAGAAAGGAGGCAGGAGCTCATCTCCAAGCACAGGGAATTCAAAGCTCTGTAGAAAGACAGCTGTATACCATTAAATGCACACTAGGGATTTCCCATAGCTAAAATTAAGCGGAGATTGATTTCTGTTCTGGGACATAATGAAACAGCAAGAAAATACACAGAGAATTGACAGACATCTAGTGTGGACAGGCATTTAAAGCTGCTGATTTGTTAATTTCCTAAGCTGACTGCTTCTCCAATGTTTCTAATGTCGTTTCAGCTCCTACAGAAAAATGTGACTCTCCACCTTCTATTGCGAATGGAGCTCTTACTCTCCCACCCCTGACTCAATATGACAATGGTTCTTCTGTTCAATATAGTTGTTCTGAGTATCATTTTTTGCAAGGATCTGGGGAAATCTACTGTTCTGAAGGACAATGGACTTCACCACCAGTGTGTATAGGTAGGTTTGATAACATAGATAAGAATTTATTCTTCTCTGTAATTCATAAAATCATAGAATATTTTGGAAGTTAGTTTTAAATGTCATCTAACCCACACCCCCTGCAATAAGCAGGGATGTCTTCAGGTAAATAAGGTTGCCCAGAGCCCTGTCAGCCTGACTTTGGATGTTTCCAGGGATGGGGCACCTACCACCTCACTGGGGAACCTGTTCCAGTGTTTCACCACCCTCATTATAAAAATGCATTCCTTACAACTGTCTGAATCAACCTTTTGGTTGAAAACCACTGCCTCTTGTCCTGTCACAACAGGCCCTACTAAAAAGTCTGGCCCCATCTTTCTTATAAGCCCCCTTTAAGAACTGAAAGGTTGCAGTGTCTCCCCAGAGCCTTCTCTTCTCCAGGCTGAACAACCCCAACTCTCTGTGAATTCAGATACTTAGAATTTATAAATTGGATATTGTCTAGTAGAACTTTAAGATCTCAACTTCATTTTTTCTTTTTTCGATGAAATTTCTAATAGGATCAAGTGCAAGCTTGTCTGGCCTTTGCGGTTTTTTTTTTTCCCCTTAAATATGATATGCCTGCAGTATCCAGAATTTCATGCATAATACATTAGGAGAATGGGTAATAATCTATGAATTTAGTGTTGACTAGTCAAAACCATGCTACATTAACACTGATTACATCTCTTTTCTTTAGAGCCATGTATTTTGTCAAAAAGTGAAATGGAGAAAAATAATGTGCTGCTGCAAGGATTCTATGAGAATCAAGTTTACTTTTACCATGGGGATTATGTTGGTTTTTACTGTAAACAGAACCATTTCGGAGCAGAATCTGGTACAACGTTATTTCAAGTGCAGTGTGAGATGGGACAGCTGATGTATCCAAGGTGTGTTAAAAGAGCAAAATAAGTATGGACTTCAGGAAAGCCTACAGGAAAGGTATGTGCATGTTCTTTATCTGGAATTAACACCTGAATTAAGGTGGTCTTATATTTTTAAGATCACTACAGCCAGCTTTGAAAAATGAGTGATCAGTTACATTGCTGGGTCTGAGCTGAAGGGAAAGGGAAGTGAAAGGGCCTCGTGGTGTGAGGACAGGGAATGCAGCAGAAGAATATAATACTGGAATACGCATGGAAAATCGATGATGTAGGAGTTTCATAAGGTTTACAGTGATAAACTTGAGGATGCATCACAATCTGGGGGACCAGAGCAAAGCCACCACAGTGAGGAGATGCTGAGCAAGTAGTCCCCTTTGTGAGGACATTGGCGATTTTGACAGTATGGATGTTTTTGTGAGTACAGAATATAGCTAACTTGAGACTTTGTGCCCTTCAAATAGGCGTTAAACTCTAATTTTACAGTGAGGCCTATTATTTTGTACATCTTAACAACGCCCATGCCTCCTTTCACAGGTAAGAACCCTCTAATGGACAAGGCTTGAAGTACAAGAATAAAAAAGCAAGTATAAAAACAAAATTTCATTTAAGCGATCTATGAAACCATTTAAAACCTAAAAATGGGCAAATTCTACTGAGTAGTTAATTATTATTCTTAAAAAAGGTCAAGCATGCATCATTGTTTTGCTAATTGAGAGCATTTAAATTATTAAAATATCTAGTCCAACTGTTTTGTATGATTCCCGATGACACTTAAGCATTGGTACTCTTGGAATTTTGCCTATGAAGATATGAAGAAAGTTCAGGAATATGGACATTTGCCTTGCATCCATTTTATTATGTTTCAATAAAAATGTTGCTGTAAGTTTTTCTTCTGTATTTTGTGTAAAATTCATCTTTGTCTGATATTATTGCATGTATGTTGTTCTGTACGGTTTTCCAAAGCTTTTGTGAGTGCTAAGTGAATAAACCAAAAATGAATTGAAGCATTCAAGAAATAGACAAATTCTGCTTATTTAATCAAAATCCAGCCAACCGTTCGGTGGGAGAAGAAAAGATTGATAAAAATAGCTTTTTTTTATGCTACTTACAACAGCATTCCAAAATGCTTTCTAAAGATTAAAAAGTCATTGTTTTGTAAAGTGTTATTTAAAAACTAAGACAAATAACAATGAGATTTAGCAACTTAACATAACAGACTTCTGATGTATGACATGTAAATCCAAACTAGATGTTCACAGCTTTCACTTTTAGGTCACGTTATGAACAACAGTTGTAATGTGAATTCGTGAGTCTTTCTGAGTTAAGAAATACAGTAAGCATTCATTTAAACAAACTGAGCAGTTTTCAACCAGTAAAGTATTGTGGCTCAGATATGTAGAAATTTATTTCAGTCTCTGAGTTTTCGCATCCTAATAATTCCCGTGTCTATGACAGATAGATGAAAATCTATTTCCCTTTAGCATGAAAGATGTCTACATGATGGACTAGATCTTGTCTTGATTGTAAGCAAAATCTTGCAAGGCAGCTAGTACATCTCTGACTATATCAGTAAATTCACACAAGGTCAACATCACCTAGGTATCAGAATCAGAAAAAACAAATTTGGATACAGACATAACCAAACTGGGATGAATGGGGAAAAAAGTAAATTGGGGCAGGTTGTTTATTTGGAAGGATAGTGGGGTCGAGAAAGAGAAGTACAAACATGGTGAAAAGAGGAACATTAAATAATAAAAAGAATAATATGGTACGCACGTGATATAATTCAGACTCTTCCAGGGATACCAATCAAGCAGCTCTGTGCTTGCTCACTTTAGTGTTGATATGGCCAAACCCCTAAATCTGTAGTCTTGGCTATACTAGAGATCAAACCTGTTCCCATGGTCTGGAAGACTAATTCAGGGCATGGAAGGAGGGCTTATTCTTTAGCTAGCAGGGAGAAACACCTCAGAGAAATAGCTGGAGCATCCACATATTGCTATGTTGGTGCCCGTTCCAGGCCTGATGGCATCAACATCTTCGCAGTTGCTTCCTAACACCAGCCTGTGCTAGTGCTTTTAATTCTCTTGTTATTGGTTTTTTTTGCAGCATGTTCAGGACAGCATCCAGGTATTTTCTCTGGTCAAGAAAAAGTGTATTTCTTTCCTTTTCCCCTTTACAATTTTTCTTTTTTCATGAATTATCTGAAAACAAACTTGTTGCTTTCAATCTTGGACTATGTTATGTCTATTAAGTAACACAGCAGAATTATGTGAAAGAAAATGAGAGCTAGAGCTGGGGTTTCAAAATCCGAAAAAGCTAAGAAAAATCTGCGTGAAATCTTGAAAATAAAGATTTACAACATGAACATAACAAAACAAACTGAACACAAAATTCTCACCGAAACTAATGAAGACACAGGGAGTGATCAAGTTGCTTCTGTAAGGTAAGGAAACCTTGTCAATGACTCTAATTTTGCCAGAATGTATTTGTGAATGTGAATGCATGTGGTTAAGCAGTGTGGGAAGACATAGAGCAGCTACATGCACTGCTGTCATAGCAGAGAAACTGCTGCAGGCGCACAGTCCAGGCCTGCTGTTTTCCTAGTGTGGATGTGATGCTGAAGGCACATCTGTCAAAACACTGTGTTTAGTGCATGTGGAATATACAGTGCAAACGAGGCTCAGTGATATATAAGCCCAAGAGTGTTTCTGACCTCTGAAGTGTATTTGGAAGCAGAGAAAGAATTTTTCTTTGCTTACACTTACCGAACCAAGGTGCTGGAGTAACTTCTAAAATAACCATCAACATACCAAAGACCTCAATTTTACCCTTCTCAGTCCTGAATTTTTGCTGTGCTTTCTGCATAGTTAGGCATAGGATTGCAGAAGAAGAATCATGTTGCTCAGGACCCTGGCTGGCTGAGTTTTTAATATCTCTTAGGAGATGTTTTCTAACCTTTCTCGGCAACCTGTTCCATTGTCTGCCTACCCTCATGGTGGATCTATTCTCCTAATATCTAACTGGAACACCTTTTTCTGCAGATTTGTGCCTGTTGTCTTTCATCCCATCACTGTGCACCTCTGAAAAAAGTATGGCTCAGTCTACTCTGTACTCTGTCATGAGGAAGCCAAAACCAGAAATAAGTGTCCTCACAGTCTTCTCTTAAGAAACAGCTAAAAAAGATAGTTCTGACGTGGGAGTAGGCAGATATGATATAATAACATTTCTGCAGAAAGTTTGGCTTGTGCAAATTTTTTCAAGATCAGCCTTTTATTTGCATCATTGAATCGTTTGGGTTGGAAAGGACCTTTAAAGATCATCTTGTCCAACCCCCGTCATGGGCAGGGATATCTTCCACTAGACCAGGTTGCTCCAAGCCCTGTCCAGCCTGGCCTTGAACACTGCCAGGGATGGGGCAGCCACAGCTTCTCTGGGCAACCTCTGCCAGCGTCCCAGCACCCTCACAGGGAAGAATTTCTTCAAAAGAAAAAGAATTTAGAAGAATCTTCTTTAATCTAAATGCATCCTCTTCCAGTTTAAAACTTCAATCATGAGAGACAGGCCTTTCCTCTTGCATAACAATCTTGCACTTACACATTTTTTGAACAGATGAAAAAGGCATTCAGGTTTATTTATAGATTCTTGCCTCTGTGGTACGAAATAGAGAAAACTGACTTTTGTCTGGATATAAACTCACAGACCAGGTCAGTCCCTGTAACCATCAAAGTTTTGAGTGCTGTATGCGCTGATTCAGACTGGCACATTTTAACAAAGGTGAAACTTTTCCCCACTGAGGTTTCAACAGCTTTTATATTTTCTTTAAAGTGTTTCATGCAGTGAAGCTGTAGGTCTATTGCCCAGGCCTGTTGCCTTTAAGGAGCTCTGGGTTAAGCATAAGAATATTTGTTAAGTGTAAAAGGCCCCTTTTTAAAGAGCAGAACTGGAGATAATGGAGGGGAAGTCAGTCTGCAGAACATGTCTGAGGAGCAGAATTCAGAGCAATTTCCAGTGTTTTAAAAAATGGTAATTTACTTTCTGGAGCCCTGATGTGAAATCACTGGGTTTTAAAGTCAGGAAGGTATCACAGGCCTGCAATACAATAACTGATATCAGAAGGGGAAGATAGCTGACTTAGGGAATTCTGGGTAGAGTGGCTACAAGAGCAGTACTGCACCATTCAGTGGCATATAATTTACATTTTCTTACTAAGCAGCAGGTTTGGTAGAGCAAGGGGATAGTAATTTCTACAGTAAGCTTTCTGTGCAATGACGCTGACAGATCAAAGGCCCTGCTATTCTCATCCAAGAAGAATGGTGATCTAGTCAGGGCTGTGCAAAGGCAGTCAGGCTCTCACTTATCCAAGCAGTGCTTTCAGGTAGGCTTCAGCCCATGGCAGTATTGCAGAAGGTTGGTCTTGCTGAGCATCACCCTGTGTTAAAGCAAAACAAAAGTGATTTTACACAGCAAGTATAGTCCTCTTCTACCTTGCTGTGAAGATCGGCTCTTTTAAACAGTGCCTGGATTTTCTCCTCTGAGTATAAGGAAACATAATCTTGAATAGGAAGAACACTTTGTTTTGTCTTTTTTTACAAAACCAAATCTACATGTTGCATAATAAAAATTATGCAACCTGTTTGGAGCTAACTGACTGGAAATGGCTGCCTGGTTAGCAATTGCTATTTAGAAAACATAACTCGGTGTTTTCCAGTGACTGAGTTACAAACGAGGCCAAGAGTTAATGACCTATATAGATCTATAAAAGTTAATGATCTATAAAAAGGGGCAGGTAGGGTGGCATATAAGGTGGAAATTAATTTGCTTTTAGTTCACGTGTTTTATTTTTCTTAGTGCTAATCTGAAAGGAAAAATTCCTGAGTGAGAGACCAGTCTTTCTGAAGCACAGGAGGATTAGAAGGTAAGGAAGAAGTGAAAAACTGCACTCAGTGAAATCCAGAAAGCTTTCTTATATACTGTTTGTGGGGTTTGGTGTTCTGTATTGCAAACCTGCCAGGACTCCATAAGCAATAGTCCTTAGGGCATGTTGGACTAGCATGTAAGAATCTAAAATACAAATAAATACTTCATGTCTCTAGAAATATAAGTCGCGTGTTTATATTTCCTGGCTTTCTCTAAAGAATGTGCTTACTTCCTTAAGAAAATGGTTAATATAGGTGTTAATATTAGGCATTTGTCACTGAGAGTTTTGTGATTCTTCAGAAAAAAGCCTTTTGGAAGGTGCTTTGAAGTTCTGCCAGTTGTATAAAGTGGCATATCAATAATGAAATTAATCTTGTGTATACAGCAATAGCAGTATCTGATGATCCTCAGATGGATGTTACCATTCAGTAAACAAAACAATGCCATATGTGTTTTTAAGGGAGAAAAAACAACTCAAAGTCGATTGCTATGCTAGTTAATCCTGTATTTCACAATAGTTCATAGCAGCAAGTGCATTGGAAGACAAGAAATGAAATCCCCTTGAAAAGAAGATTGTGTAAAGATGCTCCACAGAAAATAATCTTTAATGTATTTTTAGTATTGTGATGACGTGAGGATGGAGCTCAGTTTGCTCAAGTTCATCCTGCTGGTGCAGCCCAACAAACATGGGTTTTGCCTTTGCTAATAAAAGAACACAGGCTCTGCACTGACTTTGCAGTGCAGGATCTCTGGGCTTGCCTGGATTTGTCTTGAGCTGTTTTAGCTTATTCAGCTGTGATAGCAGTTGTTCAGCAACCGCCCCATTGGCTGCCTAAATGTCTTTTAGTTTAGCTCTAATTCTTACTGGCAACAAGTACTTATTGAGCTATCTATGACCCCAGACTAAAATGTGGTGTGGGAAAGGAGAATGTGGGTTGATATGAGGGCGGACAGAGATCAATGACTATAAAAACAAACCACGGTGGTCAAGCAGCGGCCCCAGCACAAGTGCAACCTGGTCTTAGGCAGGTAAACCCAATTTTAGCGGACAGAGACACTGAGTAACTGTGATCCAAACCGGTGGACTGTATTGAAAAAATACATTTAAGCACAAGCAAATGTCAGTACTTAGGAGGAAGGGACCCCTGCTACTTGAATCGAACTCTTCTCAACAAAGACCCTTGTGCACTAATGGACCACTAGTGGCATTCCCCTTCTGTCTTGCTTGATTTTAAGCAGACTGATAATAAATTATGAGCTCCACATATAAGGTTGTTTTGCCCAAATCAAAGCCTTAAGTTTGAAGAGCTAAGTGCACTGTATTATGTGTTTTATAAACATACAGGAGATTTTGGTTATGGGCTTCATAATGCTTCTGTGTCAAGTTCATTCTGAAAAGCTTTGTGACAAAAAACACCTAAGCCTTTTTGCAACAATTGCATAATTTATCTGTACAGATTGACTGCTGTGTTGCAAGAAAATTATTGAAGGAGATTTCAAGGACAGCCTTGGGAATCATGGGAGTAAATACGGGAACATGCGATTCTGGGCACAGAAAGCAGCGACTGTTGCAGAGGACATCTTTAACTCCTAAAGCTTGAAAATGACTCTGTTGCACCACACCATAGCATTCCTGCTGTGGATGGGCTGTACTACATGTAAAGGTAAGTTATTAAATAGGAAATCTACATTTTAATCCAGGTAGCTGGTGACAAGTCAAGAAAAATGAACTGCAAAAAACTACACCATTTATTTTTTACAGAATTCCCTTCAGAAGTTTGACATGAGAGTTACAATTTAGAACTATAAACAGTGCACTTGAGAATATTTGCTTTGTATTTTCTTGTATGAGTTTGGTTTTTTGCCTTGTGCCTAAACTTAATGACTCTCATCAAGAACCTAACTTAATACAAGCCATAAGTCACTTAAAATGCATTAGTCCATATAAATTCCTTTGTATTTAAACATAGCTACTATTATTTTGAATACACACTATTAAAAATGCAAAACACTGATTCGATTTTGAATCATAATACAACTCTTTAAAAATACAGGTACTTTATTTTTTCAATAAATTCTATGATACAAAAACTCATACTGCCTGAAGGAGGTCTTCACTGTATACGTACCTTTATTAAAATAACCGGTTTTAAACTCGATGATTGATCCATTTAAATCTATTCACCATATTAAGATTATTCTCTCCCCTCTGCCTTTGAATGTGCTTTTTTGGTATATAATTCATACTTTATGAAAAAATGATCCAAGTTCTTTCATTTGGAACTAATTTTAGAAATCTGGGACAAACAGATTTATTTGTAGAATTGATGTGACTGCACGTGTAAAACTTTTTTCCAGTATAATGCTGGAAAAACCAGAAACTGTACTCTGAGAATTTCAGGTGCTTATTCATATTTTCAATTAAAATGTCTTCAATATTTTTTCAATGCAAAGACTGTAAAAATAGTGAAGGCGAAGATAATTTCTTAGAGCAAAGAGTCCGTGCTGTTTATTAGTGTCGTATATTCCCAGATGAATGGATGTCAGTAATTGAAACATTATTTAACTCCTGTGTGCTGCCATTATTTGCAGCTGCCAGTATTGTCCTGTATCTATCAAGTAACAAGAACTTGTACATGGTTCCTGCTAGAATAGCATTGCAAACACCCACCCATCACTGATCTTGAAGAAATTGCTGTTAGGGATAAATAAGGACAAGAAGAAAATGGCAGCATGCAGTCAAATAACAAGAATCTGTGCACAGCTTCTGCAGGAGCAGCCTGTGAAGACCCACCAATTATTGACTTTGGAGAAATTGTTAGTGGGAATAAATCAGCATATAAGGAAAGTGACCGTGTGCAATATGTGTGCAACCCTGGATACACTTTATCAGGATCAGAATGGGTAACATGCTATAAAAAAATCTGGGTACCTGGGCCACCAAAATGTTTGGGTAAGTGTAACTTTTATTGCTGGTTGACTTTGTACTGGTAGACAATTCTAATGATTCTGAAACTCCTACTTTGTTAGGTTTACAGTTGTTGCTAGATTATCAGGTCTGGAATAGACCATAATTAATCCCTGGGTTCAATGCTACTTAGCTTGTGGATCTTGGCCTTTAGTGTCCTAAAACCATTTGCACACTCAGTCATGTTTTTTATTGTGAGAATTTTGGAACTGTCTGGAAGGTTGCAAGGAGATAAACATTTTACCTGTACTTCCAAGAACTTGTGCAACAAGGTACAGATATTGACAGTGGTGTCTGCCTCCTTCCACCATGACTACATTAGTTAAGACATCCTTTCATGTAGTTCCTGACTGTCCCTTATACGTGGGAAGAGTGCTGTTGTGGTAAGCTGCTTTGCTGTCTTCAATTTCCTCCTTGCAGCTCTTTGTTAGGAGCCTTATAAAATTAATTTTTAATCTTAGGTAATGGAAACACAACTAGGATAAAATTAGACATAATCTCGCTGATTTCATTAATTATTTCAAGGACTGTGATCTCTTGAAGTCAGTACCTCTTGAGATCATCACTGCTGTTCCCAAAGTCTATAAATATGCTTGGAAGTAGTGGATATCATTGATAAACTACCTAAAACTAAACATTCTGAATTAACTGTGATGGAGAATCAAGTGTTTTAAGTCCTCTGCATTTTACTTTTAAAAGTCACTGCTGAGTGATAACCAAGCTGGTTTTGAACTATCTTTGCTGAGGAGGTGCTTCACATAATAAAAGCCACTAAACTTTCATACTTCATCATTTTCAATTTTTCTTGTTTCCTTCAGCACCGTGTACCATTACAAGACAGCAACTGGAAGCCCAAAACCTGCTTCTCTCCAATGGAAAAAGACGAGCATTTTTGATTCAAAGTGGTCAGTGGGAAATATTTGCATGCATGACAGGATTTAAACTCACAGCCTCTCCTATCAAGCAGTGTTTTGATGGGCATATTGAGCTTCCTTCGTGTATTTCTGGTAAATATGCACCATATTGAATAAAATTGATCGGTCAAATACATCTCTGTGATTTTGCGGTTATTCATGTACATGAATTGCATCTGCCTGTACTATCAGAGACTGTTTATTCTATGGGAAATTGGTTTTCCCACCACAAATGCACTTGCTGATGATAAGGTTGTGTGCAAACCCAGTGTAGAAGGCAAGTCACCAAAATCACCAGTGCATGATGTGAGAGAATCTCTCCCTTCCTCCTACTTAAAGCAAAAGCAGTTTTCAAATAATAGTTACAAAGTATGCTTCCAAATTTGCTCATCAGGAATAAATCTCTTGGTTTCAACAATTGTATAATTTCTCGATTTTTTTTTTTCCTCATTTTATTTTTGTGCCTTCTTCAGGTAACAGTAGTATAAATGATATGATGGCATTAGTCAGGACATCTACAGTAAGAAACGCTGAGGGATCGGAAATTCAGTTGCTAGAACATTACCAATGCAGGAGGTATCTTATAAGCAGAAATTCATTTAGTGGTAGAATCAAGTAGTTTTCAGAAATGGAGATAGCTCAACATAGGACAAATGAGGTGACTGAAGCGCACAAAGTGTCAAACATGTCTATTTTCAAGCTGCACAATTCTGATGCCACGGGCTTTTTTTTTTGTATGGCATAGCCTTTTTCTGTAATTTTCTGGAAAGCACTCTGATGACAATGATAAATCTGAATGGATTGTGTCTCAGGACACAATCTTTTCTTAAGGAACTGTCTTCAGGAATCACTCTTCTCTTAAGGAACGGCACATTTCTAAGAGTGACAGAGAAATGTAACCTTTTCTGTGCCCTAAGAAACATCTTCTTAACAACTTCACGCAGTTATGGTCAATATACTATGCAAATAAAAACTTATGCAGTAAGTATAAATATGTTCTTCAAATTAGCAAACACTTTTGCTCACTAAAGAATCTATATGGTGGGAAAAAGCACATTCATTCTATTGTCTATTACATAAGCGCAAGCATCAGCTTTCTGCATCTTTGAATAAAATGCCATATGGAAAAATCTCTCTTCTCAGATGTTACCTGTGGAGCTGCCCCTGAAATTCCCCATGCATACATCACAAGCACTCAACAGGAGAGGTATCTGCCCGGTGCCAGAGTGCACTTTGAATGCGAAAGCAATTTTCAGATGATGGGTAGAAATTATGTCATGTGTGCAAATGGAGAATGGTCACAAGCACCAACGTGCAGAGGTAGGAATCTGTGCTTTCGTCTTGCCTCTTAGCAAGAGCGGACTGTTTGTTTCCCTAAACTCTTTCCCGGACCTCAAAGTACCTTTTGTACTTCTCTTCACTTTGTGTTCCAGACCTTAGTGCTTGCTATTCCTTCCTTGCACAGTGCTTTGCTTTAGCTTGATGCTTCTAGAAATGCTGGGGATCTTTTCGTCAGCACCAAAAATGTCTTGGAGAAGCAGGGCCTAAAATGTACTGCTCTGCCATTCTCCTGTACGATGCTGCTGTTTCCCCAGAGGCTGCCATTTCAGCCTCCCTCTAGAAAGATGCATGAGGGCTCCTCTGTCCCGTCCAAACCTGCCAGGGAGCACCTGAGTGGAAGAAACAGTAGGGGAGGGAAACGGTTGTTCTTCTCCAGGGCTCCGCTCTGACCGATGCAGAATCCCAGCAGAGACTCAGATCTAAGCCATGGTAGATCTGCTGGGGCCATGAAGTGGGAAGAGTGCTCCTGTGACAAGGAACCGCCAGGAGCTGTGCTCCTGTCCCCTGCCCAAGTCTGTGGCCTGCGCAGGGTGAACGAGAGCTCCTTGGTTTCCGCGCACCTCCATGGAGCTGACTGCGCTTACCCGTCCCTGAGCAGCGCTGACAAGCTCATCCGCTGCTGCCGCTGCTCCAGAGCTCGGAGTTGCACAGAGCACCAGCTCGGTGCTACCCGGTGATTTCCAGGCATTCCAGGGCTCCCTGGGGAGGGCCGTGGGCGCGCAGGAAGGCCGGTGTGGCTTCGCGGGCAGCCAGGTGTAGCTACAGAAACACTGGCTGTTTCTGGAAGCTCTCACCGACCCTGCCTTCTCCTGGGGGTCCCAGAAAGAGTGTTCTCTGTCACTCCTCATTGCCGCCTCCACAGCCAGCTCCTGGAGCTGTGACCCCCGTGAGGCAGCAATCCGGGCAGCAACTGGAGCCAGGGTGCAGAGGGGACCAGCTCTCTTCCAATGGAGAGACCCAAGTGGCTTCAACCGATAGGGACACCGCTGCAGAATTACCCTGGGGCTGAGAGCGGTTGCTGGCCAGGCCTGATTTTGAGAGGCAGCCCTGGAGTGCCCAGGGCTTTCTCTCTGATTGATTGGGAATTTTCTTCCAGGGAAAGGTGGGAAATGTGGCTCGCCTCCAGTTATTGAAAATGGAGACCTCCTGTCCTTCCCCATGCAAGAGTACCCGGAGGGTGCAACTTTGGAATACAAATGCCCGGACTTCTATGTCCTGGAAGGATCTCCGTCTATCACCTGCACTGATGGGCAGTGGACAAGCCCCCCAGTCTGCCTCGGTAGGCTGAAGCACGTGCTGTGTGGGCAGAGGCTGTGCGACTGCTCCTGTTGCCGTTTTCTCAGAGCCTGAGGGCAGCGCCTGCGCGGCAGCGCTTGCGCTGGGGCTGCGATGCAGAACAGCGGACGCCTCCTCCCTTTGCCTACAAGGAGTTTCTTCTTGACATTAGCTCTTGGAGTCCCCTCTGCTGCCTGCCAGACGAGCGCGTTCAAGGGGAGGGGAGTTTGGCTGAACCCTCCTGTGTGAGGGGATCCCCGTCTCTGTGCAGGGCTCCTGAGTGCCCCCGAGCTGGGGAAGCTGCTACGCTCAACAGGTGGTGAGCAGGGAGGGAGGGTCTGAGCGCAGGGCAGTGCTGGGGAAACGCAGGGTCGTGTCCATGGCACGGCCACAGGGGAGCAAACGTAGGGAAGTTGTGGGCAGAAGGGAAGGACTGATCTCGGAACAGACGCGGGGAGATTCGTTGCGGACCTTCCCACCCCTGCTTCGGTCTTGCCCTGTGTGACTGGGCTGCCAGAGGGAAAGGGCTTCACCATAGCTCTGTGTGGGTTCTCAGCCGTGGTCTCTGTTCCTTTCGGTTGGATGTGAATGTCTTTGCTGTCACACGTAACAGAGGGCCACAGCAAAGAGCTGGATGCCCTTTTTGACGCAAAGAAAATCTGTAGGCTCTGGGGGAAAAATGCTACAATGTGGTGAGTCTGCATGGAATGATGACACTCTTTTGCCTTTTCAAGTGGCCTGTACAGCATCTGAAGATGACATGGGAAGAAACAATATTGAGCTGAAATGGACCAGCGGAAGGAAGCTGTATTCCAGATCGGGTGACTTTATTGAATTTCAGTGTAAAAGAGGCTATATGGAGGACCCAGCCTCTTCCCCATTCAGAGTAGAGTGTTTGGAGGGGACATTAGAATACCCACGGTGCAAGCCAGCAGGTAAGTCACCTCCTCTTTGGGCAGAGCTTAGGTGCAGTGCTATTGCATTTTCAGTGCAGAAGCCAAGGGCAAAGCC
This sequence comes from Myiopsitta monachus, assembly GCA_017639245.1. Lineage (NCBI taxonomy): Eukaryota > Metazoa > Chordata > Aves > Psittaciformes > Psittacidae > Myiopsitta > Myiopsitta monachus. Next base: position 9,744,761 of record CM029923.1, on the reverse strand, counting down.
TTTAGGTTTCCTGGGAGAATGTCTAGTGTGAAGCCAGGGTGTGGGAGCATCGTGTAAGCTGCAGGCGGTGAAGGGTAGTACTGTTGATGGGTGTACCTGAGCTGGAAAGAGTGCCTGGCAGAGGGCTCTGGGGCTCGTGCCAGAGCACCTGCATTTCCAGAGCATCGGTTATCCCTTAGGAGATCTACAGGCAAATAATGAAAGTACTTTTTTCAGGGGACTGTAGACTGAATGAGAGGTTGATGGAAGCGAACCACATCCGACTGCAGTCATCCAGCCGGTCGAGCCCCTCCACCTTCCTCACCGGGGATTATATCTTGTTTGAATGCAAATGGTGGTACCAGCAAGTTTCACGCCCTGAGAAATTCAGAGCAGTGTGCCGGGATGGAGTGATCACGTATCCTACGTGTGAATGTAAGTGCTCAGTGCCCAGGACAAGGCAGGGCTGCACGAGGCAGCTTTGCTGAAATTGCCTGTCCACTGCTCTGAGGAACCCCAGCGGTGTGTGTCAGGCTTGGTCTTCATGCGTTTTACTCTTTCCTCTCTTCCAGACAGAGGGGTTTTTGGATGAATGGAAACGGCACAAAAGCTCTGGCAGTGAAGTATTCCTCAACTGACCTTGTGATTTGAGCCCAATTTTTCCTGGCAATTCCCGTTCTCTTGTGGTTTCTTTGCAGCTCAGGCAATGTTCCGTCTCAGAATTTGCTATGGTTTTTATGGTCGGATGATTGCGTTTGCATTTTATTCACATTTTATCCTTTTTATGTAAATGTATTTGCATTTCGTAAATGTGTTTAGATTTTTGTCCATTCAAATTGTTGTATTTGCATTTTATCTAGTCTGTACTGATCTCATTGTTAGTTTTATTAACCAGCATGTCCCGAAATTGGCTGGCTTTGGTGGCATACGGAGACGAGAATTAAAGCCTGCAATTAGTTTGATCGTTAGCAAGTGGAGTGTACTTGGTCTTATCCTTGCTCTTAGCTTCAACTCCATGCACTTGCCTGAAAACTACCCAGCCTCATGAAGAGGTGAGTGTCCTGACCTCTTGGTCAGGAAAAGGTAGTGTGAGGAGTCTCCCTTATATCACTCAGGGAAGTCTCTAGATCACAGACCCAGTTCTTATAGGTCACTTGAGCCTACCTGACATTTGCTGGAAGGGCAAGATATTGGGATGCATGTTATGGGGATGGCTGGATGGGGGTGGGGTTGACTTCTTGGCCCAGGTCTTGGATGGGCCAATCTGCACAGTGCGCAGCTCCATCTGCTGTTCACTCAGAAGGAAGAATTATCTGAGGTTGTGGAAATCAATGGCAACCTTGGATATGATGACCATAGAATCATAGAATAGTTAGAGTTGGAAAGGACCTTAAGATCATTTAGTTCCAACAGCCCTGCCATGGGAAGGGACACCTTACACTACACCATGCCACCCAAGGCTCTGTCCAACCCGGCCTTGAACACCGCCAGCGATGGAGCATTCACAACTTCCCTGGGCAATCCATTCCAGTGCCTCACCACCCTCACAGTAAAGAACTTCTTCCTCATATCCTATCTAAACTTCCCCTGTTTAAGTTTTAACCTGTTACCCGTTGTCCTATCACTACAGTCCCTCATGAAGAGTCCCTCCCCAGCATCCCTATAGGCCCCCATGCACTCATAGATTTTGTGATTCATGGGAGAGAGAGCAAAACAGGTAGCTGAGTAAATCATACACTTTAGAAGAGCAGATTTTGGCTTATTTGGGAAACAGGTAGGTGGGGTTGCTTGGGAGAGCGGTAGAGGAGTCCAGAAAAGCTTACAGGTCTTGAAGGACAGAATCTTCCAAGCACAAAAATATTCAGTTCTGGCATTCAGAAGGAAAACCACATTTATCAGGACTCTGTCTTGACTAATCAGGGACTTCTTTTAGATCTTTGAAGTAGAAATCAGTGCCCAGAGATTGAGGCAAAAAACAGGTTAAAAGGTCAACTGACTATGGCATTAACATAGCCTGTATGAATAAATAGAGCTAAGAAAGCTGAAGCTTCCCTAGAGTGACACTTCAAGGGCCATCAAGGGTCAGAAGATATTCTATTATTACACTAGCATTAGAACAATAAAAATGTGACCTGTCACTAAATGGGGTAGGTGATTTGCTGACAGCAGCCCCACATGGAGCTCAAGCACTCAATGTATCCTTTGCCTTAGCATTCATCAACAAGATGCTGTCTTCATTTCTATAATCCATACCATCCTGTCCTCTGCATCAACATCAGTGTTATGTGTACATCTAGAGGGTTTGTGTGGCTAAAGGACCTCAGAGGCTTGGACACACTCACTGAGAGCAGTTTTGCTGTGGCAGTGTTCTCGGCAATGCAGTGCTGAGGATGTAATGCTCAGGGGTAGCACCCTTAGGCATCACAGTAAGCAACAGGATTTGCATTCTTTGAAATCTGTTCTAGGTTAGTGTTATTCCTCTCTGTATCTAATGAGGACACATATGAGAGCAACAGAAGTGAAACTAAAAAAAAGGCTATTGAAGTTACCTCTTCTTCTGTGGTAACATATTTAAGAATTGGATTACCAAATCATGATTCAGGTAGTTCCTGTCTCTCAGTATTTTACCTTGGTGCACAATAGAATTCCTTCCTTCTTAAGAAAACAGGCAAAGTATAATCACTTTTGATTGGGACTCAATTTAGTAGGCCAGATCTACTGGGGGCTGGTGGAGCTGGTCTGACAAAGAAAGGGAAGAGTGGATTTGGCAGGAGGCTTGCCAGACGGGTCAAGGGTGCTTTAAACTAGATGTGTTGGGGGAGGAGGGCATCATTCCATCCCAACACACCCAATCGCTGGCCAGCACCTATAGTAAACGTTCAGAGCAATGTAGAGATATTCCAGCTGCTCCAGCCAATGGGCCGGCTTCAATTGGAGCTTGGCTCAGATGCCTCGAGACAAATGGCCATAGCACGAGGAACAAGCAAGAAGAATTAGAGATGTGTGCCCATCTACGGGGGTATGATATCATAGGCATCACAGAAACATGGTGGGATGGCTCCTATGAATGGTGTGATGGAATGGAAGGTTACAGGCTCTATTAGAAAAGAAAGGCCTGGTAGGTGGGGAGGGGGAGTTGCTATTTATGTTAGGGATAGGCTGGAGAGTATGGAACTCTGTCCGGGGACAGGTGAGCGGTCGACAGAGAGTTTGTGGGTCAGAGTTAAAGGAAGAACAGTGATGGGAGACATTATTGTGGGGATCTGTTACAGACCGCCTGACCAAGAGGACTCGGTGGATGAAGCGCTCTATAGACAGATAGGAACAGCCTCACACTCGCAGGCCCTTGTTCTCATGGGGACTTCAACCACCCTGATATCTGTTGGAGGGGTGGTACGGCCCGGCACAAGCAATCCAGGAGGTTCCTCAATTCTGTGGAAGACAGCTTCCTTCTGCAAGTAATAGAGGAGCTGACAAGGAGAGGTGCCATGCTTGACCTCGTGCTCACCAACAGGAAGGGCTGGCTGGAAATGTGAGGCTCCAGGGCAGCCTTGGTTGCAGCAATCATGAGGTGGTCGAATTTGAGATCCTCAGGAGAGTGAGAAGAGCGTACAGCAAGCTCACTGCCCTGGACTTCAAGAGAGCAGACTTTGGCCTCTTCAGGAACCTGCTCAGGAAGGTTCCATGGGATATAGCCCTGGAGGGCAGGGGGGTCCAAGACTCTTGGTTGATATTCAAGGATCACCTGCTGCAAGCTCAGGAGCGATACATCCCAACTAGAAGAAAGTGCAGCACGAGGGCCAGGAGACCTCCTTGGATGGATAAGGAGCTGCTGAGGAAAATTCAAAGGAAAAAAGAGGCTTATAAAAGGTGGAAGCAAGGACAGGCGTCATGGGAAGAATACAGGGATGTTGCCCGGGAAGCTAGGGACCAGGTGAGGAAAGCTAAGGCCCACTTAGAATTCAACTTGGCTAGGGATGTTAAGGATAACAGGAAGGGATTCTATAGGTACATTGCAAATAACAGGCAGGCTAGGGACAGCATGGGCACTTTCCAGAAGCTATCCAGGAGAACTGGCTACCCTGGATTTGGAGAAGGCTGAGGTTCTTAATGACTCCTTTGCCTCAGTCTTCACCGGAAAATGCTCTGACCACACCACCCAAGTCTTGGAAGGCAGATGCAGGGACAGTGAGAAAGAAGACCCTGGGCCCGCTGTAGGAGACGATCTGGTTTGAGACCATCTTAGGAACCTGAATGTATACAAGTCCATGGGACCTGATGAACTCCATCCGCAGGTCCTGAAGGAGCTGGCAATGAAGTTGCTAAGCCACTGTCCATCATCTTTGAAAAATCACGGCAGTCAGGTGAAGTTCCTGACAACTGGAAAAAGGGAAATATAACCCCCATTTTCAAGAAGGGGAAAATGGATGAGCCGGGGAACTACAGAGCAGTCAGCCTCACCTCTGTGCCTGTCAAAATCTTGGAGCATTCTCCTGGAAGGCATGCTGAGGCACATGAAAAACAACAAGGTGCTTGGTGACAGCCAGCATGGCTTCACTAAGGGGAAATCCTGCCTGACCAATCTGGTGGCCTTCTAGGATGGGGCTACAGAACTGATGGACAGGGGTAGAGCATTTGATGTCATCTACCTGGACTTGTGCAAAGCGTTTGACACTGTCTCACACTGACATCCTTGTCTCTAAGTTGGAGAGACATCAATTTGATAGGTGGACCACTCGCTGGATAAAGAACTGGCTGGATGGCTGCATGCAAAGAGTTGTGCTCAATGGCTCAATGTCCAGCTGGAGACCAGTAATGAGTGGTGTCCCTCAGGGATGGGTGTCGGGACCAGTCTTGTTCAACATCTTTGTGGGTGACACGGACAGTGGCATTGAGTGCACCCTCAGCAAGTTTGCCGATGACACCAAGCTGTGTGGTTCGGTTGATACGTTGGAGGGAAGGAATGCCATCCAGAGGGACCTTGACACGCTTGTGAGGTGGGCTGATGCCAACCTGATGAAGTTTAACCATGACAAGTGCAAGGTCCTCCACCTTGGTCAGAGCAATCCCAGGCACAGCTCCAGGTTGGGCAGGGAAGAGATTCAGAGCAGCCCTACAGAGAAGGACTTGGGGGTGTTGGTCGATGAGGAAATGAACATGAGCCGGCTGCAGTGTGCGCTCGCAGCCCAGAAAGCCAACCGTATCCTGGGCTGCATCAAGAGGAACGTGACCAGCAGGTTGAGGGAGGTGATCCTGCCCCTCTACTTTGCTCTTGTGAGACCTCACTTGGAGTATTGGGTGCAGTTCTGGTGTCCTCAACATCAAAAGGACATGGAACTGTTGGAACAAGTCCAGAGGAGGGCCACGAGGATGATCAGGGGACTGGAGCACCTCCTGTATGAAGATAGGATGAGAAAGTTGTGGCTGTTCAGCCTGGAGAAAAGAAGGCTGCGTGGAGACCTCATATCAACCTTCCAGTATCTGAAGGGGGCCTATAGGGATGCTGGGGAGGGACTCTCCATGAGGGACTGTAGTGATAGGACAACGGGTAATGGATTCAAACTTAAAGAGGGGAAGTTTAGATTGGAGATGAGGAAGAAATTCTTTCCTGTAAGGGTGGTGAGGCATTGGAATGGGTTGCCCAAGGAAGCTGTGAATGTTCCATCGCTGACGGTGTTCAAGGCCAGGTTGGACATAGCCTTGGGTGTCATGGTTTAGTGTGATGTGTCCCTTCCCATGGCAGGGGGGTGGAACTGGATGATCTTAAGGTCCTTTCCAAGCCTTGCTATTCGATGATTCTATCAGTTTTGGTAATGGAATGAAATATTAATGGCCTAATTAAAAAGACAGTGTGGATTTAATAACATTCATGGTCAGTAATTTTTTTTGTTTAATATTTATTATTTGCTTGATGAAGCCCTTTCTCTTTTGCATGCTTGCTTAGTGAAAATGAGGGTACAGAGGTTCTCTTCATATAAAATCTACGTTTTTCGTCGGTGGTTTGTTGAATTTTGGGGTTGCAATAGAAAGGCAGTTTATGTTATACATGTAAGTATCTCTTTTGTATCTTTCTAGTTTATTTCTAGTTCTGTTACAATGCTATGTATTTTTGTATGCATTTCATTTTATAAAACAAACACCCTCAACAGCCTAACTAGTAGGTCTCTCCATTGGCCAGCTTTTTATCTGACAATATTATCTTCCTTAATTTCACAGAAATAGAGATATCTGTATTGTACTGTTTAAGCTGGTGTATACTCTTTCAAGGAGAAGAGAGCGATGTTTATTTCCATTATCAAAAGGAGGTGGAAGTCACCATTTCCCAGATGGTGGAAGCATATCATGTTTCAAGACAATTATCATCACTCTAATAATCTCAAATTTATACCAAATAGTGACTGTACTTTTTTGATAATGACAAATGAGGAGAGGGGTTTGCATTTTTATAGGTAATATTTCCGTCAGATAATTTGATGGAGAATTTGATCTATTCTTGATTGATATTTTGCTGGCTGTCTGACAGGTTGACTGATGCCAGCAAAGAGTTCTTTACTTTGTGATCACCTTGACTTAGTTATTTTATGCAGGCGTACGGGTGGATGTCATATAGCACTGCAGATGCTATTGCTGTTGATGCTTGGTTGCAGATGTGCTTCATCAAGATTGATTTAGTTGCATTTCATTCATATTGAAATAACGAATGTGCCTTCGTTTCCCCCCTTTTTTTTTCTGTTCAGAACTAGAATTCCAAATTTTTTTTTTTATTTTTCTCCTTTAATTTTGAGGTAGAAACACTCTCATACATGCCTAAGACCAGAAAGGAGAAGACTGAAGTTCTTACTTTAAGGTTCATGAGGAAGCAGGTGAAATTTCTCAGCATAATCATGGGACAAACACCTCAAGGCTGTGAATCACTGTGTACCCAGAACTCCCTTTGAAAGCAGTGGGACTGTTAGACTCACATACCATATCCACATGTAACGTCATTCAGCTGTGACATATCACTGTGAGTGTACAAAGAGCAGAGCGATGGAAGTCTATTTCCAGGATGGTGGAAGGTGTGTCTTCTGTACTTCCACACAAAGGTGTGCTGGCAGCTCCAAATCACAAAGTGAGAACATATTTTCAGATGTGTTACAAGAAGAACTGAAAAGGCACAATGTGTTTTAGTGCACTAAATATTACTAGGTGTGTAACCTTTACAGAAAATGAAGCTTATTTTTTGCAGTAAACAAAACCAGATTCTTTATAGGCTGTTTTTAAAACTAGAAGGCAAATTACCTTTGCATTCTGGTGGTTGTGACTAGTTTCCTTGACTACAAATTGTTCTTCATCCTGAAGAAGGCTGGTTATCCTAAAGAAAGGGATCTCAGAGAAGATCTCATCAATGTTTCTGAACACCTGAAAGGAGGGTGCAGAGAAGACACATCCAGACTCTTTTCAAGGGGGCCAGAACAAGAGGCAATGGGCACAGACTGAAACACAGATTCCTTCCGAAATTCAGGCAATACTTCTTTTGCCTATGGAAGTTATCAAGTCTCCTTCCTTGGAAATATTCAGGAGCACTCTGGACATGGTCCTGGACAGCCTGCTCCAGGTGACACTGCCTGAGACAGAGGACTGATGACCTTCAGAGGTCCATTCTGTGATTTGTGAATGCTTGTGCTCAGGGACAGAACGGGGCAGCCTATCATTTGCCTACCTGAGTATAAAGCATGGTGCTGTGGCTTTCTCAGACAAGTGTGGAATTATGATTATATGCAGCATTTTGACTGTTCATGTTAATGAACTAAACTATATTCTGTCTCAGTCTTCTGAACAGCCTGAGCAAATTGTTTGCAGCATCCATCCTAAGTGAAAGTCAACCACCAAACTATTTGACTGATCAGTGTTTCCCAATGCCGTTTTTTATTACATTATAAAATACAAGACAGTCACTAGAGTGGAAGAAAATCAACAGCTGTACATTTAGGTTGTGTGGTCCACTTCTTCCATATTTCACAGGTAATAACCAGCCATCTGGTAAGAACAAAAAAGGGTTCTACTGATAACTAGATTCATAACTCTTCCTGTATTTTCCTCCAAGGATACATGAGATTCCTGGGAACCTTTCACGTGTTATTTCTGAAAATGACCAGACAGCAGATGTGAATGAGAATAGCCTTTGTTTATGTGACTGAACCATTTGTAACACTTTGGCTGCACGTATTGGTTATTGAGTACAAAAATGTCAATCAAAGATCTGTGTAATCTATGGGTTCATTTGCTGCTGAAATTCAAACTGAGGTAACCAGCAGTAGAAGCAAATTTCTGCTGGACCCCCACTTGCTCTCTGCAGTACCATAACAAAGCACTATTTCTTTTTTTGATAAGATTAATATAAAGCAACTATAACAGAAGACGTCTCTTGGGCACAAGTAAGCTTTATATATTTTGTAGATTGGAAACCAAAGCATGGATCTGAGATATTTTGTCATGGTCACACCATGTGCGTCCATGCCAAGAACTGCATCAGTGTCATCACAGTCAGAACCCTGCCCTCACTGTCTGTTTTAGAAAAGAAAGGCTGCTTTTGGAAACCAAACTGTTCTTGAGATCCTGAATCCTGAACTGGTATTTCTCAGTAACCTGAGTAAAGCCATAAAATTACCTTAATTTTCCTTAATTCTGCTTTGCATATAAAAGTATCAAGTTCCTTGTTCATTTCTCACATGTACGCATGCACCCACAAAATAAATACTCAACTGTGCTACTGAATAAAGGACTGAACTTTTAATTCACTGGTGGTAGGGAAACTACTCATCTGAACATCATTCTTTCAGTGAGAAAAACACATCCTTGTTTACCAGAAAGTTTATGGTCACAACCAAAGAAAGTAATTCCATTGTATCTTTTTGCTAGAGGCAGGGAAAGAGGGGGAAAAAAAGATGGTGGTGATGTATTTGGCTTTTATGTTTCTTTGTTTGTTTCTAACTTCGTAACAGGGATTTTACACTGGCTGACGTGCTGTCACGGGTATTCTCAAGAAAACAGAGTTGCAGCTGGATTCCCAAAATGCCTCACAACAAAAAGGAGCTGCAAGGAGGTGGCAGTGGGGCAGTGCTCTGCTCTCCTTCCAAGGCAGTAAGACTCTCTTTAAGAGGACTCCCAGCAACGTCCCTGCAGTGCAGCAGGACAGGAGGTGCTAAAAAGGGTTTTTGTGTTTGTACAACTTGGATTTCATGATGGTTTTTTTCACTTGGACTTTTCAGTGCAGGTGAGTTAGCTGATCACTATTCTGTTTCTCACTGTATTATCTGTATTCATAATAATGGTTAATATTGTTCATGTTCATACTGTCAAGATTTCTCATTCTGTTACTAACACTGCATACAGTTTTCTTGTATTCCCACCAGGTCTCCAGCTCTGTTCTTTGTCTATAGCCAGGGTAGGACATTCACCATTAACAGCAATGGATTTAAATCCCTATTTCAAATACTCTTCCTCACAATTTTGAATTTTTTTGGTTCAGCTTCCTGTCAGGTGTTATTAGAGAGACAATATCTTTTACCTCATAATGTGGCTCATGAAGAGTTTATATGAGAAGCATCAGATTTGTCACCTTCTTGTTTGCTTGTGTGTTTTCTGTGTTGTTAAAACTAAATATAATCCACAAATACACTTAAATGGGCACATATAAACTACAATGCACTGCAATACGCTGAAGATGAATGAATGAGTGAGGGTGCCGCTGTGAACAGCTCTGCACTGTGGGGCACCTGATCTCCCCCATCAGCACTAGATACAACAAGGAACCCTTTCACATGCAGACCAAGTGAAATCACCAATGTCAAATCTCAATTTTTTTCCTTTGGCAAAAAATAATTATAAATCTAAGTTCTAATATTTTCATCCTGCAACTCATTGGATCAAATTCCAAACCCCAAGCGGTACCTATTCACCACTTTGGAGCCCATTGTTCTAAAGGACATTCAGTGTTAATTTATCTGCTCTTAAGCTAAAGGACTCCCTCCCCTCCAGGTCCCTACAAGAAAAGACCTGTCTGTGCTCAAAAAGTCAGGTCAACTTTACTATCTTCACATCACAATCTAAGAAAATATGTCCAGATATCTGGTTATGGGACTGTCAAAGCAGAGATTTAGCTCTTTGATATATCCATTAGCATCCAGCAAAGGAAATAACAAGTGGATTGCTTTTTTTTTCATCGCAATCAACCTATATTAATACCCACATGAATACTGAAGAGTTAAATGCCTGTCTCCGTAAGCCACTGAAGGCAGCCTGTTTCAGGATAAGATGGTTAATAAAACTAACAATAAGATCAATACAGACTAGATAAAATGCAAACACAACCATTCGGACGGACAAAATGGAAATACATTTACAAAAAAAAAACAATAAAATGCGGATAAAATACAAACACAACCATCTGATCATAAAAAACATAACAGATTCTGAGATGGAACATTGCCTGAGCTGCAAAGAAACCACAAGAGAATGGGAATTGCCAGGAAAAATTGGGCTCAAATCACAAGGTCAGTTGAGGAATACTTCACTGCCAGAGCTTTTGTGCCGTTTCCATTCATCCAAAAACCCCTCTGTCTGGAAGAGAGGAAAGAGTAAAACGCATGAAGACCAAGCCTGACACACACCGCTGGGGTTCCTCAGAGCAGTGGACAGGCAATTTCAGCAAAGCTGCCTCGTGCAGCCCTGCCTTGTCCTGGGCACTGAGCACTTACATTCACACGTAGGATACGTGATCACTCCATCCCGGCACACTGCTCTGAATTTCTCAGGGCGTGAAACTTGCTGGTACCACCATTTGCATTCAAACAAGATATAATCCCCAGTGAGGAAGGTGGAGGGGCTTGACCAGCTGGATGACTGCAGTCGAATGTGGTTCGCTTCCATCAACCTCTCATTCAGTCTACAGTCCCCTGAAAAAAGTACTTTCATTATTTGCCTGTAGATCTCCTAAGGGATAACCGATGCTCTGGAAATGCAGGTGCTCTGGCACGAGCCCCAGAGCCCTCTGCCAGGCACTCTTTCCAGCTCAGGTACACCCATCAACAGTACTACCCTTCACCGCCTGCAGCTTACACGATGCTCCCACACCCTGGCTTCACACTAGACATTCTCCCAGGAAACCTAAAGGCTTTGCCCTTGGCTTCAGCACTGAAAATGCAATAGCACTGCACCTAAGCTCTGCCCAAAGAGGAGGTGACTTACTTGCTGGCTTGCACCGTGGGTATTCTAATGTCCCCTCCAAACACTCTACTCTGAATGGGGAAGAGGCTGGGTCCTCCATATAGCCTCTTTTACACCGAAATTCAATAAAGTCACCCGATCTGGAATACAGCTTGCTTCTGCTGGTCCATTTCAGCTCAATATTGTTTCTTCCCATGTCATCTTCAGATGCTGTACAGGCCACTTGAAAAGGCAAAAGAGTGTCATCATTCCATGCAGACTCACCACATGTAGCATTTTTCCCCCAGAGCCTACAGATTTTCTTTGCATCAAAAAGGGCTTCCAGCTCTTTGCTGTGGCCCTCTGTTACGTGTGACAGCAAAGACATTCACATCCAACCGAAAGGAACAGAGACCACGGCTGAGAACCCACACAGAGCTATGGTGAAGCCCTTTCCCTCTGGCAGCCCAGTCACACAGGGCAAGACCGAAGCAGGGGTGGGAAGGTCCGCAACGAATCTCCCCGCGTCTGTTCCGAGATCAGTCCTTCCCTTCTGCCCACAACTTCCCTACGTTTGCTCCCCTGTGGCCGTGCCATGGACACGACCCTGCGTTTCCCCAGCACTGCCCTGCGCTCAGACCCTCCCTCCCTGCTCACCACCTGTTGAGCGTAGCAGCTTCCCCAGCTCGGGGGCACTCAGGAGCCCTGCACAGAGACGGGGATCCCCTCACACAGGAGGGTTCAGCCAAACTCCCCTCCCCTTGAACGCGCTCGTCTGGCAGGCAGCAGAGGGGACTCCAAGAGCTAATGTCAAGAAGAAACTCCTTGTAGGCAAAGGGAGGAGGCGCCGCTGTTCTGCATCGCAGCCCCAGCGCAAGCGCTGCCGCGCAGGCGCTGCCCTCAGGCTCTGAGAAAACGGCAACAGGAGCAGTCGCACAGCCTCTGCCCACACAGCACGTGCTTCAGCCTACCGAGGCAGACTGGGGGGCTTGTCCACTGCCCATCAGTGCAGGTGATAGACGGAGATCCTTCCAGGACATAGAAGTCCGGGCATTTGTATTCCAAAGTTGCACCCTCCGGGTACTCTTGCATGGGGAAGGACAGGAGGTCTCCATTTTCAATAACTGGAGGCGAGCCACATTTCCCACCTTTCCCTGGAAGAAAATTCCCAATCAATCAGAGAGAAAGCCCGGGCACTCCAGGGCTGCCTCTCAAAATCAGGCCTGGCCAGCAACCGCTCTCAGCCCCAGGGTAATTCTGCAGCGGTGTCCCTATCGGTTGAAGCCACTTGGGTCTCTCCATTGGAAAACTCATCTGAAGAGCGCCCAGCAAAAGGGCTTTTTCCTGGGAGCACCAGGTATGTTGTGTCTGCGCGCAGCAATGAGGCTGAAATTGGAGAAGTAAAAGCCCCGGCGTCAGCCCCAGGACAGTCCCACTGACAGGCGACGGCATGGAAAGAGAGAAATCACCTCTGCACGTTGGCAGCGCTGTCCAGGTCCCGTTCTGACACACTACGGCGGAAGGCCCGGTCATCTCAAAACCGCGCCAGCACTGATAGCGAGCGCCCTCCCCGGGCAGGTACCTCGACTTCTTAACACCTTGAACTTTACCGCCAGCGATTTCAGGAGGAGGTTTACACGTCGCATCTGAAAAGAGACACGGCTGCAGTCACGGCTGCAGGGGTGGAGCTGGTCCCCTCTGCACCCTGGTTCCAGTTGCTGCCCGGATTGCTGCCTCACGGGGGTCACAGCTCCAGGAGCTGGCTGTGGAGGCGGCAATGAGGAGTGACAGAGAACACTCTTTCTGGGACCCCCAGGAGAAGGCAGGGTCGGTGAGAGCTTCCAGAAACAGCCAGTGTTTCTGTAGCTACACCTGGCTGCCCGCGAAGCCACACCGGCCTTCCTGCGCGCCCACGGCCCTCCCCAGGGAGCCCTGGCATGCCTGGAAATCACCGGGTAGCACCGAGCTGGTGCTCTGTGCAACTCCGAGCTCTGGAGCAGCGGCAGCAGCGGATGAGCTTGTCAGCGCTGCTCAGGGACGGGTAAGCGCAGTCAGCTCCATGGAGGTGCGCGGAAACCAAGGAGCTCTCGTTCACCCTGCGCGGCCACAGCCTTGGGCAGGGGACAGGAGCACAGCTCCTGGCGGTTCCTTGTCACAGGAGCACTCTTCCCACTTCATGGCCCCAGCAGATCTACCATGGCTTAGATCTGAGTCTCTGCTGGGATCTGCATCGGTCAGAGCGGAGCCCTGGAGAAGAACAACCGTTTCCCTCCCCTACTGTTTCTTCCACTCAGGTGCTCCCTGGCAGGTTTGGACGGGACAGAGGAGCCCTCATGCATCTTTCTAGAGGGAGGCTGAAATGGCAGCCTCTGGGGAAACAGCAGCATCGTACAGGAGAATGGCAGAGCAGCACATTTTAGGCCCTGCTTCTCCAAGACATTTTTGGTGCTGACGAAAAGATCCCCAGCATTTCTAGAAGCATCAAGCTAAAGCAAAGCACTGTGCAAGGAAGGAATAGCAAGCACTAAGGTCTGGAACACAAAGTGAAGAGAAGTACAAAAGGTACTTTGAGGTCCGGGAAAGAGTTTAGGGAAACAAACAGTCCGCTCTTGCTAAGAGGCAAGACGAAAGCACAGATTCCTACCTCTGCACGTTGGTGCTTGTGACCATTCTCCATTTGCACACGTGACGTAATTTCCACCCATCATCTGAAAATTGCTTTCGCATTCAAAGTGCACTCTGGCACCGGGCAGATACCTCTCCTGTTGAGTGCTTGTGATGTACGCATGGGGAATTTCAGGGGCAGCTCCACAGGTAACATCTGAGAAGAGCAGTAGAGCAGCAGCAAAATGAAAATCACAGATGTTGCCTTCCAGAGCACTATTGTTCCCAAAGAACAAAAACCATTTGTGTATTATAGTCATTTTTGTACAGGAAGCAGAGGAAGATGTTATGGTCTTTATTTTGCACTGCTGTGCCACACATCACTTTTTTTGCCTAGAGAGACTAAAAGAGAAAAGGAGTGGCAGACATCCATCGAATGTTCAGACTGGTGCAGTACAGCATTGTTTGTCAAAGTGCTGGAAAGTGAAGTGATTTCTTTACTGTTTAAAGGTAACTTTCAGCTACCAATATGCTTAATGATGCGAACAGAATATACATTACCTCACCAGTTGTCCCCTCCTGTGCAGCCTGCATCCATTCCTCCATAATCCTCTGCCTGCCTAATTTCAGCAGAGAGCCGAGCTTCAGCTACTGGCTTTTGCCCACACAGTATACGTTTCTTTGCTGATAGACCCTTTTCTTGTTTCTTGGGGGCCAGAAAAAGATGATTTGTAGCAGCCCATTCAAAGCAAGTCACCTTTTGGCTCGATTGGCCAGACTTACCTGCATGCCTGAGTTAAAACCATTTTGATTCACAACATGAAAGACCAAGAAGGATCACAGACTACTTAGAAGCAGAACCTATACCTTCACAAATGGGCAGTGCTGTCCAATTTCCTTCTCTGCAAATAATTTCGGGGCGGCCAACAATCAGGAACCCCACATCACACTGGTAGCGAATTGTTTCACCAGGCTCATAAACTTCCTTGTTTCTGCCTTCTGTTTGAGCATTGGCAACTTTTGGAACACTTCCACATGGCATTTCTGTAAAGATACAGAGAGCTGATGTTTGTGCTAATGTGATAGACATAGAATGAGTGTACTGTTTGCACCAAAGAGAAGCTTTAGTGAGCTTTTTCTAACATCATCATAGCCATCTGCCAACAGTGGATTTCATGTAATAGGTAGCATGTGAAAGATTAAATAAATCATTTCCCTAAACAGGCATGGTCTTCAGTCACTGAAATATTTAGATCCTGTTCCTCACTGTGCCAGGCAAAATTTTAAGTCTTCTATCCCCTACTACACTGAAGAGGTTTCCACCACTGAGGCACCAAAGCAACTCCTACGCTTTAGGGTAGTAAACAGAACCTTGGATTGTGAGGATGTGCCCAGGACCCACCTGCCAGAGATATGAACTGAACACAGACTGCATGAGTATGAGAGAAAATTTAACAGCTAAACTGAATTCAGAAAGTCAGTTTTATATCAATCAGGATTGCTCTGAAGACATCCATGAGGCTGATATGATTCCATAGCAAAATAAGGAGTTACTGGCACTTACTATTGAACCTGCTGTTTCAAATTATTACTATTTCATGGCTAAATGCACATCAAAAGAAAAAAAGGATTTGTAGATATTACCCAGGCACGTAGGAGCTGAAGTCCAGTTTCCCATAGAACACGTTATCTCTGATGGCCCGTCTAACTTGTATCCAGGACGAGAAGCATACTTAAGTCTGGCACCAGCCAGATAAATTGTTTTCCCTTCTTTTTTAATTTTTAAGTTTTGATTTTCCAGCCTGGGATCATCAGCACATTCTATGGGTTGTGGTGGCAAACAGGGTCTTTCTAAAACATATATGTATAACACACAGGTGAATAAATGTAAGACAATATCCCAATGGCATGTGCTGTCTTTAAAGCAGAAAGAAAAAGAAATAATCCAAACTTCAATTAATTGGCTTGAAAGGAAGATGAAGAAATAGATAACATACACAGAGCAAAACTTTTCTCTCCTTTCCCTCCTATGTGGGGTTTCTCTCTTTTGCTTTCAACCAAATTAAAGCCATTTGCAGTTCAAAGCAAAGAGACACTGTTACAGCTTAGCATGAAGAACAGGGAACATTTCATAGGCAGAGAAATAGAAGAGACATTATCTTGTTTGGGGACACTGAAGGTGAGTTTCTAGAATGATAGCCATTAAATTTCTCCACCATTAATAAAATTATACCAATGTCCTGTGGAGTTTTGTGATGACATGAAAGTCAGAATGAAAAGAGAAATTATGAAGTATTAGAATGTATTTCCTGATACATACAATGGATGAAATCTCCGTGAAGCTGAAAAAACTGAAAGAGAAATCCCACCTCCAAACCAGTGATTGCTACTACTATAACTAAATAATAAATAATACTGATTTTTTCAACATGATACAATTAAGGTTGCCAGTCAAAACTGTGCCAATCCATTCTGCAATATACTAAACAAACAAACACACAGCTCTTGAGGGTCTGCCTGAAAGTTGTATTTCCCACCTCAGATAGAGAAGTCTGTGTACATGAAAAGATTTACTCTCCAGCAGTTGGTTAACTGCACTTTCTTTAGCAACTTCGTTCTATTGGTTTTCTGCAGTTACCTGTTCATGGTAATATTAACACAAACACTACCATCCCCCTGTTAATGACGACGGTAAATGCATAACACAGAAATTCATAACAAAATAAATAGGAAAAAAGAACCCACTACTGACCCACACAGTGAGGTGGTGATTGCCATTTCCCTTCTATACATGTTATTTCATTCATGCCAACGAGCTGGAAATTCTTCAGACACGAAAAAGCTATTTTACTCCCATTCTTGTAGTTTCTTTCAGCTGTTATCTGTTGAGCATGAGGCAGCTGAGGTGGAGGTGGGCATGCACTTTCTTCAGCTAAGGATACATAATTGTGTTACAACAAAACATAAGATAAAGTGGAACAGTTCACTGCAGATTACAAGACAAACAACCAAGAAAGCACTGGCAGTAGATCATTCTTCAGTAGGTATCTCAAGCTTATTTAATATCAATCATGAGCATTTTGTTCTGCTTCAGAAACGCTAGAGCTGCCTTCGGATGCTTATGTGCTTTCCAACTCATAGAAGACCATTGCCTACACCAGTTGAAGCTGGAACTTTTTGCAGTTCTTCCTTTCCCTCACAAACAGCTGCACACTCTTGCATGCTTTCCCTGCTCTTCTCTATGGTGAACTACTTTAGGAACACATGACCAACTCTTGGGGTTCTTGTTTTGTTTCGCTTTGTGGATTTTCTTTTTTCTTCAGATTTATCTGGTAACAGAGCTAAATAAGAATCACAAATGGAAACAAAGAAATAAACTTCAATTTTGCCGCTCAAGAAACAATGGGCTGCTCCTACCAAAGGAAAGAAAAAGGGAGGGAAGGAGGTAGATCTCAGAAGGAGATCTGGAGGAGACCTCCAGAACTTGGTTTGCTGCTTCTAGTGGTTCCAGAAAACTGAGGAGATAGGGACACTTGTTTCTGAAAGGGAATGCTCCTTTGAGTGACTGCCCCTCTGTCTACATCTCCCACTTCCATGCAACCTTTCCCATGAATCCGGCATAATCAAAGCAGGCAGTGAGGTGATGACTGTTTCACAGTCATGCCTTCTGCAGGCAATATTCTGCTATATAGGGAAAAATAGAAGGGAAGTGGGGGGGGGGGGGGGGGGGAAGGCAAAATCAGGACTAGAAAAGCTTTGAGTGTTTCCAGGAAATAAAGGAACTTTGGCCTGAGTTTCAGCTATGTGCTCCTCTCATTTGCACCACACTAAAGACCTTTTGAGGAACTGAGCTTAAATTTGCCATTGCATCTTTCCTTACATCAGAAGTGACAGTGATAACTGCTCCGTTGTCAGAGTACGCATTATTAAGTCGAGCTCACTAAAGCCGTGCAACTCTAAACCCAGTTAAATGTTCAAATGATTGCCATAACTATTTATTACTATCCCTTAGCATATCACTGACTAAGCATATATACAAGCATATAGGAAAGCATTCCTACTTCAGACTTATAAACACAGCAATGCGAAGAAGGTTTAATAATAAGCATTTATCATTCCTTCATAAAAAGAAGAAATTGCGTGCAAATCTAAACCCATACCTATACAATCAATCTCCGGTGACCATTTTCCAGACACGCAAGCTGCATTTTTAATCTTTCTGTCACCGGATATACACGTGTAACGTATAACTCCAGGAAACCCAGGCTCCTTTTTTGACTTGTGAAGTTCAGCTCCCATTGGAAGAACACACTGAGGGGATGGGTCTGAAAAAAATCAACAAAAAGAGCGAAACGCCAAAACATACACATGTATTCCGTAATGAAGACGTCATCAGTTTCCTAATGCATGTCCGTGTGAAAGAGTCATGTTTTTTATGGTAGTGTGAAGTAACCCCTAAGATTCCTAGATTACAGTAACAGAATGATTGCTTGCTCCAGGTATCTACAGATTGTAGATAAATTGTAAATAAATTGTAAATAAAGGTTTATTTATTTATTTAAAGGTTTATTTTATTAACCCTAACTATAGTAGCTTTGGCTGTGTATCGATAGCTGAAATCCTTGAACTTTTAAATGGAATTATATTACACTCAGATCTGAAATATTACAGAAATATTATATATGGAGTTAGCATACCAACACAAAGCGGTAAAGGCTTCCATTCCCCATTAAGACATTTTATTTTTATTTCCTCAGTATTGCCAGCGCCTTCTTTACATCCACCCATTATTTCATCACCATGGGAAAACTGCGGCTGGTCTTCCTGATGAAGAACAAAATTCGGAATAGAGGAAGGAGATCCACATGGCATTTTGTCTTCTGTTGAAAACAGCAGAAATATTCCACAATAATACTGGAGTCATATATGAATAGCTGAAAGAACTTAAATAAAAACAACTATATTTGCATTTCGTGAGGCAAACCTACTCCCATTAATTCTAAGAGCAGCTGGGGTATGTATATCCTCTAGTCAGTTTACTAAATCCCTCTCCTGTTTTTTTCCTTCCCTTTCCTTCACTGTGGTAACTCCACAGCATGCTCCACACAAGTACTTTCAGCTAACAGTAATTTCCCCAATCTGTTTTTCATTGGTATATAAACCCTAAAGAGTAAGAAAACCTTCAGTTAATCCAACTCACCTGGATCTGATCAGTCAAAATTATATTTGATTATCCAACTACACACATGTAATGTGCACCTGCAGTTAATACTGTTATAAGAACTGAAAACCACTGTATCACCACTTAGAGGGCTGCAGTGCTGTCACCTGTGTGTGACAACAGGAAGTTTCCTGCTTTGGGCTGTCAGTGCTGCAGTGGTGGTGACAGCACAGATGAGGGCAGCAAGTGAATATTTGGGTTTTTCTGAACAGAAAAAAAGGCACAAAAGGGGAATAAGGGCATACGCCTGCTCTGGATGAGGGAGAGGGAAGATCCATGATGAACTCAAAAACTGAATCTGAACAACCCTGCACTCAGGTTTGGACCACTCTTCTTTCAAGCCTCTGCTCCATGGTGAACAGTTTAATCCAGCAGTGTTGCTCACGGAAGATGTGTCAGAATGTATATGCATAGGGACAGAGTATACCAGTCTTATAAAAGCTGCACCTTTTATTGGTTCTGCTGTTAGATCATCCTGCGCCATAAGAATGCCCTGAATTATTTTCTGTATTTACAGGTTTTTAACTTGAATATTCCATTCTACTTTAATTCTGAGATGCTGTCTTAGCAAAAAAATAGTCGTTTTGCACAAGCAGTTTTTTAGCTCCTCTCATCGACATTTGTACTCTCAGGTTTGATGTATGCTACCTAATGATATCACAGAAAGTGGGTACTTTCTTCCAGAAAAAGGGGTAAATAAGAGAAAGTGTGTATATAACAACTACAATTGTATACTATAAATTGCTTGCATTACGTAGATATCCGGTATTATTTATATATTTATAATAATTCTTTCTATGTTACATATTTATTTTCTTCCTATAATCACAACAATTATATTTTATTGGACTGTTAAGATTTCAACTATACTACTAATAAGGTTTTGGCTTTACCATAGAGTGTGCATTTACTTTTCAGCCATAATGTGATTTTGAACACCATTTATTATACCTGCCAGTATGTAATTTTAACTGTGAAAATATCTGTGAAGTATTAGCCTACAGTGAGTTACAGACTTCTCGCAAGTATGAGTTACACAGATTACCAATGCAAGAGGGAGGAGATGACCACTGTCCATCAACACATTCTATTTCCTTTGATCCAACCAATCTCAATTCACTGTTGCATTGATATCTCCTTCTGTCCCCATGACGAGACCGCTTCCCAGAGCCATCAGCAATACTTCCATTGGTAATCTCAGGTGGGGGCCCACAGCCTTCAGCGCTCACTGAAATCAAGAGATCAAATCTATGCTCTAACATATACCAACTCAGTACTTTTGGCACAGTTTTATGTTAAGTGCAACATAAAATAGATTGAGCTTGTAGTTTAAAGTTAAGAAGAATCAGTAGAAGAGGTTAAACAGGTCATTGGCTTATGCCTTTGAATATCCGGATTTGTGCTGGGCTGGAGATCACAAACAGGTAAGCATCACCCTGGTTCACTCTACTCTCTTATTTTCATATACTGCCAATTGCCTGCTATGATAAAAGAAGTGGTTGATAAAACCAGCCCAGTTTTTTTAATAATAACCACCTCTATGTCATCTCCAAACCAGCTGTTTTTCCTTCAGTGTCATGTGATCAGGAAAAGGTACAGAAGGTACAATGTCTGATGAGTCTCGACATTAGGCAGAGGCATAATGTAGCAGATTTAGGATACAGTAAGAGAGGACAATAGTCAGACTAATCACTCCTGGCTGCCACACTGCACATTATTTATTCTTTTTTTAAAAATAAGTAATTTTTCACACATTATAGTCAATGACCTGAGCAGAATTTTGCACAATTCATTTACCAGCTCGCTTCCAGTTCTTGCCAAACTTCAGCTGGTGTAACTAAAGCTAGCTGAAAGTTCAGCATTGAAAGTTCAACTGTTCAGAATCTTTCACATAAAACAACAAAACACAAGAAATGATCCAAAGTTCCTGCCCTTTTACAGACAAAGATGGGATAATTGCTCCTGGGAGCAAGACTGGTTTATAGAAGGTGTCCACAGAAGACTTTAGGACCCAAGCATTTTCACCTATTTTCTGCCAAAGTTAACAGAAGAATTACCTTTACACACAGGTGGTGATGGAAACCATCCAAAGTAATAGCACTGAGTAGAGGCAGGTCCCACTCTCACGTAATTGTTTGTACAGGTAAATTTCACCACATCTCCATTGTGGTATTTACCCTTCTTGGGAGAAAAGTCTCCATTGGGCAATGTCAACATTTCACATTCGATTGCTACAAAGACAAAATATTTTAGCATATAATTTGCACCGTACAAAAAATAGACAAAATGCTACTGATTAGAACAGGTCAAACAAAAAATAATCTTTAAGAAAAAAGCTTCACAAAATATATGGAGAATTACACAAGTACAACAATATTCACCAAGACACTGGGGCTCTGGATTCCATTCACCATTTATGCCACACCTTGTGGTACCAGTTGGCATGTTATTTGCAGGTTGAAATCCCTCCCAACATGCATACTCAATTGTATCTTCAGGCATGAAAACAGTTTTATCTGCGTGGTAATTCAAAATGTCCACATGAGGTGCTTTACATGACTCTGTAGAATAAAACAAAAGTTAGTGCATTCTGTGATCCAGAAACACCGTCCTTTGGACGCACCATGTCTGGAGGTGCTTAAGTGTGTGCTAGTCTGCTGAACTACTCAGTGTATCTGAAACATTAGAAGTTCTGCATTATCAAAACATGGATGCAGAGTACTGTATGTAGCATATTGATAGATCTATTGCATTAATTTTCAGAAATGTGTGTAGAAGTAATATCTTGCATGAATAGTTCCTCCTTAGATTCAGTCCCTTTACTACATATTTCTATTATGATTGATCGGTGTCATAGCAAACAGTTTGTACTCCTGTTCCCCACCATCATTTGTGAGCGGGGCAGGAAAAAAGGCACAAAATCCCAGGTAAAGGCAGCCTGAAATAAAAGGACAAGATAAAACATCAGCTAAAGCTGGTCAATATTACAAGCCTTGGTATGATAACACGGGTGGAGATTGAGTCTTGTTTTTTTACTCTTCTACTCATGTTCAGGAGAGGAAGAAGACTCGAAGAGGAGAAAGGCAACATCAGCATGGAAGCCTTTTCAGGAAAAAGCACTCGGGTGTTTTTCACAGATGGATTTTTTGACACTGGGGCAGCCATATACATAGTGCTTTTTATGCACAGTGATAACATATTTCCAAATAATAAACCCCACTTTTCTCTAGTTTGGTCACACTTGAAGACAGTTTATGGAAGAATCCCTTGGTTCACAGGCATTTCTTCATAAATCTTCCCTTCCATCTGTGCAAGGTGGGAGAACTGGGAGTAAATTTGGTCATATGTACCGTGCATCAGGTTATCATCACTGGTGAGGTCAGTGATTGCCATCTATTTTATGCTACAGAGGTGCAAAAAGACAGCTCGCCTAGAAGACAGTAGATGTTTTCCTGCTTTTGTTTCTCCCTTTATGTATTCTCACTTTACTTCCTGAACCCCCAGAAAAGTCAATCTCTGGAGCATCAGTCCTGGTTTGAGTCTCCCTCTGCCCAGTAAAAATTCTCTCTAGATGACAAAAAGCTGTGTACATCATGTCTGTGTCTGTGACGGTGACAGGGAGCTCTGAAGACTTTACAGTACTCACTGCTGCATGTTGGAGCTGGCGTCCAGCCATTCTCTCGACACTCTGTCACTCCTGTTTCCTGTAATTCTGGAGTTACAAAGCCAGTGCGACAGCGGTAGGTGACTCTCTCCTGTATTTTAAATTCTTGCTTTTGGGAGGAGAAATAGCCATTCTCAAAATAGAGGGCCTGGCACTTTTCTGAAAGAGACAGATAGAATTTGCTGTGAGGGTGGTGAGGCACTGGAACAGGTTGCCTGAGGACGTTGTGAATGCCCTAACCCTGGAAGTGTTCAAGGCCAGGTTGGACAGGGCCTGGTCTTCTATTCTGACAGAAAATTTCCACAGTGTGCCAAATTCCTCACTAATAAACCATTCTGTGAAGGAGTTTCTTCATTTTCAGAAATCAGCACCACAACAAATAGCAATATTTGACACTAGAGAGTCAATTAATTCAAGATAGGGTTAAAAAAAGACTGAGGAACACTTGAGGATATATTTCACTGCAGGGAGAGGAGCAGAGATAACAATACTTTAGTACAAGAGCTGCAAAAGTTTAAATTCCACATCAGTTTTTGGGGGGGTTATACCAGTGATACCCACAATTGCCTAGGGATCATAAGATTTTATTTTGCTGGCTTGTTGCTATGTCCAGATCTCGGTGGGAGGCAGCATGAAACATTCTGTAGTCAGTGCCTCTTTCACGGTGGAAATTTTTCCTAAAAAAAAGTATTTTTATAGCTCAAGAGAAGTCAAGTTGAATTATTTTCCTTCTGTGAAACCATTATCTAAAGTATTTAAAGTTGCTGTGAGACATTCTAGCAATTTCAGGCTTGGTGCAAGTCAGGAACAAAAGCTGGAGTTTGGAGAGGTAACCCTTCTATTTCCCCACCCTTCCAGTATGGTGCCGACTAGAAAGGAAGCAAGAGAAACAAGGATCAGGTGACATTGTGGGAGGCTGAAAGGAGACACATTGCACATAAGTTGTGCAAGGGGAATGATGACTCTGTATTATATTACCATGTTAGAACAAGATTTCACTACTGAAGACAAAGAGACTATGGCTGCCATCCCAGATCTTAAGGAGACCTGAATGAGACACAAATGGACGTTTTACAGGGTTACATTCTGCACATTCGTATAGCAACCAACCTCAGCTGCATGCACAGACTGAGAGCTGCAAGAGACAGTTGAGAGAATCATAGCATTGTGTTCCAGTTGTAAAGCCCTACACTTAGAGTGGTGATGGATTAATGAAGGTGATGTGATGATAGCTTTACTGGCTGTAGCTAGAAATGGCAACAAAATACAAGGACACTTACTTTTACGTATACATCTTGGACGAGGTGTCCAGTCACCCTTCGTGCATGTGACTTCCCCATCTTCACGTTCAGTCTGATAGTCATCATTGCAGATATATTTAACTTTTTCACCTTCCTTGTGAATGTTTTGGCTACTTGAGAAATAACCATTTTCCAGACGTCTGACTTGACACGTTTCTAAAGAAGAAAGCTAATTACCTTTAACCACAGTAAGTTTGACAGCAAGAAGCCAGGTAAATAAATTCTTAGAAACACAGTTAGCAAAAAACAAGCACCCTTCTTGTAGCCTTCAACCCCAGAAGACATTTGCATTCAAACT
This sequence comes from Myiopsitta monachus, assembly GCA_017639245.1. NCBI lineage: Eukaryota > Metazoa > Chordata > Aves > Psittaciformes > Psittacidae > Myiopsitta > Myiopsitta monachus. The sequence continues at coordinate 9,720,507 of CM029923.1, read as the reverse complement.
GGAATGAAAGCGTGTTTTGCTGCACTGCCTTGAGATTGACGAATCACATCAACAGGACTGCAAGTCACTACATAAGGTGCTATGAAGTGGTCTATAAAGCAATATTACTTACCTAGTTGCTCATAAGCAAGCTCAGTTAACTCCAGTGAATCTAGAGTCATGTACATGAGCTCTGGATAGTCAGCTCTGGTGGAAAATGCTGATGACTGCCCTGAGTGACTTTCAGCACAAGGAAGATGGCTGAAGCAATACTATAGCTATAATACTAACACTATTACAGTCTGGGTGCAGTTTCTGGGGTCAACTAAAGCAGTTCTACTTGAACAAACTGTTCTTTGTTCCATCTTGTGCTCCATCAGCACAATTTCTGATGTACAGACCTTTGATAACTTTGACAGAATTGAGCATATAATGAAATTGCACTTACTGAGGCATTTTGGCTCTGGAGACCAGCCTCTTTCGGAACAGACCATCCGAACCCAGTATCTTCCACTCGGAGTTGAATAACCGGTATTGCAGTGGTAATCAGCGTGCTGCCCAAAACTCATTGGAAAGTAATAGCTTTTGTAGTACTCCAGTGAGTCAGTTAACCTGCCATTTTCTATAGCAGGGTAGTCACACGGTTTCTCTTGAAATAGAATTTAACACCAACAATATCAACACATGCATGACAAAATGCTCAAGGCACAATTCAGATTCAGTCATCATCAACTGAGTGTTTTCTGAAACTGACAGACACAAGACGGCACAACTTGGCAGATCCTAAGGAGTGCAGGAATAATCACACTCTGCTTCTGGTGACTTTGTCAGCGCTTATGCCTGTGTTGCTTTCCTCCAACTCCAATGCAACCAACAGAAATCCAGTTAATTTATGAGACTAAATGTAAGTATTTATTCTATATGGTGAGATGACACTGTCTTTGTAGAGCGTCTCAATTAAATTTACTATACTGACCATGACGGCAGCCCAGATAGCTAGCTCACATATACACACTGAACAGTGGATTCTGAAAACTGAGATGACTCCTGTCACCACTTCAATTTGTAACTTTTGGGATCTTGCACCAGAAATTCTTCTTAGCTCTTCTCCCTTCTCATTTTTATTTTAGAACTGTAGTGTTTTTCTTTTGTTGTCTCAGTTCCTCAAAAGAACTGACCTTTGCCAGGAACAAGTCAAGGATAGAAGGAGATTCCCAGGAGGTTTCATCCAAGTTTATGAGGGTGTCCTACTTGGATACGGCAAGTAGTTTCCTCCCGAGGCCAAAGCCTTCATGCTGGGGCAGGGGGGATCACCCACTGGACAGACCATTCAATAATGACTGGTCTCAGAATGACATCTTAGTTTTAGAACCCACACACATAAAGAGGAAAGTTTAATACAGATACTAACTGCACTTTTTTTGGAGTAATTCAAATAATCTTACCCAAAGGTTCATTCACAAGACAGATTTCAGCAGGGTTTCTTTCAGATTCTAAGCTTTCCCCTTATTTTTAGGGACCAAAGATCAATGAGTGATAGCTTATTAATTATCACATTACTTCCTGATTTAGTTATTTTGTCATTAATACTGTGCTTACTGGGCAAAACTAGCATTGCAGTTAAGGGAAGTTTAAGCCAAGAAAGAACTCATCAACAATCAAGAATATCATGCTTTGTTATTTGACAGGCTATAATAGGTAGAATAGAACTGTGATTGTTCATAATATACCAACATACAACAGCAAGTAAAAGTAAAACCGTGATAACTGTGATGAAAGATACCTTTCAAACATTATCTGTATTCTGTTTTGGTTTGGATGCTTTAACACTCACTATGTTCTCTTACTGTGACTGGCATGCTACTCCTCAGGTGGGCCATAAACCTTCCTGACAGGGAGCTGACCATAGCACATTTTAACACATACTTTACAAATACAGTAATAGATAATACCTGTGTTTATAACATAATGTAAATGTAGATTATACCCTTGTTTCTACAGCTGATTTTTCCACCACCAAATGAAGCTTTATATCACAAAGAAGCACAATGAATAAGCAGCTCATTTCTCATGCTGCTTCAGTTTTTCTCTTGACCTCCTTTTTACTGAAGTATTTCCAACAATGCTACACATTGAGTCTTCATTCATGAGAGCTACTTACGGACACAACTTGGATCAGGCACCCAGCCATTCTTGGTGCACTCAGCTGTGCTTCGGCCAGTCAATGTTTTAAAATGATAACCAGGATTACACTGTACTGTGATTATGTCACCTTCTTTGTAGTTTTCTCCTTGAGGACTAAAGTCCCCATTCGGAATTCTTGGGGAAGAGCATGCAATTTCTAAATAAAAAAGAGAAAAAATGGTTGCTTATTTGAAGAACGTGTTCATACTTACTGCATAAGTTCTTATTTGCATAGTCTATTGACCATAACTGCATGAAATTGTTAAAAAGATGTTTCTTAGGGCAAAGAAAAGGTTACATTTCTCTCCCACTCTTAGAAATGTACAGTGCTGTAAGAGGAGAGTGACAGCTGCTCCCGATGTTGTGCTAATTAGAAGATTAAAAGTTAACTGCAAAGAGAATGGTGCGAGCAAGAACTAGAAGAGATCCAACTGAATTTGACTAATCTTTTCCAGGAGGTCATTCCACAGCTGGAGCTCAAAATGACCTGTGCTGGGCTCACACACAGCTCTCCAGGGCTGGTTAATGAACACTGTCCCAAAGGAGGGCATTCATTGACAGGTTGTAAGTGAAGAAATAACTATACTTCTAAACTAGGAACTGATCCTTCAAAGGGTGTGTGATTAAGATTAGGGTCTTGCACTGACACTGGAAGTATTTTGACAACTGAGAAAGGATGGGAATGCTATTGTAAAAAGCCCATAGTATCTTTATGCTCAGAGAAGCCAAGAAAGCATATTATTTATAAACCAGAGCTTCAAAAATACCACTAACAGAGTCAGGGCTGGGAAGGAATGACTATAAAGTAACTACAGGCTGGTCTTGCTGTGGAGTGAAGGTGAGTGTATCAGCTGTATGCATGTACTGCTGAATCATCTAGGTTCAGCGATAAGTCCAGTAGGATCCAGAACCACTGTTTGAATATGCCCCAAGTATCTTTGCCCAGTGTATCAGTGCCTGGAAGAATGCTTTATTTGGCACTTCCCAAGAGCAGCATGTTGCTAAATTGTAGGCAATGCATATTAATTAATATAATTGCTAATCTTGATGCAGAAAGGTCAAGAACTGAGTGGGAACTATGACTACTTTTTATCTCTAAAGGAGTCTTTCTGGAAGAGGTCCCAGGAAGGTGGGTGGCACACAACATCCTACAATGTTGCCCTGTTGCCAACATTATTTTCTTTTCCAGTTTCAAGCGTTTGGCAATTTCTTGAAGAGAATTCAAGCCACAACTGATTTCCACCAAATTTACATCAAATGTTTCAATTAGGACATAACATTTCTCTTTGTGGGATTTGGAGAGAGACTTTAATATAGTCTTTGAGTTCTGTAGTTGATTGAAACTAAAGAAAGATCCATAAGCCAGAGGGATGATGCTCAACAGGGCTAGCCTCAGAAATTCTGGATTCGTTATCTTCAGTATGTGCTCAGAAGGTATTTGGGAGTTGGAAAGCAAGAGGGAGTTCCAGCTTTGTAAATATATTAATTTGTAGAGATTCTCAGACCATTTCTGATGGAAGTTTCAACACCATGGATAATGTGTGTGCAACTGCAGTTCTGACGACACCAAACAAATTGCTATCTTCAGTGACTGGACAGTGGCAGGATTCATGCATACTGTGTTACTCTGATCTCCATTTAATACACCAGTTCGTGTCCATAGTTCTTAGGGTTAATGAATTATTATATTGTACACAGTTCTTGATAAAGTGGCTGTGTAGAAAGTTTTCAGCTTTATGTACAATCTAGCACTACAATTCCAATGCAATTTTAAGCTTATGTGCTTATGGTCATCAGTGGAGTACTTGTTTTCTGAACTTGGGCCGCTTTACATTTGCTTCAACTCCTACTGGAAATGGCCATGTCAACTTCAGCAGTATTCTTTCTACAACTCTATCTTACTATTTCCGAACAACTCTAAAGACAGTTTATAAACTTAAGTCAGGATTTTAATTTGTAAGATACTTTGAAAGATACTTTTGTAATTTCCTGTCATTTCTGAGAGGTTACACCGTACACTAACTTCTTACTGAAGCTCCATCAGTGACATAGGAATAATTTCTGAATTGTTCTTTGATTACAACTAGTTGATCAGAACTAGTAGTCTAGTAATGTAAAGAATGGATATAATAACTAGCAGCCAGGTGCTCAGTCTGCTCACACTACAGTAAGACTCATCAGGACACTCAGACAAAATACGGGTGTCAGTTCAGTAGGTCAAACAAATGTCCAGTTTGTTCATACAGGGTGAGATGCTGAGTGGTGATTCAGAAGTACGTCATCGAGCTAAGACTATTATTTTTCCACAACGTGGTTTAAGCCCAGATGGTAACTCAGCACCATGCAGCTGCTCCCTCACACCCCCCGGCCAACTTCCCCTTCCTGGCGGGATGGGGAGGAGAACTGAAAGAATGTAAACCCCACGGGCTGAGATAAGAACAGTCCAATACATACAGTATAATACAAAACTACTACGAGTAATAATAATGATAAGGGAAATAACAAAGGGAGAGAATATTTTTTTTAAAACTAAAGGGGGAAAGGAAAAAACCCTCAATAAACAGCAGTGATGCATAATAAAATCGCTCACCACCTGCTGAACCAATACCCAGCCCAACCCAAACAGGGATCTGTCCTGGGCAGGATATGCTGTGGTACGAAACATCCCTTTGGCTACTTTGAGTTAGGTGCCCACTCTTTCTTCCAGGCTTTTTGTGCCCCACCTCACTGGCTGAGCATGAGAGACTGAAAAGTCCTTGATCAGTGTAAACACTACTTAGCAACAACTAAAACATCAGTGTGTTATCAGCATTATTCTCAGACTAAAGCCGAAACACAGCACTGCATCAGCTACGAGCAAGAAGAAAAATTACTGTTACAGCTGAAACCAGGAAACCTGATTTTATTCATACTGCTGCAATTCATATGCTACCAAACAGCAATTCTTTAACTAGTCTTCCAACAATACAGCACAGCCTGGTACACTGATTTGTACCAGTTTTGCTCATGTTACACACACTTTAAAAACGTTGAGACTGTATATGAAGACAACAGGACTTCAAAACCCACACCACTTCTCTAAGAAGTTGGTTTCAAATGTCAATTTACCCATGCCACTACAGATTTCAGATTCCCTCTGTAGTTCCAATTTCTCTGGTATTAACAGCTACTTTTTCCTGCTTGCTTAATTATTCTTTTTAGTGTCTAATTTTTCCACTCCTTGGAAAAAACATTTTCAATCACTATTTTGTAGAAGGTAAAGAGATTCAGCTTTTTCCTTCCTATTTTTCCAAATCAGGATTTTTTTTCCTGTATTCTTCCCACTAATTCTGAATCATATTAAAAAAAGTATAAAATAACAACAGCTACTAATGCTGCATAAAGTATTTTAGCATCAGTGTCATTTATGAGGCATACAGGAGCAATTGTTATTTTGCAGACCTATTTAACTACACACAAGTAAAAAAAGCCTGAATTAACTGGTTTTGCTACTGCTTTCCATGGAGAACTCTTATGCAGTTGTTTGGTCTCTTTAGCACTTAACACTTTATCCTTCCAGATCTTCATGTGATATTGGTCAGATGTGGACGGATTTCTTTTCTTATGAATAAACTAACTTTTATCATTACTAATCTCTGAAATGACTTCCAAACACAGAAAATGTGCCAAATAAATAACTTTAGGTAAGGTATACCAGTGCAATAGGGAGTTGGATTCCATCCTGTTGCGGTACATCGTGCATCTGCTCTTTCACCATATCTGTATCCTTTATCACAGGCAAACTGGAGTTGTTCAGTTTCCTTGTAAGATGCCTTTGGAGACCGTACATAGCCATGTGGAATTTTTGGCACATCACAGATAATTTCTGAAGTTGAGAAAGACAATATCCATATATTTTTGTTTTTATTTGCTAAGAATAAATGCCTATGGTAATAAAATTCAGGTTTGTTTGGTTTGAGTTTTTTTTTTTTTTCATTCGACTTCAAAAAACCATTTGCATTTGGAAACTGTTTGAATCTTATTTGAAAACTCTTCAGCGACCCGATTGTGGGTGCCAGGTAGAAAGTGCGGCTCAGCGCAGCATCAGTAGCAAATTGGTTCGCGAACCAGATTTCAAGTCTTTGCTTTGGATTTTAATGGATCTCAAGATCACAGTATGAGGCAGGGGACATTCTAAACTAAGTAACTAGGCTGCTGAAATTTAGGAATTTCACTTTTTCAGGTCATTTAATTTCCTTGCAATTTCCAGCAAATCTAAAGCTCTCTCATTGCCAGTTGATCGGTTTAATCATGGCATTAACACGAAAAAATAATTTAACTATATTCTCTAGAAGTTACTAGCAATTGTGTTTATTCCCACTTTATGCAATTCAAATTCTAATAAATGGGGGTTTCAAAGCAGCAAAATGAAGCACTGAAAGTGTGAACAAACCATACATGTATCTGACATCCTGACATATGTACTCTGCTCTTCTAAACTCACACTTCCCAATTAGATAACACATAAATAGCATAAGAAACTTGGTGGACTGAATATTTAAGTCTTTGTTACCATAAGCTTCCTAGGATTCATTCTTAAATATCGACAATCCAATCTCACACAACCTAGAGCCTAAAGAAGAGAGCTTGAGGAGGAGGGAGGATCATATTTACGTGTGTTAATTCCTGCCTGTGGTGGGGTAGGCAGAAGTAAATATGATGAAGTAATTGGCACCCAGTGACAAAATGAGATGCAATGGGCAGAAATTACAGTACAGGAAATACTATTTAAATGTAAGAAAATAAAGTTTTACTTAACAGTGGTCAAACATTGGAATGGGTTACCTGGAGAGGCTGTGGAGTCTCCACCCTTGGACATGCTCACTAGCTGACTGGACATGCTCTTGAGCAACTTGCCCTAGCTAATGTTTTGAGGGACCTTCAGGGGTCCTTCTAACCTCCTGTATTCTGTGATTCTACAGTTCTGTACAAACTAAACATGAGTTAACCTTCTAACTTCCCAAAAGGGATTAGTCTGAAGGAAAACAAACTCCGTCATGATTTCTTTGTATTTTATATACCCTAAGAACGTGGGTGAATGAAAACCATACTCACTTTTTAAACTTGGTTCACATAGATTCAAATTGTTTGTAATCACTTTGGCTAAACCAATACTGAAGTGATTGAATCATATGTAGGCATCCCAAAGCTATTTTCAAAGAACCTACAGCCTGGCGAAACATACAGCTTGTAGTGAAAATGTGGAACAAACAGATGGTCCACTGTGAATATATTAGCATCCAATATTCTCTAATTTCTCTTTCTTACCCTACTCCAGTATCTGAAGGAGGCCTATAGGGATGCTGGGGAGGGACTCTTCATGAGGGACTGTAGTGAGAGGACAAGGGGTAATGGGTTCAAACTTAAAGAGGGGAAGTTTAGATTGGATATGAGGAAGAAATTCTTTACTGTGAGGGTGGTGAGGCACTGGAATGGGTTGCCCAGGGAAGTTGTGAATGTTCCATCGCTGGCGGTGTTCAAGGCCGGGTTGGACATAGCCTTGGGTGTCATGGTTTAGTGTGAGGTGTCCCTGCCCCTGGCAGGGGGGTGGAACTAGATGATCTTAAGGTCCTTTCCAACCCTAACTATTCTATGATTCTCCTGCATACATGCAATGGAGATTGTTTACAGCCAAGCTAGGCTTTATTGCTGTAGAATAAAGTGAAAACTTTGTAGTTTCCCATATAGTAACCAATCCTTACCAATCTGTGAGAGCAAAGCTTCTTAATTACAGATAATAAATCGTGTCTTATTTACCTTGGCACTGAGGCACATCACTATTCCATTTTCCATTAGAAGAGCAAATGATTTCTTTAGATCCAACAAGCCTGTATTTTGCATTACATTCAAATTTAACAACCTGGCCAAAGGAATACTCTTGGCCGAGCTCAAATGCACCAGTTGTAATTATTCTTCCATTTTCTGGTGCTTGTACAGGTAAACACTTTGCCACTGGAAAATAAAACAGAGCAAAACAAAAGGAAAAAAGCCCAGCCATTTTGAGGTCTATTCTATAAAATAAGCTGTCAGACAAAAAAGTTAAAATACAGAAAACTCACTGTAATTTCCTTACACATCTTAGAAATATACACTCCTGTTATGTATTCAGATACTATTTGCAACACATATAGTACAAAACCCTAAGGAAAAAGATAGACTGACATAGGAGGAAGCTTGTAGACTGGATCTCATCAATCCTCTTCCCTGCCCTTGAAGGTAAAAGACAGAGCACCCAATGAACTAGGTGACCTCCTAAGGTTTCATGCAATCTAAATTATCCTATGAGCCTACGAATGGTTAGATATAAGGCTTCATATCCTATGAATTCTATGAATGGTTAGATAAGCCTTGACTGACATGTAGGGCTATTAAACTTTGTCAAAATGGGTTAATTTAATAAAACAATTATTTTACCAAAACAATTATGTGTGATCAGAATATTATATTACTGAAGTAAATAAACACAATATCAGCCATGAACTTAGAACTCTTATTATCTCCTAATTTTGTAACTGCAGAAGAAGAAAGAATTAGCATGTCACTAGGTATTTCTTATTAAAGGGGAAATGTCTATCAAATCTCATTCTTAAATTCTCACACGGATATCATTGAGCAAGTGGCTGTTTTTTGTCTACCATAGCTTCTACTTTGTGACAGCATTTGTCATCTTAAAAGTCCATGAGCCTTTTCTATGAGCTCACATTTTATCTTCTACTTTCCTCACAATTAGAACATCATACAAACTCCTCAATCATGAAACAAAAATCTTATGAGGACTTTAAAATTGCATTATCTTGGTGACATGTGACAAAAAATGTTGGAAATCATTGCTCTGCACTGTGCAGACAGAGACCTGCATGCCTAAAACTGAGGAGATTCAAAATCCAGTAAACTAAACGTGGAGAATCTGAGACCAAGGAAATGTCAAAACACAGACTATCAGTTCTTACTTACTGAAGTTCTTCCACAGTATGCTAATAGGGAGAACTTACAATAAAATCCTAATGGCTAGGATATTCTCAGAGGTGGAGGAGAAAGCTATCTAAAAAACACACATCCTTTCACGTACATCCAAAATGCCTCATCCCAATTGCCTTTTGTAACCATGTCCTGCAGGCATCTACTCTATCAGCGCCTTTAGGTGAGGCAGAGCTTTAAGCCAGTCTGGGGTGACAAGAGTCTATTTTGTGAATGCTTTCAATAAAAGTTAGAATGGTTATTGGACTAAAATGGCTGAGCAGTAATTGTAAGTTTCGTTGCTGTACAACTTGAATTTAAACATATGTGAATTAACACTAGTAGAGAGATCACAGACTAGTCCTAGACAGTATCAGATAGATAAAAAGACAGTTTGCTAAAGAATTAAATGTCATACTTCATTTACCTTCACAGTGAGGGATGTCATTGCTCCATCCATCTGCCTGACACTCACGGTAATTTCTTTGGCTGAGCATCCAGTATCTTACCAAATAAAGAGTAAACAGGGCTAAAATGCAGTCTCATTATGTGACAGGAACAGCACTACTGCTGGTTTTGAAGCAAATGATGTAGGTTTCATACGTTCTAGCACAGACTAACCAAAACTGAGAAGTTTTTCATCTGGCATCTTCCCTATTTTCTTTATTTTAATTGCTTATGGCAAAAAGCAATAATAAAAAAATAATCCAGAAGTAGGAAGCAATCAGTAAAATGGCTTCTTCATTACAGAGATAGCAAGCTGTGGCTACATAACAAATAACATAGCGATCATTTACATAATCAATGGCAAGCAGAGTAAAATTCCTGTTGTTTGTGCCCTAGTATGACTGAAAGCCATGTGATAGCATCAAAATAGGACTTAATCCAAACCATATGTAGCTCATGCTTTGATAAGCTAGTACAATCTTAGGTTTGAGGGCAACATGGCCACGATGCTGTGGTTTCTGCCTTGTCTGAACTGTAGTTAAAGGAATCACTATTAGTCAGAAATGTCAGTGAAGAATGGGCTGAAATTATGGGATTAAGGAGACTATTGATTTTGGAATTTTTTTTGTGGAATTCTGACTAGATTCCAGAAATGCAAAGACTACAAATGCAAGGTTGAACTGCTATGGCTGGTTTACATTTCAAGAAATAAAAATCCAGTCCTGGGCATCCTTAATTAAGCACAATACTATGTATTTGCCTTACTTCAGTTTTCATTGGAGAAGCTGAATAAAGGAGGAAGAGAGAATTTCTTCCAAGCAGTCAGTGAAGACATTAGTGAGTCTACAGAAATGTCTTCCTTCAAACATGTTTTACAATGCATTCTTCTTCAAAATAAAAAGAAAAATAAAATAAAATAATTTAAGCCGGACTGATAAATTGTGGTTCTAAATATGAGACTATTGTATGACCTCATGTCTTTGCTAACATAACTGCATCATGACTGCCTACTGAAGGCACTGCTTCCAGCACACAAAGCTGCATTTCCATCTGAACTGGCTGGCTGGCGGAGACATGAGGGAGCCTTAGGGACAGATCACTACTTTTGTTTTCTACTCAGCCATGATTTCAAGTTAGCTACAGCCTTACACACTTCAGACGCTTTGGGTGACAGCTTCAGGGGCATGAGGTCAGTTACTCCAATAGCATCAGACATGAGAATGAGTTTTTTTAGCATTACCATAATTGTAGAAATTTAAACAACAATTAAGCATTAATATTAAGTTGCAGCTGCATTACAGACAACAATTCTATAACTGACACTATAATTAACATCTTATGTTAACTCCCATATATTAAGTTAAATAAGTATTACCCATCATTGCATCTGTACTCCACTCTGGCACCAAATACAAATTCACTTCCACTGGTAAGTTCAAAGGAACCAAATTCAATATCTCCAGGATGCCCACAGGGCTTATCTGGTAAAAAAACCAAACCAAATCCAACAACAATGACAACAACAAGCGAACAGAAGCAGCAGAAGAAAAAAAATTACTTACACCATATATAGGAATGTGAAAGTGTGAAAGACAGCACTTTCCTAGTAATTAGTATTGAGTATGAGCCTTTCAAAAGTCAAGGAAGAGGGGTTTGAATAGATTCTAACCCTGCTCCAGTGTGATTCAGAGAAAATGGACAACCTCATGATCAATGTCTTTGTCTAGTGTGGTTTATCCTGAAAAGGGAACATGATCACTTAATCTGTGGCACACCATCCCTTTTCTCCTTCCACCTGCACCTTGCCAGTGTCAGTATTTTTCACTCAGTGGCAGTATTTACTAAAAAGTATTACTAAAAGACAACACCAAATTTAGTATAATTCGAAACATCCTTGTTCAATGACTGGTTATACAATTACATATAAAACTGAGAAGATCTAAAAGAAACTAGTAACAACTCCATGAATTTATTTTTACTCATGATTTGTATCTGCCTCTACTTGAATGGCACCTGGGACTTAAATTTATATTATCAAACCAAACACTATATTCTACTAGTAAACATTTTGTATGTCAGATATGCAAGGAAAAAAACCTCATGTGTCTAAAACTCCTTTGTCTGTAAAATTAACTTATTACGGGAAAGACGTATCTGCTGACTAACAATAATAAACTTTTCTTCACTAGTGAATTCTGTAAAAGGATGTGAGATACTTTTAAACTTCTAACGCAGTATATTAGAGATAATAAACAGCAGCTATCTTACTAATGATAATTTTTTTCTTCACAGATTTAAAGAAAAGGCAGGGAAAAATAATTTCAAGTTCAAGAAATTATATCTTTCATAGAACTACTTGAATAAGCCAGAGAGAAGGCAATACTGGCTCTTGACTTGCATTCAGAAGCTAGGTGAGTGCTTTATTCTGCTTAGACTGTAAATTTAATCTGCATGAGACCTTTTCAGAAACTTTGGAAGCAAGCTCCTAATAACTTAATAACCCAATATAACAACAACATTAATCTGTAAAGAAAGAAAATTACAGCTCTTTGATCTGGAGAAAAGGAATTTCCAAAAATGTTTCCTTATTCATACATACTTTTCCAGATGATATTCTAAAGGATGCTGAAATAAGTAAGTTAGTTACAGATGAGGATACAATGGCAATTTCATATTGACATCACTAGCAAGGAAGGTGAAATGTCAAGTCAAACTGTTGCACATATTTGGCATAAATACTGACTTCTGCATTCTGTTGCTGGGGGGAGTTGCTTCCATTCTCCATCGCCACACTCAAATACAATCCGTCCGAGTTTTATATATCCAGGTCGACATCTGTATGTTACTTTAGTGCCATGCGGATAGGGAGGCTTGTCCCACCTTTCAGTAGGCACTTCTTTAATCCTCCTAGGTGGAGGTTCATTGCAAGCTAAAAATTGTAAACAACAAACATTGGTGACTGAAGCACATGATACAGACACCAAAACAACTTTACAATAGAAAATGTAGCAAGAAATCCTGGGCACATTTGTGATCAAATGAGCATGTTTTCTACTTAATCTCACAAAACAAGAAACTGCCAAGAATCCATATATTGTAGGAATATGAATACACATTTTGAAGGACATAAGAATAGTCAAGCAAGCACCAAGAAACCACATGGGAAAGTCATAAAACAGATTTTAGTTACCAAGACCGAGATGAGATTACTGCCCTGGTTCTAACCACAGACATCCTTTACACTTCCATCTGCAGAAATCCATCTGCCTGTCCTTCTATTGCCACAGGGAACAATTCTCTTCACTCTGTAGATTCCTTTCAAGCTTCTATTTTCTTCTGCAGCTGCCACTATCCTTACTGACATTAAGCCCATGTGTCACTTGATCAAGCTCTGCCAAAGCTCCCCTCAAATCTCCTGAAATCTCCTTAGAACTTTCTCTCTGAGACCACCTGATACTCCAAAACTTATTTCCTCCTGTCCATGAGCTATTTAATGCACAATGTGATTAATTCTGGGTATTCACTTTGACCTTCATTAGCTTCAAAACATTTTGACTCAATTTGGGAGGGGGATGTTGCTGTCTGATACTTCTCATTAGTCCAGTACTATACAGTCCTTCCCTAAAACCTCTTTCCTGGGACTTCTTCAGTGCCCGTGAAATGCACAGCCAAGCCCATAAGAGTTACAAGAAATAAGACGGAATTAATTTTATTAAGAAGTTCCTCAACAGCTTGAGAATGAGAAAAAGCACACTAAAGGGGGAAGAAACAAATGTTGGGAAACTGTTAATGAAAGACTAAATGATCTTTGGTAAGAAACGTTTTGTATTGTTTTGTTTATGACAGTTGACCTAATTTCAGTGACTAATTCTCTGTGCTCGAGTGACTGAAATGCACTTATTTTGAAGACTGAAGCTTTACCCAGCATAATAGAGTCTGGACAGTCTAGTGAATCAGATGTGGTGAAGTTTGTTCTACATCTGCACATGAAAGATGAGAATTCATCAAGAATAAATGAAAGAACCTCTGAGAAATGCAGACCTGGAAAAGAAATGAAACCACTCTGTAGAATATAAATATCAACCAGGGAAGGAAATTTCTTAGTGAGTAAATTCATTACCCAGTAGAGAGCTGGCACAAAAGTCCTCTCAGTTTGGCCGTAAAGCCAGAGCTTGTGAAGGCAGCAATACTCTCACTGAAGCTTTCTTATGGACTGTTTGGATGCTGCCTCAAAGTGAGACTAGAGAAAAAATACTCAGGATCTTTCCTCATGCAAGGGATGTGGAGTTATGGCCTGCTGAACTAAACTGTGGAGATCACAACCACAGATTAAGTAGCTGTAATTTCTAATGAACATGAGCAGATTAAGTAGTTATTCTTCTGCATAGAAGTGCGGATGTGGATTTTACTTTAGTCGTGCAAAGACATACCCTTAAACACTCACTGCTGCTATTTCAGTCAGTGAAACACCTACCAAATTAGAGGCATATTTTTAGAAAATTGTTTAAAGATCGAGAAAAAAAGCTGCAGAATTTTAAGTGTTCTGTAGTTGCAGCCTTTTGAAAATATAAAGAATGTTAATTGTGAGATCTAATAACTTTATTTTGGCTGTCTTTAGTAGCCAGAAGAAGTGGACAAGCTTTGATGGTACTGCTGAGGTGTTAACGGAAGAGTATGCACACATACTCACGTTCTTTCCAACTACTTTAATAACTACGCTCCCTCCCAAGAACTACGTCCAAGTGAAAGTTATTGCTCCTGTCCACTAGAGGGTACTGCTATACTATCAAAAACGACAGTAGGGAGTTCTGCCTCAGCGAGGTTAAGACTCGCTCACCTTATCACAACGTTTCTGCAAAATGAAGAGTGAACTGAAGAGGATTACTACTCTAGCTAGTTCTGCCTTTCAAATGTGTTAAAATAGTTAGTTTACTTAAAAAAAAACCAACAAAGTTTTTTGTAATAGCGAGAAAGGAAGTTTTCTAATTCTACGTGTTTCTCACCAGAACTCGCTACAATTCCTGTTCTCAGTTTGCAATTTGAGAAAGCACGCTCTTATGTGATTTAAAAATGAAGCTGTTTAGTACAAGGAGAGCTTCTCTGCTCTATTCCCGGGTTTTATTTCAACTCTCAGATTGTTCCTTACCACTCCTGCCCTGGTGCCAACCCGTGTCAAACCAGGTTATCACCAAAAGTTACAGTGTGTACATACATTTCTGACACAGCTAATTAGTCTGTTTTTTTAAATGCAGTTTCTAAGTGGCTTGAAAAGGAAAACTCTGCTGACAGGATGTACTTTTAAACTGGATTAATTTACATCATGCAGTTTGTCATGTGTACTCCTCAGAATTGGTAGGGTTGTAGTTTTATACTAGAAAGCATGCATCAAACGCATACCTTCAAATCCTTTAGTGAGAGACCAGGGGGGCTGGAATTAATCATTTACTATTAATATGTGACTTGAACCCAGTTAGAAAGAGCTATAGCTCAAGCTGCTTTCTTGCTGTCATTATGCTGGTAGCAACTTCCATAACGTCAAGTACAAACTATGAATTCAGGTAGAAGTATTTTTCAACTGTTATGCAAAAACCCAGCTCTTGAACAACTCACATAGACATTCAACATAAAGCTTGAACTAAGAACCCTGGTAATAGTTGTCTTGAATAAATCAAATATTGCCACATTCACATTCCTTTGCAATCTCTCTGATCTAAAGAAAGCACTGTGAAAAGGAAGTGCAAATTCAGGCAAACTTTCATTTCAAGTTTCAGGACTTTTCTGGGCTTTTTTCCAAAGAAATTAGACTTTGTTAGTTGCTTTGGAACAGTATTTATTATGAGTATACGTGAAAAACATGATACATTTCAGTAATGTCCTGATTTTTCAGTTTTTCAAAGTAAAATCAATCTGATTGTTTTGATTAATAAGGTCTTCATCAACTTCACCTAAAACTAAAACCGAGCTGAACCAAGTAAAGGCACACCAGCTCAAAACCACAAAACATCCTTCCCCTATCACGATATGTACAGAAACCCAGACAAAAGAATAATTACTAAATATACATTAAACAATATAAAAGCAGTATGAAGAAAAATAAATTGAGCAGAGAAGCAGAAAATATCAGAGGCTTCTGAAAAGGATCCCAGAATACCTGCTGCCTCTTTAAACATTAAAGGAAGCATACCTGTATACATTTATCTGTCTCATGTAATAGATTCAAACCAGTCTATCAATCAAAAGATGTTTTGTAAGCTTTTCAGTCAATTTTGTAATTATACCTCTTTCTCAGATGATTTTACAGATTCTTCCAGGCAGAAAGAAATGCTTATTTATTGAATATTCTCTATTTTGATCTACCAGCTCTTTACAGGGTTTAGATGGTAAAATTAAGGGGCATAATTAGTAACAAACGAGTTGTTTTGCTCCAGTTTCTAAGGATTACAACCATTGAAAAAGTTGTGCAACAGATTAATAACAGCAGTACTCAAAAAAACAGGTGAAATAATACCTATCACAGGATACTAAGTACTAAAGGTGCTAAACACTGCCAGAAAATATCTCAATTATTGTTGTCAGCAGTTCATTAAATAGCTACAATGCAAACATTTTATTTACATATTTAGTTACCATCTTCACATACACTTTAAGAAAGGGTTGAGTTTTATTCTCCCACATTAAAGCTTACCTCTTTCTGCAGTACAATATATCCAGCATAAGACCAGAGCTGTATAGCCCAGGAATGACATCCTAGAGATTCAGAAACTCAAACAGATTTAGTATCATAGCCTACTTTTTTGATTACTTTGTGTTACTTCCAATCGTTTTCCTCACTAACTGTTCCAGGGACTGACCTTGCAGAGCATTTATACTCCGGTTTCAGCATCACTTCCCCTAATCCTCTTGCAACACAAACGGTTGTTTTTTTTTCCCCCCTCCCTCTCCAAACTTTGCAAATGAATAAATAAACAAATGTCCAAAATGCAATTTTGGGTGACACAGTCCCTCCCTGCGCTCTGCTTGGTTTAACGTCTTAGCTCATTTTTTGTCCAGATTAATCCATTCCGTCCTCAGATGTGCTCGTTCCTCCTGGTATCCCAAAGAAGCTGCACAAATAAAAGATTTTGTGATTCCTCATCTTACATGCTTAGTTGAAAACCAGACATTCAGGTTTAATGTGCGTAAAAATTAACTTTATTATACGCACATCATTCAAGATCCATGTCGAAAGCACTTGAGATAAAAAGCAGACAACAAAAATACAAAGTGGCTTACTAAAGCCCTGGTTCTTGTGTAAGAGTAAAGGAAATGTACTTGATCAAATACTTGATAAAATAAACTTAGGTGATGTTGAAGCACTTGTTTCAGCATCACATGAGAAATTATAAGACAGGGAAGATGGGAATGAATTGCAAGATGGGTAATGAAATATCCAAAGAAAAGTAATAAAGGTTGTGGTAAAAGAAGTAATGGCAATCTGTGCTAACAGAGGAACTCCTCAGGGATTCAGGTAAGCAACAGACTTATTAATATTTTCATTTAAATGCCTTGGCTTTATAAGAAGTGCACTCCAGAAAAGTGGATCATATGAAGAGAATTATTTGATACTGAGAATCAGGGAAAAGCAATTTAAGAGTGCAAAGTGCTCTTGGGATATGGACATAAAACAACTGCACACCAGATACCCCCTAGTGGTGATGACTGGCTAGCATGGAGCACAGATCGATCTTGTATACACTCCCAAAAGACCACAGAATGTACCTTTAAAATCACCAGCTTAGTCTAGTGATATAGCATAAAAAATAGTGTGTTTAGAAAACAGAACTCAAATCAAACCTGAATTCCAAAGCAGTTAAAAATTTCTTCTCAAAATACAGCTGGAATTATTTTAAATGGCCTTAGTGAAAACTGGCATTCAGCTGTTTCATCTACAAGAACTCTTCCAGACAGCCTAAAGTCTCTTCCTTTCCCTTCCCCTTTTTCTTGCTGAGCAACTCCTACGTGGAGCATGAACTCCATGACCTGTGATGATCAGTCTGCGTGGAATTGCAGTTACTGGTGCATACCTGGTCAGTAAAAAGATATTTCTTTGCACTTGCCTAAGTTGAATTCTAATGAAGCTCTACACAGAACTTTGTTGCCCAAATCTTCAATTCTTTCTGCTCTGTGGTAGAGAACCGTGTGCTGCTGCAGACAGAAGTGCTCTAACTGCATCAACAGCCCCACTTGTCATCTCTGCACCAGTCTCACTGAACTACCATACATGCATGCTTTTACCAGCTTCTGTACCAGTGTGTTGCTGGATGCAAAAGATAGTTTTCTTGCAGCGGTGAGAAACTTAGGATGGTCTAACTTTGTCACAGCAGCGGTACTATCTGCTTTTCAAATGTAGCAGTGAGACTGCTGCTTTTCAATTCCTTACCCACTGTGGGAAGCTTGGAAAGCAGGAAAAACATTGAGGCAGAATGCTGGGAGGCACTCAGATTCCAACCCTGAGACAGTGACTCAAACCAATTAGCTGTAAAAATCCATGCTGCAGGCATGGGTTCCAAAATTTCTCCAATTTCAAGTGCTATATCTTTTGATATCAAAGTAATTCAGGCTTTACCAAAACTGCTTTTGGGTTATTAAACCACTTGCCAAATCATTACTGGCTTGAAATGCAAAAATAACCTTCCACTACAGCTGAACCAAAACTGGAACAGAATTGAAAATGTGCCATAAATTTCCCGACTGCTCTCTATGAATATAGGCTGTGCTAAAACTATAACATTAGCACACAACAGCAGGGAGATATAAACTTCCTATGAATAAATACAAGCTGAAAATGACAAGACTCACCTAACATAGTGAGGCTTTGAAGTAATCTTTGCACAGGCATAATGCAGGCCTATGCAAAGAAACCATCTTCAATCACAAAGCAAGAGACTGGACTCAGTCTTTTCCAATCTTGTATTTGTGATCCTTAAGTAATTGATTAAACCTACCCTAACTAAATGGAGATAAAAGTCAGGAACTTAATGAATCACAGCATCATAAAATCATCATCAGACATATTTCCAAATGACCTTTCTTCACTAGAAAGTTCTAACCATGCACACAAAAACTGTGCACCCACCCACAGTTATACACACAGTTCTTCTCTCACATATACCTTGGGTAGGAGACGTGGGTGCTCAATGTGTACCTGTGCTGCACCCTACAATCTGCTAAAGCACCCACTAGGGACAAGGCAGCACAGGCTCACAACCCACCAGTTGTGGGTCCCTACCCGTTACACCCTGCACTGTCACTGCTCAAGCTGGGCACAGGCTGCTGGCAGTCACACAGTGAGAATGCTCCGCCTGGCCCAGACAGAGGTTTTGATCCCCGTAGGTGAACGCACAGCAGTGCCCAACCCAGCTCCTCCAGTTTTGACTGCTCGTTCTGTTCTCACTGTTCTCCCTGCTATTACAAAGTTTCATTTGTCCCTTACATTTCTTTCCAACCTGGCACCTTCCTTCCTTCAACACTCTGTGACTCCCTGGTTACTGTTTAATCTGACTGACGGTTGTCATCCCCTTCAATACCATCAGCTGTAGCATATGCACTCTCAGACAGTTTTGATGCTTAAAGTCACATTCCTACCTTAACAACTGTTGTTGCCCAGGCCATTTTACCAAGGAAGGGCCATGTGAGCACCATTGCAAACAGAAAGCAATATTAGGAATTCTTTGAATATTCCTTCAGCTTCTTCCAACACAAATGAGATAACAGCATTTCAGGCATGCTCAGAGCTCTGCAGCAATGACAGAAGACATATTGTGTCCAATTCTAAAAGTATTTTGTACTGCACTTCTTATAACTGTCTTGTTTAAATAAAAATCCATTCTCCCACCTTTGTGCTCTGTACTCAAAAGCAAAGTTAAAATTACTTGAAAAGGTGTTCTTTGCCAAAAAAAAAAAAAAGATGCTCTCCTTTATAAAAGCAGCTGTCAGTATACCTAGTTTTAAATGAAGTCCTCCTACTCACAGCCAAGTGGAGATATACTGGAAGGCAATTCAGAGGTTATCACCATTTCCTACCAGCTTGCTCTCCCATGCTGCAGTGCTGCTATTCCTCTTGTTCCTGCAGTTTCTCTCCACGTCACCACTGGTCCGAGGACTGTGGTGCACCAGGACCACAGGTAACCCTGAAGGGAATGCTGTTTCTTTTTGGATCTGTGCTGTGATGGTTTAGCATATAAGAATAAAGATCAGGTCATATCGTATGCCCTGTGTGTCTGAAAGAGCCTTATAAGGATCATGCTTGCAGTGTAGTCATGCTCATGAGGCTATGGAAAACATGCCCTCTATCTACCAAGACTTCAGTTTCATCAGATACAATACGAAAAAAGCCCCCCAAATAACCTAAACCACCTCCATTTATTTATGTATTTTGAATCCTTTCAGAGAAATTATGAAATTGGAAATTCCTCACGTTTCTCCTTCTGCCCTAGCTTAGTAGCTTACAAGTGACCTTAAAACTCTGCTCTCATTTTGAGCTATTTCAGTCTGTTACTGTTTCTGAATCACTATCAAACCTTTCATGTCAGTGGAACAGCCTGCTACTGCACAGCCCTTTGAAAAACAGGCACCAAGTGGAAACATAAGGGGACTCCAAGGATATTTTTTCCCTGAAGTTTAAATAATTCCAAAGGTTGCAGCGCTGTACTCTGGAAGGTGTATCAGACAGTGAAATGAAGAGACGTACAAAATGAAAATGCAAAATATGCAATAAAAAGTAACTAGGAGCATTAAGGACTGAAAGGTTTGTGAGAAGAGGACGACTTGCTTAGAAATAAACACTTCTGTTGAAAACAAAAATATGTATAGCCTTCTGGAGCTTGTGCTGCTGCTTGGAGAATATTAGGATTAACAAGTTTGTAAGTTTCATTATACATTAGTAGCATTCCTCCAGTAGCTGTGCTTTCTTAAAGTACAATTAAGATTATCATCAATTATCCCTGTTACTAGTCTAGCAGACAACCTCAGAAAGAGGTGACATAAGGATTTCTTTCTGCAGAAACACTGCAGGAACTTACTGGACAATGTAATTATTATTTATACTACAGTACTACTCAGATGCCACCCCCCAGACTGTACCGTAAGATTCAGAATGAACCAAAAATGGGCCTCATCCCTAACAGCCAAGAATCTAGTGAGCTGCAGCAACTAAAAAAGAAAGGGACAAACAGGATACACTCATGTTGACCTAACTCCCTAGCAAGTTCTTTTTGAGAAAAGGATGTGAAAGAGTGGCATTACAGTGGCAATTCCTTTGCAGCGTGGGAGAAGTAAGAAAATGATGATGCTTTCAAATCATAATGTGTGGGAACAGAGAGTATTAGGGAAAGATGCAAGACAGAAGTAATCATGTGAATGGAAAATGACACAGAAGAATAAGGCAAAGACCAGGCTGTCCTTGGAATTGAAATAAGTAGTCAATCTTTGATCTAACAGATATGGTGTTATGGTCACAAAAATGAGGAAGGTAAAAAAGGCTGCCCTTATTCAAGCAGTAACTGACACACAAAATGATGGGTCTAAGAAATGTACATTCAATTATATGAAATAAATGTGCAAGAACTACATGTTGTAGATGCAAGGATTTTAAATTACAATCTCAAAGTACTGTGCACCCTATGTATGTTGCACTGTTCAGTTCAGCAACATCCCTTTGCTCTCAAGAACCTCAATCAACCTCAAGAAGCTCAAGTATCGTGTAAATGTTAAATGTAAGGCTATACAATTTAAAGGTAATTTTGTTCTCTTGCAACTCAACAGGAACCCACTTGGGCATCCTGGCCTGAGCTATGTCCATTAGTAAGTATAATTAGTATAGAGTGGTGATACATATGCTTTTTAGACATACATTTTAAAAAGTCAAAATTGCAGTCAATGAGTTTAAATGCTTAAATCCATTACGGTAGACTCTAAATAACCATTTCACACTGGTGTAGTTTATAGTCATATACTCCACATCACTAAATAACAGTTCTGTATCATGGCAGGAAAAGAGGAAGAATCCTTAAAATACATTTTGTATTGATCCTTGAGATTCCTTCCAACATGGTATTCTATGATTCTATAATCTCTCACCACTTTTTGCTATTGGTTTCTTTTAGTCTCTCAGACACATTCAGATTGCAGAATGCTGTGACTCTCAGTCCAGCACACCTAACTTTAGTTCTATAAGACATTTATGTCCTGGAGTTTGGATCTGAGATTGCTTTTGGAGTTGATGGTCTGAAAGTCAGGCAAAAAAAAAAATAAAGAAAAAAAAAGAAGAATTAAAAAAAAACATTAACAGATTGTATAAAAAATAAACACTGTTGCTTTCTAACTGAGGAATGTACCTTTTTCAATATTGGGAATCCATTTTCTGAGGTAAACAATATCTATCGCCACGGTCTCCTTGTTTCAGAATTTCATCTAGGCACATTTTAACAGATAATGTCATTATGCTTTTTCCCACAGAAGACTCCACCTTTGCAGATCCTTTTGGAAGTGAAACTGAAGCTAACGTGAACCAAATATTGTTTAAGTACAGTTTATGGTTCTAAAGCCCAAATAAATTTCTTAACTGTGAATACTGAGTCCCTCAATATTCTACTCAGCTGGCAAATGCTAACACTAAAGAATGTCCCAGTGAGTGTCAATAATTAACCTTTTCCATAATAAAGACAACCTTTCTAGGGAAAGCATAAAAAAACCTAACACAAAAATCTGATTTACTTTATTACATTAGAATGCATTATTCAGATTTAGATAGGGAGGCAGAACCTATGCCCATACAATCAGCTTGGTTGGAAAAGATCTTTAAGATCATCAGGTCCCCCAGGACTGCCAAGTCCACCACTAAATCATGTCACTAAGGGCCTCATCTGTACAGTTTTAGAACAGTTCAGGAACGGTGACTCTATCACTGCCCTGGGCAGCCTATTCCAACGTCCAACAACCCTTTTGGTGAAGAAACTTTTCCTAATATCCAATCTAAAGCTCCCCCTGGCACAGCTTGAGACCGTTATCTCTTGTCCTATCACTTGTTACTTGGGAGAAGAGACCAGCCACCTCCTCGCTTTATCCTCCTCAGCTGGTCGTAAAGTCTTGAATTAAGAACAGTGTTAATAATCTACGTGTACCACCATACACGCCACAACTATTCAGAAAGTCCAGAATTGTGCCAGCCTTTTTTGCCTGTGCACCACCAAAAATAAGTAACCTAAAAGGGAAACCTAAATATTTTTTTCTGTAACTCAATGTGATCCAAGATTTATATCCAATGGCTAACAACAAACTCAGTAACACAGTTCCTAGTTGTGCCTCCCCCCCAAACTTCAGAGTTAAGTACTTGAAAAGAGTTACCCACCTATATCTAGCCAGTTTGTTTTGTGCTTTTTTAAAGAGATTCATTAAAGTCTATTTTCAGTCCCCAGGTCAATTCAGGGCTACAGATGCTTTTGACACTTCCCAGGGCCAGAATCATCCCAAATCATCCCAAACCTACATTTGTTCCTTAAAAAAACCAAGCATGGCTCACACCTTTTCTTTAACAGACAATGGCAGAGGGAATACCTAGCTTGAGCTAAGTGACCCAGTAGTTGATACATAACAGCATCTGTCTCCAGGTGGATTTCAGTGTCTCCTCAGCTTTGAAGACAAACATATCCAAGCTGTTTTGAGTTGCTAATAAAAATATTTGATTTAGCTAAATAAAAATCCCATTTCTGTCCAATTTTATATACTTAGACTAGGCCTCATACTGTCAGACAGGTAAAACCAGCTCATTTTATACTGCAAAGAGTTTGTATTACTTAGGAGTGTAAAATTAAGCCTTTGTACAAACTGCATTACTATAGTCTCAGTTATGAGTTTGCTTTTCATTAGCTCTGCTCAACTAATCACCAGGTTGCTAGTTTGCATGTCAGCTATTACCATTCTGAAATGCATTTCCGTGGTGGAAAAAGCTCGAGTATGAAAACAAATGTTAAACTGATCAGTGAATGTGGAAAATTTAATGAGACTGTTGTTAGAAGGTACAATAGAAACACCATTAATTTCCCAATTGATCTAGGATTCATAGGCTGCAGAAAAGGACTATGGTTAGCCTAACCACTTTACTTTTATAACAAGCCATATACAGGCTCCAACCCCCCTTGTGGTTTGGCAAGATGAAAAGATACCCAGGTAGAGAGAGGAAGCAGTGTTTTCTTAGAAGAAATAGCCTGTTCAACAGGAGAAGCAGCTGAGAGAAAAAAAACCATAATATGACTGAACATAAATATTCTAAAGAAGAAAGATCCTGGATTTTTATTTTTTCTTTCTTTTTTAATTAGGCTTTTAGAGAGCTTTGCCCTCTGAACACAGCATGGCAAAACTGGCAAGAATGTGACAGTGGGGTAATGCACTATTTTATTTATTTCTCATATCAGCCAAAGCAAAGAGTGAGCTACCTTTGAACTCTTGCCACATATGTGCATCTGTTTTGCTTCATCTATCAAGCCTTTCTGAGAAGCACATTGTAAATGCTGAATGCACCAAGCTGTGAAAAAGGGTAGGCATCATATCCCAGTGATCCCAGCACTTTACAGGACCTGGGATACAACACTGCAACTAGCTTAAGAAACAGCGATCAGAGAACCTATGCTTAAGAACTCTGCTAATGAAGCAAGGAAAGATGCCCTGTCTGTAACAACAGCAGATAATCCGTGTCCTGAATTGGACTACCTGTTGGTTACTTTGAGAAGTCTTTCCATCATAGCATGAAGCTCAGAGCTGGATTCTCAGCAGGGCACATTATTATATGATACACTCAAGCTGCTACTGTATGCACCATATCAGCTTACAACCCGCTTATTTTCTACACAGAAATCCAACTAAATGTAAAACAGAAAGTTCACTCTTCAATATACAGTATGAATGCTAGCACCTAATTAAGAATGTGGTATTTAAACCACATGTAAGAAATAACTTCTTATTTATCACTTAGCCCCTGGTCCACCAGAATCT
This sequence comes from Myiopsitta monachus, assembly GCA_017639245.1. Lineage (NCBI taxonomy): Eukaryota > Metazoa > Chordata > Aves > Psittaciformes > Psittacidae > Myiopsitta > Myiopsitta monachus. The sequence continues at coordinate 9,695,874 of CM029923.1, read as the reverse complement.
AAATTTGATTCTAAACAAACCGCACCAGTGTTAAAGTCTGTGCATGACTTCATTTGAGGAAAGGAATGCTACAACTGAATGGTTTAGGTGAAGACCTCATCTGGGGAGGCAAATGAAAGGTTGGCAAAATGCAGCAATATTTATGTTTACCAGAACTGGAGCATTAGATGGCAAGCATGACAGTTAGTGTGTATTACACTAATAATTACACAAATATACACTAGTGTATATTACAAGCGTAATGTATATTACAAGCATAATGCATATTACAAGCGTAATGTATATTACAAGCATAATGCATATTACAAGCGTAATGTATATCACTCTTCAAGAGCAAATCCAAAACACATTATTCACTGTTTCAAGTTGGTGACAGTGGATTCCAGCAAATCATCAATCAGTAATAAGTCCTTCATCAGTCACACAAGAAACTCAAGTACTTCCTAGAGTGCCTCCTACTTGGCGGCATCGCCTACAAGTTTCAAGCATTGTAACAAGTCAAGTTCCCTGCATGTTTACAGGACACGTGTCACCACTCACGATACGTGCAACAAACCCCCAGTTAATGGAAAGTGGAAATGGACCAATGGCTTCCCATGTTTGCCCTTGTGACTTCTGACGAGTTGGCGCAAAACGGGGTCAGGCATATGCCACTAACCAGATACGCCTGACTTATGACCTACCACCAGTACAACGTGGGCCGCGCAGAGGCCACCTACAGTCCCTCCAAGATAAAACGCCTCACACGTCAAACGTTGGAGCCTACATAAGAGTACTTCTGAGGACGTCCCGGGCGATACAAGAGGAGGTTGCCGGCTGCGGGAGGTAGCTTGTGGGGGAACCCCACGAGCGCCCCCCGAAGAAAGGCTGGAGCCCCAGAGCCCCTGCCCTGCCGCGGGGAGCGGGGAACCCGCGGTCCGCCGACACCCGGCAGGGCCGCCTCGAGGGGACCCTCACTCAGCCGGCGACGCCGGGCAGCAACGCGGCTCCGCGGCCTCACGCCCCCCCCCGAGCAGCGAGGACCCCCCACGCCCTAGCGCGCTAGCGAGGGGCTTCCATTGGCCGGCAGGCAGAGGTTCCCGCGCCGTCACCGGAGTATGCAAATGAGCGCCCACCCCATTGGCTCCCCCGCCCGCGGCGGCGCCAAACAACATTTGCATGGCCGCGGGCAGCTCTTTTGTTGTCAACCGCGGCGGGCGGTGCGCGCGCGCTCGGGGAGGTGGGCGGGCGGGCGCGCGCGCGCGCGCCGCCGAGGCCGCCGCCCGCCGGCACCTGCTTTCCCCCGAGGCGGGTCGCGCGGGGCTCACCCCTCCCCTCCCTCCCCGCGCCGCGGAGCGAGGAGGAACTTTGACCCCGGGGGGGGGGGAACCGCTAAGCGCGAGCTCGTCCCGCCGCTCCCCTCCGCCGCCGGCTTCCCCCTCATCCCGCCCCGCTCCGGCGGGAGGCGGTGGGGCTGAGCGCCCCTCCTCCGGGCAGGATGGTGGACCTGGACAGCGAGGTGCCGCCGCTCCCACCCCGGTACCGCTTTCGAGACTTGCTGCTGGGCGATCAGGGCTGGCAGAGCGACGACAGGTGAGTGCGTGCGCCGTCCGGCCGCGGCGATAAGCCCGGGGGGGACCCGTCTGAGAGGGGTGGCCCGGCGGAGCGCGGCCCTGCTGCCGGCGGGTCAGCGCGCTGGGACGGCGCGCACCGCCCGGCCGAGGCCGGCCCCGATGAAAACTTTCCCGGGAAAGGGATGCGAGGGCCGGCGGGGGCTGCGCTGCCCCGCCCCGCCGCCGCCCACCGAGGCCATGGGCATCCCGCTGCCTTCGGGGCACCGCCGCCTCTGCAGAAGCACCTTTCTCTATACCCTACGACGACGGTAGGAGGAAGAGTAGGACAGGTACGGTACTGTCTCCCGATGCTAACGTGCACTGAAGGGAAACCCCACGCAAAACACGCTTTTGCCGCTCGTCGGAAAGCCAGCTGCCGAGGGCACTGGATGTTTTCATGATCCAGCGTGCATTCTCCTTTACATGCAGTTTCTTTTCATGTGAGGACCCTAGCCTCGGATGTTACTGCTATTAGTTTATTCCTTTATGAATTATTTCAAGGACTGTCAGCATCTTTAATTACAAACAGATAGGAAAAGGTATTTGTCTCAAGTCAAATAATGTCTCTAAAAGAGGAAAAAAAAAAAAACCAAACAAAACCTTATATCAAAATAAACAAGTGAACCAGGAATGCATGTTTAATTCAAAAAGGGTAAACGAATAGTATTCATGAACACGAACAGCACCATGCCACTCTGACTGACCATTCAGTTTGGTGTGTCTGTAGATTGTTGCATGATCCCGTCTTGCAAAATTATGTGTGAAATCCACTGTGTAGTAATGATTTAGTATGACCAAATGACAGATAAGCAAAACTGTCTGGTACTCTCATGGGTGTATTGGATTGATTTTAATTCAATGTATTTACATTGTCTGAACGAGTCTTCAGCTCAGCAGTCAGAAACTTTGTTTTCAAAGCTGGTCTACATAGTTTAGATCTTAGCTGCTTTCCTAAAGAAAGATGGATTCTCAGTGATGGTGCAATCACAAGATCATGCAGACATGTAACTAATTATTACCTTTGTTTAGGGGAATATGCTATACATTGAAGCAATTAAACAAATGTTTATTCAGACAGTTATGAAGTGGTAAATGACAAGATAGTCACAAAAAATGAATGCTCTTGGTTGGAAATGACAGCACTGTAACTACATAATGGAGACTTAAGATCTTAGAATCTCATTTCTCCTTTAGTAGGTTAAAGAACATGCAACCTTTCATATTTTATCAACTTCATCTAGCTAGCGTTTGAATGGTTGAAATAAACAAAATATTCTGTATGTACCTCTTTGTACCACTCCGTGACTTAATGCTTTTTCCAGCTCTAGTTTGAACATCTGTCAAGTGCTTCCCTGATACCAGTTGTGTGACTTGAACTTTATGGAGTTATCTTCTATGGAAAAAGTGTTATCTGGTCTCAAATAGGAAACAGTGTATGAGCAACTGCATAAACCATAGCATCCATTTAGGCTATGCGAATGTCTGTTTCATGTTTGTGTGTACTTAACAAAGTGAAAATAAATAATCCTTAGAAAAAAACACCCTATAGCAGAATTCTAGCCTAACAGTTTATAGGGCAGTTATTGTTGAAAATTGTAGCAAAGGACTGGTAGAAAATGAATAGTTACATTTATTTATTTAATATTCATACAAGCATTGCATGAAGATCTCTGGCACATGTGAAATATAGAGTATGAACCTAGGACTGGAAATGGCTAGTGGAAATGGCTTTCAAGATCTTCAGGTATTGTTCCATGCTGGGGCTGCACAGCTGCACTGTAGCAGGAAGGCTGTGTGGTACTATCCCTACAATGCCATGAGGATTGTGCTTTACATTAGGCTGTGACAGCAGCACTCTTTCCTCCAGCTCTGCAAGTTGCCATAGCAGTCTTGTTTTAATACGAGCTTTCCAGTAACTGAACTAAGTCCATTTTTAAAAATCTTGAGTGTTATCTTTTTTTGTCCACCTCGCAATAAGGTTCTGCCCAGATTCTTGTTGTCCCATACTGGAGGATATCACTTTTAATACTGAAATACTAATCCAATCCTCTGTAGCTGGTATTTTGCTACTATCTATTATAGAAAAAGCATACATATTCTGCATAGAAATACTGTCTAATGGAATATTTAGAGTATTAGACATACATTCAGGAAGCATTTAATGAGAAAGACTGCAGACCTGTGGGGACCCTGAGGTCAGTTGCTTATTAGTTACTAATGATTAGTATCACACAGGTGTATCTTATTTTTAGTTGTTTACTTTTTTGTCTTTTCTTTGTCTCCTTACATAATAAGTTTGATTTTGGTGAAGCGTATCTTCTGTACTCTGTTCTAATTAGTGTGCAAAATAAATGTTCCCAAAGGTATTGCTTGTAACCCCTTCAGCTGAATGGATATTAACTATGAATGGAATATCTGAACACTAAAATACAGTTAAGTAGCCTTACAGTATGGCTACAAAATGGCAAGTGATCAAGACAGTTCATTTTAGGAGGTTATTGGCCCTTGGCTGAGATGTGGTGAGCTGGAAACAGGCAGACAGAACCTTTAGTAACATGATCTAGTGTGAGGCGTCCCTGCCCATGGCAGGGGGGGTTGGAACTAGATGATCTTAAAGTCCTTTCCAACCCTAACTATTCTATGATTCTAAGAAAATTGTTTCTGGCAACTACTTAGTTCTATTTGCTTTCAACTCTGGCAGTTTGATCTGTATCAGGGGTTTTCCATCTCTGTGATCTGTGAATTTCAGGTCTGTTACCAGCTGACTGCTTTGTCTTCTATCTCAGCCCTGTTGCCTTTTTGATCTTCCCAGTCTGTTCATCCTTGAGGTCTCTCTTTTCTCCTTCCATTATGCCCTTTCTAGAAGGATGCTCACTTTTTGCTGGCTGGGAGGCATATGTTCCATCTCTGTGTTTCAGGTAATTGTCGATTCTTCAAAGTGGAGAGGAGATGGAATTATTCCTCTCTTCTGCCACAAACTACCCAGGATTCTTTGTCACTAAATCACAGTTTTGATAACGTAGGTTGCCAGTAAGTAATGTGATAGTATTTAATAACAGAAATGATTGATCTGATTGAAATGATACAGACGTCTCTTCTCTTTTTTTTTTTTCCTTATTTCTAACATAAGCATTGTACCCAATTTTGAAACCTGACTGGTTACATTTCTTTTGGAGAAGAGTTTGAGCAGCTGTTTCTTTTGAAAGATCCTGTGCATGTATAAAGTGTAGACCTGCTAAAATGCTTACCTGAATGTAACAGGACTAGCATTCAGAAATTTTGTTCTTAGATATAAATCATTGGGAAACGATTTGCAACCTTCTGTTGTGTTTGTTTTTTTTCTCAAGGACTTCTGTGGTGGAGCACCACTTGAGCTTGTTTTGGGGTTTTTTCGTGTGTCTCGCTCACGGTCCATTTCTTACCTGTACTTCTCCAATACAGTGACATCCATCTCACCGCTTTTGCATTTCTCTCCCAGAAAAATAATTCTACTTGCATAGCTTAGATTGCTAACCACCCTTGCAGCTGGCTTCAGTATGAGGTGGGTTCTGGGCTGTCATATTCCACAAACCACCAAATGGGATTGCATATTATTTTTCATAAAAGATGTTGCTGTGGGCAGAAGAGCATGGTGAATCTTTGGCAAATGCATTTGTTTGGTAAATGCACTATTTTTAATAATTATCAGTCTTGAATTTGCTGAGTGCTTTTTTCCTGAAAAAAATGGATGTAAAAACCGGTTTTGTATTTTGAAGGGCTAGATTTTCAAAGGACATGGCTCCCTTGAAAACTGTGGAGGTGAAGCTTGATGCTTCCAGTACACACATTTTATACTGAATATATATTTGAAAAGCTTCCTTAGGACAACATGTAAAAGATCAGCCCACAAGCTAAAGTGTATGCATGTCAAGTGGGTGAATTCTTTGGCTGGTGGGGTAATGTAACAGGTTTCTTCTGGCTGTGTAAATATCCTAGTCACTGGGCTAAGGGTTAAGAGAAGATTGAGTCATCTTCTTTTTCACTAAATTTGTAAATATTACTAATATCCATTTGCGACTCTCACATTTTACTTTCATTATTGAAAGTATCTGAAACTGAAATAATCTGTTTTGATTTACTGGATAGTCTGAGATGTTTCTTGACCATAATATTGCAATTTGTCTTTCAGTACTGGGGAAGGGAGCAGAAATAAAGGGAGAACTTGGTTAACATAACAAGTTATTCACCTGTTAATACAGTGAGGTTCGCTGTATTGTATCAGTTATTGTAATAGTAATGTACAATAGTGATCGTTATTGTAAAAGTATATTATGTAATAAAACATTTCATAATCTACTGATCATCAATTCTTAGTCTTATCAGCTATGTTGAAGAGCAACACAAATAAAAGTAGAAAGTATCCTACCTTGTGAAGACCTGATATGTTTAAACCTGGTAAATTTGCTTCAGAGGAGGGGTGAAAAGAGGATATTTCCCATGTAAGCTTTGGAAAGATACAATGAAGAGGTTATTCACAAAAAATGCTTTCCTGTGTACATATATAGTTACCATGAACTTCAAAAGAACTGAGCCACAAGACACTGGAGGTGTAAAGAAAAAAATCAGTTAAAAATAGAAAAGCTTTTACATGCTGTTGGTAGCACTGTTTTTTTAGTAAGGTCAGTCATATAAATTCAGTGGCTGAGTATGTTGCAGAGCACAATTTACCTCACCTTCCTTAAACCATTTATGTAAAGACATTTAGTCTATTCTTTAGAAGCTTATAATGATATAAGAGCTTTATTTGTTTTAGGAAATTCAAACAAGCCAGGAAAGTTGCCCACCACTGAAGCATGACCTCTTATACTAGTGAGCTCTTCAAATTTTCTTTTGCATGCTTTGGCCATAGCCAGCTAGCCAAAACTATATTGAACAATGCAGTGCTGGTTTTGTTTAACCCTAGCAAGCACAGCTGCTCGCTTACTCCCCCCTCAGTGGGACGGGGGAGAGAATCAGAAGGGAAGAGTGAGAAAACTCGTGGGTTGAGATAAAGACAGTTTAGTAGGTAAAGCAAAAGCCATGCACGCAAGCAAAGAAAAAGTAGTAATTCATTCACAACTTCCCATCAGCAGGCAGGTGTTCAGCCATCTCCAGGAAAGCAGGAGTCCATCACACGTAATGGTTACTCTGGAAGACAAAAAGCATAACTCCAACCATCCCCTCCTTCCTTCTCCTCCCAGCTTTATATGCTGAGTGTGCAGATAAAGTGTGCATATATGTGTCCATATATGATATGGAATATGCCTTTGGTCAACTGTGGTTAGTTGTCCCATCTGTGTTCCCTTCCAACTTCTTGTGTCCCTCTAGCCTATAAAATATCTTTAAAATGTGCACGCATGTCCACCACATATGTTGACTTTATTTAGTCCATGGCTTTGGGATCCATATGTTGCGGTGGTCACTCAGAACAGGAGAGGTTATATGTTGCATGGAGTTACTGGGCACCAAAGCCAGCTCAGATCAGGTCACTGCTGCACTTGCACTGCTGCTTGTAAGGCTTGTTCTCCTTTAGTTCAAGCGGTTCCTGCTATAGTAATTCCCATAACATGCAATTCAAATCTTGGGTTAGTACAACGTAAAGGTATTGCCATTACAGTCTCCACCATGGGCCCTTTGGACTGGGTTTAACATTCCAATAAACACCTCCCCTTGCCCTTGTTCTGGGTTGGACTTACCCACATACTGCAGTCCCTTAGGGGTCTATCTGCTCCAAGTGGAATTTTATCTGTGAACCACAGTCTCTCCAGGGCTATACCTGCTGCCACAGCCACAGTTGCTTTGAGGTGCACGTGTTCTAGCGTGGCCTTATGCATGGGCCACAATGCCTTCAGAGGTATACCTGCTTCAGCATGGCTTTACTCATGCCTGCGATTCCTCCAGAGCTGTACTTGCTCTGTCCTGGTCTTAACCATGGCCACAAGCTTTGAGGTGCTCTCATGAGGCATGACTTCATGTACAGCCACTAATGCTTCAGGATGTACCTGCTGCAGCATGGACTTATCTGCAGCCATAGATGATTCGAGGTGTACCATCTTCATTGTGGAGAAGGTGTAGGTGGCACAGACTTGACCATGGCCACAGGCACTTTGAGATGTACCTGCTCTGGTGTGGACTTATCCAGAGGAGAGACGCTTTGGGGTGTCCTGCTCTTTTGTGGACTCCTCCACAGGTCAGTCCCTTTGATTCAAGTTCACACCGGAGTGCTGCACAGAAGCAGCAGCGATGCCCATGCTGTTATCAAAATGTTCCCAGCACAGCAGAGTAAGATGATAAGCAGTACAGCCAGCAGCAAAAGCAAAAAGCAGCCACTAATGAGCACTAGACTCTGATACACAGTAAGGGAAGCAAGGACCGTGGTAAGTACAGAAGCTGTCCGTTAATAGCTGAACAGCAATAGCACCTATAAATTTGATCTAGCACATTCCAATCAAATCTGCCATTACATTGAACCTTTTGACAAAAAGGACTTTTGTGATTTAAACTCAATTGGCAACTAAGGACCACACAGACACTCACTCCCTCCTTGGTGGGATGAGGAAGAGAATTGAAGAATAAAAGTGAGACAATTTGTGGGTTGTGATAAAGAAAGACAGTTTAGTAGGTAAAGCAAAAGCCATGCATGCAAGCAAAGAAAAAGTAGTAATTCATTCACTACTTCCCATCAGCAGGCAGGTGTTCAGCCATCTCCAGGAAAGCAGGGCTGTTTGGTTACTCAAGTCTCATGGTTACTCTGGAAGACAAACACCGTAACTCCGAATGTACCCCTTCTCCTCCTCCTCCTCCTCCTCATTTCCCAGCTTTATATGCTGAGCATGATGCCATATGGAATGGACTATCCATTTAGTCTGCTGTCCCAGCTGTGTCTGCTCCCAGCTTCTTGTGCACCCCAAGCCTACTTGCTGTTGGTGTGATGTGAGAAGCAGGAAAGGCCTTGACTGTGTAAGTGCTGCTCTGAGGTAATGAAAATTTATCTGTATTATCAACAGTGTTCAGTACAAATCCAAAACATATCCCTTTACCAGCTACGATGGAGAAAATGAACTCTTTCCCAGCCAAAACCAGCACAAGGGCCCAGGAACGATTTGGCAGTTTGAGCTTCCAAGGAAACACTTCGAGCAGACACATTGGAGGTAGTCACCCTTTCTCCATTAGGGAAGCTGAAACTGTCTTCTGAAACTTACATAGACTATTTTGTGCCATTTAATGTCACTGCCTGTGAATGTTCCTGGGCAGGTTAACTTAAGCATGTACCCAGAGAGGATCATTTTATCATGAAGGTAACCTCTACACTTTAACAGTACATGCTGCTTCTCCTATTTGTTCCTCTCATTCTAGTCTCCTATGTTTTCTGCACAGTCACACATTCAAATTATGCATATATGGTGGACTGTGTTGCAGAGAGATCCATTTGTAAAGTATAGGCTAACTTATACATAGAATCATAGAATAGTTAGGGTTGGAAAGGACCTTAAGATCACCCAGTTCCAACACCCCTGCCATGGGCAGAGACACCTCACACTAAACCATGACACCCAAGGCTGTGTCCAGCCTGGCCTTGAACACCGCCAGCGACAGAGCATTCACAACCTCCCTGGGCAACCCATTCCAGTGCCTCACCACCTTTACAGTCAAGAATTTCTTCCTCATATCCTATCTAAACTTCCCCAGTTTAAGTTTGAACCCATTACCCTTGTTCTCTCACTACAGTCCCTCATGAAGAGTCCCTCTCCAGCATCCCTATAGGCCCCCTTCAGATACTGGAAGGCTGCTATGAGGTCTCCACACAGCCTTCTCTTCTCCAGGTTGAATAGCCCCAACTTTCTCATCCTATCTTCATACGGGAGGTGCTCCAGTCCCCTGATCATCCTTGTGGCCTTGGTGCCTTCTATTCTGAGGTAAGGAGTATAGCCCTTATACATAGGCAATAAGTGTGTTTTATCCAAGCGTCCTTAAATAAAGCAAAAATAAAAAAAAAACCCAAAAAACAAAAAGACAAAACCCAACAGCAAAAAAAACCCTTTCTTCCACATTTTAGAGAAAGAAACATATGGATATTTTTAAGATATACAGAGTAAGGTTAATTTTATTGACTTCATAAAAATATATATAGTATTTTTTGCTTTTTTGTACCTTTACACTTTAAGTCCCTTTGGGTTTTGGTAAGATGAAGTAGTATGTTTGGCTTTCTTTGGAGCTTGCACACCAAGGTAAATTTTATCAATGCTGAATACTTCTAACAAAATTAATCAAGAGACCATCAAGTACACATTCTAGCATTGAACTGATGAATTAATACACTGTCATATGAGCAAGTCATTCGACAATCAAAATATCTGTTTTATACTACTACTTCATTCTATTGCCTGCTGAAGCATTGTGTACAGAGCTAATACATTCTAGGAAAAATCACTATTAATGTGACACTTCAAAACACATACAACAAACAGAATGGAAAGAACAAAAAATAAGCAGAAACCCAATATATTTTTCAACCCCCACCCTGAAAGCTGTGTATTTCATAGCTTTTCTATATGCTGTTGCATTAAATTATAAAGAATTTTTGTGAACAAAAGTTTACATTTTTCTAGTTCTGTATTGTTTTTTCTTTTCAGTATATATGTAACAAGACCCATTAACTGATACCGGAAATAGATTTCAAATCTTGCTCCTGTATTGAGATGAAAATTGTTGCAACATATAATTTCATGATGAAGCTATAGACCTAAATTTGACCTTTGTGCAAGAATTGTTCTTATGTTGGATACTTAAAAGATTAAATTAAAATTGGCTTTCCTTTTTGATGTGCTTACTGCATAAGTGAACATTACCACCTATCTGAAAAGGAGAAAGATTCTGATAATACAGAACACCTCCACACATCACTTGGACAATTGTATACTGCTGACTGTCATGTTGACTAGTGACTTTCAAGGAACAGCTCCCTGCTGTAAATCTCAGAAGGCACTTTAACAGTCATTTATCACTGGGTGAATTAGCAAGGAAAGTCCTCCCTTTGCCTTTCCCTTTGGAAATCACCTGAGATTGTTAAACTAAAAGGAGATAAAAAGCCTACACATTTCTGAATCAACTGATTTAAAATATCTGAGCCTAGATTCAACTTGAACAAAAATTCTATTATGATTTTCTCAAAATTTGATTATGGCTTCTTCAAAATAATACTTCTCTTTCCTTCAAGAAATACTTCAGTCAATTTGTTCGCCTTTCAGAAAATATGTTAACTTTTCTGAGTTCTTCCATGGAACAGATGCTACAAAATAAAAGGACTTTAGCAAATACTGACAAATTTATTTTGATTTATCCTTGTACATAATTTTTCAAAATAAAGTTATTTAGAAGCCTAAATTCTGTTTTAAAAGCTTGATTTTGTTTGAAACTGCTCAAGATTTTAACAGTCTAATTCACAAAACCAGAGCTTTCATATTTGCAGTGAGACTTTGCACAGTAGTAGTTGGAAAGTTTGAGTTGCCCTAAACCCTGACAAAAAGTGTTGCAAGTACAGGCCCAGCCCTTTCTCATTGTGCAAACCCAAGCAAATTAAAAAAGGATTAAAGAAAACATTAACATTTGTATAAACACTGCACTGGCCACACCAAGAGGTCTGAGTTTACACTTTAGTGGCTGGTGGGTTTAGGGGTACAGTCTCATATATGCCTGTACGCACCTTCCTTCTAAATTTATCTTAGGATTGGGTCCCTAATATAGATAAAAGAGGGAATCAATTTGTTTGTGTGGAAGTAATACTCTATAGAAGGCAGTTCTGTCAGCCTCATGCTAATTTCTGTTTTAGCATCATTCTTGCAACAACAGTGGAATGTTTCTTATGTTGCACTTAAACTGGGACGCACTGGAATTGAAAGAGGGGAAAAGAGAAGAGGAAGCTTCAGTGCTGTTACAATTGTATCTGTCTGAGGAAGATGGTGGTAGTGTGGCCCCAGCAAAAGTTTTCCAGTGCAGAAAAGGTTTAAGTGTCTCAGCTTAAAAACTCCCACAGATCAAGTAGCTTTCCTCCTCTGGGACAACATGATGCAGAGTTTGTAAATGTGCTTGGTACTTCAATCAGTACTTAATTATACACTTATTACTGTAAGGCTCTTATTTTTCCATCTAGAACTTGATTCATACTACTTTACATCTGGCAGACACTATAATACTCCATGGGGAACTGAAGCAGTGCTTTCCCAAATGGTTTCTGTCTTAATTTTATGGTTATTATTCTATCACAGCCAGTGATTATGATTATTTATTTTATAACAGTAAACTTGTGTGCTGCACTATGCATTACTGTCAGAAATGGTAACATTGATTCATATTGCCTCTTTTATCTGGTAACAAAGAAATAGATCATTTGGAGCACCAGAAAAATCTGAAACTTCAAAACACCTTTATTGTAAAATAAATTTGCCAACCATTTCAGTGCTGCACATACAGTTTTTAGGCTTCAGTTAAAGGTGATATTTTCTATTGAATTCTGATACATACAGTATGCCCAAGTAGTTGTACTAAGCCACTAAATGCTTTGAAAGTGGATTCTTTTATTTTTTCAAGAAAATGAGCAAGTCAGGTCCTTCCTGGAGGCCTACACACCATCATCCCATAACCTCTGTGTCATTGGAGGGAGTGCCAATGGAACGGTTTTGCAGCATAGATTTGGTACAAAATGCCTTAAAACAGCTGTTAAAGATTTCAGCCTCCCCAGTGAATCATCTTCTAATTGTGTTAGCAGTCAACTTCCTGGTGGGAAGTAGCAGTAGAACAGAAACAGTCATTAAGAGACAAAACCCACTGTTTATACTCACAGATAAAAACAGTGATATTATTATTTACTCAGAAGTATCTCTTGAGGGACAAATCCTACCTCCACTTACAGAGATATCTGTTAGGAAGTGCTGTAGTTGTGTGGCAGAAAGCAGGTTGCTAAGTCTGACACTGTTGTGCTTGACTTGAGAGTATCAAACTATGGTAGATGGGGAAAGAAGGCATTAGGTTAAGACCAGTGCAACTTATCTACTGAATAAGCAAAAAGAAGACGACTGTGCCTACCCCTCTGTATCTTACAAGTCTCCTGCTAGTTTTAGCCATTAATAGCTACGTATCTGGCAGCTAGCACAATGATCAGATGCCTAGCAGGGGCAATTACATGATTTGAGCAACAGTCCTCACTGTGGATTTCCTCTGGCCTTGCCTCCTAGACTCTGTACCTTGAGTCAAACCTCTTTGTCTTTTTGCAAAGAAAGAATTTGCCCTTTATCTGTTTATGATGCTAAAGTTAATAGCATTTAGCGTACTTCAAGCAGCTTTAAGTTAGAGCTCCTTCAAAGTATAATGGTTGTTAAAATATTTAATAAGGAGTAAACACTATAAAATAGCCTCACTCTTTTATTGTTCTAAATAGCCAAAAATGTTCTAGAGATTTTATGCTTTTTTCTCACTTTGTTTTCTCTTCCCCTTGTGACTAGAGAAAACTGCAACACAGATAAAAGCAGTGTTACCAAACCAAATCTGAAAGAAATACAGATGGGAAAAAACAACAAGCTGAGTTGCAAATGGAAAAATGTGGATATATTTATTCCTTCTATGACAGCACTTGTTAATGCACAGCATTCCTTGACTCCAGAAGGTATTTTAGTTTCCTATCTTCACACCAAGTTAAAAAGAAGGACACTGTTCACTTACCACTATCACCCTGTAATTCTCGCCATCAAGCACAGTTAGCTATAACAGAGAGGGTCTAAAAGCTAAGCTCTGTATATAGCTGAATGTACCCTTCTGGAAAGTGAGCAAGGTACTTTTTTCACTGTATACAATAATCTAGCGTTTGATCATATGTTAAAATGGGTTTAACTGGCTAAACAAATAACTTTTCAAAAGGCATTTTTGTAGATATTGTCCAGTTTTTAATTACTTCTTTGATCTCTCAATAGTCATTCAGAAAAGATAATACAAACACAAAAAGTGGAACAAAATATTCTGTAATATGCAGATGTTGATTTGTCAATCAGGTTTTATAAAGACTATAAAAATCTAAATAGATTTTTCACTCACCTGAGTATCATATAAGTGAAGATTGTCTCACAGGAGTAGTTCCAGACATCATGTATGTCACTGGCACTGTGGAATTAAATTAAAAACTGTATTCAAAGTGACCCACATGATGATTTATTTTTATACTGAGGCCAACCACAGATTGCATGAAAATGCAACTTAGCTAAAATGATATAAACAATATCCAAAATGCACTGAATTCATTTTAAAGGCTTGATTAGTTTTTGCTTCCCATTTTTCCTCTTATTTGGCAGTTCACTGATCACAGTCTGAGTCCAGGAAAAAACCTACAAACTAAGCTAAATTTGTGCTGACGTTATGAATCCATTTAATACAATTAATCGTGGTAGTTACTGTTTCTGGCTAGCTCAACTGGTCAACAGAATGTTGGGATTCTAATGTGATGTTGGCAGAATATTGCGTGTGGTGGGAAGAACAAGGCTGGCTACTGGAAATGTTTTGCAGTATAAAGGAAGTATCTTTGAGAGGAAGAGGGAACTGTCATGGAACAGGCAGTCTTCTGACATACACCATGGGCTAGTAAGAGACTGTTCTGGAGGACCTTATATTTTGCTCTTAATTTAAGACAAAATAATAGCTGTTAGAAGATCACCATTATCAAAATTATGAGGTGAAAGTCATCTTGTAAGGCAGAGGTGACTGGGGATGTAGAGTTGTCTAGCAACCTGCTGCTGCTTGACTTCAGGCTAAGGTGAACTGAGCATTTAGTAATTTTCTTCCTTTCTAAGATGGCAGCATCACTTTAGAGTGAATAGAAATGGTTAGTCATAGAAATGGTCATATGGAGAGAAGGAAGTACTACTGTGCCTTCTTGTATTGCCCTAGACATTTAATGGTTGATTATCAGACCTCCTAATAGCAATACAGCCAGTCCAGTCCAGCTCATTAACACAGACCTCTCCTCATTCTATCCACTGTATTCTGTCTAAGTCTGATCAGTGTTAAGATCTGTACAAGACTTCAAGAAGACATAAAAAGGACATGGAACTGTTGGAACAAGTCCAAAGGAGGGCCACGAGGGTGATCAGGGGACTGGAGCACCACCTGTGTGAAGATAGGCTGACAAAGTTGGGTCTCTTTAGCTTGGAGAAGAGAAGGCTGAGTGGAGACCTCATAGCAGCCTTCCAGTATCTGAAGGGGGCCTGTAGGGATGCTGGGGAGGGACACTTCCTGAGGGACTGTAGTGAGAGGACAAGGGGTAACGGGTTCAAACTTCAACAGGGGAAGTTTAGATTGGAATATGAGGAAGACATTCTTTACTGTAAGGGTGGTGAGGCACTGGAATGGGTTGCCCAAGGAAGTTGTGAATGTTCCATCTCTGGCGGTGTTCAAGGCTGGGTTGGACAGAGCCTTGGGTGTCATGGTTTAGTGTGAGGTGTCCCTGCCCATAGCAGGGGTGTTGGAACTGGGTGATCTTAAGGTCCTTTCCCAACCCTAACTATTCTATGATTCTATGACTCTATGATTCCATGACAAAACAATACCTGTCCTAAGCCGTCTCATCAATTAAGTTAGTTAAGGAACATCTTAAATAATTTGACTCTCACCAAAGCTAGCAAACTATGAAAGTTCTACATTTGTTTAGGAAGTCATATTTAAGGAAAAAAAAATAGAATTTAGATTGAACAGGCCAATTTTATGAAGGCATCTGCCAAATGATATTCTGAACACTGCTGAATAAAGATGACAGAATTAAACATTCAAAATATTGTAAAATGGGTATTTTTTTTAATATAATGAAAAGACAATTAAAGCCATACCATATGATTAATCAGGAAGTGTAATAGCTCACTCTGGGTAAGGAGACTGAAATTTATACGAAGTCTGTAATTATATGTACCGTTAGCTGTGGAGAGAACAGTATCAGATGTGTGACATTTTAGAGATAATAATGACTTTTAAAATATTTGTTCTATCATATGTTCTGAGTTCTTAAATCATTGCCACTCCTTAATGAAATATTTACAATTTGTATTAAAATATTATAATTTTTTTTAATGTAAACCAATAATCATAGTGTTTGACACTGTCTCACACAACATCCTCGTCTCTAAGTTGAAGAAACATCAATTTGACAGGTGGACCACTCGGTGGATAAAGAACTGGCTGGATGGCCGCACTGCAAAGAGTTGTGCTCAATGGCTCAATGTCCAGCTGGAGACCAGTAACGAGTGGTGTCCCTCAGGGATCGGTGTTGGGACAGATCTTGTTCAACATCTTTGTCGGTGACATGGACAGCGGGATTGAGTGCACCCTCAGCAAGTTTGCCCATGACACCAAGCTGTGTGGTTCAGTTGATACACTTGGAGGGAAGGAATGCCATCCAGAGGGACCTTGACACACTTGTGAGGTGGGCTGATGCCAACCTGATGAAGTTTAACCATGCCAAGTGCAAGGTCCTCCACCTGGGTGGGAGCAATCCCAGGCACAGCTCCAGGTTGGGCAGGGAAGAGATTCAGAGCAGCCCTGCACAGAAGGACTTGGGGGTGTTGGTGGATGAGGAAATGAACATGAGCCTGGCTGCAGTGTGCGCTCGCAGCCCAGAAAGCCAACCATATCCTGGGCTGCATCAAAAGGAGCGTGACCAGCAGGTCGAGGGAGGTGATCCTGCCCCTCTACTTTGCTCTTGTGAAACCTCACTTGGAGTATTGGGTGCAGTTCTGGTGTCCTCAACATCAAAAGGACATGGAACTGCTGGAACAAGTCCAAAGGAGGGCCACGAGGATGATGAGGGGACTGGAGCACCTCCTGTATGAAGATAGGATGAGAAAGTTGGGGCTGTTCAGCCTGGAAAAGAGGAGGCTGCGTGGAGACCTCATAGCAGCCTTCCAGTATCTGAAGGGGGCCTTGTAGGGATGCTGTGGAGGGACTCTTCCTGAGGGACTGTAGTGAGAGGACAAGGGGTAACGGGTTCAAACTTAAAGAGGGGAAGTTTAGACTGGATATGAGGAAGAAATTCTTTACCGTAAGGGTGGTGAGGCACTGGAATGGGTTGCCCAGGGATGTTGTGAATACACCATTGCTGGCGGTGTTCAAGGCTGTGTTGGACATAGCCTTGGGTGTCATGGTTTAGTATGAGGTGTCCTCTGCCCATGGCAGGGGTGCTGGAACTGGATGATCTTAAGGTCCTTTCCAACCCTAACTATTCTAAGATTCTATGATATACTATGGTTGTACTGTGCTAGCAAGCTGCATTTGAAAGAAAGCAAGACTACTGTTAGATATATTACATTGCATACATATGTGAAGCTGAAAGCATTACTTCAGAAACCCTATGTATTTTATCCTGCCCTTGTATGACAACACTTGAAGTCAAAGCACTTTCAAATACTAAAGAATGAAGACAGATTCGTATCAATGCAGAATTCTTTTAGAAGGTGTCATCAGCAGGAAATGCCATCGATATTCTTCCTTTTGATTTGGTAAATGGAGTCTCCTGGCAGCCTTTCCTTCCTCTGTTGGAAACTTGAGGGGAGACACCTACCATTGGTATTGGACTTTTGTTTTACACCTTTTTCTGAGTCTTTTTCTGAATACTCCTCCTCTTTGTAATTATCTGTTAAATATTTGCGTTTGCCTGGCTGTTAAACACATGATGATGGGAGACTGAAAGCATATAAAGTTCTCATGAATTCCAGGAAATTGTGATAATCTCAGATTCAGCTCTGTATTTACTTGTTGTCATTCTAATGGCTAGTTATGGAGTATTGTATAGTTGTTTCCAGATTGCAAGTCTACACTGATTGAACATGAAACTTTAAAAAAAGAAAAAAAAAAAGGTACTCCTTTTTATAAAATTGCCCTAATCCTGGGCATGGGTAAAAAGCATGTGCAGTATCACTTTCCTTTTGAAATTTTTACAATTCGGCTCTATATGGAATCTCAGATAAGTCCTTTCTAGGCTTGTTAAAGTATCTGTGGGAAGTTCCTGAAGTTCCAAATTTGATTTGACTTTTTACTTCCTTTTTTCCTTTCAGATCAGGTACTGTTCCTATAATCTCTTACCCTGTAATAAAAAAATATTGCTAATCTAAGTGAAGCTGTAGATAAGTAGGGAATCAAGCAGAGTACAGAATGAGCATACATGAAATGAATGAAACATTTAAACTAATTTTTATTGCTTTGCATGTCATATTCTTGGATCCTACCTAAGTTTAATATTGCTTCTGTCAGTAGAAGGAAAAATATAGCTTGTAGAGAAAATAAATGCTTGCACGAGAAAAATTTAGTTTAAACCATCTGATGTAAATGTTATTCCATGCTTCAGTGTATTTTGTGACATTCAACAGTACATATTTTTGGAATACAGTCCAAAAGATAATGGTATAATATTTTTAGTTACTAAAAGTTCTAAAAATAGTAAACTTAGGATCATTGTCTTTAGGAGTACTACTATTAACTAATGGTATTTCTCCTTTGGGAATTCTGGTGGCTATTAGTAGAGTCAGGAAAGGGCTATAAAAACTAAACTTTACTGTGTATTGTTGTGTGTGTGTTTTTTTTTTGTTTTCCTCAGAAATGGAGTTTATATGAAGGTAAAGAATGTTCAGAATTAGCTAAATATTTATTTTAGATGAGAAGGACTATGTATGTATTGACCGCACAATTCAGTCAGTAAATTTCCATCATGACTTTCAGAAACTCTGAAGTTTCTGAAAGCTATTTTAGTCCTTTTCTCAAAAGAAACTGAAGAAACACTAAATTGTTATATTGAATGGGAACTAGATGAGAAGCTGCAGAAGGCTTTATTTTAACTGGAAGTCTAATCTCTTCAAAGCTGAAAAATCTTTTTCAAGTACTTTTCTGCTTCATAGATCAAGTAAAAGATTCACACTCCAAAAAGTTCTGTGTCAATTTTCACTTTAGATCATAGAACAAAAAAGAGATTTCAGCATTTATTCCCTACTGCAAAACCTAATGTAGATAACCTGTAAGAGGCATTGTTCCCTAGAAATTATACACAAATGGAAAACACACCAATACTATTCCTTACTTGCCATGCACCGCTCTTTTCCTAGTCACTCCTTCACCTTCAAGCAGATTTAGAGTTGAGACTATATATTGTGGAAGCAAAGCACCAACGATCTATTCATCAGATTTGCCATGCTACCTAAAGTGGATTTGTACAAAGTCTGATCTGTGCAGCAAGACTGTAAAATACTACATCAAGCTTGTATGATACTGTTTTGGTCAGAGTTTCATTCCCTGTGTATCATTAAGTATTCATCAAAATACTGTGATAACACTTAAGTCTGCATGAAGAAAGTTAGCCACAACGTGTTCTGAGAGTTATGGAGAAATGCAACCCACACATAACCTACAACTGCTTTTAAAGTAACTTGCAGAGATTTTAATCCTCTAGCATTATCACCTACTACTACAAGTAGGCCTGTTTATTTCAGTGGGAATATTTGTGTCTTAGTCTGAGTAGAGAGGTTATTTTCCATTGAAGAGATAGCATACCAGGCAACACAGTATTTTGCTTAGTCATTAGTGATAGCTTTAGTCATTGCACCTTGACCTAATGTAACTTATTAAGGCTCCAGGTATAACTGCACAGATTTTTGAATACATGGAAAACTCAAAGGTAGCTTCAGTTCCCCTTATCGCTAGAATAAATATGGTCATAATAGGTAAAACTCACATACAGCTAATTTGAATGAATGTCCTGTGAATTCATATGATTTTTTTCATTATAAAATGTAAAATAATAATTTATTATTCTGTTTTAAGTCTCAGTTTGATAACTACATTTTCAGCACCCTACAAAGTTGGGATGTATGAACAGCTAATAATTACTGGCCCCTTTCTGCACTACTCTATACTATATTGAGGTTCACAGAGCATTATATCAGTGAACCTCTCTCTTTTATGTTATATATTTTAAATGGCAGTGCTACTAACATGTACTGTTAGGTCCTAAATAGAATATTTCAGGTGACATTTTAGTGACCACTGTCTGACAGTCTGAAAATATTCTAGAAGGTTGAGAAGCTCACAGAGAAGTCTTGTGTACCTGTCAAAATATTGAAAATAACACATTAATTTGTTGTTATTCAGTATTTTAAGACTGGAGATGCTTTGAACACTTTTGAAAATATAGCTGCTCTACAAATCCAAATCTAAACAAGCAGATACGAAAAAGATAACTGAATATTGTTGCACTTACAAACCTTAACAACAGGTCCCATTTCAAGTGCTTCTGGCACCTTGTCTAAGAGAATGTAAACTGGCTAATATGGAGTATCAGAAGCCTGGGAACTTTAGTTATATCACGAAGCAAAGAATGTCCAGCATTTCTTTGAACTTTGTTTATTTTAAGTTGGAAACTACCTCAGGTTGAAGATTACAGTGTCAAATAACAAACTGAAACTTTTTAACTTAAACTTCAGCTGTGTATTATTTTACCAAAGCAATATAGATAAAAGAAAAATAAAAGGTAATCATTAGCAATTTTTTTCTGCAGCTACATTATCTGAACATATAATACATGTGCCTCGGAATACACAATGTTCTCACAGCCTGTTCCAGCTGTTTTTCTCTCCCTTTGCCAAAGTAGCTTATCCTGTATCTCAAGCATATGTCTGTCCTGTTTGATCACAAAGCTGTGTACCAGCTCTGTGTATAGAGGTCAGAGCCGGTTGTAAATGCCGATGAACACAGTTGTACATAAATGAGCAATCTATTCACACCACTGAATAAGAATTGAAGTATATAGGTCTATTGTTCCTTTGTGTTGCAACTGAATATATGTGTACAAGTTTCAAAATATTCATTGCTGTTACTTATTTTAATATTCTTACTGTCTGGGTTCAAGGCCAATAAAGATAAGTTTTGTCTTGCTTACTCTGCTTCTGATTTATAGGTACAACCAGCCTCTTTGTCTGTAAGAAGTTATCTGGCTTATTCTGTTAGGATTCTCTCTGTTCTATCTAAAGGAACATTGTATGTTCATTATGAAAGGGAATTTTGTGCTATTTTAGTTTTCAAGTTAAGTTACCTTCCTGTTCAGTCAATTCTTATTCTTTTTAACTTTCAAGCTAATTTATTATATTAAAAACATTAAAAAAAAAATTCTGTAGCTGAAATAGCATTTTTACTGTTTCCAAAAGAAAATGTCTTCTGTAAGGACAGGTGCTCACTTTGTGTAATATCAACCCTGTTTATTTACTTTTTGGGTTGTTTACTTCTTATCCTTATTACAAGTGTTTGATTTTTTACCTTCAGTATCAATCTCCAGAGAGCCATTTTCAAATGCTCTATAAAAGTTTAAGTACATGATGTTCACTTCAGACTTCCCCCTTATCTATCTTTTCCAATTATCTCATAATGGAGCAGAGTGCTACAGCTCATACTTCTATTTATATCTGTCATTTACTTCATTCTTAGTTTGTTCCCAGGCTAAATCCAACTTGTAGGTCTTGCACGGGTGCTATTTACTCTTTTTCATATCTCATTGACATTCTAACCAATACTTATATTTTTATCATTCCTAATGTGCATTATAAGACTTGATTGCCTTTTTCTGTGATTTTATTTAGCTCTATTTTTAATTCTTCACTGTTATCACTAATACTGTGATGACGAAATATGTCAGTTCAGTATCTGGCATTGAAGCCTAGTCTGTGTGCCTGGAAACTCCTGACATTTTAGCAATGTTAGGAGTATGACAGCCAGAATATATAAAACGAAGAAGAATTATGATATTCATTGAATAACATTAACCATATACCTGAGAATACTATACATATGCATACTGTTCACACCTAATTAGGAATTGTATGAACATATTTGTGCTAAGAACATGGCTTATGCAACTCCACAGAAATTGAAATCACTCCACACTGAGCATCATGTCCTGTCCATTTGAAATATTAAGGTGCTTTCCAACTTAAGTGGCTATAGAATTTGATCCTTGAGACTCTTACATCTTAATTTTTTTTTTAAAGCAAAGCATTCATAAGAGTTCATAAAGAGAAAAATGGGAGGAGCAAAAGAACATTGGAAGGAAAACATTGTGATATACAAAAATCTGATTCTGAACTTTGTACATACTTGCCACATATTTTTACTATTTGCATTTTTGATACAATCCAGAGACCTTGAATCTAGGTAAGACCATTATAGAAAAGCACTGGAGAAACAGAGGAGCTTGTGATTCCCATTTAAAAAAGAATATGGCATAAGTCAAACAATGTGCCTCAAGTAGATGGCGCACAGGACCAGGATGTATAGATCAAATATGAATCACACAATGAAGAATTCAGAGTACTGAACTATCCCTCATCCTGAAGACATGAAAAGGACTGATATTTGAAAAGCACTTTCAGAGAGAACATTTGAAGACAGCAAATACTGAAAATGGAAGAATGCCGGAAGGGAAAATAGATAAGGTTACAGCAGTAAATGGAACACAGCCCTCCTCTAGACAGAGTAGGGGCCTGATAAACTTCATGCATCTACGTGTGTTTGTGCAGTAGAGTAAGTCAGGGGATTCAGCTCTTGACTATGTGTAACTACTACTTCTCCAGAATCAGTTTAACACAACAAAGAAGTGTGTCATGGTTTATGCCTCTAGAACTCATGAAGTTTTACTCAGTCACTCACTCCCCTCTTTTTCTTCCCCCAGTCCCGGGGGGATGGGGAGGAGAATCGAAAAAAAAATGCAACTTGCACAGGTTGAGATAAGAACAGTTTAGTAACTAAAGTATAACACAAATCACTACTGCTACCATCAATAATAATACAAGAGAAATACAAGGAAAAAGAGTACAACTGCTCAATAAGCCTGACCCAGCCAGTGCACTCCCCAGCAGCGAACCCCCCCATGCACCACCACACCCTTCCAGGCCTCTGCTCTCTGTGTTTCACATCCTGGACATGATGTGCTGTGGTATGGAATAACCTCTTTGGTCAGTTTGGATCAGGTGTCCTGTCTCTGCTTCCTCCCGGCTCCCCTCCTCCCCGTCATAGCATGAGACTCAGAAAGTCCTTGGTCAGACCAAAACACTACCAAGCAGTAACTGAAAACACTGGTGTTATCAGCTCAGTTCCCAGGCCCAAAATCAAAAACACAGCGCTGCACCAGCTACCAAGAAGGAGAAAAAATGACTGCTGCTGCTGAACCCATGACAAAGTGCTAAATCATATTAAAGCCTCTTTTTAGGTATACTGTGTTTATGCATCTTCTTCCTTGTACTTCTTTCAAACACAGTTCTAATTATGCTTGTAAAGGATCAGTTTTGATTTTTATGAACAGTACAAATTGAAATAGGAAATGTATCATGCTTTATTTTAGTAAGCTAACAGTGTTCCTGTTGACTGTAAATTTATACAGCTGCAAGTTAAGATTTTTTTCTAATTCTCATTGTTAAAAGGGTGAAAGCTCTTACAATATTAATTTTTTGCCAGTCGTATTTTCCTTTACTCAATTAGGTTTCTTTTAAGATTGAAGAGTGCTTGCATCAAGGCAGACTATTTAGTCTGTTATTTAGCAGATTAAACTGGTCTGTTTGGTCAGTTATTTAGCAGGCAGTGAAATGGCAATGCAAGAGCAGAGTAAGTAACACACTGTTGCTTATTTTAATACATCCTCATTCTGTTATACCCTCTTTTCCAACTTTCCCTTCCGTCAACACTCAGCCCATTCCCATGTCTATTCCAATATTCTGTTTTGTTCTTACCATCACTATAATTATTCTTGAAACAAATTATCAACATTTCCCTTATGATACCAAAGTGCTCCTGTTACTGTGTTCTAAAGTGCTAAAATGTGTTCTGGAACTTACGTATTAGTTAACATTATGTAAATATTATTAGCCTAATACAGGCAGCATGATTAAGGAAAGGTTGCAGAGAAACATCTGTACTATCTTAGACAGAAGTAACTTGTGTTTGTGGAATGGGCTCTGACTAGATGATTATTAGCATAATCACATTAACAGCTTCAAATACCTCTGTAGGAGTTATCCAAATAGTGACAGATGTATGATTTTTTCATAATCCACTTGGAAATATTTCAGCACTTAAGAAAATTCTTTAGGGATTTGGTCTATAAAAATATTGTCTCCATTTAGGGAATTTTGAAAATAAAATAATTACATTTGTCCAGATTTGAAGGAGACAAAAATGAACCAACTAATTTATTTTTTTAAATGCTATTTATGAGTATATGAATTTGCCAGTTGCAAAAAAAATCTGAATGAGTGTGTAATAGAACTATGACAGCTATCATTACTGTGTCATGAACAGCATAGATATTTTACAGAATCAGTCGAAGACCTATCCTGAAAGGCTCACTAGCTAAGGACCAGCGATGGAAGTAGGTATAGTCAGCAAAAGTCTGGTAATGAATACAGACCGGTCTATTATGCTAAATCAAAGTTTAGTTTTAAACATAGTTACAAATAATACAATTAAAAAAAACCTCAAAACTCAATCGCAATATAAACTCAGATATCTATGATCGCATTTATGAATGCAATTCCATAAGCCTCACACTGTACAGTTCTAGACTAGAGTTTTTGATTGTCTTCTCCCCATCCACCCTTTCCTCGCATTATTTTCATTATCTGGAAAACTGAAGAATTGGTCCATTAAGTTTGTGGCATCATATTATTTATGCTGCCTTTCCCAGCAATACAAAGAGATAGTTCATGATCACAGCCTTTTCCACTATTCCAGAGTGTTTGCTCTTGCTATGCTTTGCATTAGCTATGATACTATCCTGGATTCAGCAGCAGCAGTCATTTTTCTCCTTCTTAGTAGTTGGTACAGTGTTGTGCTTTTGACTTTCAGCCTGGGAACAGTGCTGATAACACCGATGTTTTTAGTTGCTGCTCAGTAATGTTTAGTCTGACCAAGAACTTTCTGAGCCTCATGCTCTACCATGGAGGAGGGGAAGCCGGGAGGAAGCAGAGACAGGACACCTGACCCAAACTAACCAAAGAGGTATTCCATATCACAGCACTTCATGCCCAGTATAAAAACTGGGGGCAGTTACCTGGAAGTGTTAGATCACTGCTCAGGGTCAGGCTGGGTATCGGTTGGTGGGTGGTGAGCGGTTGTATTTTTTTCCCTTGTAATTTCTCTTAACATTATTATTATTGGTGGTAGCAGCAGTGGTTTATGTTATACCTTAGTAACTGGACTGTTTTTATCTCAACCCATGGGAGTTACATTCTTTCCATTCTCCTCCTCATCCCTTCGGGAGCTGGGGGAGGAAGAAGTTGGGGGAGTGAGTGAGCAGCTGCTTGTTTCTAAGTTGCCGGCTGGGCTTAAACCAAGGACAGTTTATCACAATGATTAAGATGAGTCTGATCAACAAACTGATTCAACTGAAACTCTCCAAATGAAAGAATACAGTTTCAATTAGAGCAAATTCCTAGTCAGACTCATCTGGAACTCAGCGCTTCGTAAGGGTGACATGAACAGAGACCCCCTTCATGGAGACAGCAGCTTCTTACACTGGTCATAAAACATCCTGGCTTGACAGTGTATCTACTGCTGTCTGCCAAGAGTCAGCACAAGCCTAGTTTTACATGGTTGACAGAAATGATTTTGTGTTTACATCTAATTCATACACAAACCTGTACCACTAGTTTATCTGGTAAAAAGCAAATCAAGTGTTGGTCAGTATTGATTTAAGAATAGTTGGGAAGAAACTGCATTATTGAGAGCAGCAGAGAAAGCAGTAAACTGCATGTTGATAAATAAACAGCTGTCTGGTTCCAAACATAAATCAAACAGCTACTGCATGTGTACACTAAAAACTGCATACACAAGTTCCCTCAAAGCCAGTAGTAAGCTTCTAAATACCAAATAGATTGTTCAGTGACTGACATGCATCTGAATATTCCTTAATGATTTATCTGCTTCTGCAGAGATCCCTAATCTACACTAGTAAAAGACTCCACAGTGAACATGTATTTTCCGTATTGGGTATACACATGACTGCAAGTTTATCGCTCATACGCCACAACATTGAAGAGTTCAGCTAGCTTAGACTGAAACTGATAGACCTGGAAGTGCAGTCTAAGCTTAGCCTCATATCCTAAACACCTGCACTGGCAGGCCTCTAGCAGGAGCTCTTTCTGTAGTGCAAGATATAGCAAGCTCAAATCAAATCTCAAGGCTTGGGCTTCTCCTGCTTTCAGGGCTGCTACTCCCTCCACTGTAGGTTGCAAAAGTAAGGAAATTAAGTGCTCTTCTGTTTCATCAGTTTTAGCCCAACTGCATAAAGTAGGTACTGCCCGCATTAAAATTCTGGGCAGCTGCTTTTATTTGTCATATTGTATGCTGCTTTGTGAGATTTTGCTACTGCTTCCTCCAGCTGTATGATTTGTTTGTTGGGGTTTTTTTGTTTGTTTGGGGTTGTTCTTTTTTTTTTTTCCTTCTTTTTGGTGTTTGGGTTTATGGGGCTTTCTGACACACCACTGGAGAACTAACCAGTTTTATCATTTGGCCTTCATGTAGTTAGACTGTCAGATTTCTATTTAAACTCTTACTGCACTATATGCCACCTGTCGTGTAAAGGTTTTGGGTCATTTCTCTGAATATATCTTAACTTGCCAGTCCTACCCTGATATTTTTGTTTAGATTGCAAGGTAGGAGCACACATGGATTTACCTTCCATATAGCATAAAACTCAAGCAGCCTGCTTCATGCTGTATAAGCTGTTGTGAGTGGGTCTGCTGCACAGGGCCTTGGAGAGCAGCTTTGGCACTTATTCCACACTCATCATATCCTTCTCTGAAGGGATTAGGAGGTGACAAAGCAAACTGTGGTGACAGCTGGGGGTGGCAAGAGGAAGTTGTGAGGACTAGGGATGGAAGGTAGGGAGTAAGTGGCAGGGGTGGTAACAGAAAGTGAAATCGAGCACTTCTCCTTCACATCTCTTAAGCTGAAGAAACATTCCACAATTTTGCTGAACTAAACAGGCAATAGGTCAGACAATCAGGGAATCAAGAGGTATGTATGACAGGTATACAGGGGTATATATGCAGACTACAGGCAATCTCACTGGAGACTAATATTAGGAGCAGCTTCATTCTCGGGAAGTAAAGGTCTAAGTATTTGAAGGTTACAGTGTCTCAAGGATTTAGCTGCTTGCTTCCCCATGACTTGGCAGTAAAGTCAACTAATTTCTGAAAAAATGTAGTTCGTACCTGGGCTGCATTTGCAGAATAGGCAAATGTGAACTGTAGACTTGAGTGCCAAACTTTCGCTGACTGGAGATGAATTTTAACTGCAAAGCTTTTTCTACAGCAGATAGAATAATTTGGAGGGAATTCTGTGATTCAAGTCCTGAGGCATCATGTTGGTATCACAACACAGAAATTACAGAAGGCAGTTTCACTGGCTTCATTTTGAAGCTGGATTTTTAGATCCTGCAACTGCAATATGTTCAGAGGTTATTTTCTCAAGGTTAATTGTTATATACACTTCAGGTTTATAATTGCTTTACAGAAATAGTGCTAAATTTTGGGCTTCATTTATCTTCCAAATATCCAGTAATATGGACATTTTGTCTTTAAGGAAGCAGCTTTAGGAGATGGAAGAAAAAAGAAGACAAAAAAACCCTAGATCAGTCTGAATGGGGTTAGAGAGCTCAGATTACTTAGAGTTATCTGTTTGGTAGCCAATTTAAAAAAGTAGGATCTTAAGTTTAAAAAGTACTCATCTTTAGCTTAACACATGCGAAGACAGTCTTCCATGTTTGAAGGACAAATGCGACGTTTTCTGAAACTGCAGGTTATTCTAATTCATCTGATGCTTCTTATAAAACTTTTCATAGTATTTTTTTTATGGAAGATGGCCTTATTGTTGCCATTTTTACTGCTGAACTCTATGGGAACCTGTTAAATAGTTAAGAAACATTGTCATCTCCATATGGTTATTCAGAAAGCAATCATGACAACTAAGTTAGGGCAGAGACATATGAGAATACAGTTCCCAAAAGGGAGGACACAGAATATAGATCAAATCCCATCAGGTCAGTGTGATACAAAAGGCAGTGTAATGTCTTGCATGGCTGTACAGAAATAAATTTAAGGCTTCAAAAACTTAGGAAATTTCAGATATTCTGTTTTAATTGGGTCAGAAAACCCAAGCGATACCAAAAGTAAAACAAAACTATTCTTTAGGTTGATGAACATATTTTCCTTGGGAAAATTCAACTAATTTGCTACTTACAGAACAATAAAGGACATATATAATTATCTTCTTGAACAAAACAATTTTCAGAGGCAAAACAGGAACCTGTGATTTTGACATGACATGTTGACATTTCTATCCTAGAACTCAGAACATTCTCTGTCCTCAGGAAATGTTAATGAGTAAGACTCCATACACAGATCTTGTAAGCTCATGTGCTTACACCGAATGGTGTTGTTTAAGAATTTTCATAAGCTTTTATTTCCTTTAGGGTAGGTGCAGCTAATACCTCCCTATAATTTACTATGTCTTTGGTAAAAATGTAGGTTAACTTACTGAATCCCAAAATCTCAATTTCGAAAATTACTCAAAACAAATGCAAGCACTTCAGATTTGGTTTTCTGACTTGATATAATTATGCTGTGCATTCTTCCATGAAACACTGAATATACTGTTGGTTATAAATGAAGATTATCAAGTATAACCAGAGTAATTCAGTAAAAAAATCAAACCAAACCAGAAAACCAACAAAAGCAGAAAGGCCAGCAAACAGAGGTAATAATAAAGCAAGGTGAATAACAAAAAGCTGTGGAATTACATTAGAGAAGAATCAATATATATGCTTTTCTGAATCTTACACTGACCTGCCAGTTTTATGTACATTGTGTAACTGAAATAGCAAGAAAATTGCTTTCATTTTGGTAGAAAAATAGTAATTACATACTTAAAGCAACAGGAAAATACATTGTTTGAATATTTTTCCGATCTGATTACTTTACTCAACTCTGAGTAAACAGATACTTTCCACTGATAGTAAGCGGTCATTGGACCAGACCTGCTAAGAAGTTGGGTGTGTGTTTCAGGTAACTTATTAATGAGTCATATTTAAAATTACAAAATTATATTTTATTCATGGTGATATGATACTTAAAAAAATGACAGATTGGGATTCTCCCACAAAGGGTTTTTGTTCCTTTTTTTTTTCCTATCCATCTGCTCTTTTTTTCTTCTTCTCCCTTCTGCTGCATTTTCAGAAAACTAAATCTTAATTTCTTATTTTTTTTTAAGTAAAAATAAAACTGAGTTAAGCGATCTGATCTGTGAGGATGCCATGTACCAACAGCTCTCAGCTTAGTTCGACTGCTGCTTTTGAAAAGATGCAATCTTGAAAAATGACAAGAAAGAAAAAGATGACTTGCAGAGGAGCAGTAGCTGACTACCGAGGTACATTTGCCTTACAGATGAGAAGTAGAGTTTAAGTGAATAGTGATTTAGATTTCTCTGTTAATCAGAGGCAAACTTGAGTCACTTGCAAGGATCCAAATCAAAGAAGACTATTCATTTCCTTAAAGTCGAGACATATGGAATCATAGAATCTTAGAATAGTTAGGGTTGGAAAGGACCTTAAGATCATCCAGTTCCAGCACCCCTGCCATGGGCAGGGACACGTCACACTAAACCATGTCACCCAAGACTCTGTCCAACCCGGCCTTGAACACCACCAGTGATGGAGCAATCACATCTTCCTTGGGCAACCCATTCCAGTGCCTCACCAGCCTTACGGTAAAGAATTTCTTCCTCATATCCAATCTAAACTTCCCCTGTTGAAGTTTGAACCCGTTACCTCTTTTCCTCTCACTACAGTCCCTCAGGAAGTGTCCCTCCCCAGCATCCCTATGGGCCCCCTTCAGGTACTTGGAAGGCTGCTCTGAGGTCTCCACACAGCCTTCTTTTCTCCAGGCTGAATAGCCCAATTTTCTCATCCTATCTTCATACGGGAGGTGCTCCAGTCCCCTCATCATCCTCGTGGCCCTCCTTTGGACTTGTTCCAGCAGTTCCATGTCCTTTTGATGTTGAGGACACCAGAACTGCACCCAATACTCCAAGTGAGGTTTCACAAGAGCAAAGTAGAGGGGACAGGATCACCTCCCTCGACCTGCTGGTCACGCTCCTTTTGATGCAGCCCAGGATACGGTTGGCTTTCCGGGCTGCGAGCGCACACTGCAGCCAGCTCATGTTCATTTTCTCATCCACCAACACCCCCAAGTCCTTCTGTGCAGGGCTGCTCTGAATCTCTTCCCTGCCCAACCTGTAGCTGTGCCTGGGATTGCTCTGACCCAGATGTAGCACCTTGCCCTTGGCATGGTTAAACTTCATCAGGTTAGCATCAGCCCACCTCACAAGTGTGTCAAGGTCCCTCTGGATGGCATTCCTTCCCTCCAACGTTATCAGCCGAACCACACAGCTTGGTGTCATGAGCAAATATTGTGCTCATCCTTTCTCTCATTAAAGATAAGACCTATGTGCACAAAGAAAAAAAGAAAAAAAGTAGTAAGAACCTAAATGATTCCTAATCAAAGCTGGCATGCTTCACTCATAGGTATTTGATTTTTCATATATAAGAAAGGTGTGTACCTGTCAACTGCCGTATCTGAAGTGAGCAATTAGTCTTTAAGATTTTTATTTATTTAATATTGTAGAGATGACCATAATCTACTAGAACAGTTTAAGACTTTTATTTATCTGGACACCTGTTTCTATCTTTAGCTGGATAATCTCCATGGCAATGTCCCTCATAGTGTTTAGCTGCTTGCTTTGGAAAAGAAAATTGGTAAATGGGGAGCATGCAAAGTTAACCCAAACTTATTAAAATAAAGCCTGAAACATAAATGAAATGTTTTTGAATGGGAAAGAGAAAATTGGTAAAGGAGAATTTTAGGAAAGCAATAGAGAAATTGTTCTGGTGAAGAGAGAACAAGATTTGAACAGAAAAAAATATAGAAATAGATGGTAGATTTTTATGGGTTCCTCTGTCTTTTGCTCCCTATAGTCTAAATAGTTAAATCCAAACTGACAATTAATAGAAAGGTGTTATCACAGTATGCTTGGTATTCAACGAGTTTGTTTCAAGTCTCTTTTTGAAAAGCAGTTACCAACACTACTAATAAACCCCAATGAGCATTCGTGCTACTCAGGTATGATTAATTAGCACAACTACATACAACTGAACAGCATCTTGAATCAAACCTCATGAAGCATACCCCATTACTCAGAGGTCTCAGACTTACACAGTTAAAAGGCCTCACATAATGGATTTTCATTGCAGTAGCTCTGTGCTGTGTATATCCTATTCATGAAGTATTTTTGCCCAGAGGTTAAAAAAAGCTATTTTTACATGCAGTAATTCACTTCAAAATATTTATGCTTCCTCCCCTTGTACCCTTGCAGGGGGAGGAGGGGAGACAGAGAAGTTTTACCAAACTTGTCAAGTATCTTATCTTCCTTGTGTGATTTTTCTTGCAAAGCTTAGCTTAAAAGTCCACGATTTCTTAATGAATCTTTCACATATGATTTATTGACTTTCTAACTTTAGGCAATAGATTTGCAATAGGAAAGTGTATTTGCAGCAAAAAGTCAAGTGTGTGGTGTTTGCAGGGCCTGCTAAAATGGATGGAGATTCTCTGCAGTTTCTGTTCCCCAAAGTAAAGCAACATAAAGCAAGTAAAAAAAAAAGTTTCTAATGGCAAAGAACACAGATTGCAAATTCATTTATTACCGCACCATTACTGGAATGGTGAAGCTGTCACTGGTTTTCATGGGTCTGGGACTGAAGTCATATTTTCCTTTTTGAATTTGCAAGACTGACTGTGAGTGGAGGATTTTTATTATTTTTATAAGTGCTATTATTTGATTAAAAAGCATGCATGCTACCCACGACTGAGTCTCAGCTGCTTGCTATCATCTTCCCTTGAAAATCTTTCCCTGAAAGGAATGGAAAAAATGACGATATTTTGCACAGAAGAGTTCGAAAAATAGTGTAATTTCATATTTCTGTTGCGGTAACATTAAATTGCTGCCATGGACCTGTATAGATTTCATGAAGATAGTTTTATAATCCTGGGGCCAGCTGATTGTAAAAAGGAACATGAAGCTGGCTCACTATCAGATTTCAAGATATATTCCAGATACACATATTCTATTTAAATCACAATTAAGAAAATTGTAATTAAGGGCTGCAATTTTTAGTGTTTTCTCTTGAACAATTACGAAAGCTTGCTTTTAACTAGAAAATATTTTCTTGTGGTTGCAGGTGTAAATTTTTACTTTGTGCAGCCTGAAAATTTCAGCTTGGCCTATTTTCTGATGCTATCCTTGGCTTGCTTTCAATTGAAACAAGCAGCACTTATTAGAAAGATAAAGTAAAAAGGGTCTGAGCACACATACAGTTCTAAGGTACAAAGTTATTTATACATAGTTGATCCTTTATCCTGTAACTTGCGATTAAACTCAACTCAGTTCATGCTATTTCTATCTTTATCAATACAGAGAATTTATATGATGACACTGATAACACCCAATCTCTACAAATCCATTAGTTATGGTAGCATCCAGTTACATAATCAAGCAAAAAGAAGTATGCCTGAAAAACCTTCATTAGATATATTAACTCAGATTCAATGGTTTAGAAGGTAACCTTTAAATAAATATATACATAGAAAGAACAAAACAAAAGAAACACCCAGGAACAGATGTCAGAGCATATACTGTAAGCATTAAGATGACCAAACAGGTTTGTTACATGGCAGTTGAAATTTGGATCAGACGATCACACTGCATGAGTTGTTCTAGAGAAGTACTGTGAGAATTTCGTTTGAAAAAATAAAGCGGTAGTAGGTGGCCTACTACAAGGCAATTGTTAGAAGGCGTGGAACCTGTGTTCTGTTACGTACATTCACAACATTAGATATTATAAGGAATCTAGAAGACAATTTTGCACAGGCACAGTTCTGCAGAGATCTTGAAAATTGGTTTATTTGTAAACCAAATTAATTGGTTTATTTGTAACAAACAGATAAAATCCCCTATCAGAAAAAGACCTTATACCTGTCAGTTTTAATTATTCTGCACTTGTTAGATTCATCTTTAAAAAGATGCAGTGTCATATTGCAAATGTTAGATTTTATCAGCATAGTGCATGGCAAAAAGCTTCAGTAGCAATGTATCTTTAAAGACTGTGTCCTAAAGTACCCACAAAAATGTTGAGACGCTAATCTCCACAACTCTCTCATATCCTGCTCTCACTGCAAGAATGGAGTAACAATTTAGGAGGCTGTGAATGAAATAGCATCTTTTCTGTCCTTCCACTCAATGGGAGGCAACACTGATTGGAAGCACCCTTTCTTTGCACAGTGAAGGATGAAGCAGCCTCCTTTCTACAATGACTACCATTTATTTTGGGGTGCAGTCATTCATCATGGAGACAAAAGAAAAAACTCAGCTTCATCTGGTCAGTGTTCATCATGACCTATGTAACTGATGACTGATTTCCTCCCAGAAACATGCAGAAGGCCTCCCCAAGTTAGGAACCAGTAATGGAAAAGTTGTGTCTTACATCCATTTCCTTCAGCACAGTATGACGAGATATTCAACGAGTGGTCTTGACCTGTTCGTATTGATTCTGACAGAACAAGCAGGCCTGAAAAATCAAATGACCATTTTTATGTGAAGCTCTAAACAAATCAGAGTTCTGAGTGCTTCAGAACATGCAGAACTTTGAGAGCTGCTATGCAAGACAGCCATTAAAATACATTCATCTTTTATTAAAAGCTATAAGAAAAAAAAAGCCCATTTCCTTTTTTTTTTTAATGTAAAATAAGCTCTAACAACAGCATCTTACTTCAGCACTTCAGATGCTTAATTTCTAAGCACCAGTCTACACACTACATAATAAACTTTCAGGTTTGTAATCTAACAGGATTTTACATATATGGGATTGACAAATCGCAATAAAAACGCATATTTTGTCTATATTACAGCTTTTTTTTTGTACGAAAAACATGAAGTGTTCCTTCCCTTAAAGATGGACTTAAATGGATGTACTTTTCTGCAGATTGGCTCTATTTGTACAATTAACAACTTCTCTTGATTCTGAAATCAAGAGGTAGTCAACATAAATATTTACAGCTCCTAGCATGCATGTAGTGAGAAATCCACTTATACTTCCATTTTTGAAGAGATTAGTTTTGCCAAATATGCTATTTTCTAACACAAAAGACAATTGGTAGATCTGAGGGTGCAAGGTAATATTGTTACTAGTAAGGAAAACACGGCTATGGAGTTAGGATGACATTGTAAATAGCAATGGAAAAAATGCAGACAAAATTAGTTAAGTAAGTGGAGTGCAGACAGATTGGTCCCAGTTATTTAAAGTCACGAAAAGTGCTTTGCATTAGTGTCTTTGGCATGAATTAGTATTTTCCTGCTATACTTTGCATTGCATTAAAATGTACTACTCAAGTTACGTCTTGACTGAATTAGAAGAGTGCAATATATACTTGTACTTTGTGTACTTCAAGGTGCTTCTTGCAGTTTGCAAGATTCCATTGACATCACTGTTCTTTGGGTTTAAACTAGGGAAGACTACTACTACTGGTATTTAATTTTAAGAAGAAGGTTAAAAGAACCAAACAGCACACTCTGCTTTCAAAAGAGTCATGAATTCAGTTGGTTTTGCCACAGGTATATTAGCCATATATTTGTTCATTCTCAGTAAGGATTAGAATTTGTGTTCTATTCCCAAAATACTTATTTTTTAGGTTACACTTCGTAGTGGGAAAAATACAGAAAAGAGCAAATAAAAAAGTAATATTTTAATTATTAAAAGATTAAAACAAATGTTCAAGTAGAGTGAGTTTTCTCTGTAAGAATCCATAGCAGAATACTGGAAAGGAATAGTATCTGGTGGTTTCTGTCCTTATCTCTGCCAGTGGCTCCTTCACCCATTCATTCCTAGCTTTACTTGGGAAATAGTAACCTTTAATAAACAAAGTGAAATATTCTCTGTCTGTATCATTTATCATGAAAGCTTACAGTGGTTATACATACACAATAATGTATTTCCTGAAAATGCAGAAACCCCACACAGTTTTTGCTGAAGTTTAAAAAAGTCAGGGGAAGGAGGAGTTGAGCCACAGAAGTGGTATTAGCAGCATTCGTAATCCATTTTGCCATGGAAACTGCTGCACTGTGGAATCCTAGTCTGCTGTGAGCGCAGGTTGCTAAGAAAAGAGAAGTAGACAGCTGTTAAAAGGCTATCAGAGCAATTCAGAATGGTAGTGATAGGAGGGTGATTAGCTCCCACGTCCTCTTTCCTTATTATCATTAAATGATGGCTTACTGTTAACATGTTGTTCTTTCATAAGTGACTTGCAATTTTCTGACTGAAAAATCTGAGAGACTAGTTTAAAATGTGTAAAAAAAGATCACCAATACAGTGCACCTTTTAAAAACATCCCTTACCTCAATAGCTTGTACCACTTTGTTTACCTACTAGAATATGCCCTTGACGATTATGTATATACACTTAGCATGTGGCAGCTGCCAAGTAATGGGATAGATTTCCCACTAAAACTGTCACTGCACTGATAGTAAGTACCTTGGGAAATGTGCAGAAAAAGAACTGAAACAGTGCTCAGGGCCCCACAAACCTGATCATCTACTGATTAACCTCTGATCATGCTTCCTTAACTTCCCTTAAGGTTACCAACTAAGTTGTGTTTCTGTTATTTGGCAGTGACTCCTGCAGTCTTGAACAGCACAACACTTAGTCTCTATTTAAGCTCAATAAAAGCCCAGAAACAAGTTGCTCTTCATCTGATGGGCTTTTCCTCTAGTTTGGTGGCAGTTTCTAGGACATTCCTCTTTGCCCAAGCTCTTTGAAATACGCAGTTGGAGCTACTCTCCATTTAAAGCAGAGAGCAAGTGGGTTCCTCTTCTTTAATTCCAACTGCTTAAAGGTCTTATCACAGAGAGATGAACCAGATAGCGCAGAAAAGATGATGTAGGGTAGGGGTTGCTCTAACCACTGTGTCAAACATGTCATTGCGCAGAAATAAAGTTCTGTAAGCTCTAGAGCTAAGTTCCAATATAGATTCTTAAAAATCAGGTTACATTTTCCCTTCCTCTGAAAAGAAAGCAGTGTAATTTTCCATTCTACAAGGAATACTATGATAAACCACGCCAAAGCTAAATGAGTAGCTAAAATTAACTGACCTCACTGAGTCATAGAAAGCCTTTTTACGACATGCTGACCCTATTCTACAAAGTGATATGCCTAAGCATCTGGTAGTAAATAAGCAAAAATGAAAGTGTCACATTACCTGAGACGCCATCCATTCTGGGCCCATAATTAAATAATCCTCCAATTCTGTAAGTGTACAGAAATATATGGTATTAGACAAATATTTGAGGGGAAGAGAGAGACTATAGATAACATTAGATTATACAAAAATTGCTTCAGCAAAGGCTTCACACAGAAGAAGGGGAAAACTAATGTTAGGATCCTGCTAGCAAAATGCAATAGTACAGATAAGAATACATAACTGAAGTAGAGTCATTTGATGAAAGATTGCTAAAAAGAATTATGGAAATAAAGGCAAGTATGCCTATACACAGAAAAGGTATATGCAATTTTGCAGCACATGATGGTGTACAGAGAAAGTGAGACATAAGGGAAGTAACTCACATTTGTGGTATCACTTTATTGTTTAGCAACAGTAGAAAAGTTATCTAAGTGAGGACTGACTTCTCAGGAAGGCACTGAAATTGTGCTGGGGTTAAAGTGATTCATTGTGGAGGAGTATTCAGACTGGTGAGGGAGAGCCAGCCAGTTGGGTAGAGCAGGGACTTCAAGGGAAATGGAATTAATGCTGTACTTATCCTATAGCAAGCAGTACAGCTCCAGAGCTCTGTAATGGCCTAAGTTTTTCTATACAACTATTGCACATCTTTTCCCCTTGCCAGCATCTGCAACAGTTCTCTCTGCTAGTCTGTAGAACTGTTGCATGAGCTATACTCAGACTGAATTGAGGGACTAGAAACATGAAATACATTCTGGCAGATCTGCGGGAAGGGAAGAGTAAAACTCTTACTGTTGTTTCAATACAAGGCGATTATTTTCTGTATAATATTGTATGACTACAACATAATTTTGCTTTCAGGCCTAAGTATTTCCTTGTGACAAAAGCAAAATTCAGAGAGGTGGTTTATTTGGTGCGTGAGCATTTGCTTAACAGTGAACGCAAGCAAGTGAACGCTTAACAGAGATACGAACAAGACAGAAAAAAAGACTCATCATCAAAATTCAGTTCTTTCAGGAAGGAAGTTAAAATGAGAGGTTTAACCTGAACATCAAGGAAATTTTCCTTACAAAGATGCAGACAGAACAGTCTTCCAATGAAAATAACAAAATGTGGATGCTTCTGAATTTAAAGTATAGAGTGTCCAAGTAACATGAAAATGATTCTGCATGTAAAGGGGATAAGGGTATTTTTGCCTTTTTTTTTTTCCTGTTTTCTGGGTTTTGTTTTCTCTTTGTGGGTTTTTTTGTTTGGTTTGGTTTTTGTTTGGGTTTGTTTGGTGTTTTTTTGTTTGTTTGGTTTTGGTTTTTAATCTTCCAACGTCAGTCATTTAAATTCAGTGAGCTTTTGTCTGAATACTCGCTCTATGTTCCTCCAATTTTATATGAAGAACAAATAATTAGAGAAAATGTAAAAAATTAGTTATCTTTAATATTCAATTCTAATACTTCCTTTTATATTTCAGAGTGCAAGTTGAATTCTATATGAATGAAAATACATTTAAAGAGAGACTAAAGCTCTTCTTCATCAAAAACCAAAGATCAAGTAAGCAGTTGGATTAATTTCTGTTATGTATAATTGTGATACTTTGAGTAGAATTCAGTTCCACTGAAGGCAACAGCGAAGTTATCATTGATTTTCTTCTGAGCTAAAATTTTGTCCCGTAGAGGAGTCAGTTTTACATAATATCCAAAACAAATCCAGAAAGTATTAAACTTAAAAATAATGTATTTATTTTGCAGACTCAAATAGTTAGTAACATGGCTTTATTTCTGCATTGTGATCAAGTGGACTAATTTGCACGGATGTGACATTACAGTGCTCATTGGCAAGTCATGATCTGATGTCTAGGAAATCAAATAGGACTCCAAGATACTGGAGGGAAAAAAGCTGCAGAAGTACCTAGTGGTTTTGAAGTGTTCAGTTTAATGAAGTATTCCTAAAGAAATTTTAAAATTGATCTCTACTGAAAAAAAACCCCACAATTTGGAAAGGAAACTAACGAGAGGACATACCTCCTTCTCCTGAGCATGATACCATAGGTCATGATACTGGAAAGTAATATGGAGGGACTAAGGTATTAATCTTTTTAAATACATCTATGCAGCTGGTCCAAGGGGACGGAAGCATGGGGTATTATCAAATCATGATCAGACCAGTGGGGCTTATAGATAGGGAAGAGTAGCAGGACTGAATTTGCCTCCATTTGTCCTACAGCTGTAAAGAACTCAAATTACAACAATTTTGTACATAAAGCTTTGGGAATATAAAAAATTCATTTTGGCCTTTGTAATACAGTTAAGATGGGTCCATGGCTCTGTGTCTGCGCAAGGACAGAAGGGAGAAAAGAACAAACTACTTTTTTGGTATCCCAATCTAAAAAAAACCTCAGATAAACAAAATCTGGGAGAGCAGACAACTTAAAAGAAAAAAATTAAAAAAGACCATAAGATCTCCTATTTGTAAGAGATACTATTTCTTCAGATTTTTTTTATTTGAAATAAGTTCCTTATTCTATATTAACACACTTGAGACCTCTCTTATTGCATTTTGGCCAACATGAAGAGAACTGTATACAAAACCTCAGTATGCATAGAATAAAGAAAGGACGTGCATGAAGAAAAATTTCATACTCCGTGTTTACGTAGAATACATTTTTTCATACATTTTTTTATGTAGGTTGTGGAGTCTCCCTCCAAAAAAGTATTAAACTGTCTAGTCACCATCCTGCGCAACCAGCTGTGGGTTACCCTGCTTGAGCAGGGGGGTTGGACAAAATGACCTCCAGCCATTTCTTCCAACCTCAACTATTCTGTGATTCATTAGAGATAAGTGAGTCTAACTAGATTTACATTTTAAATTTAATTTATTGCACTACAGCTTCTCAGATGATTTTAATTCTCTTCTACGTTTTTCCCTGTGACTTTATACGCCTCTTAAATATTTTATATCTTTTTAGCCTTTGACTTCTGACATCATTGATCTAGTGTGTAATGGAGTAAGACACTAAATAAAGAAGCATCCTAAACTAGAAAGGAGTATTACTCCTGGCTAGAAAAGCAGTCTGGAAAGCTGTAAATAATAGCCTTTTTGTTTCTGATCTAGTCCTCAAAACAGGGCTTTGATAAACTCTGTCTACTAAGAACATCTATGAAGTTATGACTTGACTCACTAATCTCTTTTCAGTGTAAGAAGGGGAGGTTCTAAATAGTACCTTCTTGCTTAAGTGAAAGATTTTTCTCCCTACTTAGATCTTAGCAAGATTAAAAAAATATGTATATACAGATACATATTTTGATGGCAGAACTGCTGATCCTGTATGTATAAAAATAGATAAATTTATGATCATCAGCACAAAAATTACACAGGGGTTAATCAGTATGAATTCATGGCCATTCCTTTTCCAAGTGTATACGCTTCTGGTGAAGTATATTAAGGGAACTGTAATAAGTTACTGTCCTGGGATGTCTCTATTAAGTTTTGATTGGGTAAGTGAGATATATGGGTCCAAAGGAGTGGAATGATATGGAAGCTTATTTGGAATAACAAAGAGAATGGGAAGCAGCTATTAATTCACCCTGTTAGAGACGGGTTCATGCTATAGACAAGTAGCACAGGAATTTTCCTGTTTAGCTTGCTTGATGATTGCTGGAAAAATTCAAATTTTGATTAATTTTCTTATACAGTGATGTCATACAGACCTGAAATAAATTTTACAGAAGCATGCTGTGGTTTTGATTTACAAATAAGAACATATTACTGAGTTCTTCCTGTAGACAGCTAGTAGAGACACTGTCATTATGGGCACCTTCTTTTCCTGGCAGAAAAAACCCTCTAAGATATGAGGCATGTTTCATCTCCTGTTGAATTATGGAGCCAGTCTGCAGAAAACAAGTTGGAAATGAGTGTGCTTACTGTACTTACAGCAGTGTATGGCATGGGAATGGCATTTCCCACTACAACCCCACAAGCCCTGCTACTGGTTCTCTTGATACCAACATGCTTAACCAACAATTAGACATTAAACAAGGCAATTTTCAGGAGAAAGAAACAAGAAATACAGCAATTATTACTGTAATGAATGGAAAAAAAATAAATTAAAAATCCCCAAACCAAAGCATTCAGAATTAGCAAGTTCAGTCAAGCAGATCTTGGTTCTTGTCCAAATACAACCAGAATTCTCCAAAATGCAATCTCTGAAATCCTTCTGCCGAGATAGTAACCTCGCACTCATTCAGGTGTACTCATTCAATCCTCCATTGAAACTGGAGGATTCTGTTGCTTAGTGTCCTTGAGCAGCTGATAAAGATATTACCCTTTAGATCTTAGTCAGCGTTCAGTAAGAGCACTGAAAACCTCCCTTCACATACTAACGATATGATTTCTATAATCAGAGAAATAATTGGCAATATATTAGCAAATCTTCTGATAGATAACTAAAACTACATGTTTATCAAGCAGTTTCTGCTAATCCTCAAGACTTCACAGGTGAATTTAACACATCAGAGTGCAATATCACATAGTTTTGTCAACCAGAGCAGTCATCTCTAGAATTTATATGAATTTTCTAGAGAATACTAGTTCTGATCTAAATCATATACAGACCAGTAGCATGAAATATAAACTGGTTCATTCATTATTCTGGTTTTGGAAGTATTTGCTATAAACTGATAAAACAAGCCTTCATCTATGTCTAATATCAACCTAGCGTTTACTCAATCTTCTGCAAGCACATACGTAATTAAGTTCAATCAGTGCATTTTACAAAGGTATCAGCCAGCCACTTCCCCACCACACACACTTAAAAATATTCATATATATAAAGAGAGAGAAAAAAAAAAAAAGATGAAATATTGGCATGACTTCTCTGTACTTGCCAAGATCACACATGGCTTTATCGCAGCCCAGAATAAGTCTCAAAGGGAAAGAATAAATGAAGCTTCAATTCAGTGAAGAGGGAATAAATGATAACCATCACCACGAAATCAGTCATTAACACTGTATTTTGATTCAGCTCCTAAAGCCAGCTGCTACTTAGATGGTTTTGGTAAAAATCAAAAATATACTAGAGATTTATGAGAAAGAAATAACAAGGTAATGGTAAAAACTTCAGCTGCTTCCTCTGTCACTTTTGCTTTGATTTAGATCAGCTCTCCAAAACTGAGGATTAATCTCCTAAAATGCTTCTGAGAGAGTCATCAAGAATTTGTAATAAAAGTGAAAGTCGCAGTCAGTACTGGTGAAGTAAAATGTATCACTCTGTACTTAAAAATGCCTGAAAAAAGTCAAATACTTGTTCAAGCTGAGAAAGAAACATTAATGTTTGACATGGTTATATTTATTTCACAAAACAAACAGATTTTGAACTGTTAGCAATTTCTTCTTCTTCTAAAGAAGACAAAGGATGCAACACCATGGTTACACGACAATCTTATTGAACGATTCATAACTGGATAACAGTCTATGGCTACTGTAGCTGAATACAAGTTTCAGGCACCAGCATCAAAACATAGACATACTCTGTGCAAATGACCCTGCTACTTGAACAATCTGGCTGTGAATGGAAAAGAAGAAACAAAGTCAAGCAGACCATGTCAATCTACTAACAGCATGTAAAATAGAGGACAAAAATAGTCAGCCAGCAAGCATAAACATGAAAGGCTTCCTTTGTAACGAAGTAATAAATGAAAACCTATTTTAAATACTTTGTGTCTAGTGACTGTACCCTCCTTCCCATACTTGGAATCATTGATCTCCGTGGCAGTGGAATAAATGCATTTCTTCCAACTCACACATGACAAGCCAACTATGAGGCTACAGAAGATTTCAACCAGAGGGAGCACTTAGTTGATAGTTCTACATTAATTATTATGGGGTGACCGAATACGCTTTGACAGCACATCCTGTTTCTAAAGGCTGAAGCGTACTGAACTAGGAGAGATGACCTTCTGAAATAGGATGGACTTGAAGCCTTTCTTACATATTTACATCATAATAACCAACCCAATCACATATGGTACAAAACCTAGCATATCACCTTACTCCTTATATAACCCAATCCATGATATGCACTATGCATCTACATTAAATACAACCCTTGGATGAAAGCATATTTGTCGGGAAAACCCTGCCTTATATTCTGTGGGAAACAGCCATTCCTGTGGAGAAGCACTTTTAGGCATAGCTAGGAATAGATCTGTGGAACTTGTTTGAATACATAAGTAGTTCTATTTCAGATTGAAGATTTCAGAGGGAAGATTTTAAGGCAACAAGCAGGAGCATGGGTCCCTTAGTACTGATGTAGGTTTTAATCAGAAAAGCATTATTTTCTTTTATCATTTAAGCAAACAGATAATTGCAAATGATGATTTGAAACCAGGCCATTATCAATGCAGAAGTGTTTCACACCAAGCTTTACATTTACACAGCTAAAAACTAGAAGAAACAAATGCAGACTTTTGTACTTACCCAAGAAAAAGTTAGACAACACATAACTAGTAAAGAAGAGAAATAATGGTGGGCTGTTCCTGTTAGTTTGGTGTTAGGTGTTCTTTGGGGGCTGGGAGGTGTGCATTCATTTTGTTTTTAAACATTATCTGCTCTTCTTGTTGTTATGACAACCATTCATACTCCCGCAGA
Source organism: Myiopsitta monachus (assembly GCA_017639245.1). Taxonomy (NCBI): domain Eukaryota; kingdom Metazoa; phylum Chordata; class Aves; order Psittaciformes; family Psittacidae; genus Myiopsitta; species Myiopsitta monachus. Next base: position 9,653,228 of record CM029923.1, on the reverse strand, counting down.
CTTCCACAAAAGGGTTAGTACAGACAAAACAATTCATGTTTTCTTCAGCAACAATTCAAAAAAGCTGGGAAGAAAAAAAAAAACAACAAAACCAAGAGAAGTACTGGGGTTCTTCCTAGTCAAATAACACACCACACCAACACCTAAACCCACTTACCACCTCAACCTCTTCAATCATGTTGGGTAATAAATAGCCTGTGGCTAATTACTCTTAATAGGAGAGCAGGAATCACTAGGGTAATGTTCACAAACCTAATTGCCAATAACAGCTGTGGGACTTCTTATGGTCAGGGCCACAGGATTTTAACACCTAGGTCACAGATTTCAAGATTCTGTAAAAACCCATCCAGTTCTCATGTGATAACTGCAACTTCACAGTTAAAGGTAGTAAGCACTGCTGTGAAATAAACCTTAAGATATCTTTCAGCAAGTGTATGGTAGAATATTTAGGCATCTATTTTCTATTTTTCAGTCTTCGCTGTATATTATGTTTTAATGGGAGGGGAATTAGTAGATATGAAGGGTGATATATCAGTTTTACCTGAAAGGCATTCATTTTGAACTTAGGAGTGAGTAAAGTCAAAAAGTATGTGATATTACCATAAGATAATTACGGTTTGTTCCTTAAAAGAGAATGAATGCACACAGCTTTGGGTATGCATAATGAAGCTGTAGTTCTCAAAGCTTAGAAATACTCATATTGAGCTCAGCAGACCTGATAACGTACTTGCAACACCACAATAAGAAATACGATCTTTACTATGACTAGGTGCTAATGAAGCCTCATCTGTGTAAGACTGGGTCAGTCAGTGGTATTCTGCTTTGGACAGAAGGGTTGAGCCATGCAGAATTGGACTCTCAGTTCACCAGACTGAAAAAAATTATCACTTAGAGTGACCTCCCACCACTTGACCTTAGCTGACAGTTTTAACATAATTAGTGAATGAAATCTTAAAACCAAGAGTCGGGTACAAATATTTACACTGGCAAAAATATGAGACTATTGAATTAATAACAAAACCAAAATTTAAACTCTAATCCTCTAATGACTGCAAAATCTGATTGAAATACAGAAGGCCAACAGTACCACTGTAGTAGATTATGGCTCCAGTTAGCACCGAAATAAATTGCCTATGTGATAGAAGCAAGTATCCATGTGGTCCCTTTGAAGGAATCCTATATTTATGCCGTAGACCTATGTTTTTGGGAAGTGTTGTAGTATTTTGTGATAGCATTTATGATATATCCTTTCAGCTAGGACATTTCAATATTCACATAGTCTATAGAAGAAGTTGTTGATTCAGTTCGGTTGTGCATTCATGTGTGCCCTGATTCCTGGACACATAATTGCGCAACTTCAACATTAAATAACTACAGTTTTATATTTTATAAATTGGGATAATATGAACATATTCTGTATGAGAATCTACTGCACGAAGACTATCAGGTATTAATATTTAAATATTTGCCATGGTATATCCTCTGCCTATGGTTGAAAGTGTATCTTTGCATTGCTGTGTCTTGCATCTCAAATACCATATGTAATTCTGGTTCCCATTTTAGAGAAAATGGACTTGTAAAACTACAAAAGATGCAAAGAATGGCATCAGGAAAGATGAATGGCATAGAATAGCTTTCAAACGACTGAGTAGCTCTTTACATTAAAACTGACTGAGTCTTAACCCAGAGACTTCTGGAACCTGGAAAGATGTGTTATATGCGCATCTGACAGGCTTATTCTTTATGTATTTCTGTATGATGCGCCGATCACCCATATCAGGGACAGGTTACTGGTTAGGTCAACTTTTGCTTTGTTGCAGCAAGGCTATTCTAGTTCTTTTTAGATTTACTTTAAAAGTGGCTGAAACTGTAGAGAACCTGAATTTATTTCTGTATTTTCTTTTAAAAATAGGTCTGAGAATACGATTATTCAATTTTTCTCTCAAGCTACTAAGCTGTTTCTTATACATAATTCGTGTGCTTCTGGATGATCCTACACAAGGACTTGCATGGTAATGTCTGTGGATTTTTAAGTTTTTATTTCTGCTCTCAAAGCATTGTTTAACTTATTAGAAATTAATATAATGAATAAACATTTGATATTCTCTTTACAGGGATTTGGTCTTTCAAATATTTTGAAAGAATTATAAAGCTAGTCTTACACTGTGAAAGGAAATAAGAACTAAATAGGAACTAAGATGACAATATTCTTTTTTCACTTTACTGCTAAAATAATCCTGTCTCTTTCCTCAGATGCTGTGCATCAGATATAGTTGTACAAACATACATTTTGGTAGTATTATTTCATAACATTCCAATGTATCATATTTCTGAAAATAAAATTGAAAATATCTGGTTGCCTGTTTATGCAACAGTAGTTTTAAGATTTTACTTAAACAACTTTACTGAAAACCCCAAACCCTGGAAACAGACAGGCAGATACATGAAACTCAGCTTTCATGCAGGTGACATTGATGATAATTTCCTAGCCCTCTGCTTTCTCTACACACGTAGAAGAGAGGGAGACCCAAAGTACATTCTACACTCGTGATGACCTATGGTCACAATGTGTGATTTTGCACACCTACAAGTGTCAGGATTCTATATGGGTCAGGTATTCTATATAGGTCATTGGGTACTCTGCTTTTTTTTTTTTGTTGTTCATGTCTCATACAATCAACCACCAATTGTAGAAGAAATTATATTTATCTACTCCCGTATTTCAGTTGTTTTTTTACCCTACATATACTGAATCTTCTTAATTTTGGATACTAAGAAGCACCACATTTTATTGTGCTTTCACTTATTTGATTCTGTTTGCTGTAAGTATTGAAAGAAACAAAGCACAGATTAAGTCGCTAAGCTTGGGGTGACAGATCTAGCACTCTTCACACAATGTTAGGCAAAGGACCAAGTATGACTTCTAATTTTAATATCTGGAAATCAGTTAAACCCGGTAAGGGTAATACTGTAACTAGTTCACAGGAGAAATACTGTATTTTACAAGAATTGGATTGAAAGCAAAGTGAGTAATATCAGCTTTACTCAGCAGAGCATAAGAGAAGGATGTGTGAATGGGAGGTATAGAAGATGCATTTGAGATTTTTTATTTTTTTTTTGTTGAAATTTATGGTGAGAAATTGGAACATCTGAAAAAGGGCCAGGAAAAAAAAAATCTCACAGGAAAAGAACTTCAAAAAACCTATTTTTTGACTCACATGTGTCTTAGAATGATTCTTAAAGGAGAGGAAATGTGTAGGGAGGAAACGAGCAGTAAAGATTTCATAAAATCTTTAGCAGTGATGAAGAAGAGAAAGTCCATCCTTAGTGATTTAAGCATAGTAGCACAGCAATTCAAAGACTTAAAATTTTAGTTATTGATGTGTTCTGGCATGAAGAAGTTGCTGATGTTGTTTTGTTATGAGAAATCTAGTGAGCCCAAATAAGCATTTTATACTGCCAGGTTATGTTTGGGTACGCAGAACAGATTAGAGCATCAGTGCTTCTGCCACAGGTATGCTTCAGCGCTTTTGTATTCATATGCAAAGATTTTTCTGCATCTTGCAGACTACTTAATTCCCAAGACCTTTCCTCACATGTTCCTTCAATGTAAGGAAAAATATTTGACAATCCACCAGCCAGAGACCATATTTGTATTTTCCCTATGTATTGATATTTTATGATGTGTTGATTAGTATGTTCTACCTCTGTATAACATTTTTCTGGCTGAGAAGTTTCAGATCAGTCACTTCTGCATGCTGAAATCCTAGGTTTAGAAGCTGTCTATGCCAGAAAACCCATCCCTGTGCCCAAATGTTACCCCACTAATGTCAGTGGTTTTACTCATAGAGATCCTGAGAGCTTGATACCTAAACTACTGCCATAAGGCATTCTTACAAATGCAGTGTTATGGAAGGAAATCTTTTCTAGATGCTGTGTCAGACCCTTATGAAAGAAACTGTTCACCGTACTGAGGGCATGGCCACAGGAAACATTATCACCTGGTTGTTTTTTAAAGCGATAGTTCTGGGAGGAATATTCTCCATCACAGACTCCCCCTGCAGGTTTATTTCCTGTTCTTCTGAAATGGTTGCAGACGTTAATATCTTTTATTTACTCCTTCAGGCACAGCAGATGTACAGGGCAGAGCTTAAGACATAAAGCATTCTTATTAATGGATGCTATTTAGCACCTGTCCCACTCATAGCCAGTAAAAAAATACAGCATTTACCAGTCTGTGGTCTGCAAATCCTCTTCTTTTCTGTTGACCTTGCTATCCCAGGAAAAACATGGATATTTTTCATCATTTACGCAAATATATATTCTCGCATCCTTATATGACCATCTGAAGGGAGGATTTGTGCCAGCAATTCCATGCAAGATAACATCACATATACATAGCTATTATTTTTTTACATAGATGTCACCAGTTTCCTACTTGAATTACTGCTACATGAATCTTCAGCCCTCCTCACATCCTCCCAAGAGGATATGAACTGTAGATTGGTGCAGTCTTTCCTGTTGAGAGTGTGGCAGGCATATGTGCTCTTTCTATCCCAGCCTATCCATGTCATAGGATTTTAGTATCTCTGGATCTTCATATTTATTGTGTACTTAGTTCAGCTATTGAAAGTATAATTTCAGTTATTTTATTTTTAAATTGGAACACCTTTGAAAATAAATCTAAAGAAAATGTAACCTGAAATGCCTCATAGTCCTTTATGTACAAATACAGAACACATACAGAACTACTTTCTAAAAGTTATTTTAAAACATGTCTATGTCCATTACCTAGGGTTTCAAACTATTGCATGCATTTTATAGAACACTTAATAATGTAATTAATAACCTTTTCCTCCCATATGTTTTAATAATCATGTTCCCAAATACATTTGCTGATGAAAATGGACTTTGCATGGATGGGATGACAACTATCAGTAAGGAATTAAACTGGAGATGTTCCAATCAAAACTACACACCTGGAGCAATTGATTGGTGAGTTCCCAATTTAAAAAGCAAACCAAAAATCCACATAAGGGTGGGAAGGGGAGAAAAACAGGAAGACAAATCCACTTCCATCTGGAATGGCGGCATGTTAATATGTAATAGTAATGTCTCCTCAAGTAATTAATTATGTGTTTCTGAATGTTCAAAATTGCCTTTAATATTTTCATTGTTTCAGTGACTGGATGCTCTTGTAAGATCTGAATTCCCTCAGTGTTTATACCTTGCTGAAAAAAAGTGGATGCCCTTCTTCAAAAAACTATGACTAGTGATAAATGATTACCAGCAAACTACTGTGCCAGATTCCAGTAGCACTGCATTAAGTACCTATTATCATTGAGTTTAGTAAATGCCAAGACAACATGAGATTTTTCCAAGATATGACAGTCCCTATGAGTTAGATAACATTTTAATTGTTGCAAAGATAACAGAAAGTTCACACAAAAGAATTGTCAAATTTATTTTTCCTACCACAAAGAATTATTCCCCTGCATCTGTAGAATCAAAAGAACAAACTAATTTATAATTTCTGGAATCATAGGGCATGGAGTATCAACCAGTGATGCCACTAAAAGATTTTGATGTTACTGGTTTTGGATTACTCCCATGGGAACTCAATGACTGGCTCTGGATTAGCAATGCAAGCAATGTCAATGCTCAGTAGAAAGCTACTGATTAAATATTTTTATTACTGAGGGTTTTTTTAATTGTTTTAAATAAGGCTGCTCTAATTTTCATTCAAATGTACAAATTTTTTCCTTGATTTTGTTCCAAATATTAATCAGATTTTGAGTAATTTTTGTATTTATTTTCTCATTGTAATGAACAGGTCTCCTATTATTTGGGTGAATCGAAGCTTACCGTTATGGGGATTACAGGTAATATTTAAATGGCCAGTTTAACTCTTTCCATTGAATAACTGTAGACAATACTGATTTATTGCATTTTAGTTATGTTAAAGGATACTTGCAAAAGTTGATATTAACACAGAAATCTACTTGATGACCAAGTACAACAAAAGCATAAAGATAAGTTGAGCTAAGTGGTTTAAATTTATATGGGTTTAGAATATGAAGTATTAATACTTAAAATACTGTGGAATTAGATAGCCTTTTGTCTTAGAATTATCAAACTCTGTTGAGTCAAGTAGTCAGTGTTTGCTTCAGTGGTGAGTTTAAATTTTGTAATTGCTCATGACATGCTTTGTGAACTTTCTTGTTAAATAAACTAGAAATCTAAAGTTACTTCCTAATATAGAAGCCTATACATTTAGAGGAGTATGTTCCAAAAGATACACTACATCAGTGCGTTGTGGGTTGGATATCTTTTGAAGTTTCTTGTTCAGTCTTCAGTGTCCTGAAGCCTGCTCATTTTAAGAACACTTCTATTTTTTTTCTACTTGTGCACAGCACTGTGGGAATTCTCCTTTTGAAACGTGTTTTTTTACTAAGAATTCCTTAGGCTTCCAGAATGGTTATACCATTACATTTTGTCACCATGCATAGTGGAATTCCATTGCAGCGGTTTGTACTTCTGTGCAGTATACAACTTTACTAACGGATGAATCTCTTGATGAAAACGTCTTTGAATTCCTTGCTTAGAGTATGCTCAGTTTGAATAAATTTTGACCTAGACATTCAGACTAATATATTCAATTTAATTTAAAAATACTGAGAGATTTATTTGCTTACAATTCCAGTCTTATTAGAATAACTTTATTTGATAAAGGTCCTTTCCAACCATAACTACTCTATAATTCTATGATTCTATGTATATGTGCACGCATGTATAATATACACATGCATTCACAGTGGGATATATACAATAGATGCAAAGAAAGATTTGGTTTTATTTGAGATACTGTTTGATTTTATATAAAACAGTAATACCTATTTGGAGAAACAGATATTCCAAATAGGTATTCTGTTTCCATGGTCTGGGGGGGTTGTGGAGTCTTTCTCTCTGGAGATATTCAAAACCTGTTCCTGTGTAACCTGTTCTTAGGTGGCCCTGCCTCGGCAGGGTGATTGGACAGTCTACAATATGTCCAATCTAGGAGACGATCTCCAGAGATCCCTTCCAACCCTAATGATTCTGTGATTTTGATTGCACGTTTTAATCATTTTCCAATTCAGAGTGTCTTTTTTAATTCTAGATGATGATATTGTGAGTGCAAATTATGTACTCTGCTAAGTTTTCAGCAGTAATGACCATTAGTTTAAAATCAGAAATCCTGAGCCTGTTTGACATCAGGCTCCAGCTGAATTTGTACATCTTCATGATAGAATATTCCCATGATATACATTAAAGCCAAGTATTTTCTGTGCAAACGACTTACTTAAGTTTTGTGATTATTTTATATGTATGAAGTTTTAAGTAATTTTTTTACTATTTTTGTATTTGATTATTTAAATATTTTTAAATTACACAATGCATGCACTAGCTACTTATCATCTTAGCGGTAAGGTTATAATCTCAGGGTGAGAAGGTGATCTCAGCTGCATTTAAATATTAAAATCAATAATGATTAATCTGTATCATTTGTGCTGTTTTCAACTTTCCAAGTTATACACAGTAAGAAAAGTGTTTCTCCACACATTCATAACATCTTATGGAAAAGTAAAGAGCTGACTAACTTCCATTATTTACAGCTTCCTTCCCTCTGTCTCATGAAAAGATCTCAGTACCTTTTAGGAACAAACAACTGAAACTTGAGAAACAGTCTGGCAGACTATGCATGGACCTCTCTAAAACATGAAAAGGCCACCCTGTAGGCTCTCTGGGGTGTTGTAAAAGAGCCATAAGAGTGAAGTTGGAGTCTGTGCTTTAGTCGGAAAATAACTGTATTTAAGCTTCATTCTAAATGTTGTCAGTTGAGATGGTTTCAAAGGATGCATGGAAAAGCTGGGTTTTATTACCTTTTACTTTTCATTGTCATGCTTAATGTCATCTATTCTTTGGAAGCCAGTATTAATACACATATTTTATCACTTCACTTAAGGTTTCCGTGGCTTTAATAAGTCTCTTTGAAACTCTGCTGCTGAGTTATCTAAGCTATAAGGTACGTGCTTTCAGTTACTTTTAGGCGTAATTCATCACAAAATGTTAAATGTTTCAATATAAAATCCATGTGCCTGCATTTGTGCCCATGCGGAGTTACAAGCAGGAAGTTGAGAAAAACACGCATGTAGAGGACAGCATATTGGCACAGGCAGCCCTGTGCCTATTCCCCAAATTTAGGAGCAAATGCTAATATCTAGGAAGCGAAAGTCAGAAATGAAAATTTCCTTTTTTTTCACTGTCCTCTAGCACATTGTAACTTCAAAACACATTCTCAAAAGTGATCTTCATTTCTGGATACTGATTTTAAAGTGCACAGTTTTATATGTCTATCCATAATGCAATGGACACAATTCTCATTGATGTCAAACTGTATCTATAACTCAAGTTTTAGGCCTCTAAAACCACATACCAAAAACTTAGGCCGAGGTAGCACTTTCTTTAAAAAAATATAATGAAAAAAATGGGAACCTGCATACTTGTATTATTCATCTCTCTGATGCTATTGGAACATCCTTGTAAAATGCCTTAAAATCATCTGATGCAAATACAATATATTTTTGTGTTTGCATTCTCCTTTAAAAGTTTGATTTTCCTAATGTTTTAATTCAGTTTTCTTCATTACATTTTGTTCTGTGCTATCCTAGTGAGTTTTAAGTACTCTGCATTTTTAGTGTCTTCAGGAGAACAATACTAAAATCACTTATCAAAGTAAATATGAAAAGACTTGGTTTCTAAAGCTAAAAATATCTTGGAGCATATATTCAGTAGCTATCAGAGCCACCACTGAAGTGAGAGAGTTGTACTTTAATGTGCTTATCAAGTGATTACGGCATAAATGTTTTCCCTAGCACCCAATATTGCTAAAATGCTTAAGACTGCTGCCTAAAAATTATTCTTCTTAATCCTTTTAGCATATACTTTTTAGGTGTTGGGGCTTACAAATGCAAATCAATTATAGGCAGAAGCAATCAAAAATTAACACGTGTAATACAAAAACAGTAATGAGCAATCACAATTTATGCTCTTCCTGAGTTTATTGAGCAGCGTTTTATCCCTATCCATTCTGTTTGTGTTCTGCATCAATTTCAGTGAGTACAGAAGATGAGAGAAACATGGACAAGTCAGCCCCTAAAAGAAGTTACTTATTAGTGTGCAATGGGTGTAAAGCTCTACTACGCTGATTTGCTTCGTATACCTGTCATTGAGGCAATTTTATGATTGCTATATTTCTGCTCCCCATAAGGGAGTAAGAGTAATGTAAAGAAGAATAATAGTACTGAAATGCAGTTTGGCAATCCACCTGATGTAAACACCTCCTTCCCTCTGGTTCTGTCCTCTTAGTTATAATCTGGAAACGTCATGATAGAGGCATTTACCCTAGTTGTACAGAAGTCTCTGGAAGACAAAGCGGCTGATATTTCACCCACTGTAAGGCCTTTCTGCAAAGCAGGATGACTGAAAGAGTGTTGGTTCATGTAAATCTGTGACAGATTACTTATTTCATACCAACATTTCTAAAGCTTTTGTAGTGTAGGCACAAGTCAGAACAAGCCAGAAAGAAAACAAGAAAAAGACAATTGTGTTTGTATCTGTGTGCACATTGCTAAGATTTCAAAAACAACCTGTAAAATAAATAAAGCAGCCATTTGAGAGAATACTCCAAGGAATTTACCTTCCTGATACCTGGTTGAGGACACATGAGGAATGATTCAACGTGCAGAATAATAAGAACATAATAGTATGTCATGCTACTAGGATACAGTGAATTTGCATCTTTTTTACTGCTATTATATGGGGAAGAATGCAAAAACTGTAGCACTGTATTACACTGCTGATTACTTGGATCCAAGAATAAAGGGTTTACAATCTGCATTCTCACAGCTTAACCCATATCTGTACTGGTTTGCCCTTGGCCAGAATTCTGGAAGATGTCTGCATTAGAAATTTCCATTGCCAAAATTCGTGACAGACATCTGGCAATCCTACTATATCTCTGGCACACAGGCAGTCTTAGCTGCTTTTGTCAGTACCATACATTCTCATTGCAAAAGGCAGTTCTGCAGAAGACACAATGCATTTTTATGTGGAAGCCAGAATTTTACAGCTGGACAGATTGCCAAGTACCTGCACAGACATTTAGCCTGCACAAGTAAATTCTGTGACATTTCTATATTGCAGAAAAGAAAGCTCTTAATAGTAAAAATGAAGAAATTAATGAAAACACAGAATGGGGAAGTTGGGAAAATCACTTTTTTTTGATTTTACTGTTCCTAAAAATAAAGCATCAGCTTTAAGTTTCATAATTTCACTCCTGTTTACAGGGCTGCTTATCACATAAAATATTTAACATTATTCAAATCAGTCTAACTCTCCCCAATTAAAATCACATGGGAGACCGTAATCCTTGCCCCCTTCTAATTATAGTTACATCTTCCAGATGTAAAAAAGTAAAAATAGAAAAAGACTTTTATATACTATGGAGCTTGTGTTTTAACTTTCAGTGGTCATATCAGATAGCGATTTTACCAGGAAAGATTAATATGTTATTGCAACTGAAAATATAATGCTGTACTGCGAATTCTCATATTATCCCACTGTATGCACTACGTTGTTATTGCATTACCTGTGATGGTGTTTTGATATACAGAGTTCGAAAAGCCAAAAGTCACTGAATTTTAAATACCTGATTTTAAAAATGTATGGATTTTCATCCCAGCATTTGATCATTCACAGTCACTGCTCTGCTGTGGAAAAGAAGTAGTATTATCCCCATCTTGTAAATAGCAGTAAGCAGATTAAAAGATCAGTACCACTTTCATTGAAATATGTGGAAAGACATTAATTTCATGTAAGCAAGATCAAGTTCCAAAAAGCCCTAAAATGTACTGACATGTTTGTGGCAGAAATGCAGAACTTTGTTCTGGTAGTCCTAACTGAAATATTAAACACTAGATTATCTTCTTACTTCTCTCTCCAAAACAATTGGGAAAGAGAAAAAAAAAGGTAAAGAGAAAAGAAGACAAATGCAGAGAACAAAGAACTCACTGTAGAATAATGCTATCTTTCCTGAACTTAACTGCATTCCTGTTTAATACTTATTATTAATAAGTTAATATCTTAATAGCAGATTTGAATTAATAAAGAGAAATATCCAGACCTCTGTGACTAACATGCAGAGGCTAATGAAACAAGATTAAGAGAAAACAAGCTGTTTATTTTCCTCTGAAAAATAGAAGTTGTTTGCATTCCTCTTATGCTTTATGTTTTGCCACGAAGTTCTATCAGAAGGTTGTGCAGACAGTGAATCATCATTCATAACAAATGTGATTATGGACTACAGGGTGCACAGAGATAATCAAAACAATAGATTTGATGGGAAAATCTCCTGAGCAGGGCATGTCCTTTTGATATACGTCTCTGCAACTCTTATGCTGTGCTAGGGCTTTGTCTCTAGCTTTTAGACACTGTAAGACAATAAGCCTTAAGGTAAGGAAAACTTTGGCGCAATCAAAAGCCAAAACATTGCAATGGAGGATTTTAAAGATTTAAAGGCTTCTGAGAACAAGAAGTAGAAATAGTTGTAGATAAAAGACTACCCAGCAGGGTAGTCTGTTACTTCTATGAAAAGTCGCTAAAAACTGAGAATTAGTAAGATAAATTCTTTAGGACAGGAACCTCACCTCCTTATCTGTGTGTCAGTGTGCATGTAAAAGTCAAAGTAAACTAACCTTTCGAGAACAGAAAAGTAGAAACAAAATGCATATAATTTCAAGGTACCTAAAAATGCAATAGAAGAAAACAGGAACATGTTGTTCACAGAAAAAAAAAAATTGAAAACTTAATTTAATGATGCTCTTCATTAGCTGAGAGAATGAGTTGACTAGTTAACGCAATTAGAATTCATTCAAGCTGTCTTACTAGGTCATAGCAAGGAAATATAGGGTCATATGGAAACAGAGAACTGCTCCAGTGAATATATAGATTTAAAAGTATATATTTGTACCTGTGAGGTACATTATGATAAGCAGTAAGAAAAAAATAGGCCAGAGTGGTTCTATATTCACATTTCACATATGTGTTTAAATCTGAGATGAATGATCTTCCTGAAATTCTAGTTAAAAAAAAAAAGTGAGTGGGAAAGACTCCATATGTGGCATTGGAATATTGCATATATTTCTCATCAGAACTGTATATCAGCCTACTGTGACGTGGTGGTGATTTTTTTTTTTCTTTTCTTTGAAGGGAAATATCTGGGAACAAATTCTGAGAATCCCTTTTCTCCTGGAAATAATTAACTGCTGTCCCTTTCATCATCACGGTAACCATACTTGAATTAATGCATTTTCTTACTGCACTGTTGTAGCTGCACAAATACCCTTAATTTTTATTGCAGTAAATTTGAATCTTATGTGGATGACAAATCTGTGCCTGTAAGAACAGAAAGTTGTCAACAACAAGACGACAGTTTGCTTCTTGAATGAAGTAGTAGTACAAATCACTTCCCTCATCCTCCCCAGTAGGGGACAAATAAAATCAAAACACTCCAACTCAAGCCATAGCACAATCAATAGGATAAACCAGCTAGGTATAAAGTCTAAGAATCTCTGAAAACTGTCCTTATTTTATCAGTTTATCTTAAATGCAATTAATCACAAAGGAAGAAAAGATAGTATTTTGTCGTGGTTTAAGCCCCCCACCCACGCAGTTTTCTCACTCACTCACCCCCCTCTATTTCTTCCCCCAGTCCCGGGGGGATGGGGAGGAGAATTAAAAGAATGCAACTTCCACAAGTTGAGATAAGAACAGTTTAGTAACTAAGATATAACACAAACCACTGCTGCTACCACCAGTAATAATACAAGAGAAATACAAGGAAAGAGAATACAACTGCTCACCAAGCCCGACCCAGCCAGTGCACCCCCCAGTAGCGAACCCCCCAATACCAAAAACCCGACCATGCCGTGCACCCCCAGTCCACCACCACGCCCTTCCGGGTCTCTGCCCTCTGTCTTCACATCCTGGACATGATGTGCTGTGGTATGGAGTAACCTCTTTGGTCAGTTTGGGTCAGGTGTCCTGTCCCTGCTTCCTCCCGGCTTCTCCTCCCCGGCATAGCATGAGACTCTGAAAGTCCTTGGTCAGACCAAAACACTACCAAGCAGTAACTATAAACACTGGTGTTATCAGCGCAGTTCCAAGGCCCAAAATCAAAAACACAGCGCTGCACCAGCTATCAAGAAGGAGAAAAATGACTGCTGCTGCTGAACCCATGACATATTTAAAACCATATCTCACACTAAAACCACATTAGTTGTAAGTATTTCCCCAAGTGTTTCATTGTTTCATTGCTGCTTAAATAGAAAAGTACTATTGTTGAATAGAAAATCTTTTAATGAACTTGTTAATTTTTCTTTCAGATTTTCTGGCCAGTCCTAAGAAACCTGTTTATTCCTGTATTTTTAAATTGTTGGCTGGCAAAGCATGCTTTAGAGAATATGATTGTAAGTATGACAAAAGAAATAACTGGTTTAGAGTTTCCTTTTTCTTTTTTCCTAGTATATTGTCTTTAGTGGGACATTGGAAGTAGAGTCCATTGTCCAACTTCAATAGGAAGCCAACCAGATCTGTATTTAGGTTATACAAATGGGCAGGCATTGCTAAACTGCTTTCTGCATCAAAATTAGAAAAAATTAAGACATCAATTGAAATCTCAATTAGCAAAAATTGTTACTGTGCCAATAAGGGAAATTGGAGCGGCTGGCTCTTTTGCTATCTTCCATTCATACACAATTGAAGGGAACTCAGTGCCTTAATTGGTCCTTGCAGCTTGTAATTTGTAAGCTAGACATGAGCAGACAGACCTTAAGGTACCTTAGAATAGTATCAGAATTGTGCCAGGATGAACAAAGAACTAGTTAAATGATCACAGAATCCCAGCTGGCTCTTTTGCACCCTTCTGTATGATCAGCAAATCCCAAGTGCATTTGAATGACTGTATTTTATCAGGGCACTAGATAATTCTTCTATAGAATGAGCTCATGCTTTATTGATTAAAACCCCAAATTAACACCTGTTTTCCATTAATATAGAATGATCTTCACAGAGCCATCCAACGTACACAGTCTGCAATGTTTAACCAAGTCCTTATTTTAATATCTACCTTACTATGTCTTATCTTCACTTGGTAAGTGGCTAAAACCCCTTTGGTTTTATTATATATATTGGCTTTTCTTCTTTACTACATGGTGATAAAGCAGTCATTTTGGAAACCATGCACTGAAATGAAGACAGTAATATACTTGCAGTGAAAGTGTTAACTAGCACCTGGTACTATTGAGCTCCTGATACACTGGGTTTGGAAACAGAATGTGCATGAATGGGAAAGGGAATCATTCTCACTCTAAGGAAAGAAATAGAGGTGATGCAAAAAAAAAAAAAAAAAACAGAAGAAAAGAATGGGGGAAATTCACATACAGTACCAAGAGCACAATCTGAGCAGAAAAGTCACTCGAATTTGAAGAGTACCAACAAAAGTACCTATACTAAGGTCACCTTCCTTCGATTGGTGTGACAGACAGGGAAAAATATACCAGATCTCAGCCTTACCACTGATGACCAGATCAGGTTCCCATAAAGAGTACAGGCGACAGCTGCTAATAATCTAGATTTTAGAAAGTAGTGGATGGTAGGTTCAAAAACCGAACTGTGTTACTCTGAAGAACTTTTTGCTGCAAGACGTTGGAAACGTAAATTTGTAGGAGTTTGGGGACTATGGAGAAAAATCTGTTGAGGGCATTAAATCGAAACATACTTGGTTAATGGGGAATGTGTTACAAGACAGTGCACAAGGGGGCAGTGAATAGAGAAGATGATTCTGTGTGGAAAGGTTGTCACCTGTATTTATTTTGCCAGACAGGATGACTTTTGGTCAGCATACTGATGAAGTTTGGTCTGTCATTTTGGAGACAGTGATTTGATTTTCTCTTACTTTATTCCTCCAGCTTGTTTTCCTGATAGCCACTATTATGGGATGCCTAACCCTTTGAGTAATAACAGCATAAAATAACACATGGCCATTTCCATTCTTGTCCTTCTCTATCCTTTATTCAAGAAGAGGAGCTTGTTCTAGCCAGTGGCTAAACAAATGGTCCAATTTTACCCTTTGTTTTATGGCAACACAGCTGCATAATGACAAATCCTCCCAGTTCTAAACAGTAACTATTTCCTGTGAGATTAGATTTTCTATTGAATATTACATCCTTGTAAGAGAAAATTTTACGTAAAAGAGAACTAAAATACTTAAATCAGAATGCATAAAAATCTATCACTCTAGCCCTTGAATACGTTTATCTGGTTATAATTTTTACTTTTAAATTTTTTATAATACAAAGTATTCTTGAGTAAATATGCCCTTCACCTTTTTTACTAACCTACCTCAATATTTTACTGAACTACTGAACAAAATATGTGTCCAGTTCTCATTACAGTAAGCTAGTTAACAAGAGTCTTTCCAAAGAACTCACTGTGATGATCCCTGGTTGAACAAGGTATGGAAACTGCAGCTGAACAGAACATCATGCTCACCACCAAGCATTTTGATAACTGAGAGTAAAAGATGCAGAAAATGGCAAGCTCACCTACAGTAATTATGTCTGGTCTCAACAGCTATGGATAGCAGCTCGTTATAGCTCATTATATACTGCCCTAGTACTGACCCTGTTAGACCACAAAATAAGCTAAAATAGGGCGAAGACACCCAGTAATGCAATAACTAGGGAAATGAAGTACTTTTGGAATGACTAAGAATAGTTGTTCAAACATCTGTGGCTTACCCAGGACTTGAGTTCTGTGTAGGCAATTATTGTTGTTGCTTATATGAACATACATAATGGCATTTTTACACTTTTTTGCACATCTATGCATGATTTTGTATTACAGAATATATTTTAAAATATCTAAAAAATTCTCTCTAAATTGGAAAAATCAATTAGCTTAATGTTGTTGAGTAAGTTACATCCATGGTGAATTTGAGACAGCATTTCAAGAGGGAAAATCTTGGAGCAGGATTCTCCTGGAAGGCATGCTGAGGCACATGAAAAACAACAAGGTGGTTGGTGACAGCCAGCATGACTTCACTAAGGGGAAATCCTGCCTGACCAATCTGGTGGCCTTCTAGGATGGGGCTACGGAACTGATGGACAGGAGTAGAGCAGTTAATGTCATCTACCTGCACTTGTGCAAAGCGTTTGACACTGTCTCACATGACATCCTTGTCTCTAAGTTGGAGAGACATCAATTTGACAGGTGGACCACTCGCTGGATAAAGAACTGGCTGGATGGCTGCATGCAAAGAGTTGTGCTTAATGGCTCAATGTCCAGCTGGAGACCAGTAACGAGTGGTGTCCCTCAGGGATGGGCATTGGGACCGGTCTTGTTCAACATCTTTGTCGGTGACATGCACAGTGGGATTGAGTGCACTCTCAGCAAGTTTGCCGATGACACCAAGCTGTGTGGTTCAGGTTGATACGTTGGAGGGAAGGAATGCCATCCAGAGGGACCTTGACACGCTTGTGAGGTGGGCTGATGCCAACCTGATGAAGTTTAATCATGCCAAGTGCAAGGTCCTCCTCCTCGGGTCAGAGCAATCCCAGGCACAGCTCCAGGTTGGGCAGGGAAGAGATTCAGAGCAGCCCTGAGGAGAAGGACTTGGGGGAGTTGGTTGATGAGAAAATGCACATGAGCTGGCTGCAGTGTGCGCTCACAGCCCGGAAAGCCAACCGCAACCTGGGCTGCATCAAAAGGAGCGTGACCAGCAGGTCGAGGGAGGTGATCCTGTCCCTCTACTCTGCTCTTGTGAGACCTCACTTGGAGTATTGTGTGCAGTTCTGGTGTCCTCAACATCAAAAGGACATGGAACTGTTGGAACAAGTCCAGAGGAGGGCCGCGAAGATGATGAGGGGACTGGAGCACCTCCCATATGAAGATAGGATGAGAAAATTGGGGCTATTCAGCCTGGAGAAAAGAAGGCTGCGTGGAGACCTCATAGCAGCCTTCCAGTATCTGAAGGGGGCCTATAGGGATGCTGGGGAGGGACTCTTCATTAGGAACTGTAGTGAGAGGTCAAGGGGTAACAGGTTCAAACTTCAACGGGGGAAGTTTAGGTAGGATATGAGGAAGAAATTCTTTCCTGTAAGGCTGGTGAGGCACTGGAATGGGTTGCCCAAGGAAGATGTGATTGCTCCATCACTGGTGGTGTTCAAGGCTGGGTTGGACAGAGTCTTGGGTGACATGGTTTAGTGTGAGGTGTCCCTTCTCATGGCAGGGTAGTTGGAACGAGATGATCATTAAGGTCCTTTCCAAGCCTAGCTATTCTATGATTTAGAACTTACATGGGTTTCTTCATGCTGAGAGAAGCAAGATCGATTTCTGGATCTTCCCACTTAGGGGTGGCTTTCATCAGGCTGATCTTTCACATTTTCTGCAACAGTGAGCAGTAACCACATCTATTCCCCCCAGACATATATGGGAGCCGGCGCTAGACTTATCCATACATGTAATGGAGCACACAAAAAAAAGTTTTGAGCTAGCACTGTTCTGTTTTCATAATCACGTTTTGGTTACATTTAGAGATGCTGTCTAGGCCCATGAAGTACCATAGATTCAGTAAGGTAAAATTAATAAGTCTATATTAGTAGCTTGAATAGAGTGCCTACAGTTTCACACCACTTTCCCCTTAGAGTTTGTTCAGTACCATGGGGACATGCTTATGGTGTGATTTTGGCACCACTGTCCTCACCATGCCACCCTGCTGACCGACGACTTTCAGGAACTGTATGGATTAAATTATATCACCACTGCCCTTCTTAGTTATTGGTTGACAGGTTTGATTTTGCCATCTGCTTCAACAGGAACACTGGCTTCTCAGCACTTCTAAAGTCAATATAACTTTACAACACAGGGTTCTGTTGAAAACCATGCTTTTTTATCAGACACATAGGAAGAGGTGGCACATAGCTTCGTATGGGGATCACACCATTTTATAAGAAGTTTAAGTGTGAAGCCCAGAACGACTCCTACTTCCATTTTTCACCAGTTCAGTTAGACTGATGCACTGAGAAAGTGCAGCAAAAGTGCTTTCTTACTGCTTCAAGTGAGACTGAAACCTTTTGTAAGTCTTTTCGTGGTCATTTCTGTGAGAAAACCAAATAAATGCTGACACATAACTACTTTCCAGGGATTAGTTCATAGAATGGTTTGGGTTGGAAGGGACCTTAAAGATCATCTCGTTCCAACCCGCCCTGCTATGGGCCAGGACACCTTCCACTAGACCAGATTGCTCCAAGCCCTGTCCAGCGTGGTATTGAACACTTCCAGGGAGCCACAGCTTCTCTGGGTAACCTGTTTTGGTGTCTCATCTCCATCACAGTAAAGAATCTCTTCCTAATATATAATCCAAATACATAATCTCTTTAAGTTTAAAGCCATTACCCCTTGTTCTTTAGTCAACTATTCAGAATTCTGGGAATATTTTAACATATTTACCCAGAAGTAGATTTTTGCTGAGGTGTGAAAGAGGTGTGTTCTTCCTTGTGCAGTAACAGAAACCTGTAGTTCTGTAGAGTACAAAATAGCCGGATATGTACAAGGATGCAGGAGCTGACATGCCTCCACTAATAATTCCAAAAGTACGTTTTTGCTGCAGAATGTATATTATAGGATCTTTTCTGAAAGCTTGTGTGTTTACAGAGTAAAAGAGTATTTATATCATAAGATATTTATATCTGATTTTGTATGGGTGCAAGTTCAGTGAGCAGGAATGTGCCTCAGCCGTCTATCTGATCAGTCAGAACTGAAGTTATGCTGTCAAAAGTGGAGGAACTGTTCAGTCCAAGTCACTTATAATTGCCTCAGCACAGCCAGGATCCTGGGAAAGAACCTGACTGGGCCTCCTGGTCTCCTGATTATTTACAATGGAGGGAGAAAAATTGGTATGTCTGTGCTCAGTACATTCTTACTTGTTCCTCTAGCGTGTAGAAAACAACATTGCATTTGTTACCATTTGACTGTCACCTTTCAACAGAAATTTACTTTAATGATCAGTTTGACGATCTATGCACAATCGCTACAAGACAATGACATATTAATAGAGAATATTTTTTAAATGATAGATGTATAAAAGAGCTCTTCCTCATCAACTTTGCTCCTGTCTACAAAGAAGTATTTTCAAAATAACTTCTACCATACCTAGCAGAAAACCCACAGCAAGTTAATTCTGCCTCATGCATCATCAGCAAACCCATCAGTTACATCTCCACAACAGAATCTTGTAAATGGTGGTTGCACATATAGATACATTCCAACTTATAACTCAGCTTTGAGATGAAAAGTTAAAAGAAAAAAAATTAAACGTTTACAGCTAGTTGGCTAATCTCACAGGTTTTAGATGTCATTATTCAAGCTGTCCTTTGCACTCAGAATAGAATGGGAAAAAGGCTCCTTTTGTATTTTTGTATACAGTTGACAATTTTTTAACATTGTTACAGAACAAACAGCAATCGCAAACCTATTGTTTTTCCTCTATTCCACTCTTACATTTTTGATGATAATTGTTTATGGATCTAGGGGTAGTACTCACTTGCAGATCAACAAATTCATAGGACCAACTCTATGTATCTGTACCTTACAGATTACATACAAGCATTTTTTTCTCTTTTGATTTCAAACACAGGTTAAGCTATCCAATAATTCTTTTTTTAAATACCTCAGTGGCCTCCTAACCAGAGCAATTATACAATACACTATGTGTACTCCTATGACTGTTCAGCAGTTACTATTGATAGAGTTCTAGTGAAATTTGTAGACTCAGTCAAAGTATATGTTGTGTCATTTAGCTAATGGATGTTTTCACTTGTTTGTCAAACGGAATACTAATTATTTCTGTAAACTGTACAAGACGACGAATAACAGTGAATGACTCAGGCATTTTTCTGTGACACAGTGAATCATCTACTAAGAGTTATTTTGCTTTTGAAATCAGTATTAGTCATATATCACCAGTGTAGAATGATTAGCTTCTGAAAAAGGTGGCTACAAACTAAGATGGACATGTATTTTTTTCATACTAAGAAGCCTGCACAAATTTTGCTTATGTCTTCATTGAAAGCTCACTGAGGTCAATCTGAACATCCTTTTTACCCTTCAGGGCTTTCAACATCAGAAAATTCGGATGTTTACAGCACGCTAGTTTACAGAAGAACCAAAGTATGCCAGTACTGCATGCTCAATGACAATTAGTCAAAATTCTTGTGTGGGGAAAGCAGTATGAATAAGTTGCATCTAAGGATGAAACAAATCCAGACAATGATCTAGTCCAAACAAGACACATCGAGACCTTCAGGTTTGAAACACTATGTTATAGAAAAATACCAACAGAACAAAAATGGGTTAATTCCGTGTAATGTTAAGTGTAAATAAGGCATCTCCATGCTCTGTTTCCTTTCATTATCAATAAGCAGAGACAGACACCCCAGAGCACAATTCAGATTCAAAGGGAACTAAATCACCACATGGAGGTCTGTGCTGCTTTGCCCTTCTGTGTTGATAATATCAGGAGCTTACAGTGGCAGTTCTCCAAGAAAGATGTCTAACATTAATGAAGATGAATTTAAAGAGTGTTGGCGGATTATGTAATGTAGAATAAAATGTGGTTTTTTGGGTCTTCTGTTCTCTCTATGATACTGTGTTTTGTTGTATTCAGTGCTCAGGCCCAATCTTAGTTTATTTTGAGATATTTTGTGCATTCAAAAATAGCACAAAATTAAACTTTGATTCTGTCATTCAGTTTGATCAAATCCAAGATTCTGAAGTGGCAAAGCACTTGAAGTCTCAGGATCTTACAGACTAAACAGGAGCTGCAGAATTTAAATCCCATAATATTTTAGAACATTAATTGAAAGTTCTAAGTAACTGTAAATAATACAAAATAAATTATTCAATTATGACAAGAGTACCACAAAGTCTTAAAACAATAGCAGTTGTGCTTTTCTTTCTTTGAAATAAAGCAGATCTGCTAGGAACTTGCTTGTTTCAAACACAGGATCTCTATTTTCCATTTTGAAATATTCCTATGCAGTGCTCTCCAAACGTTAACAGATGGAAGTAGGCCAGAGAGCACATGTAAGTACCTTCCACTTCCATTGTACCAGCTTCCACCCAACCCTTGTCCTGCTTCTTAATTGCTGGAATCACAGCAGCTTCTATGGGTAGTTTTCCTCTGAGTGTATACAATTAGAATTGAGGTCTACTTTAAACACTACTTTAATGCTTCCTTAAGTGATGGAACAATGAAAAGGTTGTGCAGCCACTGGAAGGTCAATAACATAATATTTTAAATATCCTTTTATTATTTGCAAACAAATAATGTATAAATTCAGTTAGAGTTTTTCTGATTGCTTTCTGGGAAAAACTGTGTGCATGAACACAAGGACAATGTTTTCATCAACTTGGCCAGGAGAAAAATATATCGCATAGAGTTTATCTTTCCTTAGGTACAGAAATTTTTAAAGGTGGCTTTGCTAAAATCTGCTGTAAAAGAAGCATGCGAAAAGTCTTGCCAGAAATAGCTGTCAATCCAGATTATTTAACTGAAAGAAAATCAGATAAAACTCTTACTGTTTCTAGTAGAATATGGATTTATGGTTGTGCCACACCTTTTCCACCTTTGCTAGCACTGGGGATCATTTGGTTGCATCCATATTATTAGTCCTTAAGGCCAAAGCCTTTGAGAAGACTTAGTGAGAAAATGTAATGGAAAGTTACAATGGCAAGTAATAAAGACCCCAACTTGTTTCTTGTATTAATGCCTTTGCTTATCTTTACACAACTACTGTGTTGTGGTAACACAGAAATATTACCATATACGAATCTATTCTTTTTTCAGTATTTTTCCTTTGTTTGTAAAGCATGGTATTTGTTATAATATGTTTTTAAAAATATTTTTGCATTTTTTAAGTTCAAGAATTCAGATCTTAAAAAGCTTTGGGTGAGTGCTTCTTAAAGAGTATAAGATAAGGATTCATGCTACTGAAAAATTGGTTAGTTGTTTGTGAAAGGCAGAACAGAAATCATGTCTATTACAGGGAGAGCAGAAGTATTAAAGCCCAATCAGAAGTCTTTTTGGCGACCTATCAAACACGGTTTCTATGGAAACCTAGATAATTATACAGTGATTTTCATGCTATTTTAGTTATTAATTTGGTAGTGACATAATATTTCCTTTGTTAATCTTTTTAGATGCTTCTACATAGTTATTTCTAAAATAATTAGGTCAGCATCTTTCCCATACTACATGCAGGGAAATCTTTGTGCAGCTGATGTAATAGAACATTTAAAACTAGACACAGACACCAATGAAATTAATAATTTGAATAGCCTGTTTACTGTGGTCCATGGAACAAAATCGTAAAGGTTAGAGATTCAATCTAAATTATCTTCTAAGTGTGAGATACACATTTGTAGTCATCTTGTCATCTTCTAAACATTAAAAATAATCAAAGACTAAATGTTAGCTCAGAAAGCTGCCCCTCACAGAGTCCTCATTAAAATGGAGTGTCAGCAACAGATTATTTATAAGCAAATCTTCCTAGTTTTTTAATATGCATATTAAAAAATAAATTAAGGAAGTAATCAACATGATTAAGAGGTTTCTGTTGTTTTACTGCACCTTGGAAGATGAGTCAGGGCTTCAGGTATTAGTGATCTTTTCGAGTTACAATTGGACCTTTCCTGATTTTTGAGCATCGGTTGCAGATCATTTATTTACCTGAAAATCAGTAGCTCCAAACTGAATTTAGATGAAGATTGGCAAAGTTAAATTTGAATAAAATAGAAGGACAAATAAACTTACCCACATTTTTTGTTCTCTGTTGTACCACACAATGGTTTAATATTTCATATGGTATGTAACTCTACATTCTAGGTCATTTTTTTCTGCAGTAGAAGGTACTGAAAATTCAGTAATCAGAATGTGCATATTTAACTTAAGCGTATAAATAGATTCAAAACCAAACTCCTCCTCAAGAAGGAGATAGAATGTCTCTCAGGTTCTTTCCCAATATTTTCCCCAATAAGTATCTCCCAGATACCAAATGCTGCTAATATTCACAATAATCTTGACAACTTTTCATTAAAGATGCATTAAGAACATTCAGGATACACAATATTTTGCAAAATGTTATGCACTGTAAAAATGCCATTGGGAGAGCAATTTTTCAGCTGTTATTATCATAACATCTTGTAATACAATAAAAATAGCAAATACCATAACAAGCAAAGGGTGTTCTGGCAGGAAAGACAAATTACTAGTATGAAAGAAGGAAAAAAAGTAAATTATTTTGAGTCCTATAACATTTGGATTGTTAGAAACACAATTCTAAAACACTGCATCTCCATAGCATCCTTTCTTTAGCAATCATAGTTTGAATTTTGTAGGACATAAATAAAATCAAGCTGTTGCTACGTGTGTAAAACAACTCATAAAATTCCTCAAAGTTAATCTGAATTCCTCAGAGTTAATCCCATCCTTGTCTTGCAGGAACACAGCACAAGATGGAATTGGCTATAAAGCATACGTAAATTCTTAGTGAATTAAGACCAAATTAGCAAAGCCTGCTTTAATTTTCTCTGTCATGTTTCTATACATAGGGACAGAATTGGGGCCATAACATATAATTCCGTAATTGTCTTGTGAACACCATGATATAATAAAGGGGGGTTTTGTGAAAATCTAGAAATGATTATCTAAAGAGCAAGGACGTCAAGAATGTCAAAGAGAAATAGAATACCGTATTTCATTACATTAAAATAAACCCCTAAAACTTACCATATTTTAATATGTGCAACATGTATTTGAGATATGTATGTCTTCAAAAGTATCAGCACTTGAAAAACATCCACAGAAATAAAAGAAAAAGCTTTTGGGGATTGAGACATAGGGAGCTATGGAGGTAAACTGAACAGGCATGCCAAGATATGCAAATCATTAGGATGTGGGCTCTCTAGTAAGCTTTCCATTGGTTTATAAACACACGTGCATGCATACATCTGCTGTTGAATCACAGGCTTTAAGTAGGTATCTTGTGTGAAAATGTAAATGTTACGTTTGCAAATTATGCATATTACCTTCACAACAGATCTGGAATGCAACCAGTCTTCATGTTGTGAAATACTGAGTCGTCATACTGGTAAAAGAAATCTTAGGTTTAGATTTGGTTTTGGGAGGACTTCAATAAAAGCAGGTAAAGTTCCCTTTAAAGGGGCAATTTTATATATATAATAGGTGTTAAAAACCTCTGTTTTCCATCTCTTTCATTACAGGAAGGCATTAAGTTTCACATGCTTTGTTTTACTCTTGCAGTAAAAAGAAAAACCTGGTACTCACATGTTGCCTTTGAGAATGTTATATCATTTTGGACAGTAACACAGTAGCAGATAGAATGCCATGTGTAACAGCGGATGACTGATTATGTTGAGGATGTTTCTTCACCATTTAAAATTCAATGCCTGGCAGCAAACCATCATCACTCACAATTCCTGGCTCCAAAATGAAGTTGTCGTTAACATGCAGACTTTTAAAAGTCTTTCATTGACTGATTCATTAGGCTGACAAACTGTTTATTTTACTAAAATTTCGTGTTTATGGTAATTGCTGACACATTTAACTGTATTATTAGATGCCATCAGTTATTCTGATTCCCTAATGAGCAGCAACTCATTATGCTGATTTGTGATCAACATAACTGTTCAGTGATTTGTTCACTTTCATTGTTTGTTTCATATTCCAACTGTATTTTAAGGGTGTGCAGTTTAGCAAAGTTCATACCTCAGAACAGAAAGTGAAGAGTTACAAAAAGATGTTAACACAATTTTGACCATACCAGCAGAAATTGGCATCAGCCACCAGGAATTACTCACTCACACTCTGTTTGTATTAGGCATAACTTCACAGAATATTGAAAAGACATCTCAGAGGCTTTGGCAGAGTTAGGGATGTGATATGAGATGATCTGGAAAGAAGACAGATTTTAGTACATTTACAATGGATTTTAAAAGAAAAAATTCTCATTTTTCTCGTCCGTACGCTTGCTATTCCACTAGAAATCACTGTAATGTTTAGACAGATGTTTTTCAAACAGGTGAAGACTAGAGGCTCAGTCATCCAAAGACAGTATCACATTTGAGCGACAAACAAATACATGTAAAAGTTTAATATCCATGGATTCCTCTAACTCACCTGTTAGTGATATTCTTTCCATTGGCAATAGAGGTCCCATGCTAGAGCTGTCACACGCCAAAATCACTTACTGAGCTTAAATAAAGAAAGTAGAGAATTAAATGTATGATTCACTATGAAAGTGTTACCTGTAAACTCAAATCTCTGATAATTGCTTGTGGACTTCCACAAAAGTCTTTACCAAAACATACAGGTACAACTATTTGATAGCCACAACCATTAAATGTCAACTTGATGACAAAGAGTGTTAAAGATTAATCTCTAAATGGTGCCTCAGCTTCAACAAATTTGTATTTCTATCACTGTTAGCAGGTACTGCTTTCCATTCTCCCTCTCCCCTGCAAAGTAGAAATCTGTAAATAAAGACCCTTTACGGTATGATCCAAATAAGCAGCACTTCGATTAATGGGTTCTGTATTTCCATTGTCAATTAAAACCTTCTTCTAAAATAGGTTAAAAATAGTAATTTATATTGGTTTTTGTTGTCTCTCAACCTCAGTGAAATACCTAGCTGTATACTTATAAAATAACTCAAATTTAAGCTTAAAATTGAATATATTCTCCTATTCTTTGCAAAGAAAAACAAAATCTGGGTTTTTTTTATGCTTATGTAAGTTCTAAATTTTGGCAATATAAATGATAAATTATATATCCTGTACATTACAGTGGAGGGCCTGAGTCACAGCAATTAGAAAAAAGAGATCACTACTCATTTAGTAAACACTTAAGTAGAAACCATTGGTGGGCTTTGCAGAATGAAAACTTCACAACAGGCTTGAAACCAGATTTTCAGTTCCTTTGGGCACAGAATACTGTCGTCATTACATTCCACAGCAAAGCAGTATGTTTACTAATATATTATAAAAGGAGTATAATGAGGTTGAAAAGGGATGAGGCTATTTAAAGCTGTCTGTTACAGAATGGTCTCCTGTAATCGCATGCATTCTCTTTGCTTTGCTTAGGCCCTGTTGCAGCTTCCATACAGTCCTTTGGATCTTGTACTACTATTTTCAGCAAACTTCTGCTCATCATGAGCCTACAGAGAGCCTTCTAAACAGACAGAGGCTGGACATCAGTGCAGTTGTCTTGAGACTGCCCGTACAGCCATGCATTTGACCATCTTGACAGACACTATCCTTGTAAAGCAGCAATAGAGTGTACGCTTCCATTTTGCTCACTGCCTGTTTGAACAATCTTTCTCTTTCCTAAGAGAATATGGAAGGTAGCAGCTAAATTGACATATTAATAGAAATGCACACTTGCAGGATTTACTTCTGCTGCCCAAATCCAGCAAACCCCACTGGCAACCCGCAGAGGTACCTGTAATTACTGGTCAGAATTTTTCACCACTGTCGTGAGACTGCTGTCATTCTCATATTTAATAATCAGTCCATCCCTTGTCACTGTCCCTCACAATCTCAAGGGTACTCCATAAAAAGAAGGAAGATGATGACAGTACCCCAAGACTGAGAGGAATCGAAGAAATAAAATAGTTTCTGATGTTGGCAAGGATGTTACAGATTTGATAGTAACTAGTGACCTTTATTCTTTTCCGTATAGGTGATTGACAGATGTACCAACACTGACAATGCCTGTGCAGCATATGAAAAGTGTAAATGATGCTGTATTTGTGCACATAGTGACAGTAATATTGAAGGGTAATACTTGTAAAAATAACAAAGACCACTGATGAATCAAAGATTTCACAGCGCAGCTTGAAACGTGAGCAGTGCGCACCACTGTCCCAATGTGATCTGACCACAGCCTTAAACACTTCTTACAAATTTAAGTTTTCCAGAAGGGAAAACAATAGGAAGTTTCCCGTTACCTAGATTTCTTACCCATAAAGGTGTTTTATCCAACATCCAGAGATTCAGAAACCAAATATGTACATCTAGCTTGTGACTTGGAGAAAAACCTTCCTGCTTCATTTTATAAACATAAGGGAGTTACAATATTTTGAAACAGCACAACTTTAGTGTTTCAATAATATGCAGTGTTATTTTCACTGATACTTTAAATATGATTAAAAATCCTACAGGATGTGCTTATATTCAGCATCTTGAACAAATATTTAAAATATTATCTTTAGCTCATTAAAAAGACAAACATCTACTTAAGAAGTAAATAACAATGCAGTAATAAAATCCAAAAGGGAGCAGATTACATACTCATTTGTCAGATAGCTTTTGCATTCACTGATCTATAAATATTCATCTGCAGAATAAACTCCTTCTTGTAAGTGTAAACATAGTGCAATAGAAGGAGTAAAACAGATTTCTATCTCTGTCTTCCGGCGTAATTGTAGCATTTCATAGTGGTCTTCATTTGGGCTTCTCAAAATATTCAAGTAAGTCCATCATGTTCCATCTGTCTCCTCCTCATATCTGCAAACCTCTCTCCTTTGTTCTCAGAAAGATTATATAAAGCACAACAAGCAGCTGCCATATGAAACAGATAATTCTAATCAGTTTCTAGCCTACATGTCTGGGTCTTCTATTTATTCACCCTTTAGTCTTCAAAATGCATATTCTATTATTTTTCTCAAGAAGTGCTTTTCTCCCTTTTGGGTGCCTAATAGAAGAATCCATCAGCTCAGTAAACACATAAAAAGCTGCTCCTATCTATGATTCTGTGATATGATGTAACTAGGTTTTTTTTGCTTTGGTTATACATCACATATGGCTGTATGGAATAATCCCTCTACAAGCTAGACTTGCAGGACCTGGAATGAAAAGGGTAGAATTTGTGAGGTGGCCTCAGAGCCACCTTCAAGGTGGCTTCAAGGGGACCTCAGAGCCTACATTCTGGATCAGAAAAAGTCAGCTTTCTGATATCAGTCTTGGTTTTCCATGCCTTCTAATGATGAAGACTGTCATCATTGTCATTATACTGTGGAGTCCTCTTAGATAATTGATGATGAAAACAAATGTGAATTAAAATTTCTGGGAAAAACATAAGCTTAATGCAGACAGTGAGGTCTGGCTGTGAGAGCATATTAAAAGATTGAGAGTAAGATATAAAGAAGGCAAGCAGAAATCAGTTTCTTCAGTGTCTATGAGTAAAATACACTTCTGACAGGGATTAGATATAAGTGCAACAGAACATATGTTTTATGGAAATTTAGGCTGGAAAGAAAAATTTTACCTGTGCGCTTTCCAAAGGGCAGTACCCTTCATGCCTATAGGAGAACAAGCGGTAACTGCTATGAATCAAGTTTTAGATGACTCTAACCTGCATTTACTATTGCTCTGAGTTTCACAGCAGGATAAGCAGTGCAGGAAGGACCATTCTTCCTGAATATTACTTACCTGTAAATTTCTGAGAAATTAGTTTTTGTTTAAAGTGCTATTAACAAGAAAATTTTGCAACTGGAGGAAGGTAATTTGGCTTGTTCTGGAGCAGTTGTTTTAATAGCAGCAAAAAAGAGTTGCGCTCAAGATGCAAACAAATGAGAGGCTGTCAAGGAGATGTAAAACAGGATGGAAGTGTAAGGAAAATTCATGATGAATACCCTTGAGAATCAGATGAAGAAGCAAAAGCTGATAAGGAGGGAATTTTGACCAGCAGAACTGGAGGAAAACTAGGAGGAAAATTCCAAAACCCTATTCCACAAAAGAACTGTCCAAAAAGGAAGGAACTAGGACTCAGGTTTTGAGTCTAATATAAATAAAAATGAATATTAACAATAAAATTAAATCCATTTATCTTTAAAATGTGGTATGATTTGAGTTAGAATACGAACAGAATTATTTTATCAGTAGCTTATACTAAACCATAACACTGTAATGGTTGTAACGTTATAAATCATCTAAGACTGATGCTGTCTTGAGTGTCTGTAAAACTGTACTGAATCAACTCTTTTCCTAAACATTTATTTAATTCCATGGTCTACCTTTTATGGGAATCAAAAATGTGGCAAACTAGATGCGTTGCAGACAAACTATCTGAACAGACTGAAGCTAAGGCATTTTACCGCCAAAGATGCGCAGAATGAAGCTGCTCAAACCTAATAAGATGCCATAAAGGAATATTGACATCCAGGATTTTCCAGGTATTGAAAGATGCTGCACATTTCAGTGTGGTTTGGAAACACTCTTACTGTAGACAGCTTTGGTACAGAATACATGTAAACATTAGGGTACTTCAACAACAGGAACTACAATGCTTGTTTACAACAAATAAATGTTTATAAAGAGACTGAAGTGTACCTAGGCTAGGATAGACATTGCTGATTCGTGCTCCTTCAGAGAAAGTGTTCTCTTGAACCGCATCTAATGTGTGCATACTGGATTATTATTGCAAGGTCTTTTAATGCAGGCAGAGTATATCAGGGGAGAATCTTTCCATGCTGGTTTTGTTTATTCTTTCATTAAAAATCTATTCTTTCTCTCAGTGCAGCAGGACACTGAATTAGAGGAGCTTTTTCCCTAATCCAGTATGGATGTTGGCCATTTTTGGGTCCTTTTAGAAAACTTATCCGTACAACTTGAGATTTTTTTTGTTTGCTTGCTTGCTTGGTTGGTTTTGGGGGCTTTTTTTCTTTTACAAAGCTGATTATTAAAATCCAAGTTTAGCATGTTTAAAATCTGTCAAGTAGATAATTGAACAGCTCAGACAGTGGTAGTGGTATAATACCAGGCTTTGGAAATTGAATAAAATTTTCCATGAGTGTCCTGGTTTTGGTCAGTTTGGCTTCGAGTTACCTCAAAACAAACTTAGATTTGGGCAGTCCTAGAAGCAGTTAGCATTTTTTAGGTATTCTTCATTTTTAGTAAAAATTAATAAAAGCCCTTATATTTATAGTAACAGGGTAACTGTGGACTGCGTTCTGTCTCTAGGAAATGAAACATATGTCTATTCGGTCATAATCAATACCTGTGTCTCCAATTCCTATCCTGATTCTACATGCTGGATGAGTTGCTTCTTATACACATTTAACAAATATTCAGATAATGAATCTTTCAGTCATTAAGTCAACTTGATCGAGGGAGTATGGGTGCTTGGCATAACAACTGTTACACCCTTACAAGTGTTTTCAAATTACTGCAAGAAACACAAAGCGTGATGTTCCAAAACACATCGGGTGTATTAAATTAGAAGCATGCTTTTCGAATTTTCCAGCACAACACATAAAACTTAATAGCTTAATTATTCTTCCAGAGAAATTATAAATATTACCTAATTCTGTAATGCCCACTGTGTGAAGCGTATCTGGTGGTATTTCCAGAATAGTTACTGACTTCTTGTGTGAGCAGTCGGACGCCTCAGACTCCAGAAGGCTCTTAGCTGCAGCAGTGTTGATGCACTGAAGTTGGAAGGCCAAGATTTACTTTGTATACCACCAAAGCTCTGGGGGCAGACTGAAAGGAGACAAAAATACAGGTGTTTTTTTTTGACATACAGGTTGATGTGTGCTAAGACTTTTTTAGGTAAATGCCCTAAGCTGAATGCTGTCCACAGTGGAACTCTACTTGAGCAGTCTCAGTGACCAGAGTTGTCTTATTGCAGCTCCACTTCTCATTTCACAAAACACAGCAGCAGGAGCAGCAAGGCTTTCACTCGGCTTCAACAAATATTTATATACAGTTGGTCATTTCACAATATCCTGTTCTGCTTAACAAGATGTTCTGCAGTTTCTGGAAGTCACATGGCTTACTAGTGGAAATTTATTTTTATAAGTTGAGCTTTTGCAACCATTAGATACATACACTGATCTTTGAAGGAAGGAAAATACTTATTTAAACACTATGGGTAAGCAGTAGTGGTATCGACAAGCACCATCACTTCGGGTAAAGATACAATTGGAACACAGGAAAAGGTTACCTTTCCAGCTGAAGGGAATTTCAGAATTAATTTCTGACATTGTGCTTTTGCTATGTAGTGGAAAAAAAAAAACCAAACAACCAAACAGAAACTCTCTGAGCTACTACTATCACTGTCTTCTACGCAGGTAATTTCTATTTCCTGGAATTCAGTTATTCCCATGGCATTAAAGCCTTCTATAAGGACTGAAAGGTGCAAACTAGAACTTCTCATTGTAATTCTTAAATTTGCTATATTATACATGATATATTCTATCACTTTAACACTTTGGAAATTACATACCTACCTAAACTACTAATTTTACTATTTTTTTTTTATTTTAATGCTATTTATGAAAAAATGCTTTTCTGTTGATAAATGTTCAGAAAAAACCTGAGAGAGCATCACAGACCTGGGGAAAACTGAAGCTTTTGGTTTTTAGAGGCTTCAAACCTCAGTTTCAGGATGTTCGGACAGGACAGATATTTTATTATTGGTCAGAGTATTTTCTATTTGTCCCTTCACTCCTTTACGTGCTGCAGTTTCTTCTCATCCCTTGTTCTTTTTCTTTGCCTATTCTTTATTAATTACACAAGAATTAGAAGTTCTGTCAGAAAACATTAGGCTTTTAGGCGTTGGGTAAGGTGATTAGCAACATCTTCACCTTTAGTAGAACCAGACTACACAGCTCAGTAGTGTGTCATCGAAAGAAGATAATGGCAATTTAGTGGACATGTATTATCATTTAGAAATCAACATACAATATTTCCATATGTATCTCATAAAACGAATGAAAAAAACATTTTTATGTCACTTCAGTTATATCAGTGCAGAGTTCTGTGAAGTGCAAATTCAGCATTTAATGATTCTGTGTACATTCTTTGAGTACCGAGAATTGCTTTTCAAATAATGTCTAATTTTAAAGTATAGGACAGATCTGCACCTGACTCTACATTAGTGCCCTAAGGAAGACAGAACCTCCCACAGAGACGACTTCCAATATCAAAAACTGTTTGCCTCTGTACAAAGCAGGGCATTCTCTAACATCACTTTAATTTCATTCTAACATCACTTTAATTTCAAGGACATAAGACTGGCACCATCTTAATATTAACTTCTTTGGCAAGTAGTGAGCACCTTTTGCCAATTTCGGGAAAAAAAGACCATGCATTTATCAGGCTTCAAAGAGACATTATATGCCTCCCAATATGAGGCTGAAGTAGGAACTGTTCTATAGCCACATTTTATTATGGTGTAAGGATTGAGGAATTTTCTTTAAACATCTTGAGTGAGCTCTTCCAAATCTTCATTTCCTTAAGCAGATAGATAAAGCCACTATAGTGGATTAATACGTCTCATATGCCTGCCCATGTACTTCCTGGAAAGTTAACATGGTTGTCTTCTTCAGTGTTTCACTGTATTTGAGTTTTACCCATAGTTATTTACTACAGTTGATGGACTATCCACAATTTTGCTGAGTGATGGTTCATTCCAGATTTTTACAGGGAGAAGAAAAACCCCAAACCTGTGACAGTGGCATCAGAAAAGTTGAAAAACACAAACAGCAATTGGTGGTACAAACCAATCAAATCATAATTGAGTCTGTAATTTGTTCTAACATCACCATTCAGTGTCAGGATATGTGGAAACTAAAGAGTTTTGTGGTGAGAAACTACTGGGAACACTTCATATATAGACTTAAGGTATAGATGTTAACTTCTGTAATATGAAAGTGCTGAGCTTATACCACAGAATCTCACTGATCCTGATAAAATTAATCCCCATTGATTTCAACATATTCATTAGCTAGTTCCTGTAGCTAACTACTTAATACACAAAAAAGTAATTAACGCAGGTTGAAGCTCAATGTGAAAGTCCAAAGAAAACAATGCTGTTATTTGCTACCTAATCCTGAAGACACTAAGCATCTCTACTTTTGGCTTCAGCCTCTGGTGCATTATTGTAGACCTCAAGAGGATGTACCTGTAAACAGTAATTTTCTCTAGAAAACCTAAAATTCAGATGTAGTTGGCAAGCACTGACAAATGAAAATACAAACTGGTATAAAATAGATTATAATAAATTGATTATTAAAAAGGATAGTTAATGTACAGTACTTGCAAACTGCTGTCCAAATAGTCCTTATGTCCATTTCTATAACATGTTACACAGCAAGGCAAAAATCTGACTTAATCTCAAGGGTTATTATACTCTACAGTACTTATTTCTGTACCACATGTGGAGGTAGGTTATGAACAGTAGTTAATTTTGGCACATAAAATACTTAAGCAAACAAAGATTCCTGGAATTCAACTGAAAACTTCCAGTAAAGCAAAGATTGCACTCTTAAAAGTTCAAATGATACCTAAAGTAAACATGACTAATCTCTAGATATTACATGTGACTACCTTTTCTTTTTGTTTTTCAAGTACAGTGATAGTAGAGGATTTAAAAATCCCACTTCTGTTCTCTGTAAGTTTGTAATAAATTTCTGATAATACTTGAGTTTTGGGAGCCCCATGGCTTGGATTTCTCTCTGGGTTTTTAGTGATACTGAATCTCACCTCTACTGAACCAGTTTTGTTTTGTTGTAACTGCTTAATCAGATCCACTATGGAAAACCAACCTTACTGAATTTACAGGAAACCTAGGATTGGTATAGAAGGTGCTGAACTTGGCTCTGTGTTTTAATTAGGTTTTTTCTGTGTATTTGTTATTACAGTGGTTTATTTTCTCTAGAAGAACAAGTTGTGAGCATTGCCTTTGCTGAACAGTACTTTCCTGCTTGAAATTATTATGTTTGTCTAGGGATGGCCAAGTAAATTATTGTCTCTTCATGGGATGAAAGAAAAGGAGGAAGCAAACAAGAACCAGGAGATAGAAATACAACCATATAATATAAAAACAGTCAGAAGAGGAAGTCCAAGTTACTGTGTATTTCATTATGTCAGGAAATATGAGAAAGCAGGGAAGAATATAATGCTCTCTGGTTTGGTACATGCAGTATTTCTGCATCTTTTAGAAGTAATGCTTAACACTTAATTTACAAGAGAAAAGAAACTGATACCACTATTCATATAAAGAATTATGTTGTATTAAGAGATGTCAGTAAGTTGTGGGGGGTGGAGTCTTGTAGTCTTGGCTTCACGGATGGCTGATATCTTTTCCACTGCACTCTCCATGCAATGTAATCAGGTAGCCCAAATAGCTAGGAACATGGTATAGATGCTGAGTAATGCTTATTTAGAGGCACTTGTGATGAGATTGAAGTGTAATATTCTTTGGGAAGGAGCTAAAGAGGTAATGTTTCATTTGGTAATTAGACTTCCATCAAGTTGTCC
The DNA here is from genome assembly GCA_017639245.1 of Myiopsitta monachus. NCBI lineage: Eukaryota > Metazoa > Chordata > Aves > Psittaciformes > Psittacidae > Myiopsitta > Myiopsitta monachus. The sequence continues at coordinate 9,618,725 of CM029923.1, read as the reverse complement.
TTTGCGAGTCAGGGTTTTCTGCAGTTTTGTTATCTCTGGCTCTACTAAAAAACAAGAGACAGAGCAGCGAAACACCCAATAAAATTAAAACCTGATAACCATTCTTTTGTTTTCAGGGTTAGGGCTTCAAGTGCAATTTGGTAGAACTGCAAATGAGCTGCAAGTGATTTTTGAGGAAAGAAATTAATTTGTTGAACAAGTTGTTCAAGAGCTGAATTTCTGCTTCAGCAGTGAGGAAATAGCTCCCATATCTTACTGATTTAAAGGCTGTTAAGAAGCTCTGTCTCATGCCCACTGAGTTCAATGAGAAACAGCTTGAATGCACAACATTTTGGATCAGGCACAAAATTATTTTGACAGCTTCAAGGAATAGGAATATATAGGACTATAAGGGAGTACGGCTGATGAAATCCTAAATTCAGTGGGAATTTTACTGTTCACTTAGAAAAGGCTGAAATGGTTCAGGATATATTAACTTATTTCACTTAAGCTGAAGTATGATTGGGTGGGCTGGCTACAGAAAGCTCAGGAGGAAGAATAAAGAAATTATCTCCTTCATCAAGGCTTGAGTTTTCCTACCAGCAAACTATTTTTCTTTTTTTTTTTAATGCTTTACAAAAAGACCAAAAAGTGAGGAAATAATTCTCATTCCTTGAAAATTTAAAAAAGTTCTATGCTACTAAATTTATTTTACATTTTAGTCCATCCTGTCAAATACCAAGGGTAAAATCGACCCTTTTGCATGTGCAAATACTATGTAATTTCACAGGCATCAGCCTCAGAAAAAGTGCATTCTTACCAATGATATGATCATGCATTATGCTTCAATACAACCCATCCTGCAGATATTTAACACACTTAGCAGAGTGGTGTAATAGTCCTATTGTGTAGGAGCCATACCAGTGGTTCGGTGTAATTGCTACTTTCCTGCCCCTTGTGACCTTAATTTCTGAAATCAAGGTTATCAGTGTTTCAGAGATGGACCCAACAAAAGACAGCTAAAGAGAAAAAAGTGAACTAGGGTCATCAGGAATAATAACAATGAAGCATTAAAAATCCATCACCATTGTGCTTTTAAAATTACATGTAACTTACAGGCATAACAGTATTAAGATAGCTTCTTTTTCCATACTTGGATGCCTCTGGAGTATACTCTGTTATTTCAAATAAACACTGGAAAATCAGTTAGCTGGAAAGCTTCCTTGTCTGAGACCAAAAGAAAGCTTAATTAGTATAATTCCTTACAGTCCTGCTGTTAATATTTTCAGGGCCAAAAATGTAATTTTTGTAAAAAAACCAACCAAACAAACAAAAACCCCACCAAAACTAAAAAAAAATCAGAACAAAACAAACAAACCCCAAAACAAAACAGAACAAAAAAAAAATCACAACCCTTTCCACCCCAAAAAAGCCCCCAAAAATCAAAACTCCAAAGAAAGAAATAAAAACCCCTGCAAAACCCCCAAAACCAAATAACCCCACACCCCTCCAAAGTGGAAACATAGTGAAATTATGGATGATCTAGATTACAACTCCAGTGAAAAATGTGGGACAAATTGGGTGGGAATATAAAATTACCACTTCTGACTGAAGTATCTAACTTATGCAAACAACGGGGAAAAACTCCACCCTTTTTAGAACATTTTGAGATGTGTGAAAACTACAAATGCTAGAACTGTGAAAAGGAAACTGGGAATTTGATCCATATGCTCTGGAAATGCCACTGCCTACAGCTAAATTATTTTTGGAGAACAGAAGAGAGAACAGAAGAACAACTGCTAAAGCTGTTATAAACACAGGGTCTCCCTGGTGATGCAAAGATCTTACCATGGAGGGTATTAATGAGTGACTATTACCATCTGGACACCATACATGGAGAAATAATTTTTTGGCATGTTCTAGAATAATTACTGAAGAACAAGATATTATATGTCAATTATTTCTCTTAATTCTCTGTGAAGAAATCATTCCCCTACGCTGTTCAGGGTGGTTCACAAATCTATTTTCTTCATGTAGTGAATATAATTTAAAAGCCTAACCTGATCCAAGCAATTCTACTGCATTAGGGAAGGTCATATTTTAAGTTTGAGAAGCTCTTAATTGAAATATTATTATCCTACTTATCGAAGTACTTTTAAAATCTGCAACATATGAAATAGTAGTTAGACCTGTGGACAGATTCTACTACTTCTCAAAACCGAAAGCACATCATGCAGATTACAAAAGAAATAATTAGCAATTAACCTGGGCTACCACTTACTTGTTCACAGGAATGCGTGACTGGAAGAAACGAACTTACTTAATTCTGTGATCAAAGACAACCAAGCCTTACATTTTTATTCTGTACTTTTAGTAAGCAGAATCTTTGTACCCATTGGCATCTTCCACTTTCTACTTGAAGGCTGACCCTGGATACTTATTCCTCTGACAGTTCGATAGCCTGCAGTGCTCACAGTTTATTCTAGACAGTCAGTACCTATTGATACCAACATTATCCTTCTAGTATGCAACACATACTCTCATAACTAGTTCATGCTAGTAACTCTTGCCACAGAAAGAGACAGGATACTAACATAGAAAGGAACAGATTTAAAGAAAGCAGTGTGTGTGTTTTCTTGGCCATACCAGCAAGCTCTCCCTAAAAAAGTTAGAAGATGTTTATAAAAAATTCTGAATGGTGGCAACTATATACCATCTGTTTTGTTCCAGTTTAGAAAAGAATTGCATCAGTTCATGGTGCTCTATATACCACCTCTCCCTCACAACAGCCACTAAGCAAAACCTAGCATCAAAGTTGTAACTATGATATTGAAATAATCAAAAAATTGCTTTCTTTCATTACAAATGACATTTGATAATTTTATTAATAACCCTTCTGGTTTGTTACTAATTTTTACTCTTCTTTGGAAAAAATGTCCTTGCTGAGCGATTCATGAGTTCTGAAAATAACTAGTGCTCTTCATATATGATCAAAGTTGAACTGACCCTAAGTACAGTTCTTATTTTTCATGTCTTTATTCATTCTTTTCTACATAGTATTTGTGGAATTCAGCATCTGGAACGAGCAGGAAACAGGTTGACTCTCTTTGACTCCCTTTATTTCTGCATAGTGACATTTTCCACTGTGGGCTTTGGGGATGTTACACCCAAGATATGGCCTTCAAAGCTGCTTGTTGTCATTATGATCTGTGTTGCTCTTGTGGTGTTGCCCATACAGGTAAATGTGGATTTTTTTTTTCTCTTTAGAATTGTTTTTAAAACAAAAGAATAATAACTGAAATAATTTATTGTTACTATTATTATTATTGCACATATAATGTCAGAAAAAATAATTATTGTCTACACCTCCTATTCTATTTTCTTTTTCTTTCCTTTTCCCTTTGTCTGTTCTCCTAGAGTATACCTTTATGCTATAAAACTGAGCACTAATAACAGTTTTTAAGCGCTGGTGAAACCTTTGTGTTTCTGTCATGTACCACAGAGCCCTTCCTTCATCCTAAAATATGGGTTTGTTATTAGTGGAGCAATTAAAAAAAAACCCAAACCCCAAAACAACAGTAGCCAGCACTTTCATTATGAGTATAGCATTTCCTCTGCAGGCTCTCCCTGTTTCTAATCGTGATTCTCTCCACTTCCTCTCTTACTCTTACAGCTCAGTGCTAACATGAAAAAAATCTCATTAAATCTGCAACTCAAGCAAATTGGGTTCACAGCTGTGTATGTTGGTACAAGACACACACAGAGCCAGCAGATCAGTTAGAAATTTTTCATGCCTACTTAAGTTTAGGACTTCCAACTGTTTCAACAGGAAAAGGCAGATTTACGAAAATCCAAGTATTTCAAGGGGTGAACCAGTTTCATTAAATTTGTACCAGACATTTCCAAGCCCATTAGGTGAGGCTTGGTGACAGAAACCCTGAAATTACATGGGAAGCCCTGCCAAGTTGTTAAATATTCCACACTTGTTCATCACCCAGACCTCCTGCCACAAAAAGGGGCCGGGGGAGACATTGTGCGTCCTTATCAAAGCTTATTGTGGACCTGCCGACCATGAAGCTCCGAATTTTTTCTATACAGCCATGGTTTCCAGACTCTGCTTCTTTGATAGTGAACTAAAGTTCACTGTGAGCAGACAGCACGGAAGATCTGGAAGATTGGAAGCTCAAGCTTCGTGCATTAATTTTCTCGAAACTATTTGAACATTTTAACTAGATATTTAATGTATGCATATGCAGACGTATGCACTAACACAATTGCATTCCCACTCAATGGGAATTAGTATTCTAATTGAAAACTAAAATACCCTTTAAGAAATTTGAAATTTCCTAGGAAATAGAAATTTCATCTTTCAGGTAGTTCCGATATACACTTCAGGCATAAAAGCTCTGCATTACCAGTAGAAAAAAATGGAATCTATTGCTCTTTCACATAAATTTACCTATTATTAGCTACTTTATTTTATAGCCTTGTTATGAAAACGGGGCTTTGTATAGCTTGCCATACACAGAATATGTGGGAGGCATTCTCTCCTGAGCTTTTGTCCTATGATATTAAATCATTATTCACGATTCAGTCTCCCTATCAGCTGAATGTGGATGAGAAAAAGCATCTATCACACATACGTAGTTAAATTGAGCTTAGCATTAAATGCATATTACTTACAATACAATTTGAAATTGTGTTTGTATGTTTTATTACAGATTATTACAATGACACCTGACAGAGTATTCCCTTTACCTTTAAGGGATTCAGACTAGTAGAGCAATGTCTACTGTTAGCCTGTATCTGTGGTTAAGCTGGCAATGGCAATTTGCTGTATTAACAACTGCTGTGTATTTAAGTTATATCTAGATTTATACGACAAATAAGAGAATATACAGAAGGTCATCTTAAGAACATTTTAAAATATCTGAGAAGAGTTAGTGGCCAAACTAAGTAAAATGGTGCTTCTATGTGAGTATCTGTACCCACATCATACATTTAAGTGGGTGAAAATTTAACTTTTCTTTTGAGGGAAGCATTTATGTCACATGGTGCTGGAAAAAGAGAGTTTAGGGGTATAACCTACATAAAAGAATAAGGTACAGCCTTCATTCTTTTCTAAAATCTTGAGATCTACTGTGATCTCATGGTAATTTAATGGATTTACCCCACTTTTGTGTGTGGTAGAGTGGCTCTTCTGCCATGTTTTTTAATCATCCTATTATTCATCTCACCCACTTACTAGAGACCTTTTTACAAAGAAAAAGACATTGTAGGCTAAGAGCAGCTTTTCACAGAGGCATGAGATGATCAATGCAACACTGTTAGAGTCGTGATACAGTTGTACTGCACATCTGATTGTATGTATTGCACTGACAATTGGCATCTCTTGCAGTTTGAACAGCTGGCATATTTGTGGATGGAGAGACAAAAGTCTGGTGGTAACTACAGTCGACACAGAGCTCAGACAGAAAAACATGTTGTGCTCTGTGTTAGCTCTCTGAAGATCGACTTACTTATGGATTTCTTAAATGAATTCTATGCTCACCCCAGATTGCAGGTACTTACAGTGAAAAAAAAAAAGAAACGAAGATTACCTCAAAGCACTGATTTTCAGGACAGCCTTCTGAAACAGTTCTTAATTTGTAAAACTGAATTTGGGAATAGCTGATTGAATTGGGAATCTGTAATTGCAAAAAGAACCTGATACAAAGTATGGAGACATTAATTTTAAATTGAGGTAAATAGACTAAATAAATAGAATTACTGTCTTGTTGAATTATGCCAGTCCGTTTAGAAACAGATATTTCCATGCAAATTCCTTATATTCTACCCCAAAATAGAAAACAAATCAAAACTAATTACTTTTTCCTGTTGTTTTGGAATGGGATCCAATATTCCTCACAAGTCAACGGATCTTTTAGTCTTTGCATTTTGCTTTGGTTTTTGCCAGAGGTAGGAAGATTAGATACTTTTGGAATTGTGGAAATTAAGAAATAAATAGATACATTTTAAAGGACAGAGGCCTTGAAAGATTACACAGAAGAGATTTTCTTAGTGTACACATATTCCCTAGCTAATGCAAACCTGTCATATGACTTTTTTTGATCATATAAAAGCTTATTTACCTGAGATAGCAATTTGGGTACATTATCATTATCTTGCTACAGACCATTTCTTTCACTAAATCTTCTCTATGTTTTGTATTAAGTTACCTGTGGTACCATGCTTCATTAAATAGTGCAAGAAAATCACAAAAATACAATTCTCAAATTGTTCAGCAGCAATTGGACAAATCTCAAATCCAAAATATTCCCCAAAATAATTACCTAGTAAGAGGCATAAGCAAATGCACAAAGAAATCCAGTTCTTATAGATGCAAACACAAATTGAAATCCAAAAGTTGTTAACGATTCTGAAGAATGAGTTAGGCTCTGTGATACACTGGAGACAAAGAAGAAAAGTCCTAACACTACTTATGTAGCATAAAAGAAGTTACGTACATTTTCTCCACAGCTGAAATGCAAAGCTGAAAGACACAGATGACGCACAGGATCCCCTAAGCACTAAGCTTTCTGCAAGTCTATGTGTGCTAGGAAGGCTTCTATGACAAGCCTGTCCTAAGCTCTCAATCTCTCCCCTCAAGTTCCATTTATGTCTCCTTTTTCTCTGTACGCACATGTATACTTCAGAGCAACTGTGCTTTTCCTAACAAGGACTTTTTGTTGTGCAGGAAACAGATTGGATCTGCCCCTTAATGTAGAAGAAAATATTTGAGGGAAGACAATTCCATTTTAATCACTGAAAATCTTCCTATGTTTTCCAGCTAGAATGACAGAAATATAAACTGGCTCTAAAAAGAAAACCAAATTATGCTCAAATGGAAACAAAATTGTTTCTAAATGTAGTTCAGTTACCACTCTGGAGTCTTCTGTGAGCAGCTTGACAACTGTCCAGCCATTTTTATTAAAGAATTAAGTATTTTAAACACATGTATTCAAATAACTATTGTCATTTAAATTTGAGAATTATCAGAGCCCCTTTTGACATCCTGGGTCTCTGTTGACTCATTCTCTTAGCAACAATAAATAGTAACATAATAAAATAACATGACTATTCCCCCTTATGTTTTTGACAGGACTATTATGTCGTTATTTTGTGTCCTACTGAGATGGATGCTCAGGTCCGAAGGGTATTACAAATCCCAATGTGGTCCCAAAGAGTTATCTATCTGCAAGGCTCAGCACTAAAAGATCAAGACCTGTTGAGAGCTAAGTAGGCAAATATTGACCGATATTGTTTTCTACTTTTGTTTCATTCACACTGTTTGATAAATAATTTTGACAAAAAAAGTGGAAGCTGTGCTAGAAGCAAAGCATGTGTATGTAGAAAGCAAGGCTCTGATATAATTTGTTTTTCTTAATATCTGAAATTTTTCAAAGAACAAATATTTTTAAGGTCTTTAATTTGACAAAATTCTTCCTCACTTTTTTTTTGTCTCAGTTTTTAAAGGTATTGAAACAGAGTGCCTGTGATTTCTTCTGAGTATGCAGCTCAGAAAATTCCAAAACTGCCAATAAAGATAGAATTTATTTCTCTTCCTTCAGCAAAAATAGTAAATGCGATGGTAGTTGTCCTGACCAACTGAAGGGGGAAAACAAGCAAACAAAAATAATTATCACACTTTGAACCCATTGCAGAGTTTTGTTTCCTTCCCACGTTCAGCCTGTTAGTGTAAGCAACTACTCTACTATACCTTCATATACACTTCTTTCAGGGCCTTCCTCTCACCACATACTTCCACCACTTCTAAAAATCCTCTCTGGCAGTTAACTGTGAATGACATTAATCAAAACATATCAGTCAAACACAGTTGCTTCCCCCCCACATTGCTCAATCACTTGAAGGTGTGAAGGAATTCACAGTGGAATTCATGTAGGTGGGTTGTCTCTCTAAACTCTCCGAAGAGAAAGGTGATTTTTAGCAGATAACTGATTTGACTTACATGCATTGCTCTTTATAAGAAACAGCTAATATAGATACCTAAATTAAGGTTGACTATTTGTGTCATTCAGTCTTCTTTACCCCAGGGGAGTTATTTCAAGAATCTAATCTGTGAGAAGTCTAGCGAGCAGTGTTATCTTCTCAGATATCTGCCACTGAAAAAAAAAAATAAATGAAAATTTGAAGTAAATTTAGCTTTTTTATAAAAATTTACCTTTTTTTATAATAAAAGGTTTTTTTCAGAATTAGGAATTTTCATTTAGAGAGGGGTTCCTCTTTTTGCTTTCTTGCTGATTTCAAGGAGCAATCTATGTGGGGATGTAGCTGGCATTTGTTCTACACATTAGAAGCAGAACAATTAGGCTGTTCCATAAAGAATTTAACTTATACTAACCTGAAGGTAGTCAACTGTGGAACTGTGCTTTTTGCTGCAGAGCATGTAATTGGATGTACCTGTCACAGAATAATTTTCAGCTTCTCCTGAGGGAAGAAGTATAGTGGGAATTTAATAGAAAATTTAATATGAAATACAACCCAGTACCTAAGATGTTTCCTGTATTTCTTTTTAATGAGAACATAATAACTGAGAAGATAACAAGGCACGTGGTAAATTGCTTCTAATAAATAAAATAATGGTTACTAAGAAGAAACCCCAAACCTAAGGAGTGTCTCATTATCAAAATGTCATACATATAAGAGAAAAGCGGTGTCAAAATAACATGATAAAGGTCCCAACAAAAAGTAAAATACCAAAAGTTGTCTGACTCCAATAAGCAGTAAATAGTTAACTAAGACTGTATTTTTCATTGTATGCCCTAGTACACAATTTGAGTTTACAAAAGTGATATTCATTCTTACTTCCTACCTTTGAGGGTGTTACTTTGCAAATCCTTGGTATTCCCTGAACTGTGTTCACATGCCCAGCTTCAACAAAAAAACAGAATGAATTCTGTCATGAGGTATCACTCAGAAACTTACATTGTTCATCAGCATGAGTGGAAACATTATCACTACTTCAGCATTTGAAACAACATTGGAACTGATAAAAGCAGCTCTCATTTTCTGTGCAGACTAGCACTAGAAAGCAAGTTAACACTACCATGCTTTATTTCTTTCCCCTGCAGCTTTCTCCCATGATCTGTTATGACCTGAAATATTTTTTCTCCCTCTTTCTACTTTTTTTAGTGAACTATCCATAAATCTTCTGAACCTTTTCTTGTCCACTCTTTACCTTATACTTTTTCCTTCATAAATTTCTTTGCAATATATAAGGTCACTTTAATTTCTGCCATCCTCAAGCAGTGGAACTCTTGGAGTTTTTCGTCTCAGATTCAGTTTTCTGGCACGTAAAAATGGTGTAATTGAAAATGCTTTTTCAGTTGTTAGGACATTAATAACACTCCTCTCAGAAGGATACTCTGTGTTGTCCTGAATTTTTTAATACAGATGTTAGTAGTGTTTCTATTATCTAAATTCATGGCGTACATAGACGTTAATCTTGGGTTGTTATCCTTGTCATCTGTGCTGAAATGATTCAAAAAGTTACAAAAAAACAGTTGGGGGAAAAGGTGAATATATTCACGTGAAATTTCATTTTCTTACAAAGTCATCTATATATGGTCACCCCAGTTACCTCTTCAGCTCTCATCAAAATCCCATCTAATTTCACTGAATGTTCTTTCCTACGAGTTTGTTAAAGACCTTGGCTCCCCAGTTCGGCTCTCAGGCTTAGCTGAAACTGCTCATACAGCTCCCACAGTTTCTTCCTAATCAGCACTCAGAAGTGCCCTGTCCCCACTTCTTCTCCACAACAGCTGCATTTGACATTACTTTCTTGGATATATTGATTTGCCTTTATTACAACTATTTTTTCTTTTCAAGTACTTTAATGTTTTGAGGCTTCCACTGTTTTCTTACCATTATGTACCTGTGTGGAATCTACAACGATCTGACTTTATCTGTCTCTTTTCTTTATTCTTTCTCTGAATAATCTCCCACAAAACACACAAATGTAATCTCTATTTCTAAAGTCAAAACGTGAGAGGTTGGCCATCCTGACATCTGACATCTCATTGTGGATATCTATTCATCATCAACTTTGGTTTAGCTGCAGACAGACCTTAATTTTTTCTACCAAAATAAAACCAGTATCCTACTGTGGATCATAAGCTTAGAATAATATCGCAGAGCATCCTGTGTAGACAGAGCCTGCATCTTGTAAGTGTTTTCCCACACAAGCTCTCAGTTTTGCCCCGCTTAAAATTATATTTATATTCTTGGCATTTATAATCTCAACTCCCTAAACCCTGTTTTTCGGAAGGCTCTGGAAATATTATTTACGTAGTACATCACTTTGCTTCACTGCAGTCCTTCCCTGGCTTACCCTTCTCTTTTACATCAAGGAGTAACTTTATTCTTAGCCTGCAACTCCCAGTTCTGAGAGGTAACCTAGCAAGTCTACAGTGCCACTCTCTTTCACACATACAACAGATTAACATACAAGTCCCACTATGATTTCAACCATGCTGTCCCTTCAATCTAGGATGATTTTCTCAGAAATATCTGTAAAGTAATTCCAGTATTCTCCATCACATTCTCTCTTCAGCTGATTCTCTACTCTGATATCTAGTGAGGACCACTTTCTACTTTTTCTGATTTTTATATTCAGGTGTTGTCATGTCATATCTTCCTGTTTCCTGTGTTTCGCATATACTTCCATTGTACTTTGTCGTGCCACTTAGATCTTATATGGTAAGGACTTTTCAGTTCTGTGTTTGTACAATACCTAAAAAAAATGGACCTTCGGTCTAAGCCTAGGGTCCAGTTGGCCTAAACTGTTACTAACGACCACCAGTTCCATTTTCTTGCAGCAAAGAAACCAAAGATACAGGAATCTCAGCTCCCATTCCAGACCCAAGAATGGAGCTGGTGAATTGCCTTTTTATTTTCCCCAGCTTCTGTCTCACTTTTTCCATGCCCAGGAGACTCATTCCAGTCATCGTTTCTCTTTGCCCAGAAAATCCTGTCTTCCAAAGAAGGTCAACCAAATAAGATTCAACCAAGGAAAGTAGGATTCACTGGAGGATATCAAGATCTGAGGCAAAAGAAGAAAAACAAGCTCTGAGGAAACCTTTTTCTCCACACTTTCTGCACTACTCTTTTTGTTACATGACCAGTTGTACCCACTAGGGAACAGTTAGGCATTAAAAGTTCTCAAAGAGACCATGAACTGAAAATAGCTAATTCATTTAATAAATACACAGAGATGTTTGTTATTTACCCCAAATGCATTATTCTAGTATATCTACCCATCTTTCTGCCATTACTAGGCAAGACAAGTCTGTATTATCTGCCTCCTCTCATTCATTTTTATCAGTAAGTTGAACATATCTTACCCTTACACACTGTGCAGACTGGTGCTATTTATTTACCTTTCATACTTATGACAGATAAATACTTATTTTTCAAATTAAGTGTATTTAAGGCCACTCGTATTTAATTATTTTGGCACAGCTTCTACTGGCACCAGGGAAAGTACATCTCCTAGAGCCTAGTCAAGAAGTACTGGTATACCATGAGTTAGTGTGCAGGGTCTCTGCTACTCACATTTAGTGACTATGCGTGAGAAAAGATAGACTAAACTTTGTGTTCTGTTTATGTAAGCATACAAGACTATAAACTGTAAAACACAAGATACACGTAAGTATTTTGTTGGTAAGTAACAGGCTTGTTTCCCCTCTTCTAGAATGGATGATGCAGAAGCGTGTTTCATTCTGAGTAGCCGCTGTGAGGTGGACCGGACAGCAGCTGTAAGTTTTGAAGAAATAATTAAGAATTAATGTGTGTGCTGTTTATACTGTTACTGACTCTATTTCCTCTCAGGGACTGAGACTTAATTCTCTGAATGGAAGATTAAACTTACCCGATTTATACAGAGATTCTGCATGTGAGGTGAATGTCTTGTCTCAGTTAAGATAATGAAAAAGTTTCTGTTGGATTCCATAAGGCCAGGATTTCACTAATTTATGAAACATGGTCTAATGGCTTATTTCACATAACATATCTAATTTTGCCTTTTTAGCAAATAAATTCCAAAACATGCCTACCAAAGAAATTAGGATTTTACAGCATATTTTACTGGTTTTTGTGGTTTTTTTAAAGAGAATTTATATATTCTCAGAGAACTTAAAATATAAAAAGTACTGTAAGAATACAGAACTTTAAAAAGCCAATTCTCATGCAGAATACAGTAGTTCTTTCCCTTTTTATAGAACAATGGCAGAATATCAAGCAAGCAGTATCGTGGTACCTTATAAACATATTGACACTTGGTCATCCATCGCTTAAAAGGGTAGTGCTATGTCAAAAATGTTGTATACAGGATTACCTGGACAAAACCAATTCAAAGAATTATATTTATTAAATCAGAAAATAGATGTCTATTAATGGACTGGCATTTCCTTTCACAACTGTTGAAGTACTGAAAATTTACTACTAAAAGTAAAGACTGAATAATAAATTAATTTGGGACTAATGCCAAATAACCAACATAATAGAATCACAGAATAATTTGGGTTGAAAGGGACCTTGAAGGTCATCCAGTTCCAACCCCACTGTCATGGGCAACACCACCTTCCACTAGACCAGGTTGCTCCAAGCCCCTTCCAGCCTGACCCTGAACACTACCAGGGGATGGGGCAGCCACAGCTTCTCTGGGCAACCTGTTCCAGTGCATCACCACCTTCGTGGTAAAGAACTTCTTCCTCATATCTAATCTAAATCCACCCTCTTTCAGTTTAAAGCCATTCCACCTTGTCCTGTTACTGAGAATATTTGACCATTTTTCATGTTGTCCAATTTTAAATGGGAAAAATTGCAAGTGTCTTTACATAAGTTACTATGGTTTTGGCCCATGTTATTAGTTTTCTAGTCAGGTAAGTTACTGTCCACTGAGGAAGGACTGCTAATACAAGCCTCTACTCAGCATATCTGTGATACAATAATTTTAATATGAACTAGAACTCTTCACATGAATGCAATTGCCTACTAATCCCAAATATCCAGGAAAAAAGTCCACTGAGGAAGGATTTATGAATACAATTTCAACTTCTTCACCATAAGATGCATGCTAATTTATTGCACACTTGTCTGGTTTAGTCTTGAACTCCAAAGGAAGATCAGAACAAATCTGAATATTCACAAAGTTAAATTAAGATGCTTACAAATTGCCTAACAGGATCAAATGGACTCGCTCAGGCAGGTCCACATCCTTCTTTTTTTTTTTTGCCCATCAGCATGCTGTAAAAAATATATTTTATTCAAAGCTGGAGACCCAGTGCAGGACCTATAACTCACAGAAAGCCACTGAACTCCCTGAGAAAGACATCTTTGCTCCTACAATAATACTCAAACTTACTGAACTGATAGCTTCGAATCTGATTAACCAGCAACAGGACTCCTCAAAAGACCCTAATAAAAGCCACTGAACTCGCAGCAAGTAATCCGAAAGTAGCCAAGTAAGGCAAACATACTGTTTGGAAGCGTTAGGGTATTCAAGTAGAAGAGCAAGCAACAGTTCTTGCAAATACCTGGGGAAATACCAGTAACTTCTGAGAGTTTTTAGTCACGGCCGGTTACAGCTCTCTCCGGGCAGTCTTTCTGCCCTCAGGGACAGTGTGCCCCAAGAAATAGCTGGCACGTTTCAGCTTCCAGTACAGACCATTATCCAATCTCATCTCTCAGGGTATCTGGAGCATACAAACAGGCAAACCGTACTGAAGACACAATCCCATTAGCTTCCTTGGGGACAGAATGCCCCTGTTGGGTGACTAGCTGGCTAGTCATGATGGCACAATACCTCCCCTGTAGCAGTGATACTCTGAGGATCAACATTATCTGAAGTTCTTCAACAAGATGCTCCCTCTCTCCATTTTTCATGATGTCGTTTACATTTCTTTTCCTCAGGGAATGCAGTTCTTTACACTGCAAGTAGAAAACAGGACAACTGTTTTCTTTCTTTAAACTTTGATTTCACTGCCCCCTAGAGCTGTCAAGTGAAATGGATTCAATTTCCTACGCTGTTCCAGCTCGAGTCACTACAAGAACTTCAGTAATGTAGTACGTAAGGTTACAGCCTGTGACTGTGCTGAAAGAAGTTCAGTTGTCATCCCAGTAGGAATCTTTGTGACCACAACTGATTTTTCACCCTGCTGTGCTTGACAAGCTGAAAAACCGTTAGGAGTGCCTTGGACCCTCTCCCGCGTCTGACAGCTGTCAAAATAAGACTTAACAGATGCATTGAGGAGATTCCTGACCAGACCAGCTGTTGTTACTCATGTGATTTTTCAAAGTCCATGAGGGTTTCCAATCTCCCCAGCTACAGTCCTCAGCAGAGGATCTACTCATTTGCCATGGATACCGCTGGCTGTTCATTGCTTGCTATTCTGGTAGTTAATAAGTTTTAGTGCCAAAGTCCTGCGTTGCTTCGGATCCATGGATCTCCAGAAAAGTACAGTAACAGGTGACGTGCAATTACTTCATGAAAATTGTCAGTTTCCTCTTTTTTCACTTGGAGCAGTAGGAACTTCAGCAGTCAGACCAAGAATTTGTCAGCTTTCCAAAGTCTCCCACCAGAAACTTTCTCTTCTCTGGCAAGACAAATCTCTGCCAAATTTTATTCTATCAAACACTATTTTGACATCTCAGACCAAGATGTAAGCTGCTTATCTGCTACAGCAAGCAGGACAGACATCTGTTTCACTTCTAGAGGATGCAGCTCTTAAAGAGAGTTCAAATTGCACCGAAGTCTGGATGACTGTTTTTGGTTTGGGTTTTGTTGTTCTGATTGATGCGTACGGAACAGCAGTCTGTACCACAACACAAAATTAGCCAGTGAATTCAAGACTTCAAAAGCCTATATCAAATTGCTCCACAAAACTAAGGTGCCTGATAACAGTGCAGAAGAGGTGGGATGAGAAGTCCCTTTTGAATTACCCTATAGATAACTCATTAATAAGCTATATAAATATGTGAAAGACCATTCCTATTGCTGACAGCTTTGTTCTCATGCTTTCTGAAAATTCAGAGATGGCAGAGTTCAAGCTTGCACCTTTTTGTTTCCACTTCCATTAATCAAACTGTGTGATACTGCTGTACTGGTAATCTAAGATACACTGCCCTAATAGCATGACAAGATGTATGCATTGGATAAGAAGATGTAACTGATTTATCAAGTTGTGCAGGGCAAGAAAAGAATTAACAGAACCTGTTACACCCACTTTAAAACTTGCATGTTTTGATACACAAACATAAATATCACCTCCATAATAATCAGCATCAGTATCAGTGGTAATTTATGATCACAGTGCAATTCATTGCATGGAAAGCACACAGAAGAGAATGTATTCTTTTCCCTCATCTCCCAGAGAAACATATTTCATAATGTGAATAGAGGCATAGTTCTGTTTCAGTTATCTCTGTTTATAGTATGTACATACCTACCTCTTTTTTACTTGGGAGAAGTCTGAACATTTTTTAAAGTCAATGTAACATAGTATAGAAATTGCTACATACCTAAATCAGAGAGTCACCTCTATTATATGAAGAGAATGCATCTAAGAAATCACTTAAAGTGCCTGTCTGTATTTTTATTTCTGTTCCCTGGAGTGGTTTTCCAGTGCAGAATTTGGGAGAGTAACTGAGTGAAAAAAACATGAAAGCCCAAATAAGCATCTTCTGTACACAAATACATGCATATACCAAAGAGATGAAAAGAGAGAAAATGAAACAGTAATCCAAGGTTACTATCTTTAAAGTACATACACACTGAGTTCATCTTACAAAGCTATATATAGGGACACTTAAGTATTCATTTTATATATATTACAAATATTTACATAGTTGTAGGCTGCATCTTCAAAAAAAGAGTTAGCAAATGGAAAGCAATACATATTTCAGTCTTAAAACTGCAAATGTGCCAAATAATCATCAAGATATTTTAAATCTAGGGAATCTTTCTTTTTTTTATACAATCAAAAATATCTGTGTTGAGATTTATATACTCCCTCCTGTGGGTCTAGGTTTGCATTTTCTTATAAAATGGTGCTGTTCGAATCATTTTAATACGCATTTTTCATTCTTATTGTTAACAATTCTTGCACCTTCTGACAAAACCAGGCTTTTTAGACAAACTAATTAAAAACAGAAAAGAAAAAAAGAAGAAAATATCTATCAGAAGAAAAAAGGAAGAGTAAACTTAGTTGGAAATGTGCAACCAAAGTGTATTTACTGGTGCAGTTTTATCACCGTAAATTTCATCTTAGTTCATGTATGTAGTAAGAACGAAAAAAATAATTCACCTGAATTTCATTGAATAAAAGCTGTATTTCTATGCATGTGGCATACAGTAAACAGCCTTTTCCTACTACTTTTGCAAGCCAGTGTGGTCTTTGATTGCAATGGAAAGGAAGGGAGGAAACTGGTAAGGTCAAACCCTGTGCAGTGAAGCCACACTATCATGGCAAGCAATTCTGAATGTGTTTCTGTAACACCTTCTGCATAAAAGTTTAAGTAACATCTTGAACAACAAGAGGTTTTTCAACTCTTTCCCAAATCAACTCCCAAACCCCTTACTCCTGCTGTAGTATATCTGTATAACCACTATCTATCCCATTAGAGAGTCATTTGCTGCTTCTAAAGTGCTGGCATTTCATTCCCTCAATTGACATTAAAATATTATGGTTTGAAGATGACAATTACGCCATATTCCAGGCAGAAATTTTCCCTTGTGTTCATGAGTCTGAAAGCTTTTCTTATGGCTGATGCTTCAAACATAATGAATCATTCCTTATACTTTATCTTTTAATACCACCAATTTCATGATTAGGCAAGGCATTTCAACCCAAGTACTGCTTCCTACATGCAGTCTCAAATATTCCTTTTTAGTTCTGAAATAAATAAAACCTGATGGCTGAAACACTGAGATTAGCCATATTTCATGACTGTTCACTATATTAGTGTATTATCACATACTTTGCTTTTATGGATAGCAGTATTCATCCTGCAGTTAATTCATTCTTGATGTGTGGTAACAAGTACAAAAAAATAACAGTCTGGAAAAACTCTTGGAATCTTTGGTCAGTATCTGTCTAGATTCTGACATCAGTTGTGCAAATGTCTTCGCTGCAAAAAAAAAAGTGGCTCCGTTTTTAATTGAGCTGATATTTTTCAGAATGATCCAAAAATTTAAACTCTGAATTCCTGATAACATTTAATGTTATTTACATTCTGTATCTCTTCAGAAGGACATATTGAATACATCATTCTTAATCAGACATGACTCATGCTACCATCTAAGTTTTCACATAATTCTTCTACATCCAAATGCCACCCTTCCAAATTATGTGATTCCCAACACTTGTAGAAAGACGAAATACCTTATTAGAACTTTCCTAGAAACAACCACTCTTCTGCATTCCAACAAATGGAATGTATTATATTTGGATCACAGAATAAGGGAGGTTTCAAGGGTGGTCTCTAGTCTTAAAGGAGTCAGTTGTGAATACTGACCTTGTTGCTCAGGGCTTTAGCAGGTTGATGTGAAAGTGCTGAAGGGTGGAGACAGCATAATCCTTTCTGCACAGCCTGTTCCACTGCCTGACTAGTCTTCGTGGGGAAAAGGCTTCTCTGTATATCCTGCCTGAATCTTTCTTTTCGACTTATTCGTTGTCTCATCTTCCAAGCATGCGTCACTGTGAAGAGACTGGCTCCATTTCAGTCAGTTATGGGATGGTTATTGAGCCTGCGTTCAATCACCATCCCATATCTAGTGAGGGCTGCCGTTAGCTCCCCATGAGGCCATCTGTTCTTGAGGCCGAACAAGCTCCATTCCCTCAGCCTTTCCTCACAGGGCCTCTGCTTCTGCCCCTGACCATCTTGGTGGCCCTCTGCTGAACTCAGTCCAATTTAGATGTATTTTTGCTGTATTGAGGGCCTGCAGACTGGATGCAGTGTCTAGATTTGGTCTAACTTGCACTGATTAGGGGAGGATTATCTCTGCCCTCTTATCTATTCACTGCGCTACTGTTAAAACAGCCCAGGAAGCTATCAGCCCATGCTCAGCTTGCTCTCTGCCAGGACTCCCAGGTCTGTTCCAGCAGAACTACTGCCTAGCCAGTTAACCCCCAGCCCGTCAACCCCCAGCCTGCGCTTTCTGCACCCATCTCATCCTGTGGGCTCATATGGCTTGAGTTCTCTGGCCCGTCTAAAATCATCCACTGCTGGTGATTCTTCTCCTGCTTGAAGCCTCAAAGCAGAGGTCTGAGACACTTTGTTGGCGAACAGTGACAGTACCTCAGCCATGTCTGTGTCAGAAGAATTACTGAGTTGTCTGTGTATTTGCATATATATTTATGTAGTTAAATATGTCATATACATAATACCAGCACACTTATATAACAGGCACATAAACATCCACACCAGCTGGTGTTATATAGTCTTAAAATGAGTTTTCTTCAATGGAGTCAGTCTGATAAGAGATACGGTTATTTGTATTTCATTGTCATCACCTCATACTCTTTATTCTAGGATCATCAAACCATTTTAAGAGCATGGGCAGTTAAAGACTTTGCTCCAAATTGTCCTTTGTATGTTCAGATACTGAAACCTGAGAATAAATTCCACATCAAGTTTGCAGGTAAGATTTCAGCCATTTGAAACACTTATTAATATCTGTCAGTTTGTTTCAGAAACACACAAGCAAAGTGAGATTCCCTAGGGAAATTTACTGGTTGTAAGCAGCTTCAGAGCTGCATACTGCATAATAACTGATAGGCTGTATATAGCCTATCAATAATAAAATGTCATGTTTTACATTAAAGTCCTATTTATAAGCACTTTTAAGGATTATTACTCTCTTATGTTACATAGTATGCAAAGTGGAATTATTTGGTATATAATTGTTTCTTCTAAATTATAAATTCAGGTAGGTTTCCAGCCATATCTATGTCTTTAAATCACTTCTGTCTACTAAAACATACTGTTAGTATGGGGTGTGTGAAAAGATCTGCTCAGGAGAGGCCAAATTTTCTCCAATAAACAACTGGAAAAGAAAATCGTCCCCTTGATTGTTTTTTAATAAGTGGGCTGAAAAACATTATTTAATTACTTCCAAGTATTTTTGAAAGAGATAAATAATTTAATCCTGTGTACAGTAAAACGTGTATCTTAGAAACTATTACATAAGATGCAAAATGATATTAAGAAAGCCAAACAAATCCACTCTTACAAGAAAAGATTACCAGCTTTAATTGACAAACTGTTTCTCCACTCTATGTAGATAGGTCTCTTTTTCTCTGTCTATATATAAATGCACACACACATATGTATGTGCATACAGAAGTATTAGGCTTCTGTGCAAAACCACACAAATACTTTTATGATGAACTCATTTTGCCTATCTATCTTTGGAAAAATCTCTCTATGAAGTAGAAGCAAAGCTTTCCTTTCAACTGTAATTTTGAAACCTTATTTTCTTGAGGGATATTCTAAGGAAGAAAAGATTGCTGATTCATGCAAAATTACAAAAAAAAAACCAAACAACATCCCCACTATGGAAAAATATTAGTGTCCTCCATCATCTCAGAATGCAATGAAAAAGTAAATTCCAGTGCAGAGCAATTCCAGAGCAACAGTTAAAGCTATAATTCTAAAAGCTACTGAATTTACCACTAGGTTGGAAAGAAGGAAAAAAACATCATAGCAGTTCTGAAGTTATAAAAGTGTAATCTCAAACTGTGAGATGGCACAGCAGGGAATAAGGCTCGTGCTGTGACAAGAATGATGGTGCTTTTTCATCTCCCGCTTAAAACCACACAGCTGAAGTGTAATCTCTTCTCCCTAGCCATGGCTACTTTTCTTTATTGGTAACCATGTTAATTTGTTGTTCCTAATTGTATTTTTAAGAGAGAGTTTCATTATTCTTAACGGTTTGTCTCTGTAGGAGCTTATGACACAACTAGACTTGAAAAACAGAGGTGATTTTCCATATCTGTTCTAAGTCTCAGATTGAGGATTTGGACCTTTTATTTTTTTTTATTTAAAAAAAAAAAGTAACCAAGAAGATTAATTTAATGCTACTCATACATAGCACAGGAAAATTTTAATGTGGTTTTAAACTCAGCAAGTTTACAAACATGGTATAAACCACCACTGGATGCTTACCTAGTGCAAATGGCAAGGCCAGTGGTAGTCATGAGAACAACATTAGTGTGCATGCATTTTCCAAAAAGGACTCTACTTCAGTTATTAATCCCATCCAATTCTTCTTCATTCTGGCATACATACCCAGTGGGGGCTGCAGACTATAGCCCTGTCCAGAGTGCTTATGAATGAAATTTGTTATCACCATATGGAACATTTTTCTAAGTGCTTTTCCTACTATGATTCAGGGCTGCTTTATTACTGCCTAAATGCAAAAGCTTCTTTTAAATTTGATAGACCTTTAACAAATGAATCCTTACTTCTGGAGGTTTCCCAAAATGATACTGTGCATTTTTATGAACCAGAAATATTCAGTAGTAGGATTTTTTTTTCTTTACACACAGGTTTATAGGCTATAACTGTCAAAAATAGAAGTTTCTAAATTTAGAAGAAACACAACCTAAGAGTCCCGAATGTTTTAATGGTATTCAAAATATACAGAACTCTAGAAGCCCAGTTTCTCAACAGTTTCTATCAGGTTGCCCAGTTATCTTAGATGGCATAATACAGTCCTGAAGTTTAAATCCTGACTGCGTTTTCCTGTGGAAGAGCATCCTGGAGATTTTCTGCCCTAGGCTTCAGAAATAGTATATAGGTCAAGTAGCTGTTTTAAGTTATGCCCATTATAGCAAAAGAATGGAGGTGCCGCACAGGATAATATGGCCTGTCAGAAAGGCAGGTTTCCTGTCTTCACTTGATGACAGACACACACCTTTCTATCTACTTTGTTTAAAATGGTAACTTCTGCTTATATTAATACAGTGGAAATGTTTCTCTGTTCTTGAATGTGATTCTTCAATGGAATCTGAAAAGCACAGGGCATAGTAAGTGTTTGTTCCAGCAAACTCATTTCAAGGTGTGGACACTCTGTAAGTATACAGCTACTCGAGTATGACAGTTACCAGATGGGCAAAGAAACATCCATCTTATGTCTTCAGCTGAAACACTTTGATTTCTTTCTTTGTAATTTCTAATATACCAGTGCCTTGACATGTCCGGTTTTTCTTTAAGTAATACTGCACTTTACCTCACTGGCAGTTACATATGGTTTTCTAAATCTTTTTGCTTTTCTTTCAAGCACACGGGGCTACAAAAGGCCACGTACCCTTATTGCATGCATCTGGCCTTGCATTTCAGCACACACATGAAATAAAGTGAAAGTTGTCCACGGTGGAGCAAAATACATAATTCAGAGACTAAATTGCATGGGTTTTGAGGTGAATTTATATATATGTTAGAAAATAATCACCTTTACCTTGAATATTCAGAAATCATGTATAATCATAATTCCGGGAACTGGGCATATTTTTGACATTCTCTATTCAAAATGCACCAATGAATTAGCAGATTAGTGAAGTCTGACATTCAAACCTTCAGTAGTTTATTCAAAAGGAACATAGTCCGGAATCACCGAAATGGATTTTGAATGCACCTGATTAATCTATCTAATTACAGATAAAAATAGTCTAGGGATAATGGATGGGCATTTTTCTATATCTGGTCTGGTTGTGCTCATGTTAACTTATGAAATCACCAAAAGTAAGGTTTCTCAGAATAATTCTGTCAGGTCTAGGACATTTTTACTACGTGGCTGATGCTTCAGTATGATGATCAGTATTCTGAGTACATTTTATCTTCAAGAGCATTACAGAAGCCATAACTCACCGCACTGCATTGCTACATCTATTTGAGACAGACTTAGCAACAAATTTTCTGTCAAAATATATTTTCAACAGAAACTGCAGCTTCTGGAAATTCTAAATGGAGTGTTTCTTTTGTATAAATGCAGTCAAAATACTTGTGTTTGGTAAACTGATTTGACATATTTGATACACGGTTCAAGATAAACTGCAAGTTTCCTCTGCTGCTTCACTGTCACACTGAGTAATCTGCTGAGTCTAGTACCTGCTGTCACAGGTCCTGACGCATGTCCCAGACCTGAGGAGTGGGAGAGCCGTTACCCTGCTTCCTCCCTACTCACTTTAGAAAGCATCAGATAGAGTTCTGTATAATTCTCACCATGGCTCCACAATAAAAGTCCTAACCATAAATATCAAATACAGTAACATTATAGGCAAACTATAATCAGTCAGATGGAGAAATAAGCAAGTTATTTTTGACCTGATCTGTGTCTTATAACTCCTGTTAGGAGGAGAAACCCATAGTATCTCTCCGTGTTTGAAATGGCTACAATATTTCTAATCACAGTAATTAGATCACTGAAGAATCTTTAACAAAATACTTGCAAAATACCTCTGAGAACTCAAAAGCTTCAAAACATTTCTGGAGTACGTAGGGCACCTACTGTCATATACATTTTACAGATGCATAACAAGTCTTGGAGGCCATAAATAGCTCTCACAAGCTCAAAGACTACAATAGAAGGGAAATAATCCTACAAGTCCCAGCCCCACTGCTCCTGATGTAAAAACACTTGATAACACAATGTGAATCTCTTATATGTAAGAGATAAAGACAATTGTAGGACAGCAATCTGTGTGCTATATGCTCTCTTAACACGGTATTTTACATAAAATCCATCCAAAAAGTCAACTATACATTAAAGTATAGAACATATGGAGAATTTAAGTCAGATATACTTTTCATTTGCATTGTACCATCCATGGTTTATTAATTAATTTACACATATTTAGATCAGCATGTACAATTTGGTTCAAGATCTGAAATAGTAGATGATAAAATAACTTTCCTGTATATTTTTCCTTGCTTCTATTTTCCAAAGCATTAGGTATATAATGTAACAGCATTCTAAAAAAAAGGGGAGGTTGGCAAAATCTTACACAAATTAAGAAATATGGAGAATTCTCATTCCTTCGGGAAATCAATATTTACTTTCATAAATCTTTGCCATCTGATTAATGGTAATAGAATGCAGATATTCCGTCCAATGAGTAGATTATGTCTTAATCTCTCAAAACCTCTAGTATAAAATTCAGATAGATTTAGTAATGGCACATGGTCAACTAAACAAACATATTTCTGTCAGAAATATTTTCTGCAGGAAATATTTAATTGCTATAACTGAAATATATTTAGGGGAGGAAAAACCTTATTTTGTTCTATATTTGACAGTCTTCATATAACTAAATTAATTCCTCCCCTATGACATTTAAATAAGCCTTGATATTCAGAAAATGAATGAATTTCTCCTTTTGATGATGAAAAGCCTCTAGAAATTTCAAGAAAGGGATAGAGAAGGCATACAAGGTATACCCTCACTTTTATTATCATTAAATGGCTTGCTTGTAGCTATACTATAAAATCTGCCTGGAAAGTAGCTCAGAGAGGCAAGGTGATTCTAAGGATTTCAATGATACATTAGTGCAATTAGAAGTAGAGGTATGCAGCCGCTCAGATTTAGGTGGGGACATTATTTGCTTACTTTTACTCAGCAGTTTTCTTATGGCTAATGTTTTTATCATCAGCTGTACTAATTGTATTCTTTCTCATCAGAAGCAAATTCTCTCATTGAAAGTAATGTAGACAGAATGAAACACTAAACTGAGAAGAAAAAAAATTACTTGGCATGCAGTAACTGCCTTCATGACCTTAGAAAACCCTCATGACTAAGTTTCTACACTGACGAGGTTTAAGTTTGTGCTTTTCCCTTGTACCCATTTTTGTATCATCACAGGTATACATTAATGACATTAAACAATGATTTCTATTTCCTTCTCATGCTGTCACCAGCACTGGAGAGCATTTAACTGTGGCCTGAATTTTAAACACTTGCAAGTTGAATAATAATTCATACAATACTGAAAGCATGCGCAGAAAAATTGGCAGCTTTAAATACAAGCCAATATAAAGAACTGCATATAATGCCTGTATTGCTTTCTCTGCTTATTTCCCCCACTAAGTTCTATTAAAAGACAGAAAAAAATAGTATCTCTGTACTACTATTCTATCACAGCAAGTACTAATGTTGCAGACATACTTTCTTGTAAGGACTCTCAAGAACAAAGCGCAATGTTGTGATTACAAAAGCCAGAAAAGGACTGGGGTGAAAAGAAATGCAAAGTTGTAGAAGGAAAAACCATTGCCCTACTTGCCTACATTGCAAGGAGAGAGCAGCTGTCAGCAGTTCCTGGCAGGGTATTAGTTGAATCTACATCACATACTGAAGCGAAATGCAAAATCCCAGAGCCGCTGACGAATACCAGTCTGCAAGTCAGTACAGCCTGATTGATCAGCAGTGAGACAAGGGGGGCACAAAATCACAAAATGAAATATATAAACCTTTAAAATCAGTTTTAAGCAATGTTAAGTTTGACGGCCTTGTAACAGTAGCAATGGAAAATTACTGAGGTGCATGATTCACAGAAAAAAAATAGAGTACAGCTAGAGAACATACTGAGAATTCTTGTACAAGATAAACCATTGTGGTTTTAGGCCTTTATGACCTTAGTGCAAAATGATTGTAAGAAAAACAGGCTAGAAGAACAGGACGGAAGGATAAGGAGTATCTGGAATGGCAGGGGTCCAGGATGGGCTGCAGTTAAACTAACTGATAAGTAGGACAGGATGATTGTTATGTCTGTGGTGTTAACAAACCAATTAAGCTGGTATAAACATCTACTGTGCATGCTTCAATGGGGACACACATTAGGTGGAGCTATCCCCCTTGTCTCCCGGCACTGCAATAAAGAGTACCTGCTTGTCAACTTAAACTTTGTTGGCGAGTTTGTTCCTGGAGTTCTCTCCGAATCAGCAGTCCTGCACTGCAGTATACTAGGTATGCTATTGCGTGAACACAAAATTATATCTCTGTACAACGCTTGATGTCTCTATATCAGATATGCAAAACTGCAGAAGTTGAAAAAGATAAAATCTAGACTATGCTACATGGCTTTCACATCTAGTGCAGCAAAACCGTGGGATTCACAGAGCCATTGCATCCTCTCCATGTGTAGCTGCACTACAGAAAGCATAAACTGGTTGCAAAGTTAACTATACTTATGCAATCTCAGTGATAGCATAGATGGGGTAAATCATGCACAGCTGCTCTCCAGGTTCAAGTAGAAGATGAAGATATGGAGGCATATTTTGATTGTCCCCATTTTCACCATTTTCCTAGACAAGGAAAGAAAGTGATAATTATATTCAATGGGAAATATTTTTGTGAAACAATTAATGCCTTTTCTTTTTTCTTCTATAGATCATGTTGTGTGTGAAGAGGAATTCAAATATGCTATGCTAGCTCTAAATTGTGTATGCCCAGCTACATCTACATTAATCACACTTCTGGTTCATACATCTAGAGGACAGTAAGTATATACTACTATTAAGACACCAACCAACCAAAAAACCCAAAACAAAAACTTGTAAAAGAATCATGATGAAATACATCCGTCATCTCTCTAGCTTTCATTGTCTGACAGAATACAGAGCCTTTTTTAGTTCTTTCATATTATATACACATCAAAGAAGGGTAGTATTCTTAACAGCTAAAAACTGACATACATAAAAAGGTACATAATATCGAAAATGGTGGGATTTTTCTTCCCCTTTTATTCTGTATATCTTTTTTAAATACCTTGGAAATGCTGGAAGATGTTCTTGAAACCATAACTGAACTGTGATATTAATTTTTCACTAAGTTATATGCAAATGCACAAATCTGTTCATTGTATGACAAGTGTCACCAAGTCAGGCATTCAAAATAAGATGAGGGCGAAGCTGGTTTTTTTCCTAGACTGCTCTGATCCTATTAAAAACACCCTACTGTGCCACTGAAAACATTAACTAATGTGCTTGAGCTTACTTTTTGCTTTGAACTGTTAGGTAGCTCGTCTTTAATCTAGAAGTCTCTGAAAACTTAAGTTTAGATGATCTGTAACACCTAGACATTCAACCACTGATTTTTTAAGAAATATTTGGTTCTTGAAAGTAATATTCTAAATCCAAAGAACAAAAAAAAAAAATCACAATTAAAAAATCGTATAAAGTATTTAAATATGTGAAAATAATTTCTCTTTCCTGAATTACCACTTCAATGTCCCAGTTTTCTTACATTTATTTTACTTTCATTCATACTTTTTATGTGCGATACCATCAAGTGATTTAAACACTTGATAACTAAAATTAATTCATACCTAGATATAGGTATAAATCTGATATTCAGAGGTATTATACTTAAAGAAATTATTTTCAAATCAAGACATTTACTTTCAAACTTTCTGATTGAGTATACACTAATTTTTAGAGAAAAAAAAAAATCCTTTGAAACTGATGTTCTTCATAAGCATCTCCTGAGATTTGCACTGACTCGAGAGCGTTTGAACTGTGTTGGTAAAAGAAATGATTCGGCACATCGTTGTTTTCAGGAGGAAATCTGGTTTCAAAATAGGCGTCTCTTGAGTATCTACAGGTTGCCACTGTACTGCAGACATCAAGCTGCTTTGGCTTTGAATAATTTATAAATCAGAGAATTTTTTTATTATTATTTTTAGATAAATTCTAACGTTGAACAACAGGTAAATAACTGCTAATTGTTAAACCAGGTTAAATTACCTTTATGCGTACAAATATGTCAGATGAACATTTGAGTTTGGCTAAGTACAAGTAAAAAGATAAGTCAAAATGGATTAGCTAAAGTACAAATAAAAAATTTAACTATCCAGGCATTTATATCCAAACAAAATACTAAAATATGTCTAAATAATAGTGAAATTTGTTTAGTCTTCCAGCGTTAATAGTGAACTGCTTTCCTTTACGTATTTACCTGTTTAATTATTCTTTATTCTGGTTATTACCAGCACCTATATTAAATTTTATGTAGGTATTGAGTTTTAAATCCCTGTCAGTATTTGGCTTCCGTATATAAAAGAATGGACTTTGTGACATGCATTTTAATAGGTTTAAAACTTCCATTGACAGTTCATTGGTGAATCACTGTCCCGACTGTTTGTTGTACTTTTACGAATGAAGTGCCGCCTACTGCACAGGGAATCTATTTCCTGTATTTTTTAAGAAGTAGTGTTGACATTGTTAACAGTGCCAGTTCATTTCTGTTAATCATGAAGATAAGTATGCTGGGAAATCACTGGAAGTTGAAGGCAATACATAGCCGCAAAACACAGGGAAAATATTATTCATTATTATCGTAATTAGAATGATAATACAACAAACAGTAAGCAAAAAGAAACACATGTACATACATTAAAAACCATTTATCTTCTAGTATTACTGTTCGAAGAAACTGGAGAAAAATGTTCATTTTCTAAGGAACTTTGGCCAGATCAACTTGCTATTAAAACTGGGGAAGTTTGCTGCTGTTTATATGAGCTGACTTCGGTCTTTAATGCTATTTTTCAGATTAAACAAACTAGATGTAAATAATCCCATTGTCTTGTCAACTTTTTGTCTGTAAAACACAAAATTTATACCTTGAATCTTAATTACAATCTTATTGTTGATCTTAATTATCAATCTTACCATTTATGTTTAGATGTTATCTAATTATCTAATCAAGTAATAGAACTTTCTTAGGGTTTGTATTGTGATACAAAGTATTGGAAAAAAATAGCCTTTCTGACTTGAAACTTAATGTGGTCTTTACAGAACAGCTCCATGGGAAGCTTTTAGACAACTAACTGGAACCAAGCAGACTTTAAACAGGTGAACATTTTATTTTAGAAGGAAAAGTGAGATACAGAATTTTTTTCTCCAGTAATTACCTTTCTAGTTCTGTTATTCTGTACCTAGAGCACTGTTAATACTGTTGCAATAAAAATGGCTTTCTTAGTTCAATCTTGAAACAAAACATTTCTACATTGAAGGTGGAGAAGAATGGTAAACTGAAGAAAACCAGGAACTGTGCTAAGATATTAAAAAAGTATAAATAAGCACAAAGAAGCATGCTCCAATATCTTGAGACCTTAGCTCCAAGTGGCCAAACACAGCACATGTATGATTTTTATGTACTATCTGCATATATACATATATATATATATGCATCTGTTATATCCACTAAAACTCATGCAGCCAGAACCTTGTTTACACATGAAAGTTAAGAATTCACAGAAGCCTCAGCTCTGCAGTTCTTGGAGTTAGCTGAGGTTTGGAACATTCACACCAACTGTCCATACAGTAAAAGTATGATATGCTTAATATCATACAATAAAGGATGATATGCTTAATATGGTTAAAGTTATAATTTATTTTCTTGCACTTGAGAAAAGAAGGTATATACTTGCCATAGTATACAAGGCACAGTAACTAAAAATGTCCATTGGGTAAATGCTGAAAATTATCAATAAGCAAATGCAGAAAAAAATATTTCTTACAGATAAAGCGACTGAAGTCAAATGGGTCTTTCCTACTAAGCTATTTTTAATGATTCTTTACCTAGTTCTAACGAGAACTACACAATCTGCCATGAAGTATCTGAAGCGATGGTATGAGTTTTAAGGGATGTAGCCATATTTTTGTGCTATTAAAGTGCATAATCTTATATGCCTATTAGAAAATGTCTTTATTTCCTTAAAATAATCTCTGTACATGCATCATTACTAAGCTTTAATCTCAAATACTTTTCAGATTAGCCTGTAAGATCTTTTTAATAAATATTTGTGTTCTGTTGCCATAAATTACTGTTCTGATTTATAATAATTTTACATTACATTTTAAATTATTCTCTGTACATATTTCAGGGAGAGTCAGCAATCATCAGAACAATGGCAGAAAATGTATGGCAGATGCTCTGGTAATGAAGTGCATCATATTAACCTGGAAGAAAGTACTTTTTTTGCTGAGTATGAGGGGAAAAGCTTCACATATGCTTCTTTCCATGCTCATAAAAAGTATGTTTATTTTCTATCAACAATTAAAAGTTTAAACAAATAATTATTTGTTTTGCCTGCATCACAGCTCCTTATTAAAAGGTGCAGTATTAGACATTACTCTCTTTCTAGGTTGAAGTATCTGGCCACTGATATATTTTGTTGATATTTTTCTGGAAGTTATAGCTGGTCAGGTAAAAGCTCATGTTGGCTCTGTATAGGCCAGCTCAGACTGAGAGAAAAGAATATAAAGGATATACAGGATAAGCCTGGCAACCGGTAAAAAGAAAATTCACACCTTAGAAAGGTTATATGAGAACACCAGTCCCTTTCGATGTCCAAAACAATCTAGAAAAGGGTGTGTGGCTGTCAGCATATTTAACGTATTCAGGAGTCAGCTGGAAATCTGGCTGCCTTCTGGCATGTTCGCCTTATGTGAAAAGTTAATTTTAAAGGTGGTATGTGCTACGTTCTGGTAATTGTACAAAGTAAAACCATATTTTTTCTATTAGGTGCTAACATACCTTCTTTAGGTTCCAGACCATGCATCACTTACTCAGTGCTGCTCTGTGAGGTGAACATACAAACTGAACACGAGTTGTGTATGTTTGCATATATTTAACAAAATGAACATCTAGCCAATCCTGAACACTGAGTTCATTCTCATACTCAAGTGAAAGATTTTTTCTGCTTTAGTACCTTATTTTCTATCACTAACCAAATACTTTTCTAGGAGTGAATTGCAAAAATCAATTCCAAAAATTATTTCCATTGCATATGGATGAAACATTTAACATAAGGAATACATTTTAATGTTATATATCAATTCTTTAACTAATATTTTCCCAGAAGGGACTATTCATCTGATAGAAAAAAAAAAAAGAAAGTCAGGTGGCACAGCATTAGAAGAATGTTATTTGGATCAATAAAAATTCTGGATTCCAACGCATAGGGATTTGTGAGGTTTTAAATACTGCTTGATCAGAAGTGGTCTGTTTAGGAGACAATATTTTTCAAACATTTGTCATCCAAAAATCTGCAAATGTTGATATATTATTGTTGATATATGTATACTGCAAAAGTATACTGGGGGGTTATTTTTGACAGTGGAAATTCTGGTATATATGATCTATGCAAAATGAACCATGCCTTTCCTTTTCTAATTAAGGTTTGGAGTCTGTCTGATTGGTGTTAGAAAGGAAGATAACAAAAACATTTTGCTGAATCCAGGTCCTCGATATATCATGAGTTCTACAGATATATGCTTCTACATAAATATCACCAAAGAAGAGAATTCTGCTTTTAAGAAGCAAGAAAAACATAGAAAAAAACATGAATCGAAATTGTCTTATCATGGAACTTCTAGATTACCTGTACACAGTATAATAGCCAGCATGGGTAAGTAAAAACTAAAAAACCCAAAAAAACCCCACAACATATTCAATTAACAGTGCATTTTAAAGCTTTTAACACTGTGTTCCTAAAATTTTAAGTAATCAAAATAGTGCACAGAAAGACAAAATATTAAACACTTGCCCTTGTACTTAAATTAAATTAATGAAAATGAACTGCTTAAGACTTGCATGAAAAAGTAATAATAATCACATGGGTAATTTGTTAGTCACTCACAGCTGGTTGCTTGTAATAAGTTTTCATAAGCTGCTTTAATTAAAAAAATGCCCTTAATAAATTCATACAGGTTGTTGATGCATAGAAAAATGGATTAGTTATATATGGTATGATTTTGAATAGGTGATTAACAAGAAAATATATACCAATGATAGAAAAAACACACTGAGAAAATGCTTTCTATGCTACTACAGGGACAGTGGCTATTGATTTACAAGACACAGGGTGCAGAACATCCAGTGGACCAACACTAGCTCTTCCTTCTGAGGGAGGTAGAGAGGGCAGACGGCCCAGTATAGCACCTGTTTTGGAGGTTGCAGACTCATCCTCACTTCAGACCTGTGACTTGCTAAGTGACCAGTCAGAAGATGAAACTACCCCATCAGATGAAGAAGTCTCTGCAGGCTTAGAGTATGTATATCGAATATACATTAAACAACGTAATTTGAAAAGCCAATACCATGTAAACGGCATCGATGGTTTTTTTACATGCAGATCAATCCATACAGTTGTAGCAAGCAAGATCCATAAAGGCCAATTACGGAATTATTCCCTTTTATGAAATGCTACTATCTGTTAGCAGAATGCTGTTATGCCTATTTTGAAATTCAAAAATACCCCGAAACTGATTACCTCCTCTGTTTGCTGGAGATATTCTATATTCAATTATAAAGATCTAGTTACGTATTGCAACTTTTAGTATTTTTTTATGACCATTTTTCTTACATTCTGTAGTATATCCTGTATAAAGACAGGATTCTACTGGTTTGTAAACAGAGAAGTACTTTTGTCCTGAGATTGCAGTGATCATTCAACAGGCTTGTTGAATCCTCAGGCTAGGTGTCCAAGTTCAAAAATGTAGGAATGACAAAAAGACCCAGTATGAGGCAAATTATTGCATCTAATTTAAAGTGCTTGTTAGCGTGTTACTGAAAGTAATGATGCATTACTCAGATAAAAATGGAAGAGTCAATCCTGTAGCTGCCATGCAGATAAGCAATTATGTTTATTGGGATTACTGACAGGGATGTTAAAACCGCAGTGTGCGATTACACCAGTGGCTCACCTGGCAGTTTCCCATCAGTGGCAAGCATGAGAATCACCAGGGACAATCATAAAACTCTAATGAAACATAATAGAACAAGTAATCTTTAACCTGCAGACTGAAATACTGGGGTTTAAAAGGCCTCTTATTAAACACTAAGGCCAATTACAAATTTAATCTCATCAGCAAGAGTATTTGCCATTTAAAATTCATTCCAACCATGTTGAAGGTATGTTATTAAAGCAAGAAGATAATGACTTCACTCAGTCTTGAAAAGTGTTTGAAAGGAAAATGGAGAAAGAAAAAGTACCAGAATTATTTCTGTTTTCTTGCTTTGCTTTTTTAACTTCCTTAGAAGTTTCCGCTACTTCAGATCACTGAATTGTTTGGGTCAGAAGGGACCTTCAAGATCATCTCATTCCAACCCCCCTACCATGGGCAGGGATACCTTCCACTAGATCAGGTTGCTCCATGCCCCGTCCAACCTGGCCTTGAACGCTCCCAGGGATGGGGGCAGCCACAACTTCTCTAGGCAGCCTGTTCCGGTGCCTTACTACCCTTACTGTAAAGAAGTAAGATATCATATATATCATATTTCCTATATATATCTCATATCTATATATGTTTATGTATCAAGATATGTATCTACTCCACCCTCTTTCAATTTAAAGGAACTACTTGTCTTATCCCTACATGCCTTTGTAAAATGTCTCTCTCCAGATTTCTTGTAGGCCCCCTTTAGGGCTGGAAGCTGCTCAAAGCTCTCCCTGGACCCTTCTCTTATCCAGGCTGAACAAGCCCAGCTCTCGCAGCGTGTCTTTATGGAGAGGTGCTCCAACCCTCTGATTGTCTTCGTGGCCCTCCTCTGGACTCACTCCAACACATCCATGTCCTTCTTATGATAGGGACCCCAGAGCTGAATGCATTGCATGCTCTCAAAACACTAGGACAGCACACTATATGTCAGCACATTTCTGGAAATACCTATTAAAAAAACCCCAACTGAACAACCCAAGCAAAATTCCTTTAGTCCACAAAAATCATGATAGCTTTCACTCAACATTATTGAATTGGTTGAAGCTACAAAACACATTTCTTTGATCCTTATTCAAGACAGTTCATGTACTTGACTCTGCAGACTGTAGAGTCTACAGATAACTGCAGAATTCAGGTGTACGTATAAACATCCTGTAAAATGGGTGTATAATAAACTGTGTTTTGCTGATTTGCTATACTGAAAAATGTTTGTTCTCTTCTCCTAGGTATGCCAAAGGCTATCCTCCTTACTCTCCGTATATTGGAAGCTCTCCCACATTTTGTCATCTTCTGCATGAAAAAGTACCCTTTTGTTGTCTAAGGCTAGATAAGGTAAAAGGAGTTTCTCTTACTGGATAAAACTGCATGCTCATTTATATCTTTCATCTGAAAAGAGTTAAATTCTGCTTTCTGCTTAGAGATGAAGTTCGTTCTGCATTTACTAAGCTATAATGTTTTACCATCCTTTTCATCTCTAAGCCTTTATGTCTAATCAGGTCCATATCAGGTCATCTGATAAAATTTCCTATTTCTAATGGTAAAACCCTTTCATGTCACAGCTAAATCTCCTTATTCTCTTCAGCCTGGAGAAGAGGAGACCTCATAGTTGCCTTCCATTATCTGAAGGAGGCCTACAAGGATGTTGGAGGGGGACTCTTCATCAGGGTCTGTAGTGATAGGACAAGGAGCAATGAGTTTAAACTTAAACAGGGGAAGTTCAGGTTAGATATAAGGAAGAAGTTCTTTACTGTGAAGGTGGTGAGGCATTGGAACAGGTTGCCCAAATAAGTAGTAAAGGATCCATCCTTGGCAGTGTTCAAGGCCAGTTTGGACAGAGCTTGGGACAACATGGTTTAGTGTGAGGAGTCCCTACCCATGGCAGGGGGGGTTGGAACTTGATGATCTTAAGGTTCTTTCAGACCCAGACCATTCTATGATTCTGTGATCAATATCCTCTGAACTTGTTTCTTATTTTGATTTTAGGGATGTCAGCATAACTACTATGAAGATGCCAAAGCCTATGGATTCAAAAATAAATTGATTATAGTTGCAGCAGAAACTGCTGGAAATGGTTTATATAACTTTATTGTTCCACTAAGAGCTTACTACCGACCAAAGAAGGAACTAAATCCCATTGTATTACTCCTGGATAACCCGTAAGTAGATTCTAATTTTATTGTGGTACAATTTAAACTCATTTTACCATTACTTCAATAAACAATCACTTCTAACATGAGCAACTTAACAATAAAAAACATTAAGGCATATTTATCTTTGAGAAAAATTTGTAACAAAAACAATACCCTATGTTTACTGTCATATACAAAATTGACTTTCTGCTGACTGCACATGGCCTTAGTGAAGTTATATGTCCTGATTCTATGGCCCATGTTTCAGCTTAGTATTTCCGAAAAATAACCCAAATAATGTGAATACTACTGCTAAACACTGTAAACCAAACAGTGTAAAAAGCAAGGTGTGTAACGGTTTCTCAAATGCATGACAGCACTTCAGACAATGCTAACCTGCTTAACAGAAAGCAGTTAGTGGCCTGGACCACTTAGGTATCTTTTTAATAATTTTAGACCGCAAGATAAACATTTCATTAACCCAGTAGGACACCCACTCACTCTATGATTATATAGTCATGGGAGAAACCTGCAATATTGTCATTACTACTGTATCTGTCTGAAGATCACTGGAATTCTTAGCCTTTCTTGTATTAGCTGTTTATAATTTCAAACAAATGCTTCCCTGGCAAGGCAAGGCTGATTCTTCTCTCATCTGACGAGAATGAGACTTTTTTTTTTGCAATGCTTTGATACTGCTCATGTACTTAAAAATCACAATTTGGAAGACACAAAAATAGAGGTTAGCCTTATACAGGAAATTAGATCAAGCTATGACTCAAGGAAAGGACAGCAGATAAATGACTTATAGGTTCTGGTTCCAAACTGACACTTCCCTTTGCATATGTATGTTCTAGTTTAAGTGATTTATTGCTCAAAAGCCTGCTGTGAAGTGTCCCACTTCGGCCTGGAACAGCTCCTTAGTGAAGCTTCATACACCTCGTTGCAAAACAGAAGCTTTTTTTTTTTATGTACATGTTATGGCATAAAGTGAATAACACAAATTAGTAAAAGCCTAAACTAGGCTAAAGGAATTCCGATGCCTAACTTTCTTAAGATTAAATACGTGAGCATACAGTGCCCTCTGGTGCTTATTCTCTTTCCCAGCGTAGTGCCTGAGTTTGTGTCCTTCAGTGCTGTTGTGACATTTTATGGCTAAACCCACTTTTTACTAGCATAAAGTAAAAGCTATGGTTGCTGATTAAGCTAATATCCTTAGCATTTTATCTCTCTACACAGCGTTTGCAGCGATCCCTCTGAAATGAATTAATAGGACTACAGAAGCTATCTGAAAAGCCAGCATGCTTTTCATACATGCATGAGGTAGAATTCAGGCTGCCATTCAGGACAATTGAAACTTTGTAATTTACTTGATTGGCCTTAGGAATTCAGCCACCTTCAATTAACATATCTGTGCATTGTTGTTATATCCCTTGTTTCTCTGTGTGTCAGGGCAATTTATTACAGTATGTTTAATATCTACACATCAAGTGTTTTAAAATTTCTGATGTTTTTTGGTATGTAAGAAGAAAACCAGTCAAATTTATTACTAAAAGACAATGCAATAAAACACATTATCTTAGTTTTCACAGTTCATTTTAAAAATAAGGTTTCATCTAAGATTGTCTCATTGGCTTGAATGGAGTGGTTGGCATAAAACATAAATGATGATTGGGTTTCTGCTTCACATTTTAATCAGAAATTCTCACTGCTTATTTTAAATACCCCTAAGTCATACATTGAGGTATAACTTGGTAGTGTGTCTTTGAAACCAGTCTTTCATTCTTATATTTAGAATTATGCTGTGCCATAAAATTTCTGATTTAAAAGGTGAATTTATTAATGTAAGCATTCTATTTCCTATTTAAACTGATATTGTAATGCCAAAGTTTTTGTTTGCTTTTTTTATTCTTTTTTAAAACCTACCAGTTTATTGAAATATTTCAGAAAAGATGCTGCTGTGGTGATACTGTCTTTCATTTTGTAATCCCATCTGCTGCTTAGGCCAGATATGCATTTTCTGGATGCAATCTGTTGGTTTCCAATGGTTTACTACATGGTGGGCTCTATTGACAAGTAGGTGAAAACTGTTAGAAAACTTAACGTTGTAGTACTCAGTGGTTTGCTGTGTGTATCGTCATTGCATGTTTAAACGTCTGTTGTATTTGAAGATGATCTTTTTGCATGCATGGTTTGTGTCTGTGTGCTATAATTTAGGATTTCAAATTTCTGACATGCAAATCATTAGTGAAAAGAGTGACAGGAATGCAGGTTAATATTGTCATGTTTTAAAGCCAGCTGGTAGCTAAGTACCAAATGGCCGTTCGCTCACCTCTCCTTTTCCCACAGGTGAGATGGGGAGGAGAGTCAAAATAATGTAAAACCTGCAGGTTGAGATAAGAACAGTTTACAACTAAAATACAATATAGTATTACTACTAATAATAAAGGAAATAACAAGGGGAGAGAATATAAAACTAAAAGGGGATAATAAAAAAAACAATAAACACAAGTGATACACAATATGGTTGCTTACCACCCAATACCCAGCCTGATCTTGGCAGCGATGTGGCCCTTCCAGGCAACTCTCCCCAGTTTATATACTGGGCATGACAGGCTGTGGTATGGAATACCCCTTTGCCTAGTTTGGATCAGGTGTCCTATCTCTTTTTCCTCCCAGCTTCTTGTGCCCTTCCTCACTGGCAGAGCATGAGAGACTGAAGAAAAGTCCTTGATCAGGATAAGCACTACTGAGCAACAACTAAAACATCGGTGTGTTGTCAGCGTTGTTCTCAGACTAAAGCCAAAACACCAGCTACTAGAACAACAAAAAAAAAAAATAACTGTTACAGCTGAAACCAGGACAACGTTTGTAAAAACATAAGTCCCTGCAAATTGCCAGATTCTAGTGTCATTCTATACTTAAATAGAATTTCTCCAGGTTTACTGACTAGGGTTTTGTAAAGATAGCTGCAAAATGCAGACAGTCTTCACTGTGTCTAATAGTCACCTTCTGCTACTTAAAATATCACCTACCCTTACATTTCTGCCTTCACCTCTGCTAATATAGACTTGCGTATCTAGTTTTAGCAACATAGATTTAATGCAAAAATAAGGTAGAAACAAGAGAAGAGCAAGGACTCATGAGCATTTGAGTAAACTCCTGTACTGCTGAGTCCATTTAAAGAAGAAAATGGTTTGTTTCAGTACATATCTGATATTAAGTCAGGGCTACAAGCCAGTAATAATCAATCCCCAGGAGGAAAAAAAACCTCACCTTGTTTCCTACCCTAAATTAACAGAATCCAGTTTTTCTGGATTCTGAAGAGTCAATGTTTCTCCAAATCGTACTGAACAGATTTCAGAGTTGTATAGGAGTCTATTCGCTATTAAGAAACCTATACTTAAAGGTACTTTAAAATTAGAATAACAATACTCCTAAAGCAGCACTTTCTAATTTTTTCACAAATTAGCTAAATGTACCTGCTAAAATAAGAAAAGCTTTTGAGCTTGTGAAACATTGAAATGCAAATAATCTGGGTATTTCAGAATATGCTATTATTTTCAGGGATCGACTGATACTACAGATTGCCAAATGTAAAGGAACTGTAATGGTAAAACAGCTTTTCACCTTGGATGTAAACAGAACAATGCAAAAACTTAGTTTTCCAATTCCCCCTTGGAAACCATGACATCCACCCTTTCTCATTTTCACTTGTTTAAGAATGGCTGGGCTCCTAGCAGTCATCTTCATCACAGAAAAGTCCTTTCTAATCTTTTCTGACACTGCTTTGTTTCTATGGAAAATATTATTGTTAAAACAACTGACACATGCTTCATTTTGGAAATAAAGCTACAAGGCATGATGAGAACTGTAACTCAGTTGTTTGTGTTTCCTATTGTCAGGCTTTACGGGAAACACCATCCAACAGCATGCAAGGCTTTACTGATGTACATTTGCTCTAAAAGCATCATGAGAACACTCCAACTCTTAAGATTACCCTTAAAGAGGAATATGCTAGATGTCCTGATTGAACATCTATTAGCATTTTGAAAATGAAGTATTAATAGAATATGAGGTATTAATGGAAAATGAAGTAATTGTGGGAAAGAGCAACCCATAGCATTTATTTTGGTCTGTTTATTGCCAAAAGTAACTGCAATGAAGCAAGTTGTTGCAGCATGCAGGGACATACTGTTTTCCCAAGTAATTATTAGAAGCTTATTTTAAGAAGTTGAAATAAATGGACCATTTTGGGGAAAGGAGAGGGACTATAACAACCTACTGAAGTGCATTATGTATGACTTAAAGGAGAATAATCATTCATATCCTATTCTATGAATGGAGATGATATTCTCTTCATAGATTACATTGGAATTTATGATATGTACGTGGAGGTGAAGGGAACCAGCAACTCACACCTGTGATCTGCAAATTACAGCCATCCCTAGTCTTTTAAGTGTTCCATATTTAAGTTGCTTGTTTCTTTCTCCCTCTTTCTCTCCACAAAAGCCTAGATGACTTACTAAGATGTGGGGTCACATTTGCAGCTAATATGGTGGTGGTGGACAAAGAAAGTACAATGAGTGCTGAGGAAGACTACATGGCAGATGCAAAGACTATTGTGAATGTTCAAACACTCTTTAGGTAAGAAGTTTTTGCAATTTATCTATACATCCTCATTAATTGTGGAATATCTAGTCCCTTTTGTATACCTATTAGAAATGACTTTTTTTCTCTTTTCTTCTATTTAATTTTTCCTGTATATGAATTAGTGTCTTACATGGGCAAGCTTTTTCCTAACCTGCTTAGCAATATACTCAGAATCCTAAGGTATTCTCTTGAAATTCTATGCATCCCAAAACTCAATGATCATTTAAAAAGTCAACTGTCAGGTTTACAGGAAGCAAAAGAAGGCTACTCTTGAAGGCTTAGGACCCAAAATAGTTAAGAAATTTTTCCTCAGTGCAACAGTCTTTCACAGTAATGCTAAAGCTAGTATGAAAAGCAGATCCTTCTAATGATAAAAGGTAAGCAATTCATCACTGAAGTTAATAGTAACTAGTCACATTTTAAATGTTTAGTTTTGGACAAAACTTAGGGTTTTAGGCACATGTATGCAACATTATGTAAGATAACTATGTACTAAGGGTCGTGAAGGAATAACTGATTCAAGTGAAAAAATTGCCAGTCTTGTGAAGAGGCTGAGAAGGCAGTGCTGTGAAGAACTACTAAACACACTGAGATTTCCTGTTCATCTGAGAACCTCCCCTGATTAAACCCTCACTTTGTATTAACGATCTTGATTTCACAAGTACTAAAAGATATTTGTCCCTTTAAACTGTGAAAAAAAGTTCTCATTTGCTTAAAAAAAAACCAAACAAACAGACAAAAAAAGCCCCACAGGCAAGACATATCACACAGTCAAGTATGAAAGGCCTCCTTGATTTTGGGCTTATGCCTAGTACTTCCTGTTGTTCACTCTAGTAAGACCTGGACAAAATTAAGTCCTTCCCTAGAGGGCTCAGTATCATTCGATATTGCTTCCCTTTTCTGTGCCAAACCTTCCATGTAAGGCTGGAGAGAAGTGCATAGTCAAAATCTTTTGAATCTGTATGTCAGAAAAATGAGCTCATTAAAAGACAAGTATTTCAATGAAGACTTTTTTAATGCAACTATGTGTAAGAATGCACTTTGCTGTTAGCACTTCTGCATGTGCTCAGAAGCAGCAAAGTCTATGTTGCACAAGTTCTCTCTTTTTCTACTTTCAGGTTTTGAATTTCTACCCGAAAATAACACAGGTGTATTTCATAATCACACCTAAATTTGATTTAGAAACTATAATTGAATTTAATGTGTGCATCACTCAAGTCTACTCTTAACCACATTGTGGTAGGATATCTCACTGAGGTTTTGACATGTACCACTTAAATTTTTCAGAAGTCCATTTTGCCCCCAAATATAAAAATTAACAAAAAATTGAGTTGAAGAATAATAATAATTAAAAAAACCTTAGAAAGTGCCAGTTAATTTTTCCCCTTATTGTGTTCTACTTCGTAAAATACTAAAAGACGGTAACATGAGTACACTACATACCATAGATATTCAACTAGGACTTACTAATAATTAAGTTGTCTTGCACAATGCTTACAACTAGATGGCAGAGTTAGCTAATGTCCAAACTATACATCTGGTTCAGTAAGTTTTCAGTACTGCATGATACTTTTTACAGATACCAGAAGAAATCAGAATAAATGTCTTAGTTTAAGACACAGCACTACTTTTCTCCCTAACTTTTCTCCTTAGAATATGTATAATAATTTCACTGCATTTTTATATGGTGTAAAGTTGTAGGAGTAAGTAAGCTTTGGGAAGAGGGCTAAAGTAGTAGCATTTACCTGCTCTACAAAACAAACTACATTCATTGCACCAAGGTAAATAGTTTTGCAGCTCAACTTTTAAACTGTGTTTAAAGGTTTTTTCATTACTTAATAATATATAATAATGTCAGAGACTAGGAAGAAGAGGCTGGACATTACGCAAACTGTAATGTTAAGGGATTTTAAGCCACTGCAGTTCTGCTAATATACGTTTTTCTCAAAGTTACTACATCAGTGAAGCAGGCTCCACTTAATATCCCCAAGTTAAATCATTCAGAAGAGAGAGGCTATTATAAACCTCCCTAAGTTGATTTGGATCAGCTGACCTCATTAAGGGTAGTAAACAGGCTTGAAAAGGTGATGCAAACAGGGCCAAGGTACTGTTTGGCCTGGGTTCAGGTCAGTTCTCAGATACCTGTTCTGACATTATTTCCTTATTTACATAAATTAATAATCTTGCTTTGCCAGGAGCGTTTGTGTCACCCCACCTTAGAAGACAATGCACTGTTTACAGGGTTAGTAGCACTTTTACAGGTCCCATACCAATTAAAACTGTGACACAACATTAGTTTATCTGACTTAATTATACATAAAAGGAGTAAAGAAGTGTGACTCAAATGGTCACACTGACTAAGAGGAAATTTTTAATCCTTTGGGTGGGAAAGAACAATTTAGCATAGTTTAAAAGTACAAGGAGAAATTACTAGTTTTGGACTATGTCCTAGAGGTGCTTTTTGATTTTTTATATGAAACATGAAGCCAATCATTGAGTCCCTATTAACAGCTGTAAATCCACTTCAGAAAAATAGTGGGTGTCCTCAGGCAGCAGATCTGTACTAGGGGTGTTTATATATTTGCTCTTGCTTTCTATTAAATTAATAGGTTTAAATGTTAGCCTTTGGGAGGCCCTGTTTTTATTAGCTAACATCTTGAAGGCTATGTTTCAAATACTTCAAGAGGCCTGTTCACAGCAGTACATGTATTGAGTCAACAGTCTGGGTGGTACCTAGCAGTCAGCACCATATTGTAGATAAACCAAATGAGGTTTCATGATGGTATTAAATTGTTTTCTTGGTGTATCTTTTTGGTTCAGGAAAGAACTAATTGTGTCTCTTGCTAGTCCTATTCCCAAGTACCAGATCAACAGCAATCCATGTCTTCATCAGGCTGATGAGGGCTTTCTCCACCCTGTCCAGTTCTTTTCACTACAATGGGATAGAAAAGAGGAATAAAAAAGAGGGATCTTTGCCTGCTCCAGTGCTGAAAGCTTGTGAGCAGCATGCCTTACACCCAGGGCAAGAGGCAATCTGGACTTCACTACCTGGAAAGTCATTTTCCTCTGATTCTCCTAAAAGGCACTGATAAGTAAAATATGTATTTAACTAAGACCAGATTGGAAACTGATTTCCTAATATAAATCAGTTTTTATATCCGGTAACAAACTAAACCCATCTTTAACAAAAACCTGTTAATCTGCATTTTTCCCTGTAACTTTGGTATATTTTGTCATTAGATCAGCTTTTAATTTCCTGTTGCTCTTAGTTCTGAATGTTGTATTGCTAGCTTTCAAATATGAATGCCTGTCCTTTAATACAGCAATACAAGAAAATTTCCATCCAGCAGAAGCTTAAGTAATTCTATGCTACATGATACAGAATTAACAGAAGAAATTCGTATTCTCCTTCCTCAGAACTTTAAAACTTTGTTAAACTACTTAATACAGACAACTTCATACCTTCAAGTGTGATACTACCAGGATATTTTTTTTCCCCAATTTTTATGAGCACTTCACAGGTTTTTACAAAACACATCATACAAGTGAAGAGGGACCACAGTTGCATCTCAAGGGTGTGGTTGTGTATTTAAGCTATGCACACTGACTCCATTCCCTAAGTGCTTAATCTTTAGTAGGACATAAGTAGACTTTGTATAACAGTACTGCACCACTCAAAGTTTGTATCAAAGTCTGAATGTAAGAGTTAAAAAGGCACAGAAATTCCTGAGCGTGCACAGTGCCTTTCAAACTGCAGCATACACAAGTGGTTATTGTTAAGTGATTCACGTGCTCTCACAGTTCACCAATTCCATTTGTCCTTGTATGTTCACACTTAATATTTGGTTACTCAGTGACATGATAACTGCTAACAAAAG
Organism: Myiopsitta monachus; assembly: GCA_017639245.1. Classification (NCBI taxonomy): domain Eukaryota; kingdom Metazoa; phylum Chordata; class Aves; order Psittaciformes; family Psittacidae; genus Myiopsitta; species Myiopsitta monachus. The sequence continues at coordinate 9,576,307 of CM029923.1, read as the reverse complement.
AAGGGCTAGCATTTTTACCATCACATATTCAGAACATGTTTGGGATCATGTGATCATTACCAGTCTACATTTTGCCAATGAGAGATTTAGGAAACTGTATTGCAATAATATGGTATTAACACGTACTGGCAGATAGTTTTGACATACGTTTCCCCACATTTAGGCTCTGCTTGAATTGCCATTTCAGTGAAGTTCCTCCTTACAAAAATGAGGGGAAAAGACTAAAGACTTGCAAAAAAGGTACATTGGATTCCATTTGACACTAACTTACTAAATTCAGCTTTCAAGAAAGCCGCATAATTTTAACTGATTGAAGCCACATTAATGATGTCATTAGTACTTAAATAAGTACTTTCAGGATCAGCAAAATAGATTACAAATGTACATCTCATTTTCTGACACTAATCTGTAGAGGAAATTCTCAAATGACAACCGAAGTTTTATCACAAGTTGCTTAGTATAGCATAGCTTAAGACACACATATATTTCTAGCTGTTAGAGCTCTAAGGGCTGAGGAACGGGTCTTTAGTTTGCTTTGTGAGAATCTGTGTAATTCAGACAAATCAGAGTAAAATTTTATCCCGTCTTTTTTTGTTACTGGAAGCCTGAATTAGTGTTAATTTATAAACATTCTGTATATTTAAGTATTTCAAAATGAGAACGTAAGTGTACATAAGCATACTTTTCCTCAGCAACTCCCAAGAAGTGTCAATTTTCATCTCGGTTGCTCAGTCTGTGGACACAGAACATACAAACAAAACTACAAAATAAAAAAGTCAGATGTGAAGACTACATAAGACGGTTCTAACAGTAGTTCACATGCAACCAGATAATAGGTGCAGGCTTTAGAGTTTTGCATTTTTTTGTTTCCTACAGATTTGTATCATTTCAGAAACTATTGAATAAAACCCCTGGTAATGAAATTAAGTGGTTCCTTTCTGGCATTAAAATATGTTGTAAGACCAACCTTTGAATCTCTGTTTGCTTCTTTGTGAATTCTACAGAGAATGTTTTGTAGTCTCCTCTGCTATTTTGCCAACGCTCCCTTGTGCCAAAAAACACCACAGGTTTCAAGGACCTGATTAAAAACGTGGGCATGAGTACAAGCTACAGCATTATGTAGAGCCTTACATTTGTGAATTGTTATAATTAGAGGTCTCACTGTTACATTCTTTTAAAATACAGGTTGTTCTCAAGCCTAAGCATTATCACAGAACTAACTCACCCAGCCAATATGAGATTCATGCAGTTCAGAGCCAAAGACTGCTATTCTCTTGCACTATCCAAATTAGAAAAGGTAAGGAGATTTGCCTCCCCTGCCCCAGTTTGAATGTTACCATTTTAACAGGATACCATATCTTTTATTTATGTTCCTATAAATTATCTATGATTTTCTTTAAGTAGTTATATCCACTTCTTCATTAATTCCAAACAGTGTCAGGCAAGGAGCTGCTGGGCACCACACTTATGAAATAAAACTGCTGGGACATTCTGGCACATTTCTGGCTTCTATATCTGCATTATTCTCTGGGAAGCAAGTAATAAAACAGAGCTCAATGCAAGTGCCCAAGTAAAAGCTATTTCATGCAAATCTCTTTTAGGCAAGAATAAGCAAACCTATAATAAGAGATGGAAGGAAACAATATAAGAAAATGAAAATAAAGGAAGAGAATAAATTTCCAAGCTTCCATTTTAAAATAAAACAAATAAGAATGTCCTTATGTTTATTATCAGAATTTTGGATAAGAATCAAATAATTCCCCAAATATCTCTTGCTTTATCCCACACACTTCTTGGCACAAAAGTGGAATCTGCTGCAAATTTCTTTAAACAGATGGAAGGATAAACATATACCTGAGTCATGTAATAGGACGATAGGCATTTCACAGCCAATTCCCTATAAAATATTTTATGGCATGAATCTAAAGGGATGTAACATGTGTTACAATATAAATGTAATTTTAATTTTGAAGACTTTCTTGTGAAACAAATCTTAGCATTTTTTCCATAATAGACAAGTTTTTATTCTCTATAGCGTCTGAAGAAAAACATCTTCCACTTCGTCTGACTGCACTGAAAACACTCAAATCTATGAGTCTGAGCTACAAAAGGAATACAAAACTTCTTGTTTCTGTGGTGTACACCAATAAGCACAACAACACGCTTATCCAGGTGGAAGTGTTATTTGTACAATTAGACTGCCTTCTTCAACCCTTAGAAGCACACAATTTGCTAGAAACACCCCTTCGCTGCTCAGCCATCAAAGCACACCTGTATGCATATATGTGCAATAGCATGAGTGTGTGTATGTATTTCTCATTGAGAAAAATCTCTAGTACAAGCCGGTAGTATTTGATCAGAGCAGACAGTGATTGTAATAAAAAATATATAATTATTATTTCAGGGTGTTTTTTTTTCATTAAAATTTTTGAAACCCCTTTAATGTGAAGAAATTGATGGAGGTGACATTTTTTTAAAGGACAGAATAATGGCATATTTTTAAGAGTTATTTGCTGTGTATTTTTATCTGGAGAGTAAATTTTTGTGTGTGACATCTTCTTCAATTCCACTTATGTCAAGCCACAGAAGTCAACAGGTACAACCAGACTACCCAATGGCAAATGGGTTAGGATGCTGCTGTTCAACAAAACCGTTAGCTAGAGCAGACTGCTCATTTGTGTACCCCAGAATCAGAGCATGATTAGGGTTGGAAGGGACTACTGGATGACATCTTACCTAAGACCCCTTGTCAAGCAGGACCATCTGGAGACAGTTGCCCAGGATGATTTCCAGAGGGCTTTTAACTGTCTCCAAAGAGGGAGATTCCTCCACCTCCATGGGCAAGCTGTGCCAGTGCTTGGTCACTCTGAGTAAAAACGGGTTTCCTGACATTCAGAAGAAACTGTGTTTCAGCTGGTGCCCACTGCCTCTTGTCCTGTCCCCTGGGCACCACAGAAAGAGCCTAACTGTCTTCGCTGCACCCCCTGTCCAGTTATTATTACACGTTGATGATATCCTCCCTAAGCCTACTGTTCTCTGAGCTAAACAGTCACAGCTCTCCCTCAGTCTTTCTTTATAGGAAAGATCCTGCATTCCCTTGATCATCTTAGTGGTGCTTTTCTGGACTATCTCCAGTAGCTCCCCTTCTCCTTGTACTGGGGAGCCTAGAACTGGACACAGTACTCCAGGTGTGGCTTTATTCTTACTGAGTAGCATGGAAGGATCACCTTCCTCAACATACTGACAGCGCTCCTCCTAACTCCGTCCAGGACACCACTCGCCACCTTTGCCAGAAAAGCACATTGCTGGCACATGTTCAACTTTATGTTAACTAGGACCCCCGGCATCTTCTCTGCTGAGCTACTTGCCAGCCCGTTAGTCCCCAGCATGTACTACTGCAGATATGTGTTGGACATAAGTGTCTCAATTCAAGACATATAATGTTTCTGCATTTTGAGAGCACATCTTCTTCATGACATCACTGAACTCCAAGCTTGGTATTCTCCCTCCTCTTAAACATAAGAAAATAACTTCCAACCTGTAGTTCTGCTCTCTGAAAACTGAAGGAATAGGAACCACATTGTGGTGGGATTCCTCTGCAAGTGAGTTGTGATAAGACATGACTATAGTTATGTTTAGTTATGTATCTTCTGGGGAAAGAATAATCAGAGCAGTACGTTTCTACCCCAGTCCCACATCCAATCTCGTTTCACATCCTCACATTCACTGAAATACCATTTCTTCCCTCTTGCATCAGATTCTGATCATGTTTCATGTTCCTAATAGGCTTTCTGACCTTAATGAGATTACACTCTCAGCACCAAGGAACCAGAGCAGGAATAACTAGAGCTTTGCCCTAAGCACCCTTGAAATTCCCTCATCACTTTTAAAATTATTTGGTAGAATATGTCCATTCAATTTGAAATGTGATGATTGAAACAGTGTATACATTGAATAAAATCTTTTAACCTGAAAAACTGTATGTACTGAACAAAGATGCTACATGTTTTAGAAAGGAACTAGATTCAGAGTAATGAGATTTTACACCTCTGACCTGTTTCAAAGTAATATCAATTTGATGTTTTTATTATTGTCCTTCCAAAACCAGCACTAGAAGCTTTTTCTATTTTTTTTATTTCTTAACAGAAAGAACGTGAGAAAGGATCTAATCTGGCATTTATGTTTCGACTGCCCTTTGCTGCTGGCAGAGTTTTCAGCATCAGTATGTTGGATACTCTGCTTTATCAGGTACTGTGCACGGTAATGGGACTTGGCTTAACACAGACATGCAGTGTTGCCACCTGTTTTATTACACCTAATTGTTGTGTTACCTTGTTTTCCTACATGTAGAGCCATTAATGTGCGTGTCAGTTCTGGCAATAATCAAAGGCAAAATGCCATCAATCGTGTTCCAATGACAGTACTAGCCCAGTTATGAACCCCCAGATTACTGGGTCCTTGTGCGAGTTCCATTGCTAAACAATATAATACTGTTTGTGAACCTCTCCACAGTCAAACAAGTAGGATGGTTTTCACAAGGACTACATAGGTTATACAGACTGATAACTCTTGTAATCTGTAGCAAAAGGACCCATTCTCACACAGTACTGTCTCTAACCGCAGAAGTCAACAGCATTACTTTTATGAGTAGTTTATCAGTCATCTGCATCTGTACTGTGTCCTGTCCTCTTACTTGTGAGAACTAGATGAGTCCAGATGAGTCCAGATGTATCATTGATGAGTCCAGATGAGTTAGTTATTGTATATTAAAGTGATACATTCTGGCCCTAACAAGAAATATATGCAGTAGTTACAAAGAGACAGTGGGTAGAACCTTGTTTCCCAAGAATGCAGGACAGGGCTCCTCAGGCAAAAAGAAGTGATGACAGTCAGTATGGATAAGGGAAGAGCAGCAGCCCCAGACAGTTAACAAAACAATCTGAAGAAAATATAGGATAATAACAAATGAAGGTAGCAACTGGTTTCAGTGTGGAAAGAGAGGAGAATATTGCCCTCACTTCTGAATAATGACTACACTTCTGCACATCAGGATGCTTGAGCAGCAGCTGCCAGCCCTAGCCTTCAATCATCAATGCAAAATAAGCAGCAATACCACCATGGCCCAGGCAGCCTGCTCACCTAAGTGGCTATCTACTTCGCCTATACCTAGAGGTAGCCTGTGAATGCTTCCGTATTCAGGTGCTAAACATAAGCATTTAGCTTAATTTCTATCTTTTAACCAATCAGCAAGACACTTCTGTTAGCAGAGCAAAACTGAGATAAGGCAGATCAACCCTTAAAAAAAAAGGCAAAGGCAATTGACTTGTCTGAATTAAAATAGCAGCAGTCTCGCCTTAGGATTACCCAGTACTCAGTACTGCAGACCAATCTAACATACAACAGCATTTCTTTTGCACAGAAGAGTTCATTATTATAATTTGACACCTAATAAGGCTAACACCTTTCTTCCCTTGATGTTACTTCTACCTTTGCTTTCATGGTGCCTTATTATACATTAGTCTCTTTGAATCCTGCATGTACATTGCATGCATATGCAGGACCAAATAAGAACACTAATTTTATGTAAGTATATTCAGCACAAAATAAGGGATAACTATTTCTATAATACTTTGTACAAACTTACCGTTTTGTCTACTCAAAAGATAGAGTTCGATTGTAGACACAGATGTACAGTTTCTGTCAAATTCACACGTGGTGCTAGCAGTTACCTGTTATCTGTTAATTAAAGCTTTTTTCTTTCTTTTCCATCTCTCCTGTTAAAACTCTGCAGTCATTTGTGAAAGGTTATATGATTTCCATCACAAGACTACTCCTGGGACTTGATACCACACCAGGATCTGGGTTTCTTTGCTCAGTAAGTTGTTAAAAAAATTAAAAATTACTATGGAGTACCAGAGAAGATTCTGTACTGTCTGCAAAATAACTGGGGTTGTGTGCAGCACTTGCTTTTGTGAAAGTCCAGGAAAGGCCATCTGCTTCCTTCTTCACCAGGGGAGAAGACATGAAAATAGTCACTTCCAGAGCAAAAAACAGCCCCCACGCCTGTCGTGGTGTAAGCCCAGCCAGCAATAAGAATCATGCAGCCGCTTGCTCACTCCCCCCCACCTTCCTCCCCCTGCTCCCGGAGGGATGGAGAGGAGAACGAAAAGAATGTAACTCCCACAGGTTGAGATCCGAACAGTCCAGTAACTAAGGTATAACACAAACCACTGCTGCTACTGCCAATAATAACATGATGAGGGAAGTAACAAGGGAAGAGAATACAACTGCTCATCACCCACCAACCAATACCCAGCCTGACCCGAGCAGTGATCTAGCCCTTCTGGGTAACTGCCCCTCGTTTATATAGTTGGCATGACATGCTGTGGTATGGAATACCTCTTTGGTCAGTTTGGGTCAGGTGTCCTGTCTCTGCTTCCTTCTGGCTTCCTCTCCTCCCTGGCAGAACGGCCCCCAGTTTATATGCTGGGCATATAAATAACCCTTTGGCTAGTTTGGGTGATGTTTCCTGTCTCTGCTTCCTCCCGGCTTCCCCTCCTCCCTGGGAGAGCATGAGACTCAGAAAGTCCTTGGTCAGAGTAAACATTACTGAGCAGCAACTAAAAACATCAGTGTTATCAGCATTGTTCTCATGCCGAAAGTCAAAAACACAGCACTGCATCAGATACTAAGGAGAAAAATGGCTGCTACTGCTGAACTCAGGACAATGCCCGAGAAAATACAATAAATTGTATAAGGCTGAAAGGAAAATAGAACAGGAAAGCAGAGGAAAAGTGCATTTTTTAATAATGGAGCTATGGCAGATAGCTAACAACTTTAAAAATCAAGTATACAAAAACCAGGAAGCATTACCTATCTTGTACAGCCTGGCTAGCACTTACAATGCTATTTCATGACACCCATTTCCGTCATTGACAATAAAGGGCAGAACTAGAATTTACATAAAAATAATATATACTAAATGGCTTTAGTGTCAAAGTTCGAAAGTCACTGTTGCGATCTAAGCTGTTATTAGGTATGTCAATGCAGAGTTTATATCTATTTTTCTATACATATATGGACACAAACCATAAGAATTCATTTTTACTAGAAATAAACACTACCTTTCTGGTTTTGCCCACACCCATCACACCCCAGATGGCAAACAGATCAACAGAAGTTATTTATCCTCTGCTTTCTGGGGAACTACAAAGAATTGCAGGATGTCGTTCTCTAAAAAGAAGTTGTCAATGAACTTATCAATAAGAAAGTTGTTTAAATAAAAGCTAATTATAGATATGTGGGTCAATCTTTAAGCTTTGTCACAATGAATGCAAGACAACTGAATCTCTGAAAAGGGGCTCACATATCCTGAAATAAAGCTATTGTAATAGTAATTAAATACTGAAGATTGATTTTAGACTTTCATATGTCATTTATGCTTAGTGTATTAATTTCCCATCAACTTCCTTTTATCCAGATACTCAGCCTGCAGTCTAGTGAACAGTTATCTGGCTGCATTCAAAATACTTAAGTGGTCTTCAGTCTGTCCATCACTAGTTTCTTACTGCTGCCAATATTTAGCTCATTCTTTTCGAGTTTAGTCAGACGTGAACACTGAATGAAGTTTGCCATATAAGTTTTTAAGTAATTTTAAAACAAGAACAAAAATAATTTCATAAGAGTGAACCGTTTGCACTGCAATGTCTCCCAAACAGGGAGAAAACAAAAGAAACAGTGTCTACAGACTGAACAGAAGCTCCAGATTTGTTGTGGAACAAAGGTGCAATGCAATCATTATCAGCTAGTGTTTAGTTGCGATTTTTTTTTCCAAGAGCAGTATACAGAGCAAGTGATAAACCCTCAAGAGTTAAAAGTCCTTCTTCCTATCATTATTTGTTCAGATGAAGATCACAGAAGAGGATCTATGGATTAGGACATATGCCAGACTGTATCAGAAACTTTGTTCTTCGACAGGAGACATTCCGATTGGAGTCTATAGGACAGAACCCCAGAAACTTACAACATCCGAGGTATGTCAGTTTACTATACTTTTCTTTGGAGCTGATTACAGAATACACAGCATTCTTTGTTCCTCATAAGAATGGGAACCATTTATTTAAAGAATATTGTGAATATCATATATGCAAATGCACAGAATTCTGATAACCCACTGAATGTCTCCTGCTGCTGACATGTATATGGCTACATGAATTCAGGGCTCACGTTTAGCCCCAGACTTCATGAATACCCAGAGCCAGTCTAGAGTCTGCATACTGACTTTCATTCCTGTGCTCACCTACAGAGAACTGACTGGAAACAAGGGGTAGCTCAGGTGCAGATAGGACAGGCTAGATAGTTCTAGTTTGAACCTGCATGCAGTGACTAACAGCAGTATCCACAGCAAGCTGTATGACCAGGTCCTGTGTCAGGTTTAACAAGAATATCAACACTTCTCCCAAAACAGATGGCATTTCAGTGTTCACGTGAATTCCTAGTTAGAAATGAGCAACAAGAAAATTGGTGTTATTAAACGCATTGTGGGATTTCTCTAAATTTAGCTGGCAAACAGTGATAATTTTTTGTGTATATATATTTAAGCATCTGCCATCTAAATGTATACATTTCTCCCTATATATAATGACAAAACCACTTTTTATTATTTAGCATACTTTGTGCAGTTTCTATTTCTGTCATGTATAAACCATTTTTTTACATGATGATTAATACTGCCATCCCATGAAACCATTCTCAAGCACAGCTCTAAAATGCAACTCTAAACAACAGCTTTCCTCTTTCTTCTGCAATGCTCAGATATAGTTTACTGGTTTCCAACACAGACAATTGGCATTTTCTCTTCCATATTTCATACAAACATTAAGCCATGTAATGCTGAACAGCAAGTTCTATCTTGAAGGAAGTACAAATGGTTAAAATTCAGTTAATCTTTAAATAAGAGCTACAAAAAGCTGTGCAAGATTCAGCCGCATTCAATAGCTCCTCTCTCTCTGTGGACCACCAATACCTTTAGAAGCGGCTCTTACAGCTTCGCCAATGGGCTGTGCCACTGCAACAATGTCAGCTGATTTTATTCTTTTTTCAGTATAGCAGCATTAACATCATTCATCAAAATCATTCCTTGGAGAAGAACATAGGCACCACCCTGTTAGCATGGAAAAAAAGGTCTGTCATAGCTTTCAACAAAAAAAAAGGACATGCCAGATTTTAGTAACTCATTAAATAAGGATAAGTAAGGTGAAATTCGTGGCGATGCTCTCTTCTCACATTCACAGCTGGCTATTTAACTTGAGGTCCAAAAAAGCGGATCAAGAAAGTTGAACACTTCTGGTTTTTGGCAGAGGGGTGGGAGGTGAGCACACACACTCAGATCTTCTGAAGCAAGATTAACTAATAAATTCATGATATTTCAAATCTTCTTCTGAAACCAAGGTTTGTGATCATTAGTCACTTAACACTAAACTCACAATCGTACTGTAACCCTAGAACACCTGGAGCCTGTGCACATGCAGCTGCTCAGGCGCTTCGTTACTTGCTCAGACAAGGCCCAGATTTAGGTTAAGATAATAACTATCTTTTACAAAGTAGCAATTTCTTAAAACATTCAGGCAGTGAAACCTGCCTGGAAGCCACTGTCCTATAGAGGAGCTCTACTATTATTTCCTATCAGCTTTCACAGGTAATTTCATGAAGAATTTGAGTTAAATCAGGCAGAGGAAGAAGGGGAAGGGGGACAGGGAAATCTAGTTATGAAACTGCTTAAAGTTTTTAAATTGTCAACTGGACTAATATAGATGAATGGTAATGTCTTTATTAAGTAAAAGCATTTGTTACTCTTTATAAAAAGCTCTGAATGCAGATCCTTAGTGGCATTGTCACACTTAAATACTTCAGCAGTTTCTTGTTCGGAGGGTGAACACTTTTGAAACCCTTCTCCCTTTAGAGAGGGTCAGGGGGAATCTTCCTTAACCTTTGATTTTTCCCAGAATACAAAAGAGCAACATTTAGCTCTGCTGCTGTGGTCTGTTATGGGTAGATACCTACAAATGCAGAGATGACAAAAGCTGTAACCCTTCTACAAAGTGTTTCTTTTGAAGTTAAAGGATTTTTTGACTTATTTCTCTAAAAAAATACGAGCATGGGCGAGCACTTACCTTTTTGATATATTAAGTCAAAACCAACTTCAAAACATTGTTGGATTAGATCTTTAAAATGGAGGTTAGAGAAATGTAAATTGCCATCTTTCTCAGCAATTATGAACTTATCACCATAATTTGAAGGTTTCTAACTCAGAGAACCTCCAGTACGTGTGTCAGTTTGAGTTTAAAGAAACCTCTAAAACTTTGTATTGCCAACACCTGGAAGTTGTCAGTTAATGGTTAACTTGGGTCACAAGAACAGGATTTGGCAATATTAATATTTCTACGTGTACAATTTCCTTTTTGACACTCCCTTTTTATACTGCGCACATGAGAAGCCCTCACTTTGACAGATTATTATCTGCGTAGCTAGTTTACTATGGTTCCTGTTAAACAGTCCATGTTTGTTTCTTTAGATTCACTTCTGTTTAAATTGTCTTCTCTTTTCTTTTCCCCCCTTTCTTTGTCAGTCACGAGAAATGGCTTCACAAGTAAGTATTTTCTTATTGTCTGCCTGTTTCTGGGTGTTGTGGTTTAAGCCCAGTAGGCAGTAAGCACCACACAGCTGCTTACTCATTTTCCCCACAGCAGGATGAGGGAAAGAATAGAACTTTAAAAGTGAGACAACTTGGTGGTTGAAATAAAAGACAATTGAACCTGTAGAGAAAAAGCTGCATGTGCAAGCAAAGCAAAGTAAGGAATTCACTCATTCCCACCAGCAGGCAGGTGTTCAGCCATCTTCAGAAAGGCAGGGTTCAATCACACATACTGGGGAAAACAAATACCATAACTCCGCAAGTCCCTCCATTCCTTCATCTTCCCTCAGCTTTTACTGCTGAACACAGTGCCATATGGTATGGAATATCCCTTTGGACAGTTGGGGTCAGCTGTTCTAGCTGTGTCTACTTCCCCACTGCTTGTGTACCCCCAGCCTATTCAACTGGCAGGGGACTGTGAAAAGCAGAAAAGGTCTTGACACTGTGTGAGCACTGCTCAGCAATAACTGAAACACCCCTGTTATCAACTCCGTGTTCATCACAAACCCAAAACATGGCCCCCATACAAGCAGAAGAGCATTCCTGGAACTGTAGATGCAATCAAGGGCTGTTGGTATACCAGGGAAGTTACTTCAACATACACCTTGCAGCTAAATAAAAATAAGACATTGCTTCAGAATAGGTTAGATGAATCTGCACATTAAAAGTGCTTCGCATTTTACACACACAGCTCCTAGGAAGGCTCCTAGGAAGCAACAAGTCAAGGGAACAAAGATCCAAGAAACTGACTGATGTTTGGCATTGTAGTGCTGTTACCACCATACACCTCGGTATTTTTCAGAGAGTTCACCATGTTTCTGTTCTAAAGAATCACAAAAAATATATGTACACTTTATAAAACATAAGATGAGCAACTACTGCTGCGTAGTAGTAATGACACTGGATCATTGATTATGCTTCTCATACACCAGGTTTACAAGCTACGCAAATATAGAATTAAATGTAAAGAAATTAAACCAACTGAACCTCAAAACAAATCAACAATAGCTACAGAAGTGTTTTTAAAGAAAGTTTGAGATTGATTAAACCAGAGAGGGAGACAGAAGTGCTCTGCGCTGGGTTTCTATCTTCTGTGTATTGAACAGCTGCCACTGGCAGCCACGCTTTTGTGCTGCCTTTGAAAGAGGGTTTGGGTTTCTGTGATTTTGCCGTGTCTTAAAGAGATTATTTTTCTCCTGCATACACTGAAGAGCCATTCCGCACATCTTTCTCAAGAGGCACCATAAAAACTGAATTATCACCCAAGTAAATATTTGTCACCTTAATTTATAGCTTCAACTCATCAGTGCCAGTGTTTCAAAAGTTCAAGCTAAGGATTTACAGATTCGCAAAATCAAAAGAGTCATTCTTTTACTTGGCATCTCCTGATTAATCTCTGGCTCAAAAAAATGTAACTAGCCCTCATGTAATCATTGCTTTGATTGGTCTCTGCCTCTCCAAATTACTGGCAGCAAGCCTAGGTGGCTGTTTTGTCAAGAGCTGGACAAGGAAAGCTACAATGCTTTCAGGAAGAAAGGCAAACATGACCATCATTTATACTCAGTGTCAGATTTATTCGTGCCAAATAGACTATCTATAATCGGACCTTATCATGTGGAATGGACTTTGCCTACCTCAATCCTTACTGTAAAATACATGCAAACCCAACATTTCAATTTAAAAAACCAACAAAATCAAATAGCATTCCTGTACACAGGGATTCAGCGTTCTCTCCTAAGCCCTCCCAATATCGTAGCAGCTGAGTCAGTAACACAACTTCAAATTATTAAAAAAAAACCAAAAACAAACAACAAACCCACAAAGAAAACCCCCTAAAAACCCCACCAGACAAACAAACAAAGGAAAGAACCCACACCACAAAACACCCCAACACAAATAACTAACCAACCAAAAAACCCCACAAAACCCAACGCCAAACAAGCCTTTCTACTGCAGACTAAGCTGAAGAGTTCAGTAAATTAGCAGGTCTTTACATAAGGTTTATTGCAAGATTCTAGTCTAGGATATTAAAGATGTTGCTACAACATAAGCATCTTTATTGTTCTTTTTAATTGTTGGTTTTGATTGGTTTGTAGATTGTTTGGGTTTCATTTACACAGATAAAAGACAGTCTGTGCAAAAGGGAAGAAATAGTATGTTTCTTACATTGTCAGACTTACATCAAAGATTATCTTATAGACTTCAGGCACTTTTCAGATTCTGTGTGGGACAGGGTGGTGAGCCTCTTAAAGAGGGTTATATTCAACACTGATGAGGTCAACACAATGTTGCTTTCAGATATTGTATTAATGGGAGAAGGCCTTTAGAACCTCTAGCACTTTCAGTTAGATTTGCTTTATACTCATTACTTCCAGCTTATTGTGAACTCTGTTTTTTTGGGGATTTGTACAAACTGAGCCAGTTCCACGTTGTCATCTCTGGTTTATATTTCATTTATTTATTTTAAGCACTCGACACACTGAAATCAGTCCCCAGTAACCTGGTAACATGGCTGTGCTGCTAACAGTGAGGGCTTCATTATCTCAACGTCAATAAAAGACATGTTTCAAAGATCAGGGCAATAACTCAGGATTCTAAGTAGTTTTGAAACTAGACAGCTAGAAGAATTAGTTAAATCTAAAATAGGCATTAAAAGAATTTTGAAGGTAGCTTTTGACATTTGTTTATATATTCCCTATAATTGTTTTGTATGTTAGAACTGCATATATAGCCTATCTACTTGACATATTTCGGTACTGCTGTATGTGTATACTACTGGCACTAATTGGGTGACATGAAGAAGACAGCAACAGAGGGCCAGATTTTGGCTTTGAAGTCTGCTGCTTTTTGTTACTCCGTGAGTGAAAAAACAACATCATTATGCTTTAAGGTGGGCATTAATTACCTCTTCTGCAAGAGGTATCCTGAATCACACTGAACACTACTGCATACATCCCTACTTTCTGACACAAAGGCCTTCTGAATATTATGTGCTGGAAGGTAGAAAATGCCTGGGAATTTGAGAAACATCTAATAGGTATGTTCCACCTATGGTCTTAAAAGGCTACTCCAAACAGCACATCCAAAGTCAAACCATTACTGAATGAATCCACAACGTAAATCCAAAAAGAAGTTACAGAACTTGAATTTCTAAAAATATGCAGACTTGGAAGAAAGCGCAGAATTAATTCAGAACATATTCCTAGATTCAGGAAAGGCAATATGAAAAGGCTAAAGTCGGTCTAGAATCAAAATGGAATCAGGCACTAAATAACAAGTACGTGCTTTTGCACTTGAAAAGTGTGTTTATATCATCAATGGGCTTTGTACATAAGTCAAAGTCTAGAGAAGGGTGCCCAATTCAGGAACACTTTCTAAGTACAAGCAGCTGAATCTCCTCATCTCCATTGAAACCAAAACACATGTTCAACTGCAGTGTTGAAAAAAAGAAGTGAACATCTTGATCTGTTTCTGTTTTTTAAAGCCCTTAATCTCTCCTTTCATTTTCAAGTCTCAAATCTCTATCAGCGTGGAAGAATGGGAAGACACTAAAGACACCAAAGAACAAATTAGTTATCGTAATAACCATCGTAACTCAACATCTAGTGATCAGTCTGATCACCCCTTGTTACGGCGAAAAAGCATGCAGTGGGCCCGGCGACTGAGCAGAAGAGTACCGAGACACTCGGGTAAAACAGCTGAGAAGATAAACCAGCAGCGAATGAACCTTTACAGGAGATCAGAAAGACAGGAGCTTGCTGAACTAGTGAAAAACAGAATGAAGCATCTGGGCCTTTCCCCAGCAGGATATGGTACGGTTGCTGTAATGTTTTAAATCAGTAATAAAATAAAAAAATAAAATTCAGGATTATGCAAGATGAACTGACTTTTAAGAACTGAGGATGCCATAAACAAAAGTAGAAAAGTTTATGATAATGGTTGTATTGGTTTTATTGGTTTGGCTTTGCTGGGGGGGGGGGGGGGGGGGAGAGTTGGGTGGTTTGGTTTTGCTTTGGTTTTTTTCCCCTAGCGAAACTTGAAGTGTTTTAAATCAGTTCTATTTTCAGACAAAAACTCAGAATTTGCTTTTAAATATAATTAACTTGGTATTTTTTTTCCCCTCTAGATGAAATGAATGATCATGAGAATACCCTCTCTTACATCCTGATCAACCCCTCTCCAGATACGAGATTAGAGCTGAATGATATAGTGTAAGTTAAAGCACAACAAAAGTCACAAGACCTGCAGAATTTGTCATTTGCACTTCCTGTCTGAATTCATTTCATTATCTTTCTGCTGGAAAAGAAGCCCAAACTTTCTTGTGCACCTGCAAGAAAATGCAAATTAACACTTGTCTCTTTAAATAGACATGTAGCTATGCACATGTGTATATTTAATATATATTTAATACATATATTAGTAATGCTCTTACCTACATATTCTCTCGTCCTCATCTTACTCTGTGTTTTTAAAAAATAATCAAATTTGACAGTCCACATTTTGACTCAGCAGAGCATGATGTTCTTTGCCTGTGTCAGAGTTCAGTACTTGCAAATGGATCTTGCAGTAGTACTCGCTGTTCTCTTTCATTCCAGAATTAGTACAATACATTCCGTTGCTAGCACTAGCATTCTCCTTTTTTAAAAGCAAAAAACCCACCACAAAACAAAACCAAGCCAAATCAAAATGCAACAAAACCCCAAAAATGCACTGCAAGCTCTTTTGTTCCTTTGACATGTTTTGTTTAGGTTTTTTTTCCTGGAGATTAACCTATTTGCTCTGTGGTTGGTGTGATTGATGCCCTATAGAAACATCAAATTCAGAGATGCAGTTTCAGTTCCAAGAGTTGCAATTAGGAGCTCTAGATTTCAGCTATCTGCAGTAACACACTAAGATCACACATAGGAATTGCTTATGCAGTACCACCCTAGTCATGCCTACAGGAGGAAGATGACCACTGAGATTTGGGAGCTGCGACATCAGGCCAGTTATAAACCCTCAGCACACTAGTAGTTGTTTATCATACATTTAGGCTTCTTACAACTTTGACAATGTTTATCACTATAGAAGTCATGTTAACTTTTATTTTTTTGTTACTTAAGGCAAACCTGAGTTTTCCCTCCAAATCTAATAAAGTCTATTCCTAAAAAAACCAAACCAAAACCAACAACAACAACCAAGCAAGATAAGCTCGTATTTAGACATGCTTCATTTGTATTTAATGAACAGAATGAGGCAGATTCACTGCTCATCAGTTTCATTGCCTGGATCAGCAAAAAACCATGGATTGTTCTGGAGTAAACATAAACATCAGATTGAATAGGGTTTTTTAATCCCCTATTCACATCCACAATTTTCTTGCACAAGTAAGTTCAGGGTATGTGTAGCAACAAATTCTGTAAGGTAGAGAAAACACTGCTATGCTATTTTAGCCCTGGCAGAAGGAAGAACATCTTTAAAGTAACAGCAGCAGGTGGTGTTTCCAAATCCTGGAGATCAGGTGATTCTCCTGAGTATCCACCGTAAAGGCAATGTGCCACAGACTCAGAAGCCCATGCTTTGAGGAGCCAGGAGGAGTCTGTTATTAGGTGAGCTGAAAACATACAGCAGTTCTGGGGGACGTATGGCAGTGATTGCTCATACACTTACAGAAAATGTTAGTTCAGTTAATCAGGATTTTCTGTTTCACATTTTATTGAAGAATTTTTTGGGGTTTTTTTAATTAAGTCTGGTGCAAAATGTACTCATTATACAGAATGGTAGAAATTCACAGCCTGTAGAACCACAAACTTTCTTCAGAGCCACTGCAAAATTACACAAGATATCTTTAGAAGCATCACATTGCATGCATGCAACCTCTATTTGCAGAGCATTTCAAGCATTTTCATTTGGCTGATGAGATGGACAGAAAAGTGGCATGAAGATATGAGAGTAAGGATTCTTTTATACTTGGTTTTCCTCATTTCATTTTGTGGGGGAAAGGTTACAAGATACGCAAGGATTAATAAAATGCTGGGGTTAATCCACAAAGCTACTACAGTGCTAGCACCTAAAGCCATCTCAGATCAGATAGTTTATCACTTAAGACAGCTGACAAAACAGTGCAAAATTTACACTTATAAATTAATGGGAAGCTTTTAAATCCTTAACCCAAGAAAAGCAGTTATTTTAAACATCTCAAACATAGATTCAAACTCATGAGTCATTTTCTTCAAGGATTCAGATCTGCTAGGAATTCTTATTCTGAAGAGTCCGTCTACAGACTGTCAGCTTTTACCAAGATTATCAATATCAGACTCTATTTGTTGGGCAAAGTGACAAGAATTATCCATTGTTTTCCCACAAAATTATTTGAGAAATAACTCTGTGGACTGCTTGTGCCTTCTTGAAGGAGTAAAGGAAATGCATAAAGAAATACAGAATTACTGGCAAAGGAGCTATCAGTCAAAGTTAAGGTTTAGCTGTGCCTAGTACATACAGATGATGTCTAGGCAAACAAAATGTGAAAAGCTCTATTATTAGCATTTAAAGCAGGAGTTACCCAAGTGTCCAAGTTACCCATCAAGAACTAGACTAAGCACCTCCAGAGTAAGTCTTTATGTCTTCCTCTGATCTTTTCACCTTTACAACTGTCTGCACTTACTTTATTCTTGCTGACACCAATTCTTCTTAATAAAAATTGTAATTTCTTTCTATAGATACTTGATCCGACCTGATCCATTGGCTTATGTTCCAAATACTGCACCCAGCCGAAAAGACAGCTTCTGCAACACTGTGGGACAAGACACCAGGGAGGAGACACAACTCTGATATGTGACTCATCATAAAATTAAGAGAGAATTTTATACACGCGCCGTTTCCACTCACCGTTTTGAAAACTGAGTGAAACATTTTGTTCAGATTTTGGAAGCAAAATAACAGCGTGCAAGTGACCAAATTTAGAAATATGTGGTCTAGAAACTCTGATTTAAAGGATTGTCAGGCTTGTGGCCTATTGAATATGGTAGTTGAACTTTGTCAGCTTAACGGAATTATGACACCTATTGCTATTTAACCAATATGAACAAAGTATTTGAAAAGTGGCAAATTCCATCCCGTGTTTTGCTTAGGTGCTTCTAAGCATATTTATCAAGGGGGCAGCATGTCAGCAACTAAGCTTCTGACCTGCATCAGTAAAGATTACCTGATGTCCATCGACCATTCATAATTTGTAGCAGAAAATATGTTAATACCTAAAGCTGCCAATGAGGCGTTTTGTGTCGAGAATCCAGACTTTGAAATCAAATTGTCAGCCTCAGCCTGTCACCCATTTGTATCAGAACGGGCTAGTTTCAGTCCCATTTTAACTTCCAGGACTTCAGTGTTAGTTCTCTGGGTTTACACAGATCAGACTGAATAACACAGCCTAATCATACCCTAGAGGTTAAGGTCTAAGGCGTACCCACTGGAAGATTAGCTCAGGAGCCCACCTGAAGAAAAGTCCCTGTCATCTCACATGGGCAGTCCCCCACATTTGTAACAACTGGGAAGTCACTATCTGTGCAAAGAGGCAAACAAAGGTAACAGTGGTAACTCAGGTGAAATGGAATCCTTTTAACCTTAGTGAGTTTGTCAATAGAAACCCAAACAGATTATAATACAAAAGTGAAAGCATCCCTGTAAGGAATGGTTCATGGTGCAAGTCCTTCCCATTTCCATGAATATGCCAGAACAGCAACTGTCTAAAGTATGCACACTTATTCAGATTACCCAAATGTGATACCTAATTTCATACGAAATATTTATCACACTGAAAATCAATGAAAATTATAACCTGTTTCATAAAAAGAATGCAATACTACATTATGTCAAAAGGCACCATGGATTTGAAGACTTCCACATTTTGGCATTAAGGACATAAGAAAGCATCTGCTAGTGTGAAACATAGAGCTGCTACAGAATCTCCAGTCTACACATACAAGAATGACACAATTGATCAAGCTTTCTACAGAATTAAGACTGTACATGGTTGTCCATAATCACATTCTCGCTTTTCTGTCTGTCACAAAGGGAGGAAGAGCATGCTTAAGGTAAAAACCCTACTGATAGGATTATAGAATTGGTACAAGAAATTTGGCAGGTACAATGGAAAAGTAGGTTATTTGAATTACCTTGATGTCCTACATGTACAAAAATTCAGTAAAAATTGTTTATAACCTCTTTTATATTATTTGGTAGAACAACTACAATTTGTTTCTGAAAAATAAAATACCAAGTTGCCCAGTGAACAACTCCCGGATGTGCGTACACTTGTCAACATTGTAAGGATGTTGAAATTAAGTCGCATTCAGTGTAACGAGTGACAGCAAATCTGCTATAATTCCCTCCCTTCCTTCCTTTTCTTTCTTTGAAAACTTAACTAATCTGTCCCATATTGAGTCAGAAATCCTAAGGCCATTATTATAAAAGTAAAACCAAACACAGAAGTCTCAGAGTGGACTGAAGCCATCAGATCAAGAATACCAGTTTTAAAGAATAACTGGGAAAGCAAGGGTTTCTCAGCAATTTCTTTATATTGATATATTAAAGTAGCATCATGGTTCAGAAGGGTTTTAGCGAGTCTGCATGAAATGCATCATTTTTCAGTGTTTTCCCCGATACGCTAGTCATTTATCAAATTATGCACAGGTAAAGACAAAGTATTTCAAATGTTCCCTCTGGGCACTAGTTGAAAAACTAACAACTGAAGCAGCTGCCCAGGCTGAAGTCTACAGTTTCTTGAAAAGCAGTAGATGGTACAGGATCTTGTCCAACACCTCTCATAGGAGTTCACCAAAAAAAAGACTGCATGTTCAGTGTGAATAACTTTCTACTTTGAATGCCTTCAGTGATAAGACTGCGTTCCAGTTGAATGTTTTCAAAATTATTCAAATACCTTAAACAGATTACTGCAAAGTATTAGGAGGATCCTTTGTGCCATACTTAAGACCTTTCTATCAGAGTCTCAAGCAGGCAGACAGGATTCCGAAACATGCCTACCCTGCAGCTGGCAGGTAAGTTAGAGACTCTGCTTTCAGTGTGATTCACACACTTCACAGGCCTTCCCTGTGCACTGCCTATCATACCCACCACAGGTTTAAAGTCTCTCTGTCGCAAGGATATATAGCTAGGACTTGATGCCCTGCATTTACCAGCCTATAAAGCAGTAGAAACAAGCAGTCAGTTCCCATCCAACTCAGCAGAATTGCTAGAGTTGAATAATAGCATCTAATGTGACCTGGTATTTCTTCAGGCTTAATGAATTTCTAATTACTGATTAGCCCCAGCAGATTTGCTAAAGCAAACACTGAGACAGCTGAAGACACATGCAGTCTCTGAAATGAATGAAAGGCAATCTTTCTGAACAAAATACTTGTTTCTACAAAATCTACTGAAGACAAGGTAATAAAAACTAACAACAGCTTCATATGAAGCAGAAGTTCTAATAATCCATGAATAGTATACTGCGAAGTTCTGTTACACAAAATATACTGCCTTTCATATTGAAAGCAGAACAGCTTTGCTTCCTCTGGAGTATCTTCACAGACAGACCCCATTCTAGTGGGATTAAGACCTTTCAAGAACCATCTGAAGAATCTCTACATCAACACTGAATGAGACAGTACACACATTTTCTCCTGACTCATTTCTACCAAGAACTCAAACATGCCCATCTTCCCCAACACTACCTTAACACATACCAAGCAACTTGGTACCGAAGTCACAATCCCAGTGAAGAAAGCGGTAGCAGGTAATAATTACTTCATTCTCACAAGAGAATTCCCCAGCAAAGTGAGATCTACCTATGAGAACTTGTAACCTAGTCTTCAATAAAAAGTCAAAAAGTGTTTCAGTGGAATGCAGTGTTTCCTTAACTTTCACTCCAATTTCAGAACACACAGTAATTCACATAAGAAGTAAAAATAAACCCACATTTTTAAAACCTGCAGTAGGAGTAGTGAAGTTTTCATCACGTTTCAACTTAGAAATTGAAAGAACAGTTATTTCCCAGCGTGCATATTTCCCCACACACACACAAAACTTGCTACAACTACTCTTTAACGACTTTAAAATACACAAATATATACTTATATGTTATTGAATATTTCTTATAGATCTTTGTTTACCAGTGCACCAATAAAACGTTAAAGAAGAAATAGATCTCAGGCTTCAGCAGCGAAGGAAAACTGAAGCACACAAGAGGCAACGCACAGTTCAGTAGACTCTAGGCAGCTAGTGCTGAGAGCAACCGTTCTGTAATTTTGGAGCACTGATACATGAGGTTTTGCTGCATTGAATTACGCTTGATATCTGAGGGAAATCAGTCACTGCAACCTGCAAATGAATTAATTAAAGCAAGCAGCACTGTGTAGTGACAGCAAGTTGTACAAGGGCATAAATTCTTCATCTATGTCACTGCCTTGAAAAAGTATTTTCTGTGAAATAAAGCAACCTGCATAAAATACTGTTGCATATTCTTGATATTATATAGAAAAAGCTCCCCCCACTTTGAAGCAGATATACATTGAATAAATGGTCTAAAGAGCTGCACTACTAATTTTCAGCCACTTTTGCTTGTTGCAGAGACAGGAAAAGAGTTATTAATTCGTATTAAGTTATGAGAGATTACCAAGACTTTGCTTATCTTCTGAAATTGATGCAAAATATTAACGATGATTGCTATATACTTCATTATTGCCTATACTATTAATGCAAGAATGATGTCAGTAATGGTAATTCAACACAAGCATAAACTCCCACAGCCTCTCAAGAAGTTTAAAAAGGCAAATATTTCTGCTTCATAAAGTTAAAATCCGGCATTTGAAGTTTCTAGATTTTTATTTCTCCTAAAACATCCAGACTGCATACTGTTACAAAAGTTTGCAAATGGTCCATGCCAACCAAGGAGAGAGGCTGGGATGCAAATACTTATTCGTGTTCATGAGGTGTCCCAGGCAAATTGGGGCACCCCAAATGTGGTTTTACACAGGGCTTTTATACCTTTAATGCATTCCAGTACAATCTGATTTAACTAATCACTAACACCCACACTACTAATTGCTAATCACAGTAAGAATTCTCTACATCATTATCTACATCTTTTCCCATTTCTTTTATCCTTTCATCAGTACAGCCTGGCTGATAACTGGTTTCTTTGTTATAGCTTTTGTATAGCTTTTAACAATACAGTATTTGCTCCCACTACAAGTTATAAGTCCTCACTGCTTCCATAGCTGTCCAGTGGTGTGGCAGACTCCAAAAGCAAACAGAGAATTGGTGTTTTTATAGTGTTTCCTTTGGACAGATGGCAAATCTTCATTTGTATCACTGGTTCCTTGGATGGATGTGTGTCAGTTCATTCAACCCTCTACACTCCCTGGTTTGTGCACAGTTGAGACAGTAATAACTGCCCTGGTGAACTGCGCTGAGGTTTATAAAAAGCAAAGTATGGTCAACAGATAATTAGCAATATCACATTTAAGCACATCCCTCTAATTCCCGCTCTTCTCATAAGATCATTCTTCACAAGAAGTCACCTTCAAACCGCTGCTTTTTAGTTTTTTCCCAAAAGGCAATAGTTTCAAGCGATTGCATTTATAATTTTAATAGTGTAAGAGTTCTACAGTAAGATAGCATGCAACCAAGAATTCATTACTTTTCCTTTCAGATTTTAATAAAGGTGCACTACGAATTATTTAAACGAAACGAAACTTGCACTAAATTAATTTATCTTGACATGTTGTGATGCAGTATATTCTGGCTTTAATTGCCTTTGCTGCTTACTGAGTACAGCAGTTCACAGAGTCCAGTAATACACTTTCCCAGCCATTAGAAACAAGAACCATGGGAGTGTTGCAACATGTTCATTACTCAGATTTTTTTTTTTTACTATTTTTTGATATAAAGTTGAAGGTAGGTTATTATATAAAAAGCAGAAACACAAAGAGTGAAAATACTGAAAGTGCAGGGGATTTCTCATATACCTCTTCCAATTCAACTTTTGTCAGCAGTACCTAGGAATAATCTCAGGATGATGAGTTTTCAGGAGCTGCTGGACAAAAATTGTGAGATTTAATTTGGTGCTATTTAAGTCTCATTATAAAGTAAAATCAGGGTCCCAGGAAAGTCAGTAACAATTTTGCCTCTGATACGAGTGAAACAGAAGACTCAACTATTGCCTAAACATAGCTGTTAGTGCCATGTGGGATACCCTGGGGAATTCCACCTGGCTCTGACAGTGTAGCAGTGCTTGAATTTCCTGTAGGTCCTGCTGTTGTACCTGCCAGCCTTACGGGTAATCCCTGGATGACTGGAACATCTCAAATAGCATTAAGGACTGCTTTTAGACCATTGAGCTGAGCCCAAGTTATCTCTCACTGGCCATCCTCTTCTGATAGTGCCTGATACAGATACTGTTGTACACGCATGCTGACAGCTGCGGCCTAACAGATACAATGGCATTCCTAACAGAAAAATATTCATTAAGATATTTATAAAACATGTATATCTTTATAAAAAGTTTTTTTAATAAAGATGCCCATTTAAAAGGGATCAGTCCTTTCCATTCAGCTACGCAGACAAGTCTCAAAAAGACTATATATCAGACAGCACATCCCATATTGTACAGGTAAAAAATGTACAGACCTCTTTTCCAAAGCATTTTGTAGGGTATATTTCTTAAAGGATCAGGTTGCAGGGAGCAGGATTCTCTTTTGGAAGTACTGTACCTTCCTAGGAACAACGTTTACTTCTAAAGAAAGAGATGAGCAGAAGTTCTTAAGAAGTCTTATCACATTGTTAGTTTGTGTAAAAGGAGATGGTCACTTTAACGAGAGTGGGATACTTTTCCAGATTTCTCTTATTTTAATACAATCTGAGTTTTCTGCACATCTAGAAGCCAGACTAAGTCTCTTTTCAATTTGTGGTAGAAATGATGGCTGTATTGAGTTTTCTGGGGAAATTAATCAAGAAAATAGTCTTGTTATCAGGGCAGAAGCTCAGTTTAGGAAGAACGATGGAACAGTTTTCCAGAGTCAACTAACGTTTGCTCTCCAGGATGATGAGATTTGAAATTGCAATGGTGCTAAAAGCTGGAATCATAAAAAGTTAAAGCAAGCTCAAGTTTGCTTGAAGGAATTAAAAATCAGATCTTTTTTCCAAGGAGCTGACTAATGCTTATAGAACATTTAATATTATTTTAAAACTACATTTAAAAACTAGTTGTTGCAACAAGTCTATAAATAGACTAGTTGTACGTTACTTTCCAAATAGTTCATAAGGCAACTTGTCTACTTAGGGGTCATTCAGTTCAGCAAGACTGATTCAGGTCTGAGTACAAGTAGAAACTTCACCACTTTGGTACAAAACCACAGCATTTGGTATTCTGAAGGCAATACACAAGCCTTTTTACTAACATGTGTATTTAAAGATCCTGAACCATATTAATTATATTTAAAGATACTGAACCATATTATGTATATTCAATGATACTGAACCAGGTTCTGTTTACTACAGTCGTCTTCAGGTTGCACCATCTTTCCTCTCTTATCCACAAACTGAAGAGGCCACTCCATCATTATTGAGCATAAGAGTGTGCACCATGTTCTCCTGCTGTCTCTGACCAAATTCAGCAGGAGACAGCCTCAACCAAAGCAAATGTCATGTGCAGACCCAGTGCGCCCAAGCATCAGAGCTGAGTCACATGGTGAGTCACGACTGTACAGAGCAACCTGACAGATAATCTATGTTGCCCTCTGCAATGTAGGCCTTCCCATAGGGAATCACTGACACTATTATAGAGCTGTTTGCTTCTATTCTTAACTTCCCAATGTTTTTATTCTTTCCAATTTCATGTGTTCATTGAATGATTTCTCCTTCTCTCACCTCTCACAGCATTTGTGACAGCTGACAGAAAAGCTACTGGCCCGCTACAGAGAAAACTTGCCTTTCATCTCAGGGAAGAGATAGGCACCAAGGTAGACATCTGCCTTGCATCCCAAGGAAAAGATAGATGTCAAAGTAAAAACTTGGTTTGCATCTCAAGGCATGATCTAGACCCTAAAATTATACACACCAATCTCCAGTTTTAAGAGAGAGGTACAGGGGTTTTCATCAATAACGAGTATCTGTACAGCAACAAAGGAGGGAGGGATGTCACCACAGGCAAATGGGGCGTTTTATGCTGAATTAAAGGGTGGCTGTGAGAAGTTCATAAGTCTGTCTGCCAGGAAAGGGAAGGAGGAACAAACAAAAGGGTGTGATTCAGAACAAATCAACCTTCTCCAGTATCTTGAGACTATATGAGATGAGCACTGAAGCAATTACATTTCCTTACATAGATGCAAGTAAAATGTGTTTTAGGAAGGGCTGAACTGGCCTCATTTTTCACTGAAAAAGTATTTAACTTACATTATAACAACTATAACAATAATTCCCTTGATATTTATATAATGGGTTTATGGCGAATCCCCAAGTTCTACTTCTGGATTGGGAAGCAGTAGCCCCAGTACTTGTTCATTTAGGAGAGGAAAATGAAGAGAATACCATATCCAGTTGATACTTCAGGAAAATTTGAAAGAGAATGAATGTGTATTTGGAATTAGGTCAGGACACTGAGGCTGCTATGCCCTATCCAATGGAAAGAGCCATTGGGCTGTTAATAACCATAAGCAATCAGACGCTTGCTTTTACATCTCATCAGCAAGATTACATCGCATGCTCATTTAACTCACTCTTGCTTTTAGGTTCTCTCAGCTGCTATTGCCAGTGGGTTTAATTCTTTGTCTTACAAATAAAGTGGGTTCCTTTACTTTTCACTCACTGGAAATCTGTAGCTGACTCATTTGCTACCGCACTGATGAAATAGATCGCATAATAATGAAATCTTGCACTGACGGAAAAAACACATATCAAGCAGCTTAACGGGTTCTTAAGATTTCTAATATCTATGTACCGCTCCTCATGGCACAGGCTTGAGACTTCTTTTTCAGAGAAGAACACTCTGAAATTGTGGGATTCTTTAAAAATAAGGAAATTAATGGTACACAGGAAAGTTTTTAATACATACTGATGAATGGGATAGAATACGTACATAGTAAAAAAGATTACTTCAGTGGCATGATAAGCTGTGACAAACTTCTCCACTGTTAGAGGTGTTGTTCAGTCTTCTGTGTCCATTATAAAATCACTAATAGACTTAGTGTTAAATAACAGTAAAACCAATCTGAAGATCAAGGGAAAACTTGTATTTAATTATTGAGTGCTTAGCAGAGAACATTCTCCTAAACTAAAAACAAGGTGCAAGTATTTGTAACAGAAAATATGCTGGGAAGTAGCTTGGAGAAAGAAGCCCAGTTGTGTCTGCCTTATGCTTCAAAATTGCTTATTTGCTGTATATTTTACCAAACAGTTGCATTAAAAATGCAGGTCTTCAGAAGTGCCTGAAGATAACTCTGTGAAGCTCAGAAGCCTTTTTTTTCGTGTGTCCTTTCTTCAGAAACACAATGAACATTGCATTGCTCAGCTCTTAAAAGTAGCATTTTTCAAAGGGACACGAATAAGCTCTCTTGCCATGTATGTTTCAACTGGCTGTGAAGGAAAGCTGCATTTGCCAGTGTTCAGCTTCAATGACAACCTTGAGAGAGCGTTCTACAAATGTTCTGAAAAGCTGTATTTTTCAAGACATCTCTAGTTAGACAGTCTACAATTTCTTGGGGGGGAGCGGTTTGCAAAGAGCATGTCATGGTTACTGCAGTGCAGCAAACAGAAACACATGAGCCACATAATTGATCAAGGTACCAGCAAATCACAAGCTTGCTTTAAAAGTGTTGGCTCCAACCAGATAAGACTTAGGGTCCTTAATCATATCATATTAAACACACACACACAAAACACTCCCAAAACAGTCAAATGAACAACTAATCAGTTGAGAAAAAGCATGTTTACAGTCCTGCATGTTCCTTAGCGGATGCATGTCTGCTCATCACACTTGGATAATACAGTGAGTTTCCAGACCATGCTACACATTTCGAAGTTTAATCTGTCATCTTCTTTGTTAACACTGTAATAGGAATGAAGCATGAAGTAATCAGTAAGACTAGATTACTGAATGATGCTACTTTAAAAGCTTTATCTATAGATGAAAGGTAGAATTCAGGTTTCCCAATGAAAAAAATAAAACCAATATGTTAAATTTCTAATTATATATTTATTTACATGCAGCTGAGTAATATTAGCAGTCACACATCCATATGGTCCAAAATACTTGTATCAAATCGTAGCATTATAACTAGGATGAGAGCAATATTCCAATACTGATTTTAGAGTAAAAGAGCCCATCAGTTAAGACCCTTCTGCAGGAGATGGGTCAAATTCACACAGCTGCCATTTCCTTCACTATTATGGGGTTTGTCTATATAGGACTTTCCAAGAAACCCACAATCCTGCAAAGCAAGCAGGATGAGCAGTAGCAGGACAGATCAAAGACAACTGTCTCTTTTCCACTCATTAAAATTTAATGGGAAAGTCCATTTAAGGCAGCACATTACATTAATATAACAAATAACACAACTAAAAGGAATGTCTCAAAATCTCAAAAGAAAAGTCAAAGCTAGGGAAATGTTGTCAGTGTAGCACCACTGAAAGTACAAGTCCTCAGGGAAAATAATGGTAGGAGGATCTCCTTACACATTTCACATAATTACTTTCCTGTTAATATAAATTGTCCTATGTTGAACACATCAAGATTTTGCATGATCTGGAAAGTTAACTCAAGGCAAATGCAGTACATGATACAAACCACCTGAGAATGGTAAGTAATGGAAGTACAAACCTAGTTGCCACAGCTGAGCACTAAATCACTGAAACCGAGGATGCTGAAAGAGTCCCTTTGGTCATATCTGTAATACTTACTAGAATAAGTGGAGATACTTTCTGCTTATGGTCTCTATATTTGGAAGAAGCTACATAAACTAGCACATCACATTCTGAAGCTTTTGTTTACATCAACATGATTTCCAGACCATTTACAGAGGGCAGTTATCTGCACAAGGATCTGATGCATTAAAGAAATTCAGCCCACATTACAGGACATTCCCTATTTATGCAAACATGCAGTCTCTAGATTTCTATAGACATGGGTACTTCTAGCACATCCCAAGGAAAGAAGTGGGTATCCAAAGCAGCTTCACAGCTGACATAATGTACTGTAACAAAAACTTCCTGCTTGCATCTAAGAGGGCAAGCATTACAAATCATCTGAAGGAACAACTTCACTTTTGTTATCAACATTCTGAGTTATTTATACTTACACTGATTGTTATCCTGTACTCCTCACCAAGAAACATTTTGAGAGCCCTTTAGCCACCACTCCTCATCTCTTCAAGAGCTAGGTCAGATGCTGCATATATATAAACAACCCTTTTGTGCTTGAACTTGAAAGAGGAATCAGACATCTATATATGATCTGTGTTACAGCAAAAGGTAATTTTTCCCTCTGACAACCTGTTTATTGTTGTTAAGTTACCTTGATTGCCAAGAGAAATTTGCTTTCTGCAGAGGCTCCTATAGCTTAAAGTGTCACCTATTTTACCCACGGCCTTCCTTTCTTCATTTTTCAATAGATTCACAAATTAAGTTGATCCTCTGCTAGGTTGAAAGGAAAAAAGAAAGGTTCCTGAAAAGTAGCAGTCTGGCACAATCCTATCCCAGGAGTCAATTTATCTTGTCTTTTCGATAGAGATAATTTGCAGATTTTGGCAAGGATCCCATTTCCAGTAATAAAAGTCCCCAAGGACTTCTGGTGCCTAACACCTTCTGTTCCTGGATCCTGAGCACATTACTGTGATTCAACTGTCTGTTACAGAAAATATTGTTGCTATTTGTGTTTATTATTGTAAGAGGAAAAGAGCACAAACAGGTTTGTATATTAAATGCTGGATAATATTGCCACTGATGGGTCTGAAGTGGCTCTGCAGAAGGGAAGTGCCCATCTCTCTCTATGAAACACCCAATAAGTTAGTATATGTAGGGGCTGCAGGAAGGAGACAGTCCCTGAGCATATCTATTTAGCAAACAAGTCTTCTAACCTCCAGGTTTCCACATTTAAAAAATAAAAATAAATAAAATAAGAAACGAACCTTCAAATTCTACAAATTTGCCCCAGTAACATGTGAGGTGAATTTAAAACATCGAAGCTCTGGAGTTTCTTTGACCCAGACTACTATCTGCTATACTGTCTCTGCTGATGGCACCACATTGCCTCATTGGTGTGACAATACTTTGCTTCAAAAGTTGTCACATAGAAAAAGAAGAATAAAAATGCAGAATAAAAAGAACAGAAATACAGAATAATTTACTAGAAATACCATGTGAATATATATAGATAGATTTTGAAAGGTTCACTTATTTCCTTGTGGACATTCCACTGTATTGACTGTCCATTGAGTGCTGAAAATAAGACCTAATCATGTCTGTGTTGATCAGGATATTCTGCCAATTCTTGTACAACCAGCACTTCCAGAAGCATGCTAGATGGGGAACCAAACAGCCACTGGTACCAGAGAACATCAGGGAGAAGAGCTTTCATCAGTCACTGACCCTGCCTCACCACAGAACAGGTAATCCAAGGGCTTTTTTAATGGCTCATCATTTACAACACACAGGCTAGGAATCATTATGCTTTGTTTTGTTTTCAGATTAACAAAAAAAGGAAAGAAGAAAAAAACCCACTGAAAAAACAATTGACAGGTCTCAGTTTGAAGGCTCGAAAGCACATCATTGTAACAGAGACTGGCCCATTTCTTGCCTGCAGCAGGACTGTTTGAGTAGGAAATCAGACTGGAATAAATCACCTCCATGTACAAAACTAACTTCAGTTATTTGCAAGATCTAAGCTGAAGCAGTGAAATTCTCATTCCCGTCCTGCCCAGGTGAATGTTCACACCTCCATGGCACTTTGAAGAATTCCCTTTCAACAGCAGATATCTTTCATTCGTAATGCTGCAGCTATGCACATGTATGTGCACATGTAAATATTTTGTTTTCTTCATTAATGCTGCAGATTGAAATTGACATCCTCCATTCCCCATAGAGCAGTGATATTAACAGGCAACATACATTTAAACCACTCCAGATACACATCTCTCCGGTTGAATGGCAATAAGAATATCCCACAGCGCCAGAGGAAAGCCTGGACAATGGCAGAGGCTGGATTCATGGGCGCCTCTTTTTCAGAGTGTAAGTTATAAAGCCATAAGTATGTGAGCTCTTAAGTTTAGAGCACATTACCCTTTCTTCCAGTTTAAACTACATTAAGATTAAAGCAATTTAGCTTGAGACAGGATTTCTTGCTAGGATAGGAACAAGAATTAAATGTGTCTATGTCCCCTCTTTCCTCTCTGTTTCCTTCAGCGCTTTTGCACTCCTGAAGAAAAATTGCTGCCTCTATAGCACAGCAATTCTTCACAGTTCTCAGTTTAATTGCACATTATCATGTATGAATCAAGTATTAAAATGATTTAAAAGATTAAAGAGTATATATAGCAATATTCAAGGGTCTTAATACTTTTCAACACACACACACACACCCCCCACAGAGAATAACAGCATTATTTAAAGTCCTGCACAAAGATAGGACTTGCCCTGAAATCAGTTTGTTTGGGGGGCTGGGGGGTGGCTGGTGTTCTACCATTGTAACAGAAAGTTAGCTGCTACCCCTGACATTTAAGGACGTTTTTACCTGCATTTGCTCAGAGATCGTACTTCCCAGCTCTCCTCACTGCACTTTGCTTTGTTAGTGTCATCAGAGGTTGTTGAAACTTGCATACAGGGTGAAAAAACAAAAGCAGCAAACCCCAGTTTGCTTTAAAGGTACTCTCTAACAGAAACGTAACTTTCTTGTTTTGCGGTTTCAGTATTCTATGCAATTCTCTGTTGAATCCTTTTGAACTTGCACATGCATGAGCAACACAAAATCAGCATCAGGGTTATTACCTTGGAGACATAGGTGGGTTGCTTTCCTAAAGCAAGTACTAGTTCCCAATTCATTAATTCTCCCATAACTCTATAAGTAATTAAGAGAATATGCCTGTTTCATGGGAGTGACTCTTATCAAGTGCCAACTAGAAAGGCCTCCACAGTTTACTGCACACCAGATAGCGTGCTACAAACCATACTGCTTTGATTTTCTCTGTGTGTATGGAAATGTTTGGTTCAGAAACATGAAAACATTGACTGGCATGCACCAAAACTATGTCTTCAGTACCTTCACTTGTAAACTAGCTTTACAGCTGTAAATTAAAGGGGTTTAAAGGCTTTTGTGCGTTTGTTAATAAATTCCACTCACAAAATCGTTTTTCCTCTGCCTTACAGAACTATCCATTGTGATTTCATTTTTTCTGGCTGGTTTATTTGGTTTAAATTATGTTAGGGGTATAAATAAATTGCTTACATGCATTTTATCCAAACAAATAGAGAATTCCTACAAAAGCAGAAAGACTGACAGTCATGGAGTCCTCTAACTGGTGGGTTATCTCCAC
This sequence comes from Myiopsitta monachus, assembly GCA_017639245.1. Classification (NCBI taxonomy): domain Eukaryota; kingdom Metazoa; phylum Chordata; class Aves; order Psittaciformes; family Psittacidae; genus Myiopsitta; species Myiopsitta monachus. The sequence continues at coordinate 9,545,059 of CM029923.1, read as the reverse complement.
AGAAGCTTACAAGTTGAGCCATTTTAATTGTCACTGAGTGGTACAATTATGTCACTTCACTCTATATATTTATGTACCTACCTCTGAAAACTACTGAGAGATCTGAGCAAACCTCCTCTAACTGAATGAACTGAAAACCCTAAGAAGAAATATAATTGCTTTGGGGAATAATTCCTAGCCCTTAAAATTGCAACCGTTCTCGCTACTTTAATTGTCATTTGGGAAAGTATATGGCTCAAGAGAGCCATAATCGGCTATCGGTTTACCTCTAGTCCCAGTCAAGGACTGAACAAATGGGATTCCCTAATCACATTTTTTGGCCTAAAGTGCTTGGATTCTGAAAAAGTCTTGGTGATACCAGTCCTCCAGCAAGCCTGAGTGGGAAATCAAGCAACTGCTCATTTCCCAGACCACATTTAAGCTCAAATTAAGTGTATGTCATCCCCTGTATGATGGGAAGCAGAGACCACAGATATCTTTGCACCAGTCTACAGCCACTCAGGAACTCTGGATCCACTGCTTTGTCTTTTGAATGACGAAAATTTCAGCCCTCATGAAACAAGTACAAAAAGGACAGATAGAGTCAAATCTGCTTTAGGTGGAAGCTTGATTTACTTTCATTTATCTTTTATTCATGTCATGAAATCAAGAAACAATTGGGCACAATTCACCCAAGTACTTACAATATTTTCACTTGACAAGTAACCTGTGCATTTCATAGATACCAATCATAATCCCTTCTTAATCTGGCAAGAGGTGGATGCTGTCATCCTTTGGCATACTGAAATGTAATATTATTGTAGAGCTATTTGCCCATTCCCTGGTGATTGAATCTGCAGCATTGAGAAGTGGAATTCTTGCCTTTCAGGGTTTATTTACAGACTTTGCCAGATGAATGTGTAACCTGTGAACTATAATTAGGGATTCCCAGCTGTTACCAGAAAGTCCTGAATTCACACCTTCCAAGCTGTGAACATATTAAAAAAACACTACTGGCAATCCTAAAATATTACTAAACTACCAGAGATGGAATAGCATAAGTTTAAAGTTGTATTAACCCTTTAGTCACTACAATTATAGCATACATATATAATACACACGTGGACCTTCGAATCTCTGTGCTTTATTTAAGCGCAGACAACTTCAAATGCTACCAGCTCAATATTGTATTTCCTTGGCTTGACCAGCAAGCAAAACTGGAAACCTCTGATTTTTTTTGTTTTGACTGATTGAAAATCATTATTTGGAGCCTGAGAGAGGCAGCAGTCGGTCTTTTATTTCTGTATGTAGCTAGAAGAACCACAGTGCATAGAAGAGGACAGAATACTCTCAATCCATTCCTCCATGAACTGCAATAATGATCTATTTTCTAAAAAACTTCAATTTAGAGTGTTTACTCCATTTCTCATGGGAGCAATTATAAATGTTATTCTTAAACAGGTTTTATTCTAAATACAATTTAGACATCCGAGGATTTTCCAAAATCAGATCCTTGTAGAATACGTGGACATTTAGTTTGCTCAAAGACAAACTTCCTTCAAATGTAAGCAAACAACGCACCCTCCACCCCCTCTGCACCCTTCCCCCACCACACACACAAATTAATGTTTAGGTCAACTGGAAAAGCCAATTCTGAATTATGAGACTCTTTGAGAAGAAAGAGATCTTAGCATATGGAACACTGTTTTAATATTTTGGTACGTAACCAGGTCGAGCACTATATGACATAAAACCCCTCAGTGATACCATTACCACTCCCCACAGAAAGAACTAGTGAAGGACTGAGTTTTTACCATGCACAAAATTCCAGGTTCAGACAGATACGAGTTCTACATCTCAGTATTAGTTAAAGGAGGTTTGTGTCTACAATTTCACAGAGACATGACACAAGCTTTAACCAACCAACGCACCTGTCTAAATGACCTCTTCAAGCTATGGAAAAGCTTAAAAGAACAAATAGAAGAAAAATGTGAACAATTTCAGAATAAATGAGGAAAAAACCCTAAACATCACTGTTGTTAAGAGGCAGGTCTGAATAGTTTCCATCGCATAAAACCATGATAGCTTGACTCAAAATCCAGCCAAAGTCCCAACTAACATATATCCTGAGACCACGTACATACTTTCCCAGTGCTGGCCACCTGAGTTTGAACCATTTAGTTTATTATTATTTCTCATCTGGTTTCTTGTCAATATTACCAAAGAGACACAGAAAAAAAGCAATCAAGAGCTCCTTTTAAAAACTACAGAGGTGGGTAAGCATCTATATTCCTTTTTCCTCAAGTCACTAAGTGTAGTAACTCAAGCTTTGGCTGTCTACCTAAAACTACACTATCTTTAAGTTTTAATTCAAACTTTCATCTATAAAATTAATTGTGCCGTTAAAAGTAACACAGTTACTAATTACTCTCTATAATTAGTGTTATGTGCTTCCTGTTACTTGAAAAACATTCTTTGCTTAATATACATTAAAATGGCCATTTGTTCTCATTACTGATCGCAAGGAATATTGTGAAAGAATGCAGAATTTAACCTAGGTTTCCTGGCTATGTTCCAACTTGGATAGCTACATCCTCCCTACCCTAAAAACCTGCTATTTCTCTCCACTCTTTAATTGCATTTTAATAAATTAATCCTTTCCCCACTTATAAAACACTGCCTAGTGCTGATGATAAAGAACAAGCACCATGTTTCTCTCTGAGGATGGCAGAACAAGCCTTACCTCCCCAAGGCCAGACTGGTTGTGGAGACACTATCCTTCCCACTTGAGTTGCTCTTCGACTTAAAATGCTGAGTAAACACAGGAGACGAGCCAAAGCTGGGAAGAGCAAATTTGAAACAATACACTGCACCTCTCTAAGTAGGAGGATGTTCCAACGTAGGAGGGGACAGAGTTCACTGCCCTATAAAAACACAGATTGCAGTTGCAGTTGTGGAGTCATAGTCTCATCAGACTCCAATTAAGCTTGGGGCTGTGACTACAAGCTCTTTCTCAGCTTCAGCTGTGTCAGTAGAAGAGCTCCCATCATCCCAGCTTCTCTCCACCCTCTGGCTACTGCTCTCTCAGACCTCCTAGCTAAGTTACTTCTTCGAGTGCTAGTTTCAGCCAAAAGTAACTCTGATCAGCATAAATAGCTTAGTAACAGGTGTTTGCTAGCACTAATCCAGTCCATGTTGACTGCAACAGGGTTAAAGAAAAATGCTCAGCTGCTACATACCATAGGACAGAGTATTCTTTCAGTGGACACAGCCACCTGGAGGCTGGTCTCTTTTTCCAGCTTACCTTCAGCCAGAGAAGGATCTATGTCTACTGTAATGTTTGGCTTCAGCAAAAACATATAAAGCAGGATGCACTTTAAACTGGAAACAGCAGGATGAACATCAAACAGGATGGCATTAAACTCAAAAGATCCAACCTCTTGTCATAAAGCAGAGTTCATATGATAGAATTTATACAGATATAATCTAGCCACTCGTAAGGGCACAGAAATACTGAAACATAAGTATATAAGACCAAAGTACTGTCAGAAGAGATCTGACTTGTATCAAACAGAGGCCTTTCCAAAACCTTTTATACCCCTACCATATTTTGTTGGTTGAAGTTTTCCACTGTTGCTAGATCCTATCAAGACTAGTAAAAAAATTAGTGAAGAGGGAAGGGAAGTGATTGTCAAAGGTGAGCAGCAATAAGAAAAAAACAGAAAAAGAGGGAAGAAAATCCAAACCAAACGTGCAAAGTCACAGAATCACAGAATTGTTAGGCTGTGAAGGGACCTCTCTGGAGATCATCCACTCCAACGCCCCTGCCAAGGCAGGGTCACCCAGAGCAGGTTATGCAGCAACACATCCAGGCAGGTTTTGGATGTCTCCAGAGAGGGAGACTCCACAGCTCTCCTGGGCAGCCTGTTCAGTGCTCTGCCACCCTCAACATAAAGTTCTTCCTCATGTTGAGGTGAAACTTCTTGTGTTTTAGTTTATGGCCATTGCTGCTCATCCTGTTGCTGAGCACAGCAGAAGAGTTTGGAACTGTCCTCATGGCACCCACCTTGGAGATACTTGTATGAATTAATGAGATCCCCTCCCAGTCTTCTCTTCTCTAGACTGAACAGGCCCAAGAGAGAGATGCTCCAGACCCCTAATCATCTCTGTGACCCTCTGCTGGACCCTCTCCAGTAGCCCCTTGTCTGTCTTATACTGAGAAGTGCAGAACTGGACACAGCACTCCAGATGTGGCCTCACTAGGGTCGAATAGAGGGGGAGGATCCCCTCCCTTGACCTGCTGGCCATACCCCTCCCAGTGCACTCCAGCATACTATTGCACCTGCTGGCCACAAGGGCACACTGCTGACTTATAGTCAACACTAGCCCTTCATCCAGGTTTATGACAAACGAGTTGAATAAAACTGGACCCAGTATAGATCCCTGCGGAACACCACTGACAGGCCTCCAACTAGATTCTACTCCATTGATTACCACCCTCTGAACTCATTCAGTCATCAGTCAATCATTCAGTCCAATATATGGTAAGGATGCAGTGCAAGTAATTACCTTTCTCTCTAACATCTAATCCACAATTTCAAAAGCAAAGAGTGCACCCAACTCCTGATCAGTTTTCTGGGCTATACAAACCACATAATCCTGGCTACAGGATCTTAGAAGAGACTGCACTCCTGAGCGGGATTGAGGGGTACAAGTGCGCACGGAGTGTGACAAACCAGAGAGGAAAAGAGTTGGCACTTCGCTACTTTTCCTGGCCGGAGTAGGGCTGATCTTTCCCTAGTCTCTACAGAATTTGGCCTCCAACACCAAGCTTCACAACAATTGGGAATGACGCTTTCAGCTTGTCAAGTGGCCAGTGTCTCAGATCACTCAAGTTTTCCAAAGGGTCACAACACCCATGATGTTATTACTCCAAGCAAGACAGCACCCTGGGTTTGTCAGCACTGAGCTCATTTAAACATCAGTTTAAAGCTGGAAAGATTAGAAGCTTGTCCTAACAAAAAAAAAGTGGAATACTGAAGGTGGATTGCAACAATGGAAACAAGATTACAAAATAATATACCAAGCTGGGAATTTAAGAGGGCTCACTCCCAAGTCCCTTTCCATTAAGCCTACATTTTCCCTTTCTTTCTTCAAAACAAACTCCCAAGCTATTCACAAATCTTTAGCCAGCAATAGCTCTAATAATTCACATTTTTCTCCTGAGCCTGGCTTTTCTCTTCCTTCTTTCAGTGCAACTAAAATATTTGGTGACTGGTGCTGGAACCAGTTCAAGGCAAATCAAACAGCTGGGGTATCTCAGGAAGAGAAGACAGATAAAGGGGTGAAAGGAGTTAACTTTCAAGACTACTGAAAAAACCTTTATGAATATACTATCACAGGAAATGTTCACTGGGTGCACATCCTGTCTCTGTCTCTGTTTAAGCTCTCCACAGGGATCAAACATAGCACATTAATAATATAGATGGAAGAATTGGCAGGTAGAGTCTTTGTCTGAACTATATTCCCTCCTCTCTTTTGTCAGCTTGGAGGCTTGAAACAAGTGGGTTGCTTCATCCATCACCCTCTTTCCTATATCCACGAGGCTAGATCCAGCAAACAAAAATCTACTTCAGGTATTTCTCTTAAGCATAAAGTCAGTATGACAGCTTAAATAAAGGTGTTTCTAGTTTTCTCTTTCTGTTTCATAGACTTTTGCTTGCAGCAAATTTCTATTGTTTCAGTCAGAAGGAAATTACATTGATTTTTTTCCTGATATCTCTGCATAGCTTTATCCAGGGCATGCAGTCTTCGATTTGCAGAGCCAGTGACCATGACTAAATGGATTGTTAATCCGGATGTCGGTCCAGTTCCTTTACCCTTTCTTGCAGAAGATATTATCCATGCTACCAGAGAAAGAAAATTCTCCTATTAAACCATAAAAGCCTAAGAGCTTTCACCCCTCACTTTCCCCAGGAGCATGCTGAGAGGTTCTACCTTCCAAGCTATTAATTGTCTCTTACTATCAGAACAGCTGAGCATCCAGCAACCCTTAACTGCAGTTACCCTCACCACACTCCTGAGGTAAAGCAGTGGCATAATCTCAACTGTGCTAACAAGAGGCAATATAGGCAATATAGGCAACATAATAACTTGCTCAAAGTATTCACAAGGTCTGTGGTAGAGGTAAGATTTCAGTGCTCCCTTTGCAAGCCAGGGCTCTTATCTCTTCCAAAACCAGTCAGCACAGAAGCAGGGGAAATTTGCACCCTTCCCCATCATCCTCCTGTCCATCAAAAGTGGAAAAGCAGGAGGGTAACATATTGGGCACACATTTAGAAACCCCTTATATTGTGAGCAGGAAGAATAAATGGTCTGTGTCACTGAAGGAGAGGTTACTACCACTTCAGCAGGTCTGTGAATAGAACTATTTCCTGTAACATGCATCCTGCAACCCAGCTGAAGGTTCCCAGAAAGCCTGTGAATAGAGGTGAATACCACTTCATCTTCTCTGGACATCTCTCTTTGACATCAGTTTATCATTTCACAAAGAACTAGCTCAAACATGCAAAAACTTGGCTTTGTATAGAATCTGCCAGTCTCAATACCAACATAAAAAGGAAAGTTATGGGTCTCTGGACATTCTGTAGTTATGGCACGCAGACTTTAAACAGTAAGTGTCCTGTCACAAATAAGACCATTCACCATTGTACCGAAAAGTGTTCTGTTGTACACTTGATTTGTAGCAGGCTAAGCACTCCCATCAATGGCCCCGTAAGTAATTTTCACACTTGTTCTATCCAATTTAGGAGGGAATATTGTTTTCATCACAATTATATACTGTAATCCTTGTTTTAATCCCTTCTTTCAGGTTTTACTGCAATTTATTCAAACTCTGCCTTTGCTGCTGAAGATTTCTAGCTGGTAAGGACATTTGCAGTGCACTACTTTCTTCTTAGATCACACCAGACCCTTTTTAGGCCTAGGCAATTTTTCACACTTTTATAACAAATGAAAGTAAAAAAGCTAAGCCAATTGTCCTGTGGGTACCACAACTAAGAAAAGTTTCCTGGCCATTTATGTCCCCCATTCTTGAACAGCTCCGACCCTCCTCCACACCCTTCTCATACCACTCCTACCTTCTGTCTTAGTTCCCAGAGAACTTTAGTTACATGTGTGATGGCTGTTCAGCTGGCTACTGCTTTCTGGAATTACTAGGATGTCAGGTTATAACCTTTCTACTTCAGGGTGGGACGTGGACTCTGGGCTCTTCAAAGCTACCAATATGCACCTTTAAAGCACCTAACCTATGCATAATGCCTTTGAAATTAATATTCCTCTATCAAATTTGGCTGGAGATGTCCAGTGAGTTCCAAAGCTACTGAACTTAAAGATAGATCGACAGCATGGTTACATGTATTTGTCTTGAAAGCAGATCACATCCCCCCATAACAGCTCAGCCAATAGCTGTCTCTAGATTCAAGACAATGAAACAGGTTTAATGACATTCCAATACAGCCAAAAGACACAGATTTTAAAAGCATATGGTCAAACACCAGTGATTATTCAGACTACAGTGAAAGTCAGTGGATCTGGTTACTGTTCTGTTTGGGGGGTACCCCACACTTCTGTTAAAAGCACAATGAACAATTGCTTGTAGTTAACAGAGAGAAAAAGGCACTTCAAGGAAGGTAAGGGTAGTTGTCTTCAGAACTAATTACCAGAAGCATTCCTAAAGCCCCAGTTATTTCTCATGTAAATAATAATGAATAAAAGCCAGCCTTATCAAATCAAGGTTATTGTGGTAATGATTCATCCACTCCATCCAGACCTTGACAACCTCCGCAGTGAAGTCTAGGCTGTTAAAATAGGCATAGTAGTCCTGATTGTAACCCAGAGTACCTTCTAACCTTTTTACACATTTACTTTACCTCCTTTGCCAATACATTTTTGAATCACATGCATGTCAATGGTTTTCCAGGAGTTGTGGGGTAGGTACACAGAAAGCAGCGTAATCACAAATTCAGGATATATTTTGATTCAGTTCTCAGTTCTTTGTTACCACATTATAAGCAGAGCCATGAGGGACAACACAATACTCAACTGTTGTGGGTTTTTTTCTGATAAGAGAACTCAGAACTTCGATACTTTTCTAACAGCAGGGATTTTACAGTATCCAGATGATGGCCAAAGGACAACTTTTGCTCCAAAAAGGTAGCAGCCTTAGTAAATAGGGCTACTTATTGATGATATTAAGTATGATACTTTTCCACTGGGCTATGTGTTAACATAATTGGACTATACCAGCTTCTGATAGTGACAATACAAAGCTTAACCTCCTCCTGTGTACCTCAAGCAAAGTGAATTTACCTTTTTGACGATTTAGCACAGGCCCCATCAGAAACTGGGTATTGCACTTGCAGCTAGGGGTCAGGTCTGAAGCAGAAAGCGCAGTGAGACAGCGAAGCGCAGAGCAGCTCTCAGGAAAGCAGCAGCGCTGCCAGGACTGAGAGACATCTGGAAGAAAAGGCAAACAAAGACAGTGCAACCGTGGGAAGATGACAAAAACGAGGGTTTGACTCAATAATAATAATAATAAAAGCCTAGAACTGAAGAAACAAAAAATTTGGGAATTCCCCCCCTCCTCTCCTGCCCCCCCCCCCCCCCCCCGAAACAAAGGAGGAAAATAGAAGAGGGAGACTGGGGCACTAAAAGGTCTGGGGAAGTTTTTGGGGGTTTCCTTCTCTCTTAATTTCTGAGCAATGCTTAGGAAAATTCTGCATTTAAAACTTTTCCTTTGTAAAGCTCTGACAGAGTGAGGCACCCCCCAGACCAGCGGGTACATAAACTTCTCTGAGGCATCCAGAGTTCTGCTGAGGCTGCAATGCCACCAGTATGGAAGACTTAAGAAAGTCTAAGCTGCCTCTCTGTGTAATTCCCCTATTAAGCAGAACCTTAACACTGTTGCCATGCACAACCAGAAGCAGGTACCTTTGTGCTTAATCTATTGTTTTTATTCCCCCAAAAGGGATTTTCTGCTCCTTGATAGAGCACTGATCTTCCATACTCTTACAAGATCGGGTTACCTGTTTATGCCCAGAAACTGTCTCTGTCTCCATCTAGCTTTCTTTCATGTCTTTTCCCTCTCTGAACAAATGCATTGTGTTTTGTGTCTGAACAGGGGGTTACAATGGATTTTCTCTTGTGAGTGGTATTGACCCAAAGGCACACAGTACTCCCTTCGCTCAAAGTCTCAGCAACATTTAGCATCACTTGAAAAGGATGGCAATAAAATCTGTCACCTGCAGCCAGAAAAAACCCAACGAAACAAGACAAACTCCAGATAAAATTAAATTATGAAGAGACAGCAATCAGCCATCTCCTTACTTTTACCTGGAGGGGAATTTAAAACTGCAGTGGGTTTTGGAGTGAGTGAAAGGAACAGAGCAGAAAATACAAAGAAAGAAAATTCCCTTGCACTGCTTAATCTCCCTGACTGCTTTGCACATGCTTTGAGGAAGATGCAGGGCAAAATCCTTTCAAGATCCCAGCATTCTGAGGCAATAATGTAGCTCATTTTGTCACCACTTGTATCTTTCTTTATCTTTCTTTTCCTTCCTTCTTTCCTACTTTCCTTTTTTCCTTCTATTTCTCTCCTTTTTCTTAAGATTCTTTCCATTCTTTCCTTACTTTCTTCTTTTTCTTCCTTTCTTTCTCTCTCATTCTTTATTTCTTTATTCCTTACTTTTTTATAAGATTCTTTCCTTCCCTTCCTTTCTTTCCTTTCTTTCTTTCTCTTTCTTTCTCCCTTCCTTTTCCTTCCTTCCTTTTCCTTCTTTTCTCTTTGTCTTTCTTTTTTGTAAGATTCTTTCCTTCCTTCTCTTTTTCCTTCTTTCTCTTTCTCTTTCTTTCTTTCTCTTTCTTTCTCTCTTCCTTCCTTTTCCTTTCTTCTTTCCATTTCCTTCTTTCCTTTTCCTTCTTTTCCTTTTTCTTCTTTCTTTCCTTCTCTTTCTTTCCCTTCCTGCCTTCCTTCCTTTCCTTCCTTTCCTTCCTTCTCCTTGCGTGCTTTCTGTTCTGTTTTGTTTTGTTTCTTAAGAAAGAAAGAAAGAAAACCCAAGGAAAGCACGAAAGCAAAACAGAACGAAAGCAAGCTCGGAAGCAGGACTCCCGCTTCCCCTCTTTCCGGTCTGGCTTGCTCGCTCACGCGCTTTCGGGCTTTTTTTCTTTTCTTTGCTAGAAAGAAAATAAAGGGGAAATCGCAGCGATAAAGGACCCTGCGGGCAACGCCAGACCCCTTTTCCTTGCTGGGACGTTGGGGCGATAGAGACCGCTGCCGGCCACGGCGGCCCCCTTTTTCTTGCTGGGATGTTGAAGCCATAGGGGCCCCTGAGGGCAATTCCGGACCTTTTTTTTTCTCTGTGGGGTGTTGCGTAGGGGCAGGTCCGCGGGGGACCCCGTTCCCTGTCGTTGGGGGACGCCAGGTAAGGAGCGTGGCTCCGCTTGCGCAGGGGATTTGTGTTGGGGCGTCGGGGCCAGGGCCGTGCGGGGCTCTGTGCTCGGGGGAGCTGACGCGAGTGTGCTTCAGGAGGGTGGCGGAGGCTTCGGGCGGTGGGGCTGAGCGCGGGTAGGGAGCGTGCCCTGGGGGGCGAGCGCGGTGCTGGCAGGCCAGAGGCTGACTGCGGCCGCACCACCCTGAAAACGCCCGATCTCGTCTATCTCGGAGGCTAAGCGCGGTCGGGCTCGGTACTTGGATGGGGGACCGCCTGGGAATCCCGGGTGCTGTAGGCTTTTGCCAGCCGGTAGGGGACCCTGCGGGCCACGTCGGCCCTCTTTCTTGCTGGGGTCATCCTATGAAAGAAAAGGGAATAAATAGTTTGCTATATCCACTGCAGATGGGACAAGAAATAACGGATTTAAACTAAAAGACTTTTGAAGGTCCCTTCCAATCCGCGCTGTTCTATCATTCTGTGACTCACACTGCAGTTGGAAGTGCTCTGTCTGGAGATTCAAATAAGCACTGCTAATGCTGAAGAGAAATGAATCCAGAAATAACCCCTTGCTGTGAGGTGTTGTTAAAAACAGACTGGACAGAATTCTACCAGTTATGACATGGGAATACCTGAGCTTTCATTAGCTGTTCTTTTCCTGCCCCTTAATTTTATTCTGCAAACCTTTGCTTCCATACGTGAATTGAGGAGAATTAGAGATAATGTAACAGCTGCACGTGTTAGCATCGCAGGGGGCAGAGAAGAGCCAAACTGACTGCGCACCCTGAGTGCACAAACTCTCACCTTGGTATGAGTCCTCCTTATGTCCTGCAAGTTGACAAGAGCCCTTTCACCAGGTGGTATCATCACCAGGTTTCTTTACTCCCTGACTAATTTAGCCCAGATTTGTTCCCTGATCTCAGCAGTGGCTGCAGCTGATTGAAAGTCAGGAGTTCTCTCATGTATCACTGCACTCTATAAGGAGAAACCTAGCAAAAGAGAGCTACAAAAAAGGGGGGTTAGGGGAGAAAACAGAATAAGGGATTTGAAAATATTGTCCTTTTTTTCAGATGCTTTTTTGCCATCTGTAGGCAAAAGTAAGTTTCCCTGATGCAGTCCTTTCTGGGTTATTGTCTGGAAACTGAGGTAAGAGAGGTATATCTTACTTAATGTTAAATCTTTCAGGACCTGGCTAAAGGGTACTCTGAGTTTCAGCGCTAATTCTGCTATTACAAAATATCCGTTATGCTAGAGCTTTGTCTAGCTAAAGAGGGTAGATCATTGTATATAGTGTTGTCTCGTTTGGTTAAACAATGTCTGAACACTTTCAGATACATCATTCTGCTGGCAAAATCACTACTGCGATATAAAGAAAGGGTAGAGATACCACCCAGCTGCAGCTGATGTAGGAGACAAACTTGGAGCTTACTCCTAGTTGTTGGCTGTTCTTCCAGTTGTACACAGTTTATTTTATCTAACATGGAAAACAATCTGGTATACCCGTGCAAGCAAGACAGCTGCTTAACAGCAAAAGAAATACCGTGTATTTGCTGTTGAAGAGAATCACTCGCGGCAAGCGCTGCGAGATTCTGCCTGTCATGCTGAAATTTACTGACGAGAGCTCCCCCCAGCGTGCTCGTTTGTGTACTGCAAGTAAATGAACAGGGACCAGGGGACTCCTTGCAAGCGTTGCGCCTTCATCGGGTGTTCCTAGCGCTTGAGCAGCATCTTCGCTGCACCCTCAGACCCAGACCGCACGAGGGAGCGGCGAGAGGCTCAAGAGCTCCATAGCAAACGTGTGTGGGAGCCAGGGTTAGCGCTGGGGTGAGTCTGGGCAGAGGAAGGTGCAGCAGCAGAGGCTGCGTTGGTGCTGGCAGCGTGTGAATCCACACGTCTCCAGCTTGCTGCAGTGGTTTCAGCTGAAGCGAGCAGCCAGGTTAAAATGCTGCCTTCAAAGTGGTTATCTCCAGTAACTCCAGCGCTCCTGGTGTCCCTAATAGCCTACACAGCCCATGAGACTGACGGTAACAGGAAAGCACCATTTTTGTGAGGCTCTTCTTGAGGTAGAGCAGCTTGCTAGGCCTTCCCAAACCTAGTTGAGTGGTTTGCTTCTGTGTGCAGGATGTTTCTCATCACAGACCAAAGCTTCTCCAGAAGTCAAACACTTTGGTTTCCTTTTCTTCCCCCAACAAAGGGGAAGTGTGTGACCAGTTGCAATGATAGCACATGGAGAGGTGTTACCCTGAAACAGGATGAAATGGCTGCATCCTTCCAGGAGGCCATCTCCAAAAGGAGACTTGCCTGTGAGCTGGAGTACTGGAAGGAGAGGGCTGCCCCTGCAGTGAATGCCCATCTCCAGAGAGGGATGGGGAGCTGGGGACTTAGCAGCTTCCTGCTTATCACCAGGGGTGAAAAATGTCATGATATGAAATGGTTTGGGTTGAATGGACCTTAAAGCTCATCCACTTCCAACCCCTGCCACAGGCAGGGACACATTCCATTAGAGCAGGTTGCTCCAAGCCCCATCCAACCTGGCCTTGAACACTGCCAGGGATGGGGCAGCCACAGCTTCTCTGGGCATCTCTTACTAGGTTTAGCTGCCACTGAATGCTGTACTTGGTGGTAACATTTAGTTTTCTGCATCAAGAGCCAGAGTCAGAGGTCTGCATGCGCCCTTTCAAGGACAGTGAAAGCTGGTTTGCATCTCAGAAGTGTTACAGCTTCTGCCACAGTTCCAAGACAAAAAGGCTCGCCAATGCCATGGCAAGAAATGTGATCAGCAGCCGTGTGAAATAAAGGGGTGAGCTGTAATTGGTCTAGTGGGTGACTTTATCTCCTGGATCTAAGGTCAGTATTGCTGTTTGCCCTCCTGTTTCAAAGGAGTTAATGTGGAAGTATATTCCATGTGTAATTAGAATCATAGAATCATAGACTAGTTAGGGCTGGACAGGACCTTAAGATCATCTCGTTCCAACACCCCTGCCAGGGGCAGGGACACCTCACACTAAACCATGCCACCCAAGGCTCTTTCCAACCTGGCCTTGGAACACTGCCAGGGATGAAGCATTCACAACTTCCCTGGGCAACCCATTCCAGTGTGTCATGGGTTCAGCAGCAGCAGTCATTTTTCTCCTTCTTGGTAGCTGGTGCAGCGCTGTGTTTTTGATTTTGGGTCTGGGAGCAGCACTGATAACACCAGTGTTTTCAGTTACTGCTTGGTAGTGTTCTGTCTGGCCAAAGACTTTCTGAGCCTCATGCTCTGCCAGGGAGGAGGGGAGCCGGGAGGAAGCAGAGACAGAACACCTGACCCAAACTGACCAAAGAGGTTATTCCATACCACAGCACGTCATGCCCAGGATGTGAAAACAGAGAGCAGAGACCCAGAAGGGTGTAGTGATGGACTGGGGGTGCACGGCATGGTCAGCTTTTTGGTACTGGGGGGTTCGCTGCTGGGGGGTACACTGGCTGGGTCGGGCTTGGTGAGCAGTTGTATTCTCTTTCCTTGTATTTCTCTTGTATTATTACTGGAGGTAGCAGCAGTGATTTGTGTTATACCTCAGTTACTGAACTGTTCTTATCTCAACCTGTGCGAGTTGAATTTTTTTTTTTCTCCATTCTCCTCCCCATCCCCCCAGGGACTGGGGGAAGAAAAAGAGGGGAGTGAGTGAGTGAGTAAAACTGCGTGGGTGGGGGCTTAAACCATGACACAGTGCCTCACCAGCCTTCCAGGACAGAATTTCTTCCTCATATCCAATCTGAACTTCCCCTGTTTAAGCTTGAACCCGTTACCCTTTGTCCTCTCACTATAGTCCCTAATGAGGAGTCCCTCCCCAGCATCCCTATAGGCCCCCTTCAGATACTGGAAGGCTGTTATGAGGCCTCCACGCAGCCTTCTCTTCAGGCTGAGAAGAGAAGCCTGAGCAGCCCCAACTTTCTCATCCTATCTTCATACAGGTGGTGCTCCAGTCCCGTTCCTCATGGCACAGGCTTGAGACTTCTTTTTCAGAGAAGATCACTCTGAAATTGTGAGTTTCTTTAGAAATAAGGAAATTAATGGTGGTACACAGGAAAATTTTTAATACATACTGATGAATGGGACAGAATACGTACACAGTAAAAGATTACTTCAGTGGCATGATAAGCTGTGACAAACTTCTCCACTGTTAGAGGTGTTGTTCAATCTTCTGTGTCCATTATAAAATCACTAATAGACTCAGTATTAAGTAACACAATCCCCTGATCATCCTCCTGGCCCTCCTTTGGACTTGTTCCAACAGTTCCATGTCCTTTTTATGTTGAGGATACCAGAACTGCACACAATACTCCTGTTCATGGACAGACAAGATCTGGTAGGTCTGAGATGTCTTTGGATTTTCCTTGCAAGGGGAACATGGCTTCACAGGTGCAAGTTCCTGGGGCTCAAAAGCATCCTGAGCAAGCAAACCATAGGACGGTGCTGCAGCATCTGTGTGCATCTGCAACGCTTGGCTAGCTTTGCAAATGCTGCTGCAGGAATCATGCCAGGAGACCTCTTCAGAGGTGAGGGAATGTGCTATAGCCAATACCTGCAGCAGCTCCATGCTTTGGACACAAGGAGGAAGTTAAGAACACAGAAGATACAAGAATTGACCGTAACAGACATCAGGAAGATCTAGCAAAGGCTGAGACAAGCCTTAAGTAGTCAAAACACGTCTAATGTGGCCAGTATCAAAATGAGCCTTTGAAAATACATCAACTCCAGCCATCTCTGTTTCTCCACCAGCATTTTGGTGTCCCACCATGGCTGCGGAAAGACAGTGCCTTGCAGAGCTCAAATAACCAGGTCAGCAAATAGCCAGGAGGAGTTACCTCGTACCGGTGCTCTTGGCACATGACTGGTGAAGTGTCCTGCAATGTGCATTTGCTGGTGGCTGTGAGAGCTGCAACGCTGGTGGAGGAAGCACCCCTGCCCTTCCTTAATGCATTTCCCAAGGGTTGAGCTTCCTCTGCCACCAGTGGCATGGTTCGTGCCACCCTATTTCGACTGAGGAGCCTGCAAGAGCAAGGTGTGTCCTGAGTTCAGCAGCAGCAGTCATTTTTCTCCTCCTTAGTAGCTGGTGCAGCGCTGTGTTTTTGATTTTGGGCCTGTGAACAGCGCTGATAACACCAGTGTTTTCAGTTACTGCTTAGTAGTGTTCTGTCTGGCCAAGGACTTTCTGAGCCTCATGTTCTGCCAGGGAGGAGGGGAGCTGGGAGGAAGCAGAGACAGGACACCTGACCCAAACTGACCAAAGAGGTTATTCCATACCACAGCACGTCATGCCCAGGATGTGAAAACAGAGAGCAGAGACCCAGAAGGGTGTGGTGGTGGACTGGGGGGTTCGCTGCTGGGGGGTGCACTGGCTGGGTCGGGCTTGGTGAGCAGTTGTATTCTCTTTCCTTGTATTTCTCTTGTATTATTACTGGTGGTAGCAGCAGTGATTTGTGTTACACCTTAGTTACTAAACTGTTCTTATCTCAACCTGTGGAAGTTGCATTCTTTCCATTTTCCTCCCCATCCCTCCGGAAGCGTGGGGAGGAAAGAGGGGCTAGTGAGTGAGCAAACTGCATGAGTGGCTTAAATCATGACAAGGTGAAATGCTCATCTCCTGTGCAGCCCTGCAGCAGTTCCTCTGGCTTCGGAACAGCTTTGGGTTTCCAGTGCCTTATACCTCATTGGGCAACTGCCCACTGACCTTTGCCCAATAGGCTGTGCTCATTGCTTGGAGGGGATCTACTGCCCTGAAGCATCCTGTGGTCTTCTCTCCTCCTTCTAGACCACTGCTTCTGCTGGAGCTGGCGTGGGGACTGCCACCTGAACGGGCCCCCAGTCCCATTCACAGGGAGGTGAGTGCTGTGGTTTCCAGAGAGTTCTGTGATTGTTATAACTGGTTTTCACGCTGAATCACAGTAATTCTCCCATGCTCCATATTTCTGTTCCACCAGCAATGCTGAGAAGACGTGGCACTGTGGACCCTGTGATCTGCTGACTCTGTGACTGTTCTGTGGTTGCAGTACCCTGAATTGCTGTCTTGGGCAAGTTCATTTCCCCTTCCCACTTTCCAGGTTCTCTCAAAGCAGCTTCAGGAGTATTTCTGCATTGTCTGTCTGTGCATTACAAACCAGCCTTTGAGCTTAATTCCTTGTTATTAGTGTATAGTCAGTATAGAGCCTGGTTTGAATACTTCTCTTGAGTTTCCAGGGACTGATTTTGCCTTTCTTATGGCTGCTTCTTCGTGGATGTTTGTAAGTTAGTCACTGACTTATTAGCGCCTGTAGGAGCTGCATTACTGCTTGCAACTTGCTCCAAAGGACCTTTTACTGACACCAGCACCTACCACACATTGTCTGGAAAAGTGATTTTCTTAGTGCAAGAAGCCAGTGAGGCCAAATATTCCTGTAAGGTAAAGCACCAGTTTTGCCTTTCTATTTGTTCCCTCCCATTTGATGTTATTTCAGATGTGCTGTGAAACTGCACATTTTTCATATCTGAACATAGCAGAGCTATGGTTACCGGCCAGACCTTTCCCTCTCTTCCCTCATCCTGGAGAAGGGGCTCCGGTGGTCTCTGCCCCCTGACTCTATTTTGTCTGACTTTATTAAAAGCCTTGTACTGGTGTGAAAATTTCATGTGCCAATTCCTTTAAAATCCTGGAGTTTCTGGGTTCTTCATCCTTACT
The DNA here is from genome assembly GCA_017639245.1 of Myiopsitta monachus. Classification (NCBI taxonomy): domain Eukaryota; kingdom Metazoa; phylum Chordata; class Aves; order Psittaciformes; family Psittacidae; genus Myiopsitta; species Myiopsitta monachus. The sequence continues at coordinate 9,527,895 of CM029923.1, read as the reverse complement.
GTGATACAGTAATTGGGGAGTTTTCAGGACATACCTGGACAATTTTGTTGTTTATATCAGCAGCAGCACTGGGTGATCTCACTTCTTTGCTTGTAATTCATATGCAGCTTTTCGTATCTAAGGAAAGAATTTGCTAAGACCTCAGCAACACACAGGAACTGAGCCACAGATGATGCGCTTCCAGGGCTCTCTGTACTATAGCCCTCCTCATACTCCCACAGCATCAACGCAATGAAATACTGCATCATGTTAGCCTCTGCCTTCCCTGCTTAGAAGGGCCAGAACCGCTAAGTCTTGATGGCTGCTCACGTAGAAACAAGAATCAGGATTACTCCATAGCCTTTTCCTTTCATGCCATTTTTGCTTTTTGTTCATGTCCCCTTGCTCCCCACAGCCTAAATTTTTACTGCAGCATCAATTTCCTCATGTAAAGTTTAACCCATTGCCAACATCTTTTCCTTTCAAGGGACGGAGAGATTATATTCTGCTGAGATATTAGCAGAATGCTGTGGTCCAGCCCTGCTTGTGGGAGCTGCTGATGGACTGTGGCTGCTGCTCCCTACTTATTGTTAGCCAAGCTCCTGTGCAAGGAAATCAGAAAAATGTGAGGGTAACAGTGTTGCTGTCCTCATGGGTTGCTATTGCAGTGCTGTGTGATGGCTGCAAGTTTGTTGTGGTCCAGGTTTCATGGTTTCTTGTGGCCCAGGTGCTGTTCCATTTCCTGGAAGTGCTGATGGAGCTGAGGTTTAATTCTGACTGAAGAAAGGTGTCAGAAATCCATCATTAACATCATTATAACTTGACATGTAAAGCAGATAATTTTTGTCCCTGGTATTATATACATCTTCAGGTAATTAGAAATTGCTCATCTTTGGGTTGCACTGTAAGTATCCTGTTGTAAGGCAGATCTCACATCATGGTAGGTAAATCTCTTTTCACAATCTCTGGTATAAGTTTAGCATCAATAATAGAGGACTCTGATGTACAACGGTGATAAATGAATATTTACTTATAGATACATTGCTATGAGATGGCTTTGTTATCACTTGCTAAAGAGTGTTTCTGTTTTCATTTTCATGGCATTCAGTGCAAACAACAAAAAGTGTTGTTTAATGGTGACTGGGATTGTGAAGTCAACAATTTCTGTTTTACAGTAAGAAAAAGAAACACTTAATTTTTTTAAACTTAGAACGTGACCAGTGGGAGGTGTCAGTTTGCTTCCTACAAGAGAAAAACATTCACTTCATTCAGCTCTATACGCAGCAAGCTTGGCTGTGTGCAGGAATGCCAACTATAAATTCTTTAGCTCAGTTGTCGTACTGGCTTTGGCATCAACAGGGAGTAAGCTGTGTGGTGCTCAGCTGCTGGCTGAGGTGCAACCATGAAAGCTGTTTAGTTTATTTAATAGAGTGCCTTGTCTGTGATCCTTCCTGCATTTGAAAACTGTAGGCTTGGGGAAGAAGAAAGTGCACTGAAGTTCTTTGGTTATAAAACAGTAGCAAATGGTATCTCAAGCAGCAGTTTTGATTTGATATCCTATTAGGCCTATCCATGAGGCTATAGGCACAAAAGCATTACTGTTTTATATTTCAGAGCAGACGACTTCTTCGGAGCCCACTGTAAATTGGGTGAGGTGCCCCATGTTAACAGGCAAAAGCCATGAACATGATTTGGGTTGCAGAGCAAGTAAGTAGTTTTCTTTCTGGGTTAACAGTAGGATAACAGGTTGATATGGATCAACCTTCATCTCTTGTCAAAGTAATTAACATTTTCATAACAACCTGTTTGGAACAGGCATTCATTATAACCAGTGAGATGCAGAAGCCCAGAAGGGGATCCTACAGCAAACAGCATTTTTGGAGGCCCTCTGAGCTATTTCTGAAAACAGCAGATGTCTTCCCTACTGAACACCTCTTGCCTGGACATGTAAGTGATATCTGCCATGAGCATTGACAGCACACCATAAAGGAGAATGGGCTAACAGGGACCCTAAACCTCTTGCTCTCCAAGGATAGTTAATAGCAGTACATTTGCTGACAGCTACAAGGGTGACAACACTCGTGCATCTACTGAAGCAATGGGTGTTTTTTAAGATCATGTGCAATTTATTTCTTGTATCTTCTGCTGTCTTAGAAAAGAGACTTTAAAAGGCAGAATGAAGGCCAAGAAGTGTGTGCTGTGATTAAGTTGGCCGCATGCACTCTGCTTGCAGTGAAAGACCAGTAATGCCAGAGCATTAAACAATACATCAAAGAAAGTTGGGGCATAAGTGATCAACTGAATGACCTGAATGGTTTCATCCATTTTTATGCTGGGACCTCTGCCAAAGTATTAACACAAAGCAGTTAGATCTAATGTTTGGATGAACGTGTATTTTCTGTGGTAGGAATTGTTGTTTCGTATGGTTTTGGGCCAGTGTCTGGACAGTGGTTTCAGTATGTGGCCTGCAGACACTAGAAGGTGACAGGACACTTTTAGGGAAACTATTTGTAAGTTGTCACCGAGGAAGTTAATTGCCTGTAGGTTTAAATGAGCAGGAATATGGATTTGCATTCCCTAGAGGAATATTTTAGGTATTTACGAGCCAGAAGACACTCAGAGTCAAGGACCATGAAGCCAAATGGGATACAGCTCTCACACTGCATTTCAGAACCTCTAGAATGTTTCGCATGCTAACTCTATGGGTCATTTCCTTCTGATGCCCCAAGATTTCCATTTGTGGCTTAACTGTTTTGAGCTGCTCTCTTGTCACTTCCTCGTGGGGTGGGAGGGTACGCGGTGCATAGTCAGCAATCACAGGTATTGCAGAGGAGATTTGTAGTTGGAAAGCCAGACATTTAAATTGATGCTTGGTCAGTGATCCAGCTAGGAAAGCTTAATGCTCTCTGTATAATTATAGAATAGTTTGGGTTGGAAGGGATCTTAAAGATCATCTGTTTCCAACCCTCCTGCCATGAGCAGGGACACCTTCAGAGTTAAATGTCTCAAAATGAAGAGCAGGAAAGATGTTGAACCCCCACTGTACATTGTCAAGCACCTGGAAGAGGAAAAAGCGCCAAATTCAAAGCAATGCTTCATCACACAGGGCAATGCTGAGAAGCCCTCAGCTGTGGGTCTGCCCTATCTGTGCAGAAAAGCCTCACAAACATTGCTCTCATCAAACCTCCCCTGAAAACTGCTCTTGGATTGTAAGAGAGGGGTTAGGGCTGTGTCTGCTTCATGTTGCCCACTGCTGTTTTCTGGGCTCAGCGTGAGGCTGTGAACACTTGAACAGATGCAGTTGCTTCTCACCAGTCAGGACACCTACTAAAGAGTTGATCCCATTGCAGTACAGCAAACCTGTCACCAGGGCTTACAGCAGTCTCTTGGGTGAGATCAGATCTTCACAGATTTGTACCTGATAGGCACAATGCTAAAGCTCTGTTCTGGGGCCTACAATGCTTTGCGTGGCTCAGTTTTTCCATGTAGTAATGGCTTTAATTATACCCACAATGATTTTAGTCTCACAAATGCCAGGGTGTTGCCACAAGCTCCTACAAGTGTTACATGGCAAGAATGGGGCAATAGTCTCAGGCCACTGTCTTTACTCCATGCACAGCGATATCTGTGTCTTGGTGGTAACTACAAGCTTTGAAATTACATATATAGGCAGGAAACTACCAGTGTATGGTTTGAAGTGAGCAGCACAGATGTATTAGGTTTGGCATTTTAGTACATGGGTTTTTTCTTGGTGTTAGGTGACCACATATGTAGCAGTACCAGAAATGGATTTGTGTATTGCTGTATGGGTGCTCAGTTTCCTATGTTTAGTTGCATGTTATATACAAAAAGGTGCATGGTGGAAACAGTGGCCTTATCATCTATTCCCCATCCCACATGGCTCTCCCTCTTGAAGCTGCAATACAATCGTCTAAGACTATGGTCAAAGCTGGAGACAAATCACTGAGGACAGAAGGACAAATTTCAAGTTAATATCAGACCCCTTGGAGAGGGTTGCCCCTTCTTACAGGTACGCCTATAGCTACAATGATTGCATGTACTGTAGAAGGTCCCATTCCCTCTGCCACCAAACTTCGGCACCATTGGTGGCTCTTAACACCTATAGTAGTGCTACACCTTGGTTATGTCATGACTTGATCTCTGGCTGGCTGGGATTGTTGGCTTTGGTTCATCTTGGACCTCATTGACATACAGGTGGGGAACAGAGACGGAAATTCTTGAAGTTCCTTAGCTGCAAAGTAATAGCAAAGTGCATCCAAACAGCAGTTAGAGTTTGCTAAGCATGCGCAGATCTGAACACAGGCTCTGACTTCCGAGAGCAGAGAACAAGCTCCAGCAACATCCACTGCAAAAAACAAGAGCAGGGCAATGTAGAAGGGTGAAAAACATACAGTGAACACACACAGATTCACAGAAATGATGCAGATTGCTTTCTGGACTAATTTTGTCTCGTGAGGGCTCATGACCATTTTCTTCTTGAGACATCTGATAACTTGTACTGAGCAAAAAGTCACAATTACTAAGGGAATAAAATAGCCAAAGATAATGGGCGCTAACAATCTATAAACAGGTTGAGTAGATAGCTTCCAAAAGCAGAATTTTTCCTTTCTGTCACGAAATTGTGAATGAAAGTAGGAATAAATCATTAGTATTATCCAAAGGACCACACAGATAGAAGCTGATCTCAGTGGCGATCGAAGAATCTTTGCTTTTAGAGGGAACTTGATTGCAATGTATCGATCAATCGCAATCAGGGTGATGATCAGGATGCTCATAGGCATGTTTGTAAAGTAGATAACCTGTATGGTAAAACACAGGCTGTCTATGGGGTGCTTGTACTTGGTAAAATATATCAAGAAAGGCAGGGCAAAGAGCAGGAAACTGTCTGCGACTATGAGGTTGATCATGAAAACCCTGGTCTCGGTCCATCTCTTGAGTTTGCAGCAGAAGATCCAGAAGGCAATTGCATTCAGTGGGATCCCCAAAGAGAGCACTGGGATGTAGACTATAAGTTGGAACAGCTCAATGCCTTTCCACATGTCGTCTTCTTTGGTGCAGTTCTCCATGTTGGGTTGTCTCTGCAAGAAAAGGGGGCAGGCATGAGACTGAGCTTGGGGGCAGGTTGTCTGGGCTGGGGCCTGCTGCAGTGCCCCACTCTCATGGCTCTGTGGCTCCTCATGCCCCTGCACTGCAGACGTAGGCTTATCAGTACTGTCTATCCCTCAGCTATTAAAGCAGCTCGCCAGCAGCTAACACAAAACCACAAAGGCAATTCTCTCTTGCAGCTATTACAGGGTCAGCCCTGCTTTGTTCTCCATCCAGTCCTAGTTCGCACAGTTTGACTAATAGCAAAGGGTCTGCAAAGCAGAGTGATCATTTCTGTGGTCCCTTATCTTTGCTGCTGCTGTAGTTATCTGAGAGCCACTGGCTTTAAGGCAGCCTGAAGCAGAGCTGGGCAGCATTCCTGCTTTGTCCCCAAGGCCCTTGCTTTGTTGCTGAAGCCACCCTTTGCTCTGGGTGTTGCCAGGCTTGTGAAACTCCACAGACTTGAGTCCTTCCAGATGTGGAGGTAGCTCAGGTGGCTTTATATACTCCTGGGGTGGTGGGAATGCTGCTGCAGGCTGGTGGGTGCAGACAGGTGAATGCTGTGAGTAGGCTGTGTCCAACCATAGAAGCAGAGAATCAGCCAGGTTGGAAAAGACCTTTAAGACCATTCAGTCCAACCATTCCCCAGCACTGCCAAGACCACCACCAAACCATGGCACTTGAAGGCCTTGTCTACATGGTGTGTGAGCACTTGCAGGGACGATGACTCCAGCACTGCCCTGGGCAGCTGTTCCAATGCCAGAGCACCCTTTGGGGAAGGAATTGTTCCTGATATCCAGTCTAAACCTCCACTGGCACAGCTTGAGGCTATTTCCTCTTGACTTATTGCTTGTCCCTTGGGAGCAGAGCCCAGGCCCTGCCTGGCTCCATCCTCCTCTCAGGCAGTTGTAGGGAGTTGTAGGGTTGCCCCTAAGCCTTCTCCACACTAAACCCCCCAGGTCCCTCAGCCGTTCCCCATCACACTGTGCTCTGGGCCCTGCACCAGCTCCATTGCCCTTCTTTGGCCCTGCTCCAGCACCTCAATGTCTCTCTTGCAGTGAGGGGCCCAGAGCTGAACACAGGATTCAAGGTGCAGCCTCACCAGTGCAGGCGATGATCACTGCCCTGGCTCTGCTGGACATGCTACTGCTGATACAGGCCAGGATGCTGTTGCCCTTCTTGGCTGCCTGGCCACAAGCTGGCTCATGTCATGCTGTCATGAACCCACTCCTCTCTCTGCAGGATGCTGGGGAGGAATTGCTCAGCATAAGTACTACCAGCCCCAACAGATAACAGATCTCCAAAGAGAGAAGGGAATGTGTGCACGTCTGACCTCAACCTTCAAAGATAGGAAAGTAAAGTGTTGCTAGAGCAGAAAACACAAATCCAAGAACTTAGGCTACTTCCTAGTATTTCTTTAGATATTCAGAGCATCTGCTACCATCAAGGAGGCTATGGAAAATGAATCGCATTTAGGTCTGCAGTTTGTAAAGGAAGTGCTTACATCAAGGCAGGTAAAGAAAACACCCAGATTCTTACAGACTCTTACAAATTCTTTGCCTTGTAAGTCAGCAGCTTGTAACCATCAACTTAGTAGTTAAACTGTAGTGAAAATGCCCAATTGCATGAACTAAACAAACTGGTTTTAATGTTGGAGACTGGGAGACGGATCTGGCAACCACAGAGGAAAGCACAGCACCTGCCCTAGCACCAGAACTGATATATCATTACTGAATCACAGGGATACAGTCGTTTTTAGGGTGGAATTTATGGAAGAACTAATATATACCTGGTGTCCTGGCTCTCTTGGGCTTTCAGCATCACAGGTCTTTGGCTGCATTGTGGTACACCTACCTTGCATCCGTTCCCTGCCAGCCTACTGTGGTTATTGACAGTGAGAAAAAACACTTTCTGTATGCATAGCACTACCTCGAGGAGCAGCTGAGCCCTATGTGTCCAGGGCTGGGCACCCCAAACCCATCAAACCCCCTGTGTAAGCACAGAGACATGTGGTGGTTCCCGATGTTCTGTGCTGGAGCGTGCCTGGAGCTGGGTATCTCCATGTACACAGAAGAGCAACTGGTGTGAAACCAAAGCTTGGGATGAAGGCCCCCCTGAACAACACAGGCTGCTGCAAAGCAGGAGGACACCAAAGCATCTGTGTGCAGGTGAGGATTGAATTAGAATGGTTTGAGGTTGGAGGGGACCTTAAAGCTCATCCACTTCCAACTCCTGCTATGGGCAGGGACACCTTCCACTAGAGCAGGTTGCTCCAAGCCCTGTCCAACCTGGCCTTGAGCACTGCCAGGGATGGGGCAGCTGCAGCTTGTCTCGGCAACCTGTGCCAGGGCCTCACCACCCTCACAGGGAAGAACTTCTGCCTAATGTCTAAGACAAATCTCCCCTCTGTCAGGTTAAAGCCATTCCCCCTTCTCCTGTCACTACAGGCCCTTGTCCAAAGTCCCTCTCCCAATTTCTTATGTAGGTACTGCAAAATTGCTCTAAGGTTTCCCTGGAGCCTTTTCTTCTCCAGGCTGATTCCCTCAGCCTGTCTTCATAGGAGAGGTTTGTTTTCAATAATCTTTGGTCTCATGCATGTGTGTTAACAATCAGTCTAGTGCTTCAATTATGGGGTGAGAAAGCACACCCCAAAGTATGTTTTGAGTAGAGCACGCACTGGTGTGGGAAGAAGTAAAAGCCATTACCTGATGCTTGTGGGGCCGTCAGGGTGGTTTAATCCTCCTTAAGGTTGCAGTGTAGATGCAGGCTTTGTGGCAGGAGAGAGGATGTGCCAGGGCCGTGGGTACCAGTGCAGCATGCTACTCCATGCAGGGCACAGCTGCCCCAGAGCCTGCTGCCGGCAGCTGAAACACAGCAATGAGCTCGTGCTCCCCTAAAGTGCTTCATTTATCACCTACTTTTTGGGACAGTCGAGTCTCCGGTGCCCTCTGTTGTTCCACTCTCATTAACTTCACCATTATCCTTACCCGCCCAGACTGTGCTCCTCCACTCGCCTCACACAAACCCCAGCAATTAAAGTTTAATGTTTTCAGTCTTGGAAAAACAAATGATTTCTGAAATACAACCCATAATGGTTGCAAATTGCCCTTCTGGCAGCAAAAGGGGGCACAGCAGGCTGGGCAGCCTCCGGTGTGGTTACAGTGTGCAGTGGGGGGCTGACAGCCTTTCTGAGGGGACACCTCGGCGCTTGTGCACCCCCTGATAGTGAGCCCAGGGTGAGAGGTCCCAGTGTGCTTCTCTTCAGTGTCTTTACATGAAGGGTGACAGACATTATGGGCTGGGTCATCCTCTGTGAAGCAGTCAGGTGTCTAACACTGCTCATCAGCGTCACTGCAAAGCCCAAGCTGTTAATGACAGTCACTGGTCAGAGATACTGGTGAGGCAGTGAACAGGCTATTGGGACCTTTAGAAACTTGTTTAAGAGCATGACCCAGTGGGACTTTACAGCCATTTTGATGGGTTTGCTGTCCTGTTAGCTGCAGCAGTTGCAGTACCTATCTATGGGAGCCAGGTTCTAGCTCCCCTAGGGTTTGTGCTATTAATTCGTGTCTTCTGAACTCACAGTTCCATAGGTGACAACAGCAGATTGAGCAGCAGCCATGGGCTCCCTGAAGGCAGATGCAGATCACATGCACAGGAGGCAAAGGTCTAGACAGTGTCAAAAGGGCTTCCTCAGGGGTGGGAGCAGCAGCCCCTTGAGGAGATGCCTGTGCCAGGGCTTGGCTGTGATACCTCCTGGACTTTGTGCCTTTACGGCACTAGGTAAGTCCTGCTTTCATCCTTCATATCTGTATGATGCACTGACTTGAAGAGAAAAGGCAGTCACCAGAGTCTAGGGTGTTTTGTAGGGCCATGTACTCAATAATATGCTGTTACTGCCTGAACCCTCCCTGCTGCCCTCCAAAGGAATATAAAGGAAATAAATTGCGTTATTTTAATAATGCAAACAACCTGAAACACATGAGGTAACACATGAGACATTCTTTTTGTATGTGTTGACAATAAGGATCAACAGACTTTCGCTGCAAAACAAACTAAACCAGGGAGACACACATGGGTCACCTGTCTTCCTGTAAGAGTAACTAAAGGGTGGAATGGAGACATGTTAATGACCAGTGATTTCATACACCCTTTTACAGGGCTCTGTGAAATTAATAGAAGCATAGGATATAAATTGCAATTAACTTGGTAATGCAATTAACCTAACAAAGATCTTGTGCCATCCCTGAAGACATTCAAGGCCAGGCTTCTGGGCCTTGAAATCTAGTTTTAGATTTCTCTGTTCATTGCAGGAGGGTTGGACTAGATGAGCTTTGAAGGTCCTTTCCAACCCAAACCATTCTGTGACTCTATCAATCTCACTAGAGAGAAAGAGCAACAGTTAATAACCGTGAAGATGTATCTTCTCCTGATGTTGTGGGGTGCTGTTTCTCATCCCTCTTGCCTCCCTTTTTCTCCCCTGCCCTTTTCCTTTAGCAAGTGTGTGTCTGCAAGGGGTGGGTTTGATCTGTTTTTTCACTGCTGGTTTTGGGTGGTAGAAGGGCTTCATGGAACTCCCTAGTCACAAAGTAGTAGCAGACACTATCCAGGCAGCAGTTAGATGTGGCAATACACCTTGTCATGGAGGAGATGTTCTTCATAACCTGGAGCATGAAGCAGGTAGCTCCAATGCTACCCATTACGAATCTGGCAAGTAACCCAAAGAAGGCTGGCAGAAAACACACTAGAAATACAATCAGAATTGCATAAATAATGTGAACAGCTTTCTGGATTGATTTCTCCTCTGGTGAATTGGTGTTCAGGCATTTCTTGAGGCTCCTGATCACTTCTGTGGAGCAAAAAGACAAGATTGCTGATGGAAGAATGAAAACAAAGAGCCCTGAAAGCAGGATCAGAGCAGCAGGCACGGTGGTATCCTTCTGGAAGCAGAGGGTGGATTGGCTCTGCCAAGTCTGTATCGTGGCACCAGTTATAATGGGGACCCACAGAAGCCCATAGAGAAGGGCTGCATTTGATGGAGACCTGAAGGTCCTGGCTTTCAAGGAGTGCTTTATGGCAATGTATTTATCAATGGAGATAAATGAAATTATGTAGATGCTCACTAACATGTTGATGAAATAAATAGATTGTTTCTAAAACTGGCAGAGTTCACCTCTGGTTGGCTTATTCCAGTGCAAATAAGGCATGAAAGGCAAGGTGCAGGTGACAAAACAGCCTGCAAAGACTAAGTTGCCAAACCTAAAGCCCCACACAACCTGTAAGCAAAAGCTCTTATACTGGGTCTGCTGGCTTGGGAGACAGAAGAGTGGTGTGAAGGCCTGCAAGGGCATAGCAGATGTCACTTGGGGGACATCTGTGTGCTCTGGCTCTAACCGGGCAGGTTTCTGAGCCTTTGAGCCTTGCAAACCTGGAGCTCCTGCTCAAAGCTGAGGAAAAGAGCTGACTCTGAGTTCCTGCATCCCAAAGGCATGCTTGAAATCCTAAGTGAGCGGGTGAGGCATGGAGCTGTCCATCTCCTTGGAAAGGGAATTTGGGGTGGAAGGATTAACCTGATTTTAAGCCTGTGCAGTCAGGAGAGAGTACTGTTCTGTGGATGTAAAGCAAACAGACATCTGGAAGAGGAAACCCCAGTGCAAAACAAGGGACTTGCCATTAAGGGTTGCATGAGATGGCTCCTGCTCAAGTCAGGCATTCTGCCACCCAGGGAAGTCCGTGAGATGTAAGTAGTAGCTACTAAGTCTATGTCACACTGACTGCTGGATGTTCTGCAAGAATATTGGTTATGTGAAGAGTGTGAGTTCATGGACTAATAAAAATCAGCTTTTATCAGACCCCACCCTGTGCACAGTGGCTCTATGTGGCATGCAGAAGGAACAGTTCTTTGACATGCTGATTCTGTACATACGTCACTGAATTTCTGCTTGCATCTAAATGCACATTGGAAAGAATTAACCTTTTAGTTTGAAGCATATTTTTTTGCCATTCTAACAGGAGACTGAAGTGGTGAAACCCTACAGCTTTCAGAGATTTCAGAAGGGACACCGTGACTGAACGTGCCTGGTTAAGCAATTATTTGCCTATCCAAGCAACTCAGACCTCCTCGTGGTCAGTTGGTGAGAACACTGCCTGCAATATCAGACTTCAGTAACTGATAAACACACAAATAACTCAATTGCTGGAGGATATGTAAGTGTCTTGGGCACTCACAGGCACTAATGTGACTCCTGCACAGAGCTCTCCAGTTCTTGTGTGCTCAGGTCTGGGTTTCCCAACAGAGGCTTGCTGTTTGCTTCCTGCACCCTGGAGGGAAGTTGTCACCTGAGGAAAACCTCTCTGAACTACAGTAAGTAGCAGTAGGGAAATACCTTACATCAGAGGCTGCAGCTGCCACATCATTATGCTCTCTAACTGCATGAGCCAGATGTCTTTGCTTGCATGGCTGATGCCCAGGGTCTCTTATATTCTCCTATATACTCTTAGAGTCTCTCCCCTTTTCTTTCTTACATTCTCTCCTCTTCTCTTATATTCTCCTATATTCTCTTATATTTCGGGCCTCTTACCTTTTCTTCTCTTATATTCCCTTCCCTTCTATTGCATTTTCTTCTCTTACATCTTTTCTCTTACATTTTCTTCTCTACTATTATAATCTCTTAAATTATCTTCTCTCAGTATTCTCTGATATTTGCTTCCCCTCTATTCTCTTTCTCTTCGATTCTCTTCTCCACTCTTATAACCTCTTACATTCTCTTCTCTTAGATTCTCTTAGAATTTCTTAGATTCTCATCTCTTGTATTCCCTTAAATGCTCCTCTCTTAGAATCTCTTAGAATAGCTTAGAATGCCTTAGAATCTCTTCTCTTCTCTTGTATTCTCCTCCTCTCCTCTTCTCTTTGATTCTCTTCTTTTAGAATCTCTTAGACTCTTTTAGAATCTCTCTTCTCTTGTAATCTCTCTTCTCTTGTAATCTCTCTTCTCTTTTCTTGATTCTCTTGGATTCTCTTAGATTCTCTTCTCTTGTATTCTCTTACGTTCTCTTATCTTATATTCTCTTAAAATATCTAAAATCTCTTGGAATCTTTAGAATCACTTGGAATCTCTTGCAGTCTCTTCTCTTGTATTCTCTGGTGGGCTTCCACCCTGCCACAGCAAGGATGGTCTTCCAGATTTGTGGAGCAGTGCCAGGGCCCTGCAGATCCAACCTTCCTGGGGCTCAGATGCCGCAGACAGCAGCAGGGCCTGGGGCAGCATTTGGGCTGTGCTGGGTTTCTACTTCGTATTCAGTGTGACTACAACTGGAAGGAGCCTGGTGGGGAGGTGACCTGCACTGCGGGAGGCTGATTTCCATGCAGGACGCTCTTCCTCATGGCACGTGGTAGAGGTGGGGAGGTCATGCACTTGCCCTTTGTCTCTGGCTGCTTACACACAAGAGCTCTGTACTCACAGGGGAGACCAGAGGCTCACAACAGTCACTGGCACTGCAGCAGAGCTAGAGCTGCTTCCTATGAAGCAGCTTCTGGCTACCGGTGGCTGAAGGCAGTTGTTTTCAGAGGACCCAGAGAGAACATGTTATGGGAATACAGCTCCTTCAGACACTTGAAAAGGCAGCTTAGTACAGAGGTTCATTACTCTACTGAGAGAGTAAAAACCAACTGTTGTGGTTTAAGCCCCCCACCCACGCAGTTTTACTCACTCACTCACTCCCCCTCTTTCTTCCCCCAGTCCCGGGGGGATGGGGAGGAGAATTAAAAGAATCCAGCTCGCACAGGTTGAGATAAGAACAGTTCAGTAACTAAGGTATAACACAAATCACTGCTGCTACCACCAGTAATAATACAAGAGAAATACAAGGAAAGAGAATACAACTGCTCACCAAGCCCGACCCAGCCAGTGCACCCCCCAGCAGCGAACCCCCCACTACCAAAAACCTGACCATGCCGTGCACCCCCAGTCCACCACCAACACCCTTCCAGGTCTCTGCTCCCCGTGTTCACATCCTGGACATGATGTGCTGTGGTATGGAATAACCTCTTTGGTCAGTTTGGGTCAGGTGTCCTGTCTCTGCTTCCTCCCAGCTCCCCCTCCTCCCTGGCAGAGCATGAGGACTCAGAAAGTCCTTGGCCAGACCAAAACATTACCAAGCAGTAACTGAAAACACTGCTGTTATCAGCGCTGTTCCCAGGCAGGAAATTTAAAACACAGTGCTGCACCAGCTACCAAGAAGGAGAAAAAGTGACTGCTGCTGCTGAACCCATGACACCAACCCAACCCTGATTCAAGTCTGGCAGTCCCATCTGGAGTATATTGACTAAACCTTCTGCTTCATGCGTAACACCTTGGAGTCAACCGCTCAAGAAAATAGAAGCTACAGTTGAACTGAGTTCTTGAGCTTGCTACAAAAACATACTGTTGTTTCAAGAGTCTGACTTATAAAGGTGGGGAGACAGACTGAAATAAGAGTTTCCTCATTAATCCAGGGTGTGCTATGCTATCTGGTATGTGGGCTTGCCACACGACCAAGTCAGGCTGATTTTCTGTGCTTGACTACATTCTGGAGAAGATCCATATGATTATTCAGAAACGGGGCAGGCATGAAGGAATCAAAACTGAGCTTTTTTAAGGGGTTTAATTTAGTTCTCTTAAAGACCTAAAGCTGCTGTAGCTGCTGCGAGAGCTACTCTTACTTGTGTATGCAATGCACTCATTGGAACAGCGTGGCAGTATGCGCATTCCAAATGTATTTCACTTTGATGTAATGTGAGGAAGAGAAATGTTTCATTGCTCGTGTTAATCTAATTATGTAAACCGAAGTACTTGTCCCTGATAAATGCGAACTGTTTAAAATGTCCAAGTAATCGGTGGAGCTGTATAGTTCTCTGACTCACATTTGAAATATGGGATTACATTTAAGGGTTTTTTAAAGAAATCTTTCTATTCCTAGATGTTGCATTTTAAATCCCTGATTTATTTTGTGTCTAACGTTGTTTCCTATGTAATTTATGGTCTGTTTTCTGAATGGAAGTTATGCACACCTCAGAACTGAAGGTTGGATACTTGTTCCATGTCATTTTTGTAAATACATCACTTAGGGGATGTTGGGAGGTTTTGATTGTTACTGATTACACTCATACCAGTGCAACCCCTCCTGTGGACACAGTTAGATGAGCATGAAGTGCCTTGTGCAGGCATAGCTTTGTTCACATTTATAGGAATAAACTATACCGGTCTAAGCATTTTCACAGGAATAACTATCTTCTCCAAGGGTTTGGTCTACTGAGACAGCTTCATTGATCTAACAGCTCACTGCCCCCAAAAAGGGGCCTTTTATTCCTCCTCCTATGCTCCCTATTCCCGCCAATATGTTCCAGCTTCTTCTCTTGTACTTTTACTGGTCTGGTGCTGGTCTGGATCCCTCCACAGGACAAATCAACATGTGAATCCAGCAGGAAAACTAAGCTGGTTTGAGAAAGGGACTCATTTTCTGCTTGATGAGCTCTCCAAAGGATTGGATGGACATGAGGGTGGGAGAAGCAAAGAAGCAGGACTCTGCAGCCAGCGTCTGGACAAGGAGAAGGCGGGACGAGTCACTTTGGAGGTGCTGAGCTGCAAGGTCAGCCCCATCATCTTGCCGAGCTATGTTCTTGGAAAGCTGTGCTGCTTTATCTTCCTCAGGGTTGGGCAGCATGGCTTCTGTGGTCAGACAGCCCTCAGGCTTGCAGTGAATGATAAACTATCACATTACTGTTAATTGCTTCAAGTTAATGAAACAAACTCAGGCAGCCGCACTGCTGACTTTTCTAAGCTTCTTCCTGTCTGGCCTGTGGGGCGCATTTTCCAAACCCGTATTGCAGTATTTTAGAGGTATGCCAGCTCAGAGAAGATTGTTGCCTAACTCTGTACGACATCCAGGAAAATATGTACAAGTGCCATATTTACTCAGTGATTCATTTACTGCTCATATGTATATTCACATGAAACAGACGAGACTCTTCTGTGACCTGTAGTATTTGACTTAGGGCATTTTGTGGATGGTACTTTAGTCATGGTTTATACATAAGCAGAGAGTTTATGCAACTACATACATTAAGCAGGTGCCTAACAAGGGCAATTCCAGGATATAAGCAAGGCATTTTACATTATTGCGCAAAAGTAACACAAACTTTCCTTGGTAATGGAAGTAGAGACGACAAAGAGTGCATCAGAAATAAGAAGACAACCTTAATAATACATTAAGCCTGAAAAGCAAATCTGCTTTGTGATCAGAATGCACCTCCCCTTCTGTCAGAGTTAGGATGGGTACTTGTGCATCCAGCCAGCCCAACAACTAATGCAGATTCTGATTGGAAAGCTCCTGCTTCAAGTCTCATGTCACATTTCTAGCACTTCGAACAATTTATGTGCTTAAGTGGTGATGAATCCTGTAAGAATGCCAAGGAAAACCTTTGGAATTTGACCAAGTGAACAAACTCCTTAATTCTGTAGCAAGAATCTTGCTCTGATAGACCTGTGTAGTGTTACGCTGCAATACACTACACCCAGAAGAAATGGAAATAAAATGCTCTTTTGTAATAATGAACATTGTCAGGCTGCAGTGTGATTATTTGTTTGGGGAGCATTTTGTTTGTGGATTACCTGAAGATCAGATATAACCATCTTTTGGGTTTGATCCCTTGGGAAGGGAAGTCAAGAAAATATACTTGAAACAAGATCATGAGACTTGACAGAAGTTACAGCTGCATAGTCTCGCTTTCTGTGCTCCAGCAGCCAGAAAAGAAGCTGTCCCAGTGGAAGCAGCTCCCCTGCTCGGACCCCTGTTTTGTGCCAGGGCTCGTGAGGGATGCCTTACTCTGCACTGCTAAGCGAATTCACGCTGTTAGCCCTTGCATCTGACATAACCCCCTATAAATCTGACCAAAGGCGATGGGCTTGTGCTGCCTGCATCTGGCACAAGAATTGTTCTTCATTTCCCTGTATGTTTAAGTTGGAAGCTATAGTATTTACAGTATAGTTATTATTATATTATATTAATATATTATATTAATTACAGTACAGTTTGGGGGTTTTATACCAAGACAACGCTGTCCTGATGAGACAGAGCAATGCTCCTCTCTGGTCACCGCGTTCCCAAGCAGAGGAGGGGAGCAATAAGCACAGCAGCCTGAGGCAGCTTTCCCTCTGGATGAGCCCTGTCAGGGGGCTGGCACCAGGGACACGCCGCCCCCGGGGGCATGGGAGGCTTCAGGGAGGAGCAGGGGGAGCCATGCTCTCTGCGCCTGCTCTTAGCCTCCAGGATGCTCCCTGCGGAGATGCAGAGGGCTGGGAAAGCTGGGCCACCCCTCGCAGCCCCGCTCCTTCCCACCCGCCCTGCAGCAGATACCATAGGGATGGAGGCGCAGGCAACACTGCCGCGGAAACCCCTGGGGCAATGAGAACACAGAGCTGGAGCAGATGTGTCCTGTTTATGGAGTGGATTGGATGCTGGAGAGGGACTCTTCATCAGGGACTAGCAACAGGACAAGGGGTGATGGGTTAAAACTGAAACAGGGGAAGTTCAGGTTAGATATAAGGAAGAAGTTTTTTACTGTGAGGGTGGTGAGGCACTGGAATAGGTTGCCCAGAGAAGATGTGGCTGCTCCATCCCTGGCAGTGTTCAAGGCTGGGTTGGACAGAGCCTTGGGCAACATGGTCTAGTGAGAGGTGTCCCTGCCCGCAGCAGGGGGTTGGAACTGGATGATCTTAAGGTTCTTTCCAAGCCAAACCATTCTATGATTCTAAGAGTGTGCTGGTGGCAGGAGGAGATCATGGCCCCAGTAAGCTGAGCTCCAAACCTGTCAGATTCCCGAATGTGTGTGCTGGGGAGCAGGAGTTAACTGAAGCAGGCAAGATGTCCTGAGAAATCCCCTGCCCTGGAGGGCTCTGAGTTCCAGCAGCTACATCATCTCCTTGCCAGTAAGTCAGGGCTAGGGCCAATTTGTCCTTCAAATAGTTACCTGGGAATTCCCAATGACTGTGACAGTTTGCTTGTATGACTTCATATATTGCATTTGATAATATGGGTGATGGGAAGACTGTCTGTCCTCCTTTGGAATATGTCTGTCCTCCTTTGGAACAAGGATGGGAAGCTCTGAAGATTCAGATGGAGAAGAAGCAGTTTCTGTTTCTTTTTTTCATACCAAGGGTTCAGGTCTTCCCCATTGCTGCCTCCATCCCCATGAGCCACACGGGAGCAATGGACCACAGGCAAAGGCTTGTGCTGGCAGATAATCTGTGTTTTTATCACTGTCTTGATATGAAATAAGCTGTATTGTGACTGGGCTGTGGCTGGTGGCTTTGGCTCAGGCAGGTAAATGTAGGCTGCCTGCCGGTGAACAGGCTGAAACGGGGCTGGTTCACAAGCAGAGCTTCCTCCATGTGTCCCAGGCTTAGGAAGGACTGAGTGTGCCAGAGGCTGTGCTTCCAATGAGAAAGCAAACACAAGGAGCGCAATCACCATGGCCAGTGGTGGCTTTTGGCCAGGGCCAGATTCCCAGGCGCTGGGAAGGTGTGGGATCCTAGGGCTTGGAGTGAAACACCTACATTGCAGGCAAGCTCAAACCATCCTGTTATAAAGCACAGCTTTTTCAGCCCATCCTTTCCTCTGCTACCAAGCCTTATGAAGTCGCACCTGAACTAGGGGGTGTGGGTAGCACATAGCAGCATCTTTGATGTAGCAAGGTGGCAGTGGCGTTGGGAATAGTAATGTCATAATGGTGCTTCATTCAAAACCAATGTCGACAGGCCAAACAGGACAAGGGTGGCCATTAGCTTATACTGAAGATGAACCCTAAGCTACTTCAGGTAGCTGGAACCAGACAGAGTAGGCAAGGGAATGTAGGGCTGCCACATGCACTGAGCTGACTTAGGGCTGACTTATCTGCTGTGCTTTTACATTGCCAGAGTAAGAGGGCTTCTGAGCTGTCTGCCTGATGTATTTTGTCACATAAATTTTATGGACTGTGGTTTAGTGTGAGGTGTCCCTGCCCATGGCAGGGGGGTTGGAACTAGATGATCTTAAGGTCCTTTCCAACCCTAACTATTCTATGATTGCAGGAGAAGCTGAGCGAGGTTTTAACTTCCTCTCTCCAGTTTTATTTCTGGCTCCTTCAATGGCCACTGTCTTCTGCCATCCATCTCTGGGCTTGGGTGCACCCAGAGGCACATCTGGAGTGGTTAGGGTCAGGGTTAGGGATAGGGCTGTGGTGCCAAGGGTACCAGGGCCACCCTCGCCTTGCTGCCTCCTCCACTGGTCAAGCTGCTTCCCCCAGGAAATGGGGAAAGGGAGATTATTGCTGCTGTTACAAAGCAAAGACCAGGGAAACCTCATGCAAGCAGAGTACATGAGCAGGAGCACAAAGGAAAGCCTCACACAAGCAGAGTACATGAGAAGTACATGAGCATAACCCAAACACTCAGCAAATCAGAGCACCCAAAAATGATGCCATAAAAGCAGCCCTGTATCACATCATCTTAATGGGCATGCTGAATCCACAGGCTGACAGAAGTGAGCAGCTCTGAGGTCAGATGAGGAAGTGCTGTATTTCCCTGGCTGTTCCTTGGTGCTTTTTCCTGCTTTCAGCTTCTTTTTCCTGCAAAACCAGTTCTTTAGGCAGGATTATCTTGGCTCACCCAGTGAATGCTTCACTCTGATTTGCTTCCTGCAGCAGTTCTGTGTTTGGGTCCTCTGTTAATAGACATTTCCTTTCAGCTCCCTGAGAGACTATGAGAGAACCTTGTGGGCAAAGGGGATTGACAGCTTCATCTTCCCTCAGCCACTAAGCTGGAAAGAAAAGCCTCCTGCAAAGCCTATGGTACACAGTGCTTGTAGGAAACTCAGCTTGGATGAGGCTGGGGATAGCACAGGGGTGAAACGATGCACAGAAGGACCAGGGATGCAGGTAGTAGCAGAAGGAGGACATGGCCATGGGGACCAAGGGATGCTGGGGACATCTCATGCAAGACTCTCCCTTGGTGCACAGAGAGGAAGACATCTCTGTCAGCTGCCAGAGTCACACAGGAGGAAGAAGGGGGATCTAAATAGCAAACTACAAATCAAGACCAAAGGGTTGTGCCTTCCTCCTCCTTTATTACTCAGGAAGGGCATCGGAACTGAAAGGCAGCTTGAGTTTTTTTGTGAAACAAATTGCAAGTAACCGGAGGGCTCCACGAGTCTGATCTATTTATAACACAACCAGTGGGAGGTTTCATTTGCTTATTTTCTTAACACTTGATAAAATATCTGGCAAACTGAAGTAATAAAACCACTTATGTCAAAAAATGCGTGTTTTCACTTCTTCAGCAAGATGTAAACTGCAGGCTCTGCCCACCCTGGAGACCAGCCAAGGAGAGCTGAAAACACGGAAACAAAACCTCTGTGAAAAAGCTTTGGTGCCTTATTTCCTGTCATTAAACCACAGCTGAGGGTACCCAAGAGGTCCAGCCATGCTGGTGGCCTGGCAGTGCAAGGCGCAAAGGGCATGGCCTTGGTTTGCAGGCAGCAGGTCAGCAGTGGGGTGGCTGCCACCACTTAACTGTCCTTCATCACCTCTGGGTTGCACAAAGGGACCTGTGCCCACCAGAGCACCTGCTGCAGTGCACTCCTTAGGGAATACCACCTGGGATAAAGACATGCATTTATTTATGTGCACATTTATGTGTATTTCATAGAACCACAGAATGGTTTGGGTTGGAAACAACCTTAAGATCACCCAGTTCCAACCCCTTGCCATGGGCAGGGACACCACACACTAAACCATGTCACCCAAGAGTCCATCTAACCTGGCCTTGAAATGTATATTCAAATGTATATTGAAATGTAATATTTGAAATGTATGCAGGACTTTGAGCCTTAGAAGAAAGGAAGAGGATGAGAAGGATTTGAAGAGCTATATGCTTCTACCATGCACATGAGTTGTGCGCACGTTTTCCTTCTCATACTCCACAATAAGGCTTATCAGGAACAAGGGTTTTTGCACTAAAGGTGTTGGGGGCCTTGGTGTTGGTTACTGTTCACTAGAGCAAGCTACAGGGCCAGCTGTATTGGTGCAGGTTCAGTCAGAAAGCCAAAAGGGCAGGTGTAGGACGTTGGCTTCAGATCAGTGCTGTGCTCAAATGGCTTCACAGCAGCTGGGCATCAAGCTGTCTGCCCTGTAGGGCATGGTGTGGTCCATGTACATGGGCCCTTAGTGTCTGGTGAGTCTTTCTGTGGAGGTAGTTGTGCTCTCAGGGCGAGCTTTAGGCCTCTGTCCTCTTCTAGATCTCATGTCTCTGCTGCTGGACACTCCCTGCCCCCATCTGTGGATCCCATTCACAGGCTCCTTCCTATAGCCTTTCATTGCTTTCTGCAGCCCCTGAGTCCATGCCACTGGCTGCATTGGGTATAAGGGTTTTGACTTTTGTTTGGTTTCCTATAGGGAGCTTGAGCAGAAGATGGAGGGAACAGTTATAAGCTTGTGGTGCTGTTGATGAAGAAAGTTAATATCTCCCTGGTACAGTGTGCTTTGTGTGTGTGTGCTGCAGTGCTGAGAGGCACTAATGAATGAAGGTGCATGTAACTGAGATTGAGCAGCCCTGGAGATGGGCACAGTGCCTGACTGGAGGTGAAGGGAAATTCTGTGTGTGTGTGCATTCTTTGTTGTTCATGTGTGTGCTCCCTTAGGATGGTCTTTGCTGCTGGTCTTCCTTCAACCATTGGTCCCCACCCTACCCAATGCTTTCCTTCTCAATGTCTTCCTTGGGCTGCATGACACGGGGAAGCTCAGAGAAATGCTGATGCCCTGAGGGCAGGGAGTTTTAAACCCCCTGTGTAAGTAGCTGATGGTCAAATCCTGATGAGTTGTTTGTCCATGTCCTGGCTTCTCTCATCCACCTGACATTTATACCCACACACTCTATTGGTGTTGCAGTGGCTGAAAGAGGCTTCTGGTCTGTGTCAGCTTTTATCTGCCTTTTTTTTCCTACTGTGTCTCATTACATTTGCTCACTAATTAGATTCAGATCTGAAAGGAAATATATGAGAAATTAACTGGCAAGACAGCAGCAGCTGCAGGGACTCCATGGAAGAGAAATCCATTTACTAATGGAGTTAGTGGCAATGCAAAACCTAGACATGACTGAGAATTACTTGGGCACATGTAAGTCTGGAGACAGAGAAAGGATCCAAGGAAATGGATATCTGACTGTTGAGTGGCATTTTCCTTTCTCATCTCAAGGCTGTAGATAGGCTCCGAATAGGAAGACACAGTGGCTGCAATAGTAATGCAATGGCAAAGCATGTCAGACTCACTCATGGTAGTTTGGGAGCTGCCACTAGGACCCATGCATGCTGCCAGCAGCGTCCCTAATCCCTGGGAGCACCCTGAGGCTGTATCCTGGGTGCCTGTGCTCCACCTGCCTGTGCTGTGGAGCAGGGATATGGCTGTGAGAAGCCACATAGCTGCTCTTCCTGGAAGGTCTGTGATGCAGCTCTGATGCCTCCCACCTGTAGATGTAAGAGCCCGCATCTGGTTAAGGCCAGACATCCTTTTCCTAACTGCTAGGGCAGTTCCTAAGAGCGCTATGCTTACACAGGCTATGGTGCTGTCAGCTCGGACTCCTCAGCTGCCCTCAAGCCAGCGGTTGGACTGGAGGCTTCCCACAGAGAGGTGCCAGGCACAGCCCAAGTGACAGCAGCCAGCACACAGAAAGCATGTGGCTTTATCCATCTGCTTGAGGTTCCAGTTGCTGGGCTGCAGCTCTGCACATAGCGAAGAGTGTTTCAGTAGGGAGAAATGCTGCTCTCTTCTGATGAGGTTTGTGCTTGGCCAAAGTGATAAAAACAGGTGCCTGCAGGCTATCGGGACACAGTTACACTGCCCAGCACCACCCTTTCAAGTGCTGGCAGCGTGAGGTAAAGAGACTCCTTGAATAATGTGGCTGAAAAGCAGCCCTGGATGAGCAGCTCTCCAAGCAGCCCTGCTGTAAGAACAGTCCTACACACTGTTCTTTTTATCTTGATGATTATAAAAGCATCAGCCAAGTTTTCCTTGGTGTACTGCATTTGGTTATATTCTTAGAAGAAAAAGGATGGAGTGGTGCTGTGCTCTGGAGACAATGGGATGTCCTTGGCTGCAGAATGAAATCTATTCTGTGCTCTTTCTGGCCCCTTTTCCCAGGGCAAACTCGCAGCTCAGTCATTGAGGCTCAGTGTGATGGGCTCCAGTGCTATGCATGAGACGCCAGGAGGGGAGGCACTGAGGGCTGGGCATGGGGAAACCTTCCAACTGAGCAGCTCTCCCCAGCTGGAACAGGAGTCCTAATGTGGCAGCTATCATGGCATGAGGATCCCATAAGGCACACCCGTGGTGTAAGTGTGGCCCAGGACAGTTCCCTCCCCTTCCTATGGATTCATGGAAAGTTTACTGGGACAATGGCAAGTGCAGAGGCAGCCAGGGGGTGCATTATTGACCCAAGTGTCCCAGATAATCCCAGACCATGCCAGCTTCTTACACTAGGAACTCAAATACAGGAACCTGCAGAGGTTTTTAGAACATCCTCAGCCTTCCCTCCACCCTATGTGCTGGATTTGCTCATGGTTCAGCAAAGGGTGCCCAGGATTACCCTTGCCTTGCCAGGCTATGTAGCATCAGGGTTGACTTGGGGGGTCTGCTCAGGGACAAGGTGTAACTCCAGAGCAACAGTTTTGGGATCTGGAAAGGACTCTTTGAAATGAGAAGGTTGTGGGACATCATGGGCTTTGGGAACACAGTGAGGAAGCAAAGATGGTCAGGAATGAGCTGGACTCCTGCAGGCAGGAGTGAAATAGATGAGGTGATGGGAGCCAGATCAAGTGATTGGAGTTGCTGTGTTTATGGGTTTGTTTTGCTTTATGAATGGCAAATAGTGGGTTTGGGTTTTTTCCTTTGCCCTGTTGCTGCTGGACACTGGGAATGACTTTCTTCAGCCTTTTGAGATGCTCGGCTGTGAGGAGAGCAAGCACAGAAAAGTCCTTCTGATGGAGTTTTCTGGGACACTACAAGGGAAAAAGAGGCTAATGGGAATTGTCTGTAAATGGCAGGGAATGAGGTCTAGTGGACAGTTCTTTTTTAGATGCATTACTGCAAGCCTTTATTAGAAAAGGCATATGGAAAAGGGGTAGTTAAGATTGCAGCACAGTGCAGTTACCTACATCTATAAAGAAAGGGTCAGATGTCTTAAATGTGATTAAAGAACAGAGAGGTCAGACCTGTTTCACAGTGACTTTGGACTACGCAAAGAGAGATTGGACTCCAGGCATCAGTAGGGGGATACAGATAATGCAGCAGGAGCGAAAGAAAGATGTCCAGGAGTCTTTAAAGAATAGAAAAAGGAATTTAAAGCAGACACCTTGGAATGTAATATGGAAAACGGGCTAGTGGGAAAAGGGAACAGTAGTGCAAATATTAGCAGACTCCCAAGTCTTTAAAAGTGATGGTTCAGCTGTGTGATGAGCAGCTACTTTCTCTGAAAAACAGGGAAAATACTAAATCAAAGGAAAAGGAAGATGTATGTACATATGTATGCACTTTGAAAGCCTCCTGCTGAATTATAAATACCTTTGAATCAGAAAACCTAGGGCCTGTCAGTGGTTCCTATCGAAGTCTGAACATGCAGTTTTCACTTGTTCACAGCACAGCCTGTGCGTGCCATCACATTAAAACCAGAGAGGAGGAGGAAAGACACAGAAACATCCTGTAGGTAAAACCAACACAACACAAATCTGACAGCCTGAGTAATTATTAAAGAGGATCTCAGCATGGGTAGGCCTAGTAGAGCAGACTCCTTCGAGGAACTGCCTTTTATTACACAGCACTCAATAGATGAATTGCGAGAGGTAAGGTTCTTCCTGCCTTTGGAAATGTAGGGGGGTTGAAGATGTGAAGTCTTATCTACAACAGGGTAGATGTAAGCGTGCAGCAGCTGTCCCAGTGCAGTATAGGTGCTGTGATGGGGCACTGGCGCTGTGCTGGCAGAATGCAATCCTATGGACATTACTGCTGGCAATACTTGAGGTGGGGGCACCTGACCCTGAGGAACAGTGTGTTGGGGGACTAGCAAAGCACCCCGAAGCTGTGTGTTTGGGGTGGGTGGTAGGGCAGTGATAACTCTGGGTGCATCATCAACCTTGACACAAGCAGCAGGAGAGAGAGTGTAAAGAATCAGCCTGTCATGTAGAATGTGTGTGAATGGATGAGATGTGCTGGGTGGCTTTCCCATCCACACACAGAACTTGCCAGCAACTGCTGTTTAGGGACCCAGTAGGGATGTCAGGTTTGCTTTTGCTGCCATGGTAGAGGATGCAGGATGGGAAGTGGTCCCACCCATCCATAAAGCCTCTGCTTATTGTCGCAATGATTCCTGATGTCCTGGCCCAGCCCCAGGAAGGTGCCCTCCTCCCTGGCTGGGGCAGGTGGGACACATCCTGCTTGCTGGATCCTGCCCTGCCACCCCAGGAAGCTCCCATGGCTCCACGACCTGGAGGGCCAAGACACTGAGATTCTCTCCTGAACTGCAGGCAGCAAGGAAAAGCTTCTGGCAGGAACTGTGTGTCAGAACCTCGGGTCATGGCTGTTGTCTGTAATGCAGGGAGGAAAACCATGACAGGAGCTGAGTCAGGGTGCATGGAGCAGCAGGGGTGTACCGAGTCTGCAGCCTGAGGAGCACAGAGGAAGGAAGAAGAGCTGCAAGGTGAAGGTGGAGGAGGAAGCAGCTCTGACCAAAACAGTGACCTGGGCTCTCAAATCACTGAATTTGCAAGAAGACTTGGAGTGTGATTGGGCAGCCAGCAGAGAACAGGAGGAATTCTAATGTGAGCCCAATGGGAAACTGGAAGCGTTTCACCAGCAGCAAAGCTTTCTGGAAGGAGAAAAAGGACGGCACTGTCTGAGAAAACAACTTTGCTCTTGCCCAGTTTGACCTCAGAGGCCTTCCAAAGCACTGAATGGAATCTGGTTGAACCAGAGCCAGCAGAAAGTCTCTCAGCTGGATAATGTACAGGAGCAGATCCAGAGGGCAAACCTCAACATGTGGCCAAGGCAGGCAGAGACAGTTATACTGCCTTGGAAGTGCAAGGGACAAAGCAGTTGTCCCCTAACTCTGTGGATGCTCCTCCTATGTTACTAAGGCTGTTCAGCTTCAGTAAGTGGGAGCTGTGTCATTCAGTAATTACACATCATTATTACATATAGTCATATTATATGGGCATCTTTTATTACATACAATTATATCGTATGGGCAACTTCTATTCGTTTTCATTGCTGCTAAGAAGAAACTAGTGTGAGGTGAAACCATTGATACAGAGAGATGTATGGCTTTTCAGCAGCAGTGCTTGGAAATCAGATTAGAGCTCTACAAAGGAAAAACCCACTTGCTCTGAAGAGTGTGTGTTTGTTGGTAATTCCCAGGAAGGTCTGGAGACAAAGCATCTGAATGACTGGAAGGATCCACAGAACGCTCATGCTGCAGCACTCCTTCAGAGCTCTACAGTTTACTGGTGCATCAGCTGCAGATTCCCATCTATTTACCTTGTCTTTATGGATGTAAGGAGCAAGCTAAACCCAGTTAATGTGTATTGAATCCAGGTAACATCAGGTTCAGAGTTACCTGGCTTAAAGCAGTACCTTGAGGCCAGATTTCTTGTGTCCCCTGCTAGCACAATTGTGCTGGTCAGAGCAAAGGCCTTTGCTGAAGCCTGTGCTGCCATCAGCCCCTTGCATGAGGAGGGGAGCTGACAAGTTGATGGGAATCTGGGGGGAAGTTGGGGCTTGTTTTCCCAGGCTGGTTGCTGGGGAAAGTCTGGTTATGTGTGTCCAGTGGAGGCTGCTTGTGCTGCTCCCTTTACAGACAGCACCCGGTGATACTGATGCTGGAGCCTTGTGCAATCCCAAAGAAGACATCCAGAAGTACAGGATGTACTGTCACTGATAGACAGAAGATATAGCTGAGGTGGGTGACAGCCCAGGCACAGCAATGCCCTTGGGGAGACCAGGCCAGCAGCACAGAGTGTTGTTAATAAAACACCATGGTAAAAAGCTGTAGGTAGGCAGTGCTTCATCCCCAAATGCTCCTGCTAAGCAGGTGAATGCTGCCTCTTGGATCCTTCACACAGCACCAGAGCAGGTAACGCTGCTGAGTCACAGCAAACCTGCCTTTGATAGCACCCAGCTTTCGCCCGGCGCTTGGGAAGGCATCCGTGCGGAGAGATGCTATAGAGAACACGGGATCCAGGAGCTGTAGCTCACTGGGAGAGGACAGCAGCCCCAGCAGTGGCTGGTGCCGCAGTGTCACCTGCTGTCGGAGACCGGCAGTGCCACCGCTCGGCTCAGCGCCTCGTTTGTAACCCCTTTGCCACAGACCGGGACCAGTTTGGTCCGCTCCCCCCTGCAGATGCTGTGGGTTTCAGGCTGGGTTGCCAATCGAATTCCTTGGTTTCAGTGGGAGTTTTGCCTGCCTGTGGATCTGAGCCATTAACTGAAGGGACAAATGGATGCAGAAAAACCTTATTCCCACACACACTTGGTGGATGGCAACAGATCATTGGGATGCCTTGCATGGAGGCTTGATCCACATCAGAGAGCAGTTGTAGCTTGAGAAGTGTTTGCTTCCAAAGCACCTTTGAAGTATCTCTGCAGTGATAATCAAAGCAAACATTTCTCCTTTGCAGTTTTTACTTTCACAACATAAGAAGGACATGGAGCTGATGGAACAAGTCCAGAGGAGGCAGTGAGGATGATCAGGTGCTGGAGCACCTCCCATATGAAGACAGCCTGAGAAAGTTGAGGCTGTTCAGCCTGGAGAAGAGAAAGAAGGCTGTGTGGAGACCTCAGAGCAGCTTCCAGGGTCTGAAGGCAGGCTACAAGGATGCCGGAGAGGGACTCTTCATCAGGGACTAACGACAGGACAAGGTGTAACGGGTTCAAACTTAAACAGGGGAAGTTTAAATTGGATATGAGGAAGAAATTCTTTACTGTGAGGGTGGTGAAGCACTGAAACAGGTTGCCCAAAGAAGTAGTAAATGCTCCATCCCTGGGAGTGTTCAAGGCCGGATTGGACGAGGCTTGGAGAAACTTAGTCTAGCATGAGGCATCCCTGCCCATGGAAGGGGGTTGGAACTGGATGATCTTAAGGTCCTTTCCAACCTAATCCATCCTGTGATTCTGTTTATTCCAGTTCTGCTGGTAGAGTGGCCTTATGAAAAAATAACACTTTCTTATGGCTAGGATAAAGCAGTGGTTTTATAATAACTATTGGAAGATATCAATCAAAGGCTGCAGTTATCTCTGACCTGTTTCAGAGCACAACAGAAAGGCTCTTGCTGGTTCTCTTTGCTCTTCCAGCAAAGTTATCTATAACCCAGTCCTGAGCCTGCCTAGTTCAGGCTGCTCCCTGTAACAGTGGCCAGTCCCAACCATTGTATTGCCATGTGGCCATGACTGGGGTGTTCAACTTTGCTTGGTCTTCCTTTGCAGGGCTGTTAAAACCAGAAGATAGTGTCAGGTGAGCAGGACAAAGCTGGGAATGCAAGACGTGGCACAATCAAAGCCAATGAGCAAAGCAGCAGGGCACTTGCTTATCCCTGTGCCCTGGGAACATCACTAGCACAGATGATGGATGGGGAGGCGGTGCTGGTGAGCCTGGGATGTGCTGAGGGTGCCAGGCTGGATGACCACACTGCCTCCTGGGTGCTGTGAAGGAAGGTGGGATGCTGGGTAGGTAAAGAACATATTAGTGGGCATCTTCCAAAGACCAAGTTAATTTTCTTTAAGGCTCTGGTCTCTCTTTTCTGCTAAGGCATATGGAAATTGACAGCATTGTGTCCTGCAGCCATGTGGATGTTGGTTTTGTTGATGTAACTAAGGATTTAAGTGTGTAGCTCCCTGTAATGTGATCTGATAGGACATCTTCAATTTGCCAACGTAGACAAGTTTCTTTGATTGCTTTGTGCCTAGTACAGTTGGAAAGATATTCATAACACAATGATGGGAAGAAAGGGAAGCCTGCATTTCCCTTTGGTGCTCCCCATGTGATCTGTCTGGATTGTGTACCCATGCAGGTTTCTGTGGTTCTTTTGTATACAGCTACCCATTGAATGAAGTAAGAGTCTCCTGTTTTCTTGAAATAAAAGGAGCTATTCTTTCAGAGCACTAGGTTTTACAGGTTAGTAATAGAAGAACTGTGTTTTTAAAGGTAGAGCTTCTGCAAATGCAGCTCATAAACAACATTGTCATGGTCTGCGCCACTTCCACGGAGGTTGTGAAAGTCATTGCTGTTGACTTATATCTTGCTGTTGACAATATCCTGCTTCACCTCCCATTGCTTTCCCAGCAATGAAGAGGTCCCTCATGGTCCTATGTCACATCAGCAGACCCTTCTGGCTGTGGAACCCTGCCCTTTGTGAAGCTGTGCCAGGCACTGCTTTATCAAAAAGGTGCAGTAAAATGCTGCATCTTACCTTAAAATTCTTAAAGACAGAAAGCTAATTCATAAGCATTGGCCTGCAGGTGTCAACATATAAACTTGCCGTGTAGATGGGAGAGCTCAGTCCTTTCCACTGGCTGCATTCAGAGATTTCCAAGTCCTGCATCAGCATTTTGTAAAGCCTGCACACACTTGAATGGGAACAGGAAGAGAACACCCACCAACTCAGATAAAAGGACTAGGGAAAATATCTTGGAAGAGCAGAGTGGAGATCCAGGAAATGTGTGTGATCCATTCTGGCTTTTCCATGCGCTGCCAACCATGCTATCTTGGAGAAGTCCTAAAACTGCATCAAGCAAAGACACGGCTGTGGTGTCCAAACCAGGCGATACCTGGTGGGTTGGCATCCCAGAAGTCCATGTAGCGCTACATATGCTGCACTTCAGCAGCACAGTTTGGATTTGAGACAAACAATAATCCAGCCAAGGGCCTGCTCCTGAGAACACAAAGAGCTTCTCTATGGGTATGGCTGCTTGTAGCTCTTTTCCAAATGGTCCAGCTCTGGGAAAGGAAAATGTAAGGGTCTCACACCAATATGAGCTCAGGAATTCGGGGATTTTGCTGTATTTAATGGCTCTGCTAATTGAGTTGAGTGGAAAGACCATCACCCCTCTGCTTCTACTGCTCTTGTTCTCTCCAGGCCCAAAAAGGAGGTGAGGGCACAGCCCACCTCCTGTGTAAAGGCAAGCGAAAAGGGGAGGAGACCACTCTCCTGCTTGTTTCACACGGCCATGCGACCAGCAGTGTGGAGCTCACCTGTATCTTCGTGTCTTTCCCCCTCCATAAACCCAGCAAATAAGCCAGTATTTCTGAGCCACTTTCTGCTCATTCAGATTTAGGAACTCCACACAAGAGATAACACAAGAAGAGTGAAATGGGGTTGAATTTAAGGGTTTTTCGGCTTCCCCCATTCCCAGGTTGCTCAAGCTGGGACTTCATCCTAGAGCATTACTTACTTAGCCAGGCAGAGCAGAGATCAGCTCTTCCTTCCTGTTCAAGCAGCCCTGGGGAAACTGATTGTACTTTGTTTGGAAGAATAAATAGCAACCCACATCATGGGCAGCTCGTTCCTACTGTCATCACCCATCTCCATCTGTCAACTGCTTTTGCTGCCTCCTATGTGTTGGCAAAGACACTCAAGCCAATGGTCCTTTGGGAGATGCAGAGACAATAGAAGGAAACACTTGCCTGATGTCTGATGTTACTGCAAAGGGCTGGGCAGTGCACATAGAAATATTGGAATTAGGATGGAAAATGGCAGGGATTAGACCCGTGCTTTTAAGGACCTATCTGCTCCTTTGGCGCATGCTCCAGTTCTGCTTGGAGTCAGCCTTTCTGAGCAAATTCCCACCCCTAAAGCTGAAGGGGTTTTGGGCTCAGGTAGGGCAGGGTACCAGTCGCTGATGCGGTATATGTGAAGGTTACATCTCTGAAAAGTATTGTGATGGACCACCATTAGCACAGGAAGCCTACAGAATGTTCCATGGTCAGTGGGTGTAAATTGGAAAAGTCAGCCTGTTTTCAGTGCATTTACTGTAGATTTAGTAATTGTTATATGTATTCAGAATTACCAGTCAGTCATCCAAGCAAAGGGGTTTGCAACGGAACCAACTGCAGATGAGGAGGACAAGGTATGAAAGGACCAGCCAGAGCTTACATCCCAGCAGCAACAAGCACGGGTTTACACGAGTTAGAAGTGTGGGTACGTGTCTCTCGCTCTCTGTTGCACTGATTTGAATTTGTTTTGCAGAGGAATGCATACAGGATAGGTCTGTGTGGCTGTTTGTGAAGAGGAAAGACAGAAGAACTAGTTGATAACATGATAACAAGGCACAAACATGCTGGAATGGGAGTGTAAGGACAGACTAAAGATGTGCTCAACAACAGGTATTCAGACTGTGAAGAAGAAATTCTGCGCAGCTGAGACAAGCTGTTCTATACAGGGGTGCTGAGAGAGAAAAAGGCAGCAGAGAAAGAGGTATTTTTCCAGAGGTTTGGAACTAAAAGAGAAATATGACATAGGGAAAGCCAGGACTATAGTGCTGCCAGTATCTTCACATCTGGTATTTGGAAACTAGACGGATACCAGTTGTATCCAGGATGCTTTTCAAACTGGAGAGGGAGGATACACAGCTGGAAACTTGGAGTTCATATACATGGATAACAGGACAACGCAAGTGTACAAGAAGCACCTAAAAGAACACTGCAGACAGGCTTAAGAAAGACTTGGTAATGTGCTGATCTCGGGTCCAGAGGTGCCACTATGAAATAATGAAGTGCAGTCTCACTTTTGCTGACTTGAGAACACA
Organism: Myiopsitta monachus; assembly: GCA_017639245.1. Classification (NCBI taxonomy): domain Eukaryota; kingdom Metazoa; phylum Chordata; class Aves; order Psittaciformes; family Psittacidae; genus Myiopsitta; species Myiopsitta monachus. The sequence goes on along the minus strand of CM029923.1, from coordinate 9,496,955 downwards.
CATGCAAACTACTCCAGGCTGTATTAACAAGCACGTGTGGACCTGAGACTCCAGCAATGCATAACACATACCAAGCTAGCAGCCAAATAGGCTCAAGGGTGGCGGGGCTGGGGGAAGACTCCAGGGCACATTCAGCTGTGAGACCTTCTTGTTGTAAAACAAGATGAGCAAAATGGGGAAGCACGAGCAAACTGTTAGCATTTTGCTGAGTTCTCGGATCCGAGCCTGCTAAATTAATGTTTTAAGTAAAATAGCAAGATTTTATAATATGTTTCCAACTAGTCATTTGTCAGCTTTCCACAGATGGTCTGAAGTATGTACGAAAATAGAATACAAGTAGAAAATTCCTTGTCTAACTTGGAGCATCCTTACGTGCTCTCTCACATGCACACCTTCTGCAAGTCCCGCAGCACGTCTAAATGTAATGATTTCTTCACCAGTGGTGGTGACACAAGGCTGAAGAGGAAGAAGAAGAAACCAAACAAGAAAGAGTGGTGTTCCCAGTAAGAAAATGGAGTGTGAAAATGCAAGGGACTTGCAAGGAAAAGAAGGGATCACTGAAGGTGGTGGTAGCAGCACTCAGCATATCTAGGAAGGGGTAGAGGTTGGCTGAGGCATAAGATGGGGAGACAGCCATTGGGAGTGAGGACCAGCACAGCTATAGACAGCTGAAGCCCTCTAGGCAGATGATATGGTTTCTAGAAGGAGACCCAGGAGAGATCTGTGCCCTTCACATGGGAAGAAGGAGAGGGTGTGGGTGCTGGAGACTCTCAGGTTGACTGGGCAGGGCACAAGGAAGTGTGCCTGGGGTGGGGATAGAGGGAAGACACTGGGGTCGTGATCCAGGGGACTATGTGGAAAGGGAGAAGGTGGCAGAGAGGAAAAGTGACTCCTAGAGAAGGAATAGGACTTCAAACAGGAATTTGCAGTCAATGGCATCAAAATTGGCAAGACAGCCAGGGGAATGGGGATGGAGGAGTGAGATGCTGTGAAACTTGATGGCATGAGCACAGGTAATAAAGGTGTAGTGCTAGGGTGAAGGTGGAATTGGCTGTGGTGCTGGCTGGAATTTCCCATTCAGAAGACAAGAAAGAAGAAAGGTGGGTCAGGGAGGGATTTGGGGATGAGAGATTATAATGTGCTTACCTTGGAGGGCTTGATGAAGGACCCTGGAGAAAAGTGAAGATTCCAAGGGGTAAAAGGTGGAGTAAGGCTAGAGATACAAGCTACTATGAAGTGAGAGGAGATTCTGTTTCTAGGGTGTTGGATAGACAGAGAGCAGAGAGTGAGAAATGCTGTTGACTATATAAGAATCAGAGAGAGCGCAAGAGAGAAGCAAGCCTGGCTCAGACCTCAGAGAACCTGGCACAGGGGTAGAAGAAAGAGGAGGACTGTGTGAAGGAGTAGCCTGATGTAGTGGGCAGCGGGTCTAAGGGGAAAGAAACTGGAGGAGAAGGAACTGAGGGAGAGGGTGGAGCAAGAGGCACAGGTAAGAGCACACGAGGTGTGAGTAGCAAGGAGGTGAAGAGGAAAGAAAGGGTACAGTAGTGCAAACAAGGCTTTTTGTGGCTCAGGAGTGCAAAGGAGAAGGGGATATGGGAGTCAGAGAGCAGAGCTAGCGTGAAGGTGGAAAAGGATGGAGACATGAAAATGTTCCAAGGTGGGAGGGAGTGGGAGAGACAAATGAATAGGCTAATTATACCTAATGCAATAATTAGCTGCCACACCAGTAATCTGATTGTCACCCAAACTGAGAGGATGAGGAGGGAGCTGGTGACTGAGGAGGTGCAAGTAGAGATGGGTGAGCACACTGGGCACAGCAGATGCTGGGGCTGCAGTTCCTATGGCAACATGTGCAGGTGAGTGAGAGCAACAAGTGTGCAAATGTGGTGGTGTGAGCAAGGCACAGCTTGGCATGTTCCCATGTTGTGCTCCTCTGGGTGGGAGCAGAGCCAGGCACCATCCCGGGGTACCAAGATGCTGCCACTGTGCAAACCAGCACAAGACACAGGCATGTTTTGAGGCCAGGCCCCTTCACTGCTGAAAAATGGATTTCTTGTGCTCTTTCTCCTCAATCCTGGCATCCAGAAGCCCAGCATAGTGAGAGCTGCTGAGCATCTTGTCAACAGCGTGTGTGTGCTGTACGGCGAGGAGGTAGCTCTGCAGCTCAATACCCCTGGAGAGGGCAAGCGGACAGCGAGCATCCATCCCTCCGGCAGGTCACTCATGCCCATGCACCATCTCCAGTGCCCTGCTGCAGTGGCACATCCCTCCAGGCACCTACACTATGTAGCTGTCTTCCAGTGCAGAGCCATAGTATACTTACAGAAGGCAGAAATAGTACCCTGTTCCTGCCTCCTGTAAGTATTTCACAGGCTAGGGCCTTATTCTTCACTCCTCAGTCATTTTTGCAGATTTCCCCCTTCCTCTCCCACTGTATCTCCTGCTAAATAGCTGGAAGCAGAGCACAAAAGCCAGCTTTTCTGTGCAGAGAAGCAATGTTTCCTAAATCACCGACGCTCCCAACAGAAAGGATATCCCTACAGGCTGCTGAGCAAGGATGCTGTTCTTTTTGCCTTCAGGAGGCAACTCGGCCTTGCTCAGGCACCCCAGAGCAGCTCTCAAGTATCAATCACTCAAGCATGAGGCGATGCTTGGGGGCTCCGCTGGGTTTAGAGCAGCGTTTCCAAGCGCAGCTGCATCCAGCAGCAGAGGGAGCTCTGGGAGAGGAAGAGGAGCATAAGAAGCCCTGGGAAGGATGGAGGCAGGCACGGGTCGGCAGGGCAACTGCAGGTAGCTTTGCTACGCCATGTAGGGACCTTTCAAACAGTGTAAAGGAATGAGAAAAAAGGGGGCCTGAGGGAGGGAGAAGTGATTGGAAAGCAACGAGCACGGAAACAAAATGCCAGAAGGACTTTAGGTATATAAAGACATACAACAGGCAAGCAAAAGAAGTGTCTGGGTCCTCTTTCTTTTGCAAGACTTCTGCTAACTTCAGGGCATCTCGTGCTAAATAGCTATAAGGGGGAGGAGGGTATCTTGGTTACTCAGGGAGTGTTTTCTCTGTATTTAAATGTTGAAAAGGTCTGGCTACATCTATGGGGTTTTTTTCCTGATGAGACTGCTCTGTGTTGAGCACTGCTCTCAGGTCCTGTAACTTCAGCAAGTTTCAGTAGTTTCGAGAAGTTACAGTGCCATCGATTCACATCAGGATCAAAGCACAGTGGTGAATATTCCTTTGTGGCTGTGTAAATGCAGCCATTAGAAGATGATGGCCATTTCTGCCACATGTGGGATGACAGCAATGCCAAGCAGCCACATCACAGGGCTTACAAAGCCAGAGCTTGGTTATGACTCTAGCCACAGACATCCGAGCAGGAAAATAAAGATCCTGGTCTTCCCATCCTTCATTCCTCGTGGTCCAGGGTGCAGCACAAGAGCAGGCATGATTCATTCTACAGTCTCTGTGCAACCCAAGGGGAAACCGCCTGCTAATTTCAGTTCCTGATATCAGAACGTATAATTAACCTGACAGAGCAAAACGTTATTTTGGGCTAAGGCATGATTAGACCTTCCTTCTCCTGCTACCTGTTTCCGTGTGGCAATAAAATAAGTTGGAGGTGTTTGGGAGGGCTGGGGGAGGTATAGGTTTAGTTGTGTCTATACAGTGTTGGCAGTGAATTCACTGCTCTGCAATACATAAAAAATAGCTCCAGTGCTTTCTCCAGTCAATTTCTATTTGAGGTAAACATAGAGAAAATAGAATGATTTGGAGATTACAGCAACCTGCTTCCCTGCTGCCACACATATGTGCAACACTCCTCCCTTGCATATCTTTGGAGCAGGAGATGAAGCAGGTTTCAAGTGAGCATACTGGCTGTGGACAGGGATCACAGGGATACTTGGGATCTTTAAGGTGTGTCATACTAAGCAGAGTGGGTAGTGTGATGCTAAACTGATGGTAGATATCTAACTGTAGAAGCTTGAGGAAATGGAATGCTTATTGTCATTGCATAAATGGAAAGTTTATTGTCATTGTATTTGAAAAAGCATTGGGATGAGGACCTCAGAGGTGGAGTTTTATCATGTTGCTAGTATGTTTTCCCTTGGGTAGAGTCTCTAGAGTGGAGCAACTGATTTTTTTTGATCTGTAATATATGCACATAACAAAGGTGATGCAGTTAAAGTGTAAAGATTAATCTAGCTATTTTAAGCAAAATCAAACCCCCTTAGTGCTGTGTTGGCAAGCCCAGGTTCTGTAGGCTCCCAGGCACAAACGCAGCAGCCCTGTTGCAGTTTTGAGGTGGGAAAAGAGCTCCGAGTCTCTTATTAAGGATACCCATTTCAAAACAAGTTTTCTCTACTCTCCTACAGAATGACTGGTGCTTTCTTTGTTCCATGGGAAAACAGGAAAGCAGAGAGCAGATGTAGCTTGTAAAAAATAAATGATATATTAGTTCCTTGCGCCCTTTTTCTGCTGTTTTTGCTGGTCTGCCTCGATTTTATTTTATTTTTAATGGTCCAGCTGCACAAGTCCTTAATCTTCAGCCAGTTGAATGACCGAGGATCAGTCATTTCCAGGCTTGGAGCATTTTGGTCCCACATATGTTCTTTCTTTTTCCTTCTGCTGTGCAGAAAGCTCTGTCCAGCTGTGCACCTCATTATGCCCTTGTGGCTAGGCTATTTTAAGGGTACTTCTTCTAAAGGAGTAACAAAATCAGCAAGCTCTGTTATAACTGTGGGATTGGGGAAGTGAAGGTTGAGTGCTATCACAGGTACAGCTAAGCACTCTGAAGATAACTGGCTTGCCATTTCTCTCAAGACCACCATTTACAGGTTCAGGTAGGGCACTCAAGGCCTGTGTCATGCTCAGAGAGCCATTTCATTGAGAAGCCAATCAAAACTTGAAGAGGCAAGAAGGGCTTTCAGGCTTGATTTGAATAAGGAAATAACAGACTGAAACGTCCTGGGGGGAGGCAGAGAAATCATTCCAGGGAGCTGGGCCAGACAAGCCATGATGGCTGAAAGCTTCTTTTTGTCTTACTCTGCTAATTCTGGTTATGACAGGTTTTTAATTTTTATTTCTTATTCAGCCTCCATGCTTAGCATTTAGTACTTGTGGAAAGCAGGGTAAGCATAAGAGGTGGAGATTACAGAAGTAGTAAAGTGCAAGAAAATGAGAAGAGCTAAGCAAATGAAATGAACTAACTCAGCTCCAGACTGCCTCCGTCCCTCTGGCTCTAAAGATCTGAAGGTGGTACCTGGTGTGCTGCTGAGCTGCAATCTGAGTATGAAGATGCCATGTTAACAGGCTCTACACTGGACTGACACAGGCTCTGTCTCAGGTTGACAAAGCAACATGCAAGCTTATCCCTGCTCCTGCCAAATTAAAGCCCCAGTCAGGCAAGCAGCCAGGGTGAAGGGCAGGTGATGGTGTTTGCCTGCAGCACAGCTTCCTGCCTTTCTGCCATCCCTTCCACCTCAGATGATGCTGTATGCTTTGGAAATTTATAGTCCTTTATTGATAAGTACAGAATGAAACAGGTTGGCCATCTACTGGTACATCCATTGGATGAAAAGTTATATCTCATGAAAACTAGACCTTCTGTATAATCAGAATCAGCCAGCAGGAGTTGTTCTGTCATTCCTGCCATCACTTGAAAACTGTGCTGAGCTGCAGTGTGACAACACAGGCTGCTTACCATACTCACCACGATGGCTGCTCCTCTTCTTTTTTCATAATACAAAGGCACTTGCTGAGAATGTGGCCTCATCCCCCAAATCTCCATTCCAATTTTAGGTGGCTGCGTTGCAAGTTGAGTGACTGACTTTACATTGTAGCAAACAGAATAAAAGAATTGGTGAGCACATTGTGGAGCTCTGGATATAATTAGAAGGGGGAAAAACCTGCTTTTTATCTACAACAGTCGTTTTGACATTGTAAGATAGAGACACTCCTCCTTTTTTTCAGCACAAAGACAAGATAAGGAGAGAGGGATTTTTTCCAACCAGGAAGTTCAGAGGCTGGGAAAGAGTTGTGGCTCTGGAGCAGAACAGACTGGCTCACAAAGCCTCCAAAGGTCTTTTAACATAGAGGCTGCTATGCCATGTGTTTGAAGACAAGCAGAATAGCGAAGTGTCTTCAGAAAAACATGGTAATGTGAGTCTGGATAATTATTTAAGATGGAGTTATAAAGCAGTAAAGAAAGTTTGTTGGGAGGAATTTAAATCAAAAACAAACAATATATGAACCTAGCATGGTAGGGACAATGTTTTGCAATGCTTTTTACAGTGGGAAAACTTGCTGTTTGGTTTTGTTGGCATTGTCACTATGACTGTAGCTAACAGAAGATTGTCTGACATAATCTAGTTAGACTTTCTAAAGGCTTTGACATGGTGTCCTGGTCACGGGGCACACTGAGCTACAGTTCAGTGCAGAAGTGCAGCCCATGGGTGACAGGTTTCCCTCTCCTCTCTAGAGTCCATCACCCCTGGGCTGGCTCTCCAAGCAGCAGCCTCTCCAAAGCCAGCTGCAGACACAAGCAAAGTGGGCCCTTGCCAACATCATCTGATTGCAGGGCTATAGAAGAGCTGAAAGCACATTGCCTAATTCTGCCTGGAAAGCTGCTGTGGAAGGCATGGGGCAGAGGTGGTGCTAATGGAGAGGTGAGTGGCAAGTGGTGGATGGCAGCTACGGAGTGACTGCATCCCCAACCCCATCCTCCTGCCCACATGTCCTGTGTGAGCACCAGTGGCTGCATTGTTCAGCACATAGAAACCCATTTCTTGGGAAGAGGTGGCCAGTATCCAAGTGAAGTGACTCATATGGATCCTCATCCTTATTTAATTGGAGTCTTCCCTTTCAAGCTTTGCCCATTCCATGCAGCCAAATTGCCGTGTTTCAGGAGAGGGGAAAGCCAATTCCCTGCCCATATCTCTCTTTAATGTTGTCATCTGTACTTCTTCCCAAGTAACTACCTCATCTACCTCTTAATATTCCCCTTCATCTTAAATTTGCTTGAGAGAAAAACCCGTCAGCTCACCCAAAGCCAGGATGGAAATATCTTCCAGTAGACTTTTCTGAGGAACCACTGGTACTTGCTGGTTTTGGCACCAGCTCTTCCTTATGTTCACTTTCTGCTTGTGTCCTTCCTGCACCTAGTGTCATTGGACTGAGCTTGGAGATCTGCTGGACAATGTCAGGCAGCCATATCTGGGAATGCACAGGATGGCTGTTTGAGTGAAAGAAAGAAAGAACTGGAAAACATCTTGGAATAAATTGTCAGCTTTTCAACCTGGCCAAAACCATAACTCTCTTGGAGGACAGGTATTTACTGGGAATTTATAATGATATAAGGATGGGAAAAATCTGACCTCTTTTGGTTGGTCAAGGCTAGGGAATTTGAAAGATGTAAGCTAAAAACCAGTCATAAAAACAAATAAGATGAATTCATCCTATGAGGCATATGGCTGCATCACTATTGCTTGTCAATGTAACCACTGATTCAGGTCTCTAAGCCACAGTTCAAATTGACAATATTCATTTATTTTAATTGTAAAGGGCCAACATCAAAACAGTGCAAGTGGAAAGAAGCCATTTTTCCTCTGCTGCCCCCATTTTTCTGGCACCTCTTCTATCACATGGAGTAACTTGGGGCTGGCTGACTTGTGCTTCTGAAACAACCCTATAGCAGAATAACAGAACAGCTGGGAAGTATATCTGCCCCAAACTGAGCTCTTTCAGGTTTTTAGCTCTCCTCCTCTCTATCTCACCTCAGCATCTCCTAGGTGGCCAGAGCCAGAAACAGTGATCTAGAAAGAGCTGCCAGAGAGCAGACAGAGACGTGAACCCAGAGAAGAACAAGCCTGAAAAAGTAGCAGAGGTCTCTGCTAGAGAAACTTTAAAGGAAGGAATGCAAAGGGTATTTAATTAAGACTATTTGAGTTACCTTTAAAGATACATCACAACAGGGCAAAGGGAAGGCAAACCAAGCAACCCAGCATACGTTCTGTAGGAAGTAAGTCTTTCACACCTGTGTTTGCCCAATCAGAAAGGGACACTAACTGGATCTGGATCTACCCAGTTCCAGGTGTCTTCTGCCTTGGGTCCTCTAGAGCTATTTGCTGGAGTGCCTCAGCTTGGCAAGGTGTCTTGGCTGCCAAGTGAATGTGGATTCAGCTAGCTCTGACCGGCTCTGGCATCTGAAAAGATCTCTTTTCTTCCACTTGAATCTCTCTGCCAGCTGCCTGTGAGTCAGGAGTTCCCAGCCAGCAGCACTTGCTATTATCTGTTTTCAGTTGCCTCGATGTTTACCAGATTGGACTGCTTTTATCTCTATTAACCCTACATCACTGCCCCAGTGTTGCACACCCCTGTGTGGCTTGGCCACTGGGTCAGAGCACAAGTAAATAAACAGACAATAAATTCACCTTCTTGAGGAAAGAGCGAGGTCTAAAACTGCTGGCCAAAAATAACACAAGTGTTGGTGATCTCAGGGAAGAAAATAACTAAAAGGCCACATGAAGGTATTAAAAAATCAAAGCTTAAAATAACTGACAGCTCATTAGACTAAATCTGAACTCTGCTAAAATTCTCCACCAGATGAAAACTCCGGTATGAAAATAGTGCTGAACAGCTGAGAGCAGGACAAGCTGGCCTGATTTCCTCTGGTCTCAGAAGCTGAATTGCTGCTAAGTGCTTTCATTTGTAACCTTAGATACATCTTACAGTCATTTAGATCAGAAGGTCTGATTAAAAATTCATCTAAAAATATAAAGGGGAGATTCTTGAGCTTTTAAAGGGCCATCAAGCTATTCTGAAGAAGCACCTCAGATCACTTCCCAAGTCCTCCTGTTCCTAGAAATCATGGGAGTGAAGCAAAATTAGGAGGATGAGCCACTTGCCAGGTCAGTGTTCAACAAGAACTGCAGGATATTGGTGACTTTTCACTTAAAGAAGGAAAACCCGATGTCCTGGTTCCCTCAAGGGCTCAGTAGCACATGCAATAAAACAATAAAACTAACTTTTTCCTTTCTTTTCTCAGATAACACTTCAATAATCAAAACACACAGTTTGAACTTGTCTCTGTTTTATTTACCTCATGTACTACAGTTCATTTACCCACACAGTAAGTGAACAAGCCATGGCATTGCTACCAGATGTTTCCATATTAGGGACAGTACTGTTTAATATCTTTATTGATGATCTGGATGAGGGCATTGAGTGCACCCTCAGTAAACTTCTGGATGACACCACATGGGTGGGAGTGTTGATCTGCTGAAGGACAGGGAGGCCCTGCAGAGGGATCTGGAGGTACAATGAGCTCTGGCCAATGAGGTTTAACAAGGCAAAGGGCTGGGTCCCGCAGTTGGGCCCAAATAATCCCATGGAATGCTCCAGGCTTCAGGAAGAGTGGCTGGAAAGCTGCTCATGGAAAAAGACCTGGGTGTGCTGACTGATGGTGCTGAACATGAGCAGCTTGTGCCAAGGCAGCCAAGCAACCACAGCATCCTGGCCTGTACCAGCAATAGTGTGGCAGCAGGGCCAGGGCAGCTATCGCCCCCCTGTACAGCAGGGCCAGGGCACTGCTGAGGCTGCGCCTCGAATCCTGGGTTCAGTTCTGGGCCCCTCACTGCAAAAAGAGACATTGAGGTTCTGGAGCGGGGCCAGAGAAGGGCAACGGAGCTGGTGCAGGGCCCGGAGCACAGTGTGATGGGGAACGGCTGAGGGATCTGCGGGGGGTTCAGTCCGGAGAAAGCTCGGGGGGGGGGGGGGAGGCGGGACCCTATTGCTCCCTACAACTGCCTGACAGGAGGGTGGAGCCAGGAGGGGGCTGGTCTCTGCTCCCAAAGAACAAGTACAGAACAAGAGGAAAGGGCCTCAAGCTGCACTAGGGGGAGGTTTAAATGGAGATTAGGCGCAATTCTTTCCTAATGGCTGTTCAGGCATTGGAACAGGCTGCCCAGGGCAGTGCTGGAGTCACCGTCCCTGCAAGTGTTCACACACCGTAGAGGCGAGGCCCTCAGCGACACGTGCTGGCCTTTACACCGTAACCAGGCGCTCCGCACAGCCCGAGGCCCAGCACGGCGCTGGCGGCAGCCCGCGGGACCCCCCCCCCCCATCCACGGGGGCACCTGAGAGCGGCGGCTGCGCGGGGGGCGAGCGGGCGGGGCGGCGGAGCCAGGCCCGGCCCTCACATGCGCGGCGCCGTGGGAGCCATTGGGCGCTGCCGGGCCGCGGGGCCGGGCCTCGCCGCCGGCAGCCGGTGCTGTCCGTGCGCCGAGCCATGCGGGTGTGCGCTGCAGGGCGCTGCTAGGAGCCGAGCCCGCCCGGCCCGGCCTCCCCCTCCGCTCCCCTCCACGCCCGCATGGCAGTGCCGCTGCGGTGACCGTCCCGGAGAAGATCCGCGTCCCTCGGACGGGCGGCTCTCGGGGTCCCTCAGCCCGTGGGGACGTCCCTGAGGTGAGGTGAGGCGGGCGCGGGGCCGGCGGGCGGGGAAGGGGCGGCATCGACACCAACACCAGCACCACTGCCTCTCCTTTCGTGCGCTTTTCCTTTCTTTCACCCCCTTTCCTACCCTCAGAACGGGTTGGTTCGCCGCGTTGCTGCCGTCGCCGGTGTGCCCGACAGAGCTGCAGGCGGGCCCAGGGTAGTGATAGTAGCTGGCTGTGGTGCCTCCTCTTCGGGGTGTCCGAACGCACCCGGTGTGCGGGGCAAGCGGCCAGCCACGGCTGCGGGGCTGGGAGTGAGGTGTTGTACCGGGAAAGGTGAGCGCCGAGCCCCCCTTCCGAGGCCGGGGGTATTAAATGCATGTTGGGACCGCCGGCTGTGTGCCTTTTGTATGGGGTCAACTGCTCTGGCGCTGCAGCACACGCAAATTGGAGAGGCCTGGAGCGGTCAATAAAGCGCATCTTTAGGGGGAAAACAGCCCTTGTCACAGAGAATCATGTATGGTTCATTGAGGCACGTCTCCTCCCTTCCCCCTGCTCCCCAGGACGTGGCAACACCGACTTGAGGATCTCTGAGCTTGGCACAGCAGCTCTTCTGTCTTCCAACCTCCATTTCCCCTGTTACAAGTGCTGCCACTGCTGTTTAACACGAATTGAGGCACAGAAAGCTTGTGTCTTGCCCAGCATCCTTTAGGGAAGCTGATCTGTGGTCAGTGGGGGGATGCAGGCTGTGCATTCGCAGCACACCAGCAGCCTGTGGCAGCTTCTCCTTTTGGTCTCTCCCAGTGTGTAAGAGCCATGAGGTAGGTTACTCAGACTTGAAAATGGAGGACGGTAGTGGTAACCAGCCTGTTGTTTGGTAGAATAAGTCTCAGCAGTGTTTCCTGTAATGGTGGTGCTGAAAGTGATGTCTTACTTGGCTTAGCTGCTAGGGTGGAGAGTGAAATATCTTCAGTGCTGGCTTTGGGGTACTTGCCGCTTGTAAGCGTTGTCAGTTTCAGCTTTAAGAAAGAGAAATAGTGTAAGGAAGTATTTGTTGGTTTTCATTTTCAGCATGATGTCTGTCAGCCGTGATGGGAAAGGATCATCTTTTCTGCCTCTAAAAATGGAGATGGGGAATAGCCATGCCCCCTTGTCTGGGGGAGAGGACTTTAGGATGTGAGAAATTTGCAGGAATATCGCTGAGATTTCAGTCCCACGGCTCTGAGCATCAAAAACCCACTCTCATCCCAGATGGGATAGCAAAGTCCCTTTCTCTGTGTCTTTTATTCTTTCCTTTCATTTTTTCCCCTCCCCTTTTTGTGGTGGCAAAGGAAACCCCCTTTCTTCCAACTTAGGGTAAGGATTGGTAGTATAGAAGGTTAGTGTTATGTTATTTGCTCTTGATTGCTATCTTAAATTAATTCACCAGGCCTTGCTCAGAGGCCAGGATCCTATTCATTGTTTGTGATTTACAAATCCCCTTTAAACCCTTTTATTGTTAGTTGAAACTGATTTATGAGGTCCTGATCTCGGAATATGCTACTGTGGCAATTTTTTCGGTGCTCCACACCATTTTCTCCTGTGTTTCTGAGCAAGCATTACCTTTATAGTAAACTCATTAGGTGCTTTGCCTGTATTTTGCTTAATGTGAACAACACTTGTCTGTTATATTTGCTTTATCTGTTTTCTTGCACATAATAAGCAGAGAATATTTAAGTAGGTACTGTTATTTGTAATCATGATCACTTTGATAAAGATCCGAAGTTTACAAAGGCTAAATGAGGTAATGTGGGGAAGAGAGCAGCATTAAGCATTAATGTAAGATGCAGATATGCACAATAGATATCCGTACCAGTCCTGACATCCCTGGGGGGATGGTAATCTGTCCAGCATGCTCAGATCTGGAGGAGGAATTCTAAAGCAGCAGCACCAGCAATGGAGAAAGTCTGCACACTGCCATCACAGGAAGGTAATTATTAATGGGAACAGACCTGTGTAATAACGGTGCAAAGAGAATGAAAGTGCTCGGGTGCTTGCTGTGGAAATATCACCAAGTGCATGTTGCACTAACACACATAGCTGCACACCTGAAACAGAGTTCTTGTATTCCAGTTCTTTCCTAGTCCTGTGTTCCTGTCACCTCTGGCAAGCCTCTTTTCAGTAGCAGTGGGTAGCTGGTTTCATGGAGATTCCACAGTGTCCTGTATGTGGACAGCTTCCTTGATTGTATGTCTGAAGAGTGAGAAAAAAAACTAATGCTGTTCGTGGTATGCTTGCAATAGGTCCTGCCAGCGGCAGGAGGATAGGAAAATAAAGGGTATATACATCCCTGTGGTCAAAAGTGCTTGCGACTTTGTGTGTTGTGGCTTAGTGCAATTTTGTGCTGAAATATATCTGGAAGTCAGCTCTTAATTTCTCTAGGTGTTCCTGTTCCTTCTGTATATTAAGGTACTATTCAGAGTCTGCTGCAGCCCATGTATTAAGTGGATTTTGAATCGAGTCCTGTACCCCTGGCTGAGTTTCCTCACCTCTTTGTGTTTTCTGAAGGCACCGGCTGCTGTGTCAGTACTCCCTTTTGCTGCTTGGGGTGTCTTGCAGGTAGAATGCTGACTCAGTGCCTCAGCCCAGCGTCTCCCTTTGTCCCTTTGCTTTTTCCTGCACCGCTAAGAGTCGGAGGGAAGTTTTGGTAGAGGTACATGGGCACTGTGATCACTGGGGATGAATCGGTGTCCTGAAGCTTTTAATCAGTGTGGGACTGGTGATGGCTGTTTTACTGAGAAGTAGTTTGAGTCATAAATGTCATGCAGGGAACCCAGTAAACTAGTTTCTCAACTGGATGCAAGCAAAAGGGACTTCCAGAGTTAGTGTTTTACCAGATAATGAGCTTGGAAGGTTTTTCATTTATTTTCAAAAAAAGCAATCTGTGTCTTCCAGTTAATTCATAAAATTGCTGTAGATCCCTAAATATTCACAGAACACAACTAGCAGTGTTTACATGATATTCAAATCTTCCTCTAGAAAGAGGAAAAAAAAATACGTTGTTTCAGTTCCTGCTGTTTAGATTTCTCCATTTCTTGCTAGCTGAAATGAGACTACACAATTGTTCTTGTTTGGTTTGGTTTTTTGCTTTTTTACCGTTTTATTTATTCATTTCTTGTCTCCTGGTGCTGGAAAGATTATATCCTAGGAAAAAAAAAACAACCAAACCAACAAAACCAAATAAACCCCCAAAAAGCTATTCAGAAAAATGGAGATAATTCCCCCCAGAAACTTTATACTTTAAGACTTGTCTGTTCTTTTGCATAACTGACATTTTAAATGCTTTTTTATTACAAGCAGTGAAAAGTCTGTGGACTTCATGATGCGAAGACTTGTGTACATGACTAATTTTCCTTGTGTAGTCTCATGAGTATGCTTGCATGCATAAGGCTCTGGTGTCACAGTAAAGCTGCTCAGTCTTGAAAGGGTTTATTCTTGGCTGTGATGTTGAGGTGCTGAGGGCCTAAGCGTGTGTTTCCCAGACAAGGACTGAAATATGGAGAAGGATGTTAGTGAAATGCTGTTTTCTAGCAGCTACCAGCATTACATTTGTAAAAGTGTGTAAATATCATCTGTGTAAGTGTGTAAAATTAGTGTTTCAAAGCTACTCTGTGCCTCTTACCTTGAGAACACTTTGAGCTACCTTTTTCTTCTGGAAGTTTGACTTGCTTGTATTGGGGATGGGTTTGGCTCAAAATCTTAGTCTAAGCAAATTGAGTGCAATTTTCTTTTAACCATGTAACAAAGAATAGGTACTGATTGCTTGCCAAACGCTTTTTCCTCTCGGAGATTCCAAACAAATTTAGGAAAGAACAAAGCCAGTATTTCTAATGCTTAACTTCTTCAGAATCATCTTGGGTTTTGGCATGTGAAAAAGGAAAGTGCGTCACAAGTTGGCACTTTCTGGTACCATCAGTAATACTAATTTCCACGTCATCAATTTTAACTGACACTGCTTCAATCTTTGTCTCACCACAGATATCTCTAATTAAAAGAATTGAAGCTCTCTTCACTTCTGTATTCTCTTCAGCTCTGTTCTTCCAGTCTTGCGAGAACAGGTTCCTGTCCCCCTGCAGGAAATGGATAGGAAGAGAAGCTCAAAGACCTTCATGTAGCAGCTGCCAGAGTGTTCAGGGAGATATCCTTGGGAGGAGGAAGTTTGTGTTCTTGGGATCAAGCCAGCAAAATGCCATTTATGCCCAACACTTGAAGGCAAGCAGTGGTGTGGGAGGAGAGTGTGGCTGCACCAAGGACCTGTTTGTTGGCACTGTTTTAGAAGAAATACCTTCCCATCTTCCTCCTCCTCAAGTATAAATCAGGATATGAAAACACTGTTCATGTAGTCTCAAAAATGTTGCTACCTATAATTTTCCTTCTTTCTACTTGAGCTCTTTCCTCATAAATGATTTGTTCTGAGACTGAAGGAGTTGTGATACTCGAGACTTCAGGAACAGTGATGGTGTAAAATACATCCACCTTTAGAGGAGGAGGAAAGCTATCTGTTTCTCAGATAATTTGTTTGCGACCCTTTTCTTGGTGAAGGTAACTGGTTAAGAAGCAGAAATAATAACCAGGCTGAAAACGTGTAGCAGCCAGCAGTGAGTGAGAATAGCAATTGCCTTCATTCACCGTGGTCCTGCATTTTGTATTGTGCAATCAATAGAAAAGAAATTGCCTGATTCTTGTGACCTGCCTTGCTACTTGTTAAGTGTTTTAAAATCCCTCTCTGTTCACTAGTGCAGTTATTTGTCAGAGTCCCATCTCCTGATGATATCCCCTGTATGTTGAGCCCATGTGTGAGGCTGCCTAAATGCAGGTATCTGTTCCTCTTCTAGGTGCCTTATCTGACATGGAGCTGGTAAATAGGATGAGACCTACAGCAACAGGACCCCTTCCCTAGATTCATTATGTAAAGGTATTTATAGGAAGAAAAAAAAGCCAACCACAAAGGCTTTTTATGGCCCTTGCAGTGAGGCAGGCTCCTGCCTGCCTCTGTGCAGCCCAATGCCTTCAAAGCCACAGCCAAGGTGAAGGGTTGGGGTTGTTGTTTTTTTTTTTGTTTGGGTTTCTTTCTCACTTGGACTTCATTCTTTACAAGTCAGCACTGAGATAAGTTTCTCTATGAAAGGTGTTCCTGATTGCCCTTGGGTTCTACAGAAGCCAGGGCTGCCGCACCTCTAGTGTTTTCAAGTCTGGCCAATGCCACAGATACCAACATGCCCGCTAAAAGCAGCATTATTTTTTCTGGTGGACTTTGTTTGAAGCACTTTACTCTTGCTGCAGTGATTTTTCCAAATTGGGATTATAGCTTTTAAGGAGAAAACAAGTGCATAGGATGTGTGTATGGCTGTGAAGTCTGAATATCTGCCTGTTCTTTGGCTATTGCAGGATATGAAGGAGAGAAAACTTACACATTTTGAGCTGGCGTGAGAACTTGCATAAAGAACTACCTTAGTGCAGGCTTGCTGAAGCTGTGTGTGCTGGAGATGGAGGCGGTTCTATAACCTTGCAGTACCTTAAGGTCAAAAGAAAAGCTGGTAACCCTGGGGAGATCTTTCATATACCTTGATGAACGCACGTGCAAAGTTGATTTTGTCCTATTTTGTCAACAGAAAATATAGTCTGTTACCTGTCTCAAATGCTTTGATTGAAAACCCATGTGTATACAGTGCTGATTTGCTGATGATTGAAAATAACCTTTTGGTGCAAAAGCTTCCTGTGAGTATGAATATTTTATACAGAAGTATTATGCAATAGGCATTTTGTCACCTTTGCAGTCCCGCACAGAGAAGCATGGAGTTAAGCTGATGTCATTTGGGTTGTTCAGTATAACTTTGTCCACTAAACCAGTGCAAATGTCAGTGAATGATTCAAAAATGTCTATGTTGCATATTTGTACATAGTGGTTTGTGTACGCTTCGTGGAGAGGGAGGACTGGAATTAGTTTTGGTCTGGCAGCGTGATTCATTGAAACTTGTAGTGAGAAGTGTGAAAGGCAGTGCACTAGCTTGCTTTGTTGTTTAAGCACAACTATGGTTACAAACACTTTCCACATGCATTAGCAATTGCCTTCATCAGAGATGCACAGCGGAACCAGACTTCACGCTTAATCTGACTGGTGCTTAAAAATACAAACTGAGAAGTCTCCATACCGGGCTCCTCTCAATGGCTGCCATCCAGAAACTTTCATGGACTTGCTTTCTGTCTAATTAAATTAAGAAATAAAGCCTAAACTACCTAGCTTAGAAAAGGAACTGACAAAAGGGAAACAAAACTTTTCATGTACTTGATTCTTTTAAAGTTTCATGTTTGCTGTTTCATAACCCATACTAATTTCTTTGCTGTTTTTACCTCATTGGCATTTTTAGCAGGCAGAAAGGGAAGATTGGCTTGGTGATTTTGCATTAATCGTTACCACTCTGACAACAGATCTATTGGCTCTTGAAACAAGGAAGTGGAGGAATGCAAATACACAAATGCTCATGTGTGCTGCAGAAACTGAGTTGGGTCGCTGCTAGTGCCCCTATGGAAAGTGGGTAGTAAAGAGTCTAACAGGAGAATAATGAGAGAAGAATGAACTGAGAATGGGACAGAATTGTGCTAATAATAAATCACAAAAATTAATAATGCAGTGGTTTGGACAAGACTATTTCTAGTGGTTAAAATTTGTGGTTACACTTTATTTATCGTGTAATTTGATTTAAGGTGTACATAGATTGAAAGGTGAATTTAAGACTCTCCTTGTTAATGTCAGTCAGAGTAACCAGAGCAGACTCTAAAGAAAGGAGCTGCTGGGGCCAGAGTTGCAGGAGAACAAAAATAGTAGAGCATGTAGAAAAGCCAGAAAATAAAATCATGAGAGGCATGCATAAAATCATGAGAGGCAGGAGGTAATAAGATGGAGATAAGTATGAGTAAATATAAAAGAAAGTCTTAAAGCATGAAGTTGTATGTACTGTTCTGCATGTGGAAAGGGTATGAATTCTCTTTGACATTTCCAGAAGCAGGGCTTTAATGGTTATAGATGAACAGCCAGGTTTGCAGTCAGCTTGAATGCATGTTACAAATAGAGACCCCTATGTGGACTTAAGTATGCATTACAGCCACCTTTAAACTTTACAGGTTGAACTGGTATGAGTGTGGTTTTAGCCAAATGGGTTTGCACCTGCCTAATTTGTGTTGTAAAACCATGGTCTGTTCACATGCACAGCAGCCTGGTTGCAACCAGTATGCAGCTGGGCAATGTGAATAACACAGTGCTCCTCTGCTGTCTCTTGTGAATAGAGAGGGTGGTGGCCTTCAGTGCTCTGATAGCTAATGACTTCTGTCACCTCCTCCATGCTAATGTCTGATTATTTACCTGCTTGCTGTCTGAACTTGTAAGATTTTACATTTTTGCCTTGCTATCTGCTAAAGAATGCAATACCAATGCTACCAGCAGTAGTCCCCTCTCTTATTGCTTGTAGATCAAACAACAGGTTACCTATGGCACTGGGAAATAGTGCCTGCTTGCCCAGCAAGGTTCGATTTGTTAATGTCTTGGCTTGATTCTTTCTGTCTGCAGCAGAAGAGAGGAAGTGGGGAGAAGCTTGCACATAGCTCATGGAGTGGAGAAGAGGAGGTGGCTACAAAGGGAAGAATTACAGGGAGCTGCTGAAATAAAGGGCTTGTTGGGTGGCATGTGAAAAGCTGCAGTGAGGCTTTAGCATGGACAATGAGCTCTGCAGGGAGCACCAGTGGGATCCTGTGGGCTCCCATGGAGTAGGAGCAATGCCTAAGGTGCTTTCCAAAGGGAGTGTGGTTTTAAAACCAGCTGGAGCAGATTTGAGCTCACCCTACTGATGAAAGGGGAAGTCCTGCCTCCCTGCCCACCCGCCTCTGCCTTTGCCAGGCGGGAGGCTTCTCCTAGGCACACACCAGGGGACAGAGTGGGAGTGTTAAGCAGCAGGGTGGCCGCCAATCAGCCTAAGCTGATTGTGAAACCTCACTCAGATGGCAGCAAAATCTGGTGTTTATATGGTTATGTTACATCGCTACTCCTGACAATGCTTTTGCAGTAGGTTTCTGGGCTGGTTTGGGGTTTTTCTTCTCTATTGATGGCATGACGATTTTCCCCTGCAGTGGTTTGTTGTCATTATGCAGCAGCAAGAGAGGAAGATGGCACTTAACCAAAGTGATTTCCAAAAGTCTACTGTTGGCTGGGTACTTGGAGATACATGTAGAACTGAGTTGTGTTAAACCTCTAATAACTGGAACTGCCTCACTTATTACCTGATTATTTTTTTTCCAAGATCTCCACTTCTTCCCCAAAATACTGTGATTTACCTCCTCTGTTCTTTATAATAATTTGCTCTGTTAGTGCATCACCTGATTTTTTTTTCACTCTGTGACCAGTGATTGTTTCCATGTTAAATGCAGCCTCAGTTAAGCACAACAGAAATAGTGCTTTCCTTAATGGAAAAGATGTTTGGTCAAGTGGCTGTACAAATGAAGGTGACCACATGTAGGATACAGCATATAGGACGTGGCATTTGGAGATTGCACGTGTTATGTGCCAAGTGCCTGGCTGTGATTCACATAAAATTGGCACTGGGTGATGCCAACACCCCAGTGTAAATGGGGTGTAAATCTTTCCCTATGCTGAAGGGGCCTCAATAGAGAATGAAAGGGAATGAGTGCCAGGAGGGACAAGGTTATAAGAGAAGCCGTACATGTGCTCCTTATTTAACCTTGTTTGTACCCACTGGGCCTCACACTGGCTCTATAACAGTAGGTGTGTATTTTTGTGTCAGAGCAGATGTTTCTGAAGATGTTGCTTTGTTTTAATAGATTGAGGTTGTCATTTCAGAAATGGGAGGGAGAGCTGAAGGATGAGGCATAAAGAAAATCCAAATGAGATTGGGAACATGATCCAGGGGTGTTTCAGTGGCAAGAGCTGTGGGGAAGACTCCTTCACTGGTCTTGGCTCTGCCCAAGCATCTGCTTGTGCACTATTGTGTTTTATATTAGAATCTCTGCTTTAGGTAGGGGTTTTTATTTGTTTGTTTGTTTGTGGGTTGGTTTGGGTCGCTTTTAACCAGTATCTTGCAAGTTTGTTTTGTTTCCATCTCTGAGTTGGTATGAACCAACTCATGTGCTCAGTCTGCTCTGGGAAGGGGAGGGTGGTGATGATGAACCTCCTAAGTCCTTCAGACTGTGATACAGCTCTTGGAAACAGGTTCTCCTGTTCTTTCATGCCTTACCAAGCGTGGTGGTGGTGCTGTTTGGCCTCTCCAGACACCTTTCCTTAAATGCTGATGCATTTTCAAGAAGCACAATCCTCCTCCTCTGGAGGTGGGAGCTGCCTTTGCCTTCTGCTTTTAAGGGCTGGTTGTTGCCTTTGGGGTGGCTGCCAAGGAGGGGTTGAAGGGCATGGTGACCTCTGCTTAAGCCCTTCTTACCTGGGTCTCTGACCTTGAGGATAATGATTACAGAAACACCCAAGGTGAATGGCCCTGTGGCTATTGAGAACATTTTCTGTCAGAGTCTGGAACATCCAAAGGTCTGTTTGAAACCTTTGTGCAATAGACCTATGTAAAGTATCCAGGCAGACCATTTTTTTTCCCCCTTCCTTGTGTATTTAAAAGACAACAGACTCTAAAAACTGCCATTCTGGTGATACATGCTGCAAAAAAGGGGTTTAGTTCTCTTGAATACTTCACCACCCCAAACCATTTGAAGGCGGAAATTCTTTAAGATGCATGTTTTATCTGTGTATTTGGTAGTGGCTTCCCTATCTTCTTTTTAGCAGTAGACACCCAGGGATAAGAAACCTGGAACAGCAGGTTCCTGCTGACCTTTAAAGTGTTCTCAGTGGAAACACACAGGGCTTGCTCCTGTGGGCTTCTGAATGCCAGCAGGGGCCAGCCCTGAAAAAGCCTTGGAAAATAAATTAGGAGGAAATTGGCTGTATGTGCTGGGGGGGTCCATTTGCCTTTTATTATGCAGTGCTTTGGGAGGAGCTCAGGTGGGTGCTTGGCACTGAGCACAGACCCTTATGGCAGAGCAGCTCACTGCTGGTGTGGAGGTAATGTGCTGGTGCTAAAGCAGGGGATGCAGCCCTTTGTTCCTGCTTTGAGGCTTGACTGCAGAGCATCCCCACACTGGCAGCAGCGTGTAGTGGGTGTAGTGGTCAGTGGTGCTAGAAATGGCTTGGGGCACAGCCAGGGCGGGAGAGGCATGGGAAGGGCAGCGAGGCAGTGTTGGCCAGCCTGCTGTGCACACAAGAGTCCTGTGGAGTCATGCCTGTTGCTAGGGGACTGTTTCAGCTATGAAGCAGCAATGGTCTACATAGCGGCTTTCTGGGTGTTTGTTGATTGGAGGCAATTACTGCGGAATACTTGATCTGTAAGGAGGCATACTTAATAAGCAGCAAACTAAAATAAATACTCGTGAATTACCTGCTGGAGTCTGGCTGTTCGTTTTGCTGAGTGGTTGCTTTGCATCTGCAAGCTCTGCTCTGCCCTGGAGCCTTTGAGTCACTGGAGGTGAAGGCAGCCACGCTGTGGTCTTGGCTGGTGGAAGTGTTGGGCTAAAGGAGGAGGGGGAGGAATCCCAGTTCTTCCCCATTTTGTCCATCCTGGGGGTAGAAGTGTTTTCCAGAGGTTTTCCAGGCAGCTCAGTGAGTCAAAGTGGGCTGCTTCCCTGGCATACTGCTGTAATGCAGCAATTCAAGTGTCGTCAAAGTGGTTATGTGGAGCACGCACAATGTGCAGCTTATCACGTCACTGGGATCTGATAGCTTTCACGGTGATAACAGGGAAGCAGTAGCATAGAAATAGCAGCTCCCTTGGTTAAGTTTGGATGAGCCAGTATATTTAAGAAAATATGTGGGAAATGGCAAATTGGTAGTTTGAGGAATCTCTGCTCTTCAAGAACAGGGCAACTCGTTTAGAGTGTTTCTGAAACTACTAAAATTAGGGTGTGCTCAGCCCTCCTCAGAGATCAGTGGCGAAAAGAGGACTGACATTCGGTGTTGCAGAGTGGCATTTCTCTCACACCCCACTAGCGTCAACATTTTATTTGGCTGCTTTGACTCACAGCAGTTTGTTTTTACACAGGAAGAGTGCGTAGTGCTTGTCAAAATGAGAAAGTGACCATCATCGCCTGGCTTGGTGTTCCAGAGCCACCTGGAGCCAGTGCTCAGCCCAGCTAAAGCCGGAGGAGGAAGGAGGAGAAGCACAGCCTGATCAGGTACTGAGCCAGGAGTGGGGATTGTCTGATGCAGAGTTGATGGGAAGCTGTGAATTAGTTATAAAAATAGGGTTCTGTTCCTTACAGACTTTTGCTAACGTGTGATAGGATGGTGGGCCAATAATGACAACCGCATTATCTGTGGCCTGGTATAGGTGCGTGCTGTATGGTCGAGTTACGTGACATATCTTTGGTAAACATAAGCGCAGTTCTGTGTTTTCTAGGGTATTTGATTTACACATGTCGTGTGTGGTACATCTCAGTCTGTGTTTGCTACTACTTGTATCCAGGCTCCATGTCAGTTGGAAAGAATGGACTAGGAATACTCCTAGCAAATGTTTCAATGTCAAAGAGCAATTTGATGTCTTGAGGAAAGAGTTTTTCCTCAGCTTTATTGTTTCTTCTAGCAGGGAGATGTAAGCACCAGCTTTTGAGGAGCACCTTGTTATGTGGCAACCATAAGAGCACAGAGAGGTAACAGACTAACGGGTTTTAAGACAAAACCAGCTGTCAGCTTGGTAGCTCTGTTTTTATTTGTTGAGATTTCCATAACCTGTTCCTGGAAACAGGTATTTATTCTTGCACTCACATCTTTCAGGTTGTCATACTTAAGAAGACTTAGTTCATCTGGTTGTATGAAGACACTCAGACAAGTTCAAGGTTTTGCTTCATTGTATTCAATTTATTGGATTTTTTTCCTTAGAGAACTATATTTTCCAGTTCACATGGAACTCCTGCTTGAAAGACCATGTCTTAGGAAGACTTTTATGCACCTTTATAGATTCCTGAAGATAGGGCTACTACTTATGCTGAGTGCTCATACAACACTTGGGTTGGTAGCGGCCCACAGTTCACTTCTAGAGGGAAGCATTCTTTGAAGAGGCACAGTATCTTTCACCTCAAGTGACGCTTTCTCTCCAGAAGTACCAGCATCTGTCTGAATTTATTAGTCACAATATTGTTATTTTTTTATTTACTGACCCAGGTGGAAACAGTGGGGGCTTGTTTAGATGATACGTTCAGAAAAGTATTCCTTACATTCTAGGAGTAATTTCCAACTCTGATTCCATCTGTCCTTGTGTGGCTATAAAAGGGAAGTTCTTTTCTAGCTTGCATTGAGAACCCTTCACTTCTTTGTCTTTAGCAATGAGAATCGGCATTTATTTGATTGAACAACTAGCTTCCTGCTTCCCAGGAAAGAGATAGTGGCTTATTCACCTGCAAACATCCCTCCTGTGGAGAGTGTTTGCTGGGGAATTAAAGAAAAGCTAGCAGCTACTAGTAAAATACAGCGCAGTAGGATGAAGAGGGATTACTGAAGCATTACTAGGAAATTCATGGCTGTGTACAAGACCTTATGGACTCCGCAGACTAGCTGACCTAAATTCTGCAGCCAGACCTTACTGATTTCTGCATTGATGTGATGTGGCAGGCTAGATAACCTGCAGCAGATCTGTTTTGCTTTGTTGGGTGGGACAGAGAAGGTTCATATTTGAGTAGAAGCACAGACAGGGCAGTCTTTATAACTGTACTGAATCTTTCTTCATCTTTTTTTTGTTGTTTTCTAACCCACATTTTGCTATTCTTGTGTACTTTTCATGTAGTCAGGATGAGCATCCTTATAATGCAGACTCATCAGGAAGAGTGGAGGGGTTGTTTACTTTTAGATGGGGAAATACATGAGTGGTTTTACTCGGAGAGGCTTTTACAGATGTTTTGTAGTTGAGAGATAGGTATCACCATTTCCTGGCTAAAACCTATCTTATCAGTAGTGAAACAGTTAACCTAGCTGTCAGTCATCTCTTATGGGGGGAATAGGATTAGTATCTAATTGATAAAAATGGCACTGCTAGCACATAATGTTTTCAGGCAATCTGTTTCTCAAGATTATACGTCACACACAAAACAATGTGTAAAAACTCAAACAGAGAACGCTGTGCTGTATGTGTCCAACTGAAGCTGGTCAGTCCTGCCACTGAATTCTACTGCTGTTACTTCTTGTAATAGGATTGTGACTTTGCAATTTAGTTTCTGCTGGCACAGATCTGATGTGATGGCAGTTACTGCTTCCTCCTTTTTGCTGTAGACGTAAGCTAGACTGATGCAATTCTCTGCTTTGCCTTCACCCCTCCTGTATGCCTAGTTACCCAGTCTCACCACTTCCTCCTAGGGTGCTGCTACAACTACAGCAGGAATTTTTCTGCTGGTGCTGCTTAAACTGGGTCCTAAGAAAGAAGCGTTTTATGCAGGCACAAAGATTTAGCAACCACTCGAAGGGCTTCTGCAGTAAGGTTTCTGCTGGTGTGGTTTGGAAGCAAGAAAAAAACTGATCTTGGCTGATGCAGCTATATTAGCAAAATGTTAAAGTGTGGATAGGGGCTTTTCCAGGCTAGTGTTCTGGCCTGGTTACTGTGATGGTGTGAGTGTGTGTGTGCGCATATATATATATATATATATATGTATGTAATATTTGCCTAAAAACCTTTTTCGTGGGAGCATGAGCTTTAAGCTCTTTTGATTTGTTTAGAGGAATTTCTGCAGCTGCAGAACCCTGAAACACCAGGGGAAATAGTGATATCCTCAAACAGAGCTGGTTTATTTTAGATCATGTTTCACTGATGTGCTTTTGGTTTGTTTTAAGAACAACTTGTCTGTATAAGCTATTTGCTTACTATGTGCACATAATAAGCAGCAGTGGGGCACCAGGTATGGCGATGGGGTTGGAGAGCAAGGGCTCACCCCTGTGCGTTCCAATGCCAGACGCAGTAATTAGAAGTTTATTAATTGACAATAAATTAGAATTCATTTCAGTCCTCCCCAAACCAATAAACCAGTTATTTTTTTTGCTTGCAACAGTGTTATTGCCAAGGCTGCCTCAAGGCAGAGGGAGGTTTTTACTTAGGTGTAGGCATAGATGGGATTTGGACTACTCTTTTGCAGTGAAAAGGACTTCTGTGTGCCTCACTCCAATGTTATAATGTCAGCTTACTTTCTCTTCTTTCCTGTCCTCCCAGCAGAATTTTCAGTGTTAACTTTAGATACAGAAGCTGGAAAATAGCTCTGCTTTGGTGTTATATTTCTTCACTGGTTTTGCTCTCATATTTCTTTGCTTGGACAGGAGACTTGTCCCAAAAGCCAGTCCCCACAGCCACATGTCCATAAGCATTGTTGCTTCCAGCCAGCTTGTCCTCCTGCAAGCCTTACCCCAATGAAAATGCAGTGCTGTCTTTGAACCATCACTGGAGTAATGTCACAGTGCACGTTTCCATGTGTATAGACCTGTTTGCTCCTGGATGTGTACCAAATTCAGTAGGCTGTGGTAATCTTAGCTATGTGTTTTGACACAATATGATGTTGTTTTGAAGTATTTACCTGCAGTCAGTTCTTGACTGGTCTCAGAAGGTATGTTTTGGATAGATGGGAAATGATTCTCAGTGTGTGGTCACTCCCTCAAACTTTGTCCATTGTCTTCAGTAGGTGATGCCCTCTTGAATAACATAGCACCATCACAGTGCACTTGTTCTCTTAGAGCCTGGCTGTGAATGCCAGAGCACCGGATCAGCATTGTAAAATTCAGCATTAAAGGGTAAGGTATGCCCGTTCTTGACCATACTTGATTTGGTTTCGCAGAGAGATGAAACACTTCCAGCAATTGAGAAACCACAGAAGGGATTGGGCTCGGATTGGGAAAAGTTTGCTATTCCAAGACCTGGTTTTCCTTGTGTAGATGGGCCTAACATTGTCTAGTATTTGTACCACAGCATGAAAAGAACATACCCTAAGAAGTTGGTGACATTATTGCCTGATGCCTCAGACAGTCAAGATGTGTGTGTGTGTGTGGTGTGTGTGTGTGTGTAAGAGTGAGATTTGCAAGGAAAAAATGAACAAATAGCTCTTTGTTGCCCAATTATTTTAGTGCTGCTGTGGTTTAGCTGTAATATTGTGTTACTCTGTCCTCAGCTTTTTATGAGCCTCTCCTAGAAAAATTTTGAATTTCAATAAATAATACATTTCTCTAGCTGTATTTGTTATTTCAAGTGTTAGAGTTTGCTTGCAATTATAACATTCCGCTTCCTCTGGTGACTGAATATATAAAATCCTGGCCTTTGTTGCTGAGCAATAAACTCCCAAACTTTCCACTTATCTGACTGAATTTTATGAAGTAGCTCTTGCTCAGTGTGTTATTGGAAACTGTGGACAAGTTTTCTGTGAGTAATTAGAATTGATTTGATCAATAAGGCATCAGTCTCATTCCCATTCCCTTAACTCTTATGTTCTGCAGGATCTGGGAAAAAGAAAGTTAACTGGTGATAACGTACAGTCAAGATCCACAGCAACGCCAATATTTCCTTTTCCAACTGAGGGAACAGGATGGGAAGTTGCAGAGAAGCTCTGCAGAGTGTGGATGAGTGGGAAGGCAGAAGTGAGTGGTGGTGGAGCAGAGAGATATTAGAAGGGACAGCAGTGTGGAGCAAAAAGCATGGTTAATGGGCTAATGTTACTGGAATGTATTGGTCCATTCCTGGATTCTGCTGTCCTGGTATGTGTATTTAGACAGACAGTCTGGGCTAACTGGCTGTCAGCTTGGTAAAATGATCAGGTTGCCAAGAACTCCATCATCTAAACATCATTTCAGATTTATGGCACATTTTTCCACCTTTAATGTGGCTAATTTAAGATACGCAAACATGCTTTTTAGCACTCTGCCTGTAGTCTCTCTCCCTACAGCTCATATAAATGGGTTTGGTTTGGTTTTGCATTCTTGCTCTGTCTTAACCAGGCTTCAGTCTGAAGGCAACAACTGAGAAACATTTTCTTTCACTAAAAGGGTATGTCTAGGTTGTAGGGGATGGGAAAATGAGAAGTGGAGCTCTCATCCATAACCACTCACTAAAGCTTATTTCAACAGTCTCTTCTGTCTTTGTTACAATAGCTGGAGCTGTGCCAGACTGAAAAGCCCCAAACTTGCTTTGCTTTTACTTTAGCTGGATTTTACATGTAATATTTTAATGAGGTAGAACTACTTCTGTTTTCCTTGTATCCAAGCACATCACTGGTAGAACTCGGATGGGATTTTTCTGCGGTGTCATTGAGTTTCTTTTGCTTGTGTGGGTTGCTCACATAGCTGTTTCAGTGGGAAGACAAACACTTGAAATAGCAAAATATGAGTCAAAGGCTGTCAAGTATTATGCATATATCCTCTACCTTGCATACTGAAGCCCTGACCTACTTGAGGCCTCTAGGTACTTCTGTAATGTAAGTGTTGGCAATGATAAACTGCAGTGTCTGGCAGAGAGATTCAGTGTGCAAGAACAACACCTGAAAATAGGAACTTTTAATCCTTTCCCTAAAATCAGCCAGTGTCAAGGTTTCTGTTCTTTTGGGAAGGGGTTGACATGGTGCTTCTGGTCAGTGTATGCTGGCATGCTAGTCAGTGGCCAGCACTTTGTTTTAATACTCATCAGCAAAGTGATATTGATAGAGCTGGCTTATTTGACCTGTTTTTCACTGTATGTGTGCCGCAGTAATTCTTTGAGTACACATATTATTTATCTTTTTGTTTTCAGAAATGGTCAATATAGCAGGAAAAGCCCCACTCACCACTAACATCTGAAAGCAACAAAAAAAGAGCAGGCCAGAAAGACAGTCTCTAAACAGCAACAAAGTGAGCTATATTGTGGTCGAGGAGAGAAATGCTTGCAGCCAAGGGTGCTTGCTAAGGGGAAGAAGTGTTATGAAAACCTGACAGTGATCTTTGTTTTTTTGAATGAAGACAAATGTTGTGTTCTCCAAATAAATGCTGAGTGTAGGTATTTAGTATTCCTTAGAATATTAAATGGCTGAGTTTCACAGCTTGTCACAGAAGGCCTTGGAGCTTATTCTTGGTTTTCTGGTTAGTCTGATGATAGATGATGGAACTAGGCAGGCTAAAGGGTCATGGCTTTTTAGAAAGATTCTCTTAAAAATAACTCAATGACCTTTTAGTGTTGGAGGTACCCCCAAGATAAGCTGTTTCTGAGTGATCAGAGGCCAGAGACATGAGTGTTTCTTGCTTATTCTTGCACCAAGCATCAGATAGATGTGGATAGGGTTAAAAGGTTATGTGGATTGGCACTGGTTGAGAATGTTTTCTGAAGTTTGAATGGGTTAAACCTATGTTTCTTTACACTTTCTTTTGGACTATCATCTCCCATATTAAAAGTGTAGTTACGAGATGGGCATGTTTTCATTCTGAACAACCGGAGGGCACATAAAGAATGTGCATCTTGTTTCCAGAGCAATCACAGACCAGTCCTCAGGAGCTGACTCACTGCTATTTTGTAAGCAGGGTTTGCCTTCCTTTCATGCGGTTCTGCATTTTTCTGTTCCCTAATCCATGGTAATTTAGATCCCAAGTATGCTGGTGTCAGAAAGCCTGCTTCCTTAAGTAGTATCTTATTCCCAAGTGCATGGTGCGTACTTGGCTTGATTTGACACTAGCAAACATAATTTTTGATAGTTTCATTTCTTTCTAGTTGGGTTTTCATTGAATTATGGCACAAAGGCACTTTCCATGCAGCTGTGTAACACGAGCGTTAACAAATGGTTATTATTTGAGGTATTGTATTTAGTCTGTTTTACTGTCTCACTTGTATGGGCTTTTTTTCAGTTCTTTTTCTGCACAATATTTGAGACATTTCTTAGTTTCAGATTAATTGACTTGTTCTATTTGCTTTTTAACTGAGCTTTGCTATTGGAATGCCATGGTAGGGTGGGACTGGGAAAAATGGCCCTCTGGAAAGGATCAGAGGGAAGGCCACACATACATGGCTCCATACAAGTTGAGCATTCAACTTCCTAATAGGTAGCACACCTTGAGTACTGTATTCCGCAACTGACTTTCAGAATCACTTAAACTTACTCTAACACCTTAGTAACGTTTTTGTTGTGGCAGGTCAGGTATTTCCCTGCGATTGGGAGTAACTTTTAATTACTTTCTTTGACTTGGATCCATTTTTACTTAATGTTTTTCTAACTGGCAGCTTAGGAGGGGGTAGAGTGCCAGAAATCCAGCACTGTCATCTTTCTTATTTTCTAACTAAAAGCTTTGCTGAAAATAGCTGTGCAACCAATGTGTAGATCAAGCTCTTCCGAGAGGTTTACCTGTCATTTCTTTATAGCTTTGCCAGGTTAAAGTCAGAAGGTCTGGTTGGTTTAATTGATGCTTTTGCAACACTCGTGTGGCTGGAAAACTGACAAGAGTCACGTGAATTTCATGTTACTTCTGCGTGATTAAAATCAAGGGCAGCAGCGTGGGCTGCCGCTAGAAATATTCCCATGAAAACCATATGGGAGAGACAATCCAGCAGAGATTGGTCCCCCCCCCTCCCGTTCTTCCTATTCCACTGTAGGTCTAAGGCTGAACAGAGGGAAAAATGGGCACCATTTTAATGGGAAAAGGTGGAGCGATCCCACTTTTCCTGACAGTAGCCAGGAAGCGATGGAGAAGGGAGAAACAACTGGAAGTTTTTTCCTAGGTTTCCTAGGTGGAGTTTCACATTTGACGCTGGTTAAGTGGGAGCCTGATAGGAAGACATAGGGCTGATAGAAAGGTAGCACTTTCTCTGGGAGCTGCTGGACTTCAGCTTGGGTGTTCCTGCCGGAAACTCCACCCTCTTGTTCTATCTCTGTCTGGTACGTGTTCTAAGCCTTGATGTTGTCCTCTTGTTACTGCTGGCAGAAAGCTGCATGTGTGGGAGATATGTAAATGTGTTGTAATGTTCTGATATAATTTTAGCGCAGGAAAAGAGCAAGCTCTGTACATGGGTATTGCCAACCGAGCTTCAGTCTTGCAGCTTAGATGCTTTAATAGAGCTGTTACCTCTGGGAAGAGGTTTACAGGGATATGGAGTATAGGATCAAGTTCTTAATTTTGTAAGCTTACAAAGCAAGCCATGCTTCCGTAAAACTAAATTCCTTTACAGACTGTAGGAACTGTCTGTATCGGTATAAAAGAATTTGATTGTTTGATGGCATGATTACTGAGGATTGATGAGGTGAATTTTCTCCTTTGCTTGCAGTGCTTATGTCACTAGGAGAATACTGGCTTTGCTAAGAGTAACTGGGGTGGGCTTTACCTTTTGTTTCTCTCAAATTAAAAGTTTTAAATACTGTTTTAGCTTAAGTGGGGTTGGTTTTGTGATTTTCTTTCAGGTTCAGTGAGACATGATCTTCTTGTGGGAGAGAGAAATGAACCTACTAAATCCTTTCTCATAGGCAGGGTTAAGTATTGCACTCAGGAGGGTGATGTTCCAGTGGAATTGCAGTCTTCTCATAACAGTTTAGACTTTAGTAAAGAAAGTGGATGAGTCATTGCAGGAGGTTGATGCCTGAAAAGATTGATTAGTAATTAATTTGAAAACAAGAAGGCCTTTCCTCTGTGCCCCAGCTTTCAGCCATTCAAAAGATCATCAGATTCCCACATGTAGCATAGCATTTGAGTACTGTGGACATGTTTGTTTTGATGTCTTTCCCTGAACTGCAAATGTTGCCTTCCCCCCCGCTTTGCTTTTGCTTACATGTTATTTATAGAGATATAAATGTCAAATTTGGCTCAAGCGTTTTGATGAGGTTACAGCACTTGGAAAGAGCCAAATGTTCCCATTATTTTGGTGTGGGTGTTAGTCGTAATTATAGTTGCTTCATAATCTGAGTTGTGCTAGTTTACTAGATGCTTCATGGGTAAAGGTATTCCAGTTTTCCAGTGTTTGTGTGCCTGTGGGTCCATGTTCATTTGCTTTTCCTCAATAGGTGTTTGTCAGTCCAGGCCTTTTATTTCTACAGGTCTGTGAGCTGGGTGTCCAATGGGAAACCCAAGGTCCATGACGCCTTTCTGCTTTAAAGCTGGGATAGTGTTGGAAGTGAAGAATGCTGCAGGCTGCAGTGTGGCTCTGAAGGGATGACTCAACACTGGCCCTCTGAATTCAGTTAAATTGTCATAAATGATCTCTGTTTGAGGAGTGTTTCAACTGCAGTAGGCCCAAGACAGGGGATCAATCAAAACCAGCTCATGAAAGGCATGGAAGCTTCAGCAACCTTTTGAAATCCTTTAATATGTAAATGGCTACCCTCTGAGTGTTCCTCTCTGGGGCAGATCTTTAATACAAGGTAGATCTTGTGGCTCTGATCCTAGAAGAGGTAATAAACTGTTTTGTCTTTTTGTTATTTAAAATCATGCTGTGTGCAGCCCTGTGCATTTTTTTTTGGTGCTGAATCTTGACTGTTTAGTGCATGGTGAATACATGTCGCAGCATTTGTTTGCTGACAGCGTGCAAAAAGCCACTGTAACCTTTCTTTCATTCTTCTTTATTTATAAGCATGAAGGGGGAATGAAAATGTATAATTTTAACTTGAGCTGTCACTATCATTTATAATTTAAACCTGGAATGCATCACATTTTCAGCTCGATGGTCATCTTAGTCATTAAATCCTGAATTATGGCTCGGCTATAGTGTTCTGATCAGGCTCCTCTGAAAAGGAGATAGCTGTCAGCTATTTGGCACTGAGCTGTAGCTACAACCTTCTGGTGCTGGTGTTTGTGACGCTTTTTTGTTAGATATGGAGGGTGCAGCAACTGAACCTTGCACTTCTCAAGGCCTGAGCCTGTGAAGAGTTCTCTAACTTTCCCAGCTTGCAGATAGCGATACACTTTGGCCTACTTCAACTGTGAGCTTTAATTTGCCTTACTCAGAAGTTAAGATTTAGTTGCACTAAAACTGCTGTATAAATTCTTTAACGTTTACCATGTGGTGCAGAGTTACCATGAGTGGGGTTTTTAGAGTAGAAAAAGAGAGGGTGCAGGACTGCTCCGCAAGGGTAGCATTGGAGTTAGACTCCAGTTAGGTTTGTAAAAAGAGATTGCTTGACCTTAGTAATCAAACAATCACTTCTCTTGGCACAGAATATGGAAGGGGACGACTTTTTAGTTTGTATTAAAAGGATTGAAAGTGGGCAATGTGGAGATGATGAAGAAACTCTCGCTGCAGGGAAGGATATGCAATGTTGTTTGTTAAACTAGACCTCCCTGAATGCTTGTCTTACTCCAGTCAGACCTCCTTGGCTAAATGTCATGTGCAGGACTGGATGCTCACCTGCTGGGCGGTAGACAACAGGCAAGCTCTAGAGGGGTGCTGGGAAGAAGTGGATGATTTCATGGCTTCAAGTAGATAAAACTTGCTCTGGTGGCAGTATGGGCAGTGGAATTTGACAAGTGGGAGGGGAGAAGGATATGTGTGACTAGGGTGATCCCTCATGTTGTGGAAGGAAGAAGCAGGGTCTGGAATTCATAGTCCTGACATTTTTGGATGTGTGAAGTGAGCCAAAGGAAGCTGGTGGGTGTTGAGACATTACTGATTTGCTCCAGTTTGTAGAGTAGGTGTGGACAGAAAGACAGCAAGAAATCACTGGTCTCTGTTTTAACATGACAGGCAAAAAATTGTGCAGCTGTACTGGTCAGAGAGAAATGTCCCAAGGCACCCTGGCCTTACTCTATGTCCTGGCAGTGTAGCTGTATTCAGTTCACAGCTCCAGAACTGCTGGTCTGAATTCCTGCCATTGGAAGGAAACCTCCTAATGTAGAGAAGGCCCTAACCAGAAATAGTTGCAGTTACATTTGCTTTTCCTGTGGGATCACTGCAGAAGCCCTGGTCGGGTGAGATAGGGGTCAGAGATGACCGGTTTCCTCCCGGACTTAGTTCTTCCTACTCACAGACTTGCCTGTAGAGGAAGAATTTTGGGGTGAGCATTGATGCTGTAAGGGGATTCTTTGGCAGAGTGGGTGGATCTGATTGTTGAAACTTGCCCCAAGGAGCAGGGCTAACCTTCTATCTTTGGTCCAGAGCATGTAAAGCAAGAGTTAGCATACACAAAGTATATGGCTAGGCAATGCTTTTGTATTAAACATTTTAAGAGTGTATGTCTGCTGCTAATGGCTTCACTGCTGAATAGGTGAGATGTGAGATTGTTTGGAGGTGTTTTTCCCTTTCTTTTAAGCTAAACTGGCAGTAATCCCTCTAGGTTTTCAGGCTTGGCCACAAGAACATTGCTTGTCATGTGGTGTCACATCAGCTAAGGGCTCTTCAGTCAGTAAGCCTGCTTAGCTTTTCTGACACTTGCCTTTCTCCTAGTCTTGTCACAATCCTTCCATCATTAGACTGACTTCTATTGTACATTTTGGTTATGGGGGGTAACAAAGCCTGTGAAACATGACTATCCATGAAAAAGAATGCAGTATTCTTCCAGCTTTTCTAATGGGGTCATTTTGCACGTGTACACTTGCATTAATAGCAGTTGTCTTCTAGCTAATAAATACAGTGCCCTGTGAAAATAATGGGTTATTAGGATTGGATGGATTCCTACAGTGCCCTCAGTGCTGTAGCTTTCACTAGCTAGCTGTGCCTTTGCTTGTGTGCACAGCAGAGTTGTTTACATGTTAGGAATATGCTAGAGGCAAGGAGAAAGGAACAGCTTTAATGTGATGCAGCTTAGATACTCTGTGGGGGAGGCCTCGGAATTGTTCATAACAGGATCAAATGTCAATCAATGTTTCAGGAAGAATAAAGTTACTGTTTATGAGTAAATTGGAGAATAGTAAATTACATGCTTTCCAGCCATCTTAAAGCCATCTATTTCTGATCCTGTCTAGGAAAATGTCCCTCTCCTGTGGTTATTCTGAGCCCTAGAGTGTCAGTGGTGCCTAGTAGAAGCATCTATCCAGACCACTCCTGTTTGACTCCGGCTGCTTCTCAAAGGCAGCTCCAGCTGCCTTTGGTAAAGAAACAAGATGCCAGCTTCTTTCAGCTCTTCCCTGGGAAGCCTGGTGATCATATTGTTGAAGGGTGTTGCAGGAGCATTGTGGCTGCTATTAAATTTGGGGATCGAGGGACTTAATGGCTCCATAGAATAAGAAAGTAGCTCCTCCAACATCAAGCTATGCACGAGAAAATGACTTACCTCTAATTGCAAGGTATAAAAGCTGGAAGGAAGACAGAGGAAACAGCTAGAGATGACTGGAGAAGAAAACAGCTGAAAACCTCCTCCTCTCCCTCCAGAGCTATTTTTTGTCAGTGATAGAGAACTGTGGGATGAGCAGAGCAGGTCTGTATCTGCAGCAGGCCGTGGCTCTGATATGAAAGAGTATCCCCAGGAAAAAACAATGGGAGCCTAGCTTATCCACAGTAAGGGCATCTCTCTGCTGGATCTGAACCTGCCATTCCTGTTCCAGGCTGCTTTGTGTTGTAGTCAGATGATGCTTGAACTCATAATCAAGGGATTTTCATGTTTTGTGTTAGACTGTGCCCCGTGTCAGCAGGCTGGGGTTTGGGAAAGAGCTTGTGGAGAAATGGTAGGGGGAGGGAGGGAGGGAATGGAGAGGAGTCCTGGAAAACTGTCAGAATAAGAGGCTTTTCAACCTAATGCTTAGGTGCCTGTTGGAAATCCTTCTCTTAAAACAAGCCTGGCAAATACACAATCCTGAATTTATTTACTAGCATTCAAGCTTTTCTAATTGTGTGGTTTCTTGTATTCCTCCTGGGATGGTTTGGTGCTGAACCAGCATCCTGATTTGTTGTGTTGTCTGGGCCTGTCTCCTGAGGGAGATATTTTGGACAGTTACTCCTGAATAAATCCTGTGTGTGGTTCTGGAGTTAAGGGCTTGTCTTCACATGCCATTGAGAAATTATTTGAGTCAGCTGAAGGTATGACTTTAAAGTGGATTGCTTCAATTGCCTTATGTCTGTGAGGCAG
Organism: Myiopsitta monachus; assembly: GCA_017639245.1. Taxonomy (NCBI): domain Eukaryota; kingdom Metazoa; phylum Chordata; class Aves; order Psittaciformes; family Psittacidae; genus Myiopsitta; species Myiopsitta monachus. The sequence goes on along the minus strand of CM029923.1, from coordinate 9,462,470 downwards.
AGTAATTGAGAGTCACTCTGGTTTTGGCGAAGAGTGTCTGAAGAGGGTCTCAAGCGGTTTAATCAATCAATTCTTTAATTTGTATGGGTTTTGTCTCTTAAGGAGCAATCCAAAGGGCCTTACGCAGACAAAGCCTCAAAGTGGATTATGTTATGTAGGAAAGCTGTTCTTAAGGATTTGGGAGGTTTTGTATGGCTGCAGATACTCGTCAGGAATAGCACTTGCATGTTAAAGTCCCTCTGTACTTTAATCTGAATTTAATATTCAAACAACTCTGCTAACCTTAAGCAGAAGTTAACGAGAGGAATGTGAACTGACTTTGGTCTTTGCAGTAGACCTTTGAAACACTGCTGTGGCATCTGAAAGCTGTCATTAACTATGTGATGACTGAGAAACTTCTAGTTCACATACTTAATCTTTTGTAGTGGATGAATGCACTTAGGTGGGTAAAACTGCTATTTCTTGTGAGATACGTCTAAGCTGATGGGGGGAAGGATCAAAGAAGTTAGAGGAGTATGAGCCCTCCCAGCAAATCTTGGACTTTCAGCCCAAACCGAGATTCTTCCCATCCCATACAAAGCTTTTTTAGATGTATGTGCAGGAAAAGCAGAATTTGGGTAAAGTCATGGTTAGTAGAAAAAGGCGGAATGTTTTAGTACCTGAGGCTTTTGGCAGCCTGCATAGTTAATGTTTACCTCAAGCCTGAGAGGAGGGGACAGAGCAATCCAGCGCAGGGAGTGTACACTTGAGGCTGAACTGTCTGTGCAGACTGGTGGTTTTGAATATTTGCTGCCTAATTTAGGGAGAATTTGTAGAAGGTATGGGTAGGGCTCTGCATTTTGCTTCTTAATGTGCTGCTTCAGTTCCCATTTTGCTGTTTAAATAAAGAATGACTGAAACGCTGTATGTAGTTTCCCTTAGTCATTTTTGGTTGTGCAAAATAAGTTGCAGTGGCTTAATGTACAGCAAGAATCTGGGTTATTTCCTTTTCAGCTACTGAATTTAGACTCAGTATAAGGACCTTTTACTCAGGAGCCCTGTGGGACTCCTGGTTATGTGGGAAAGTCCATCATGTGTGTTGAACTGCAGAATTGCATCAGTAGACTGCTACCACCATGCTTCTAGGATACTTAGAAGATCACTGTGTGTAAATAGCATATTTATTGAATTTGTGAAGCTGGAAGTTTCTGGATGTTTTTCCTACTGGTGTGGCAATTCCCAAGCCAAATGTGTTTTTCTTGCTGAATATGTAAGTTTTATGGCCCTGTGAAAGACTGTCTCAGACTGATTCTGTACTGAAGTTTAATTGACTGCATGTGCAAATCCAGGTAGAGCATAGGTGCTTCCACCTTGGGCAGATAAGGAATGTTGTGCTTTACACTTGGAGTGCATGTGCTTCGTACTGCTGAGGAGCACTGCAGTTTCTGTAGTAGTGCCACACTGGGGTAGGACTGGGTCAGTTTATTTTGCCTTGTTCATCAAACAAGCAGTAGATGGCTGGTAGTTGCAGAAGCTGTTTACCTGCGTGAGGGTCAGGCTGATGAGGAGGAGCCTAAATGTGTTGGTTGTCTAGCCTGGTTGACTCACCAAGTTGGTGACTTGGTAAATGCCTTATTTTTACAGTTAAGGAATAGGAGAAATTAATACAGGTTTTTGTTTAAACGCTTGTTGGAGATGTCCTAGAATGGCTAATCAGCAAACTTATGGGTCTGTTTCCCATTGTTTTATTGCTTCTGAGGTGCTGAACATGCTGTTGGCGTCAGTGGTAGGTTGTTTGAAGTCTTGGAAATTCAGCCCATTGCAAGTCAGCTCTTGTTTCAGCTCTTCAGCTGCGACAGCTACTGTGGACTTTGGTATCACACAACTGGTGGTTGCCATGCGACTGTTGATTGTGACCCAGTTCCATACCGGATGGACAAACAGAGAACAGCCCCAAAGAAAATTATACTTGACGCTTCAGAAGAGCGTGTTTGTTGTCACAAAGAGCTCAATGTTACTATAGGAAGAAAAATGTGAATGGAAAATCGATATGTTGAAGATACCAAATAGCCCAAAAGCTGAAATTCTGGTTTAAAGAAAAGAGACAACGATGACACTAATAGCCCTTTGGCTTCAGGACACGTGTAGACATTTCAAAGCGAAGTACAGTAAATAAGGGGACAGTGAATACCTGAGAATTAAAACACAGGAAGTTAAGAAGTAAGTTAGAAAATATGCAGTTAATTCTGTACAGCTGAAGTATGTTGGGGAACAAAGAGTTCCAGTTACTAGATGGAGATAATAAAGTAGCTCATGCAGGAGAAGTAGAAATAGTTAATACTGTTCCATGTTTGTGAAGGTGCAGAATGTGATACTATGAATGCCCTTCCAACAGAGAATTAAATCCATCTTAATGAATAAAGGTTTATTACCTTGTAGGGCTAGACCTATGTAAATCAGCAGTGTTATGACTGGATTGTTTTAAAGAGCTTGCTGGCAGGTCTGCAGGCTTGCAGGCAGTTTTTAGTAGCTTTTTGTATTGAGGGTCTTAAAACTAACTGTGCCAGAGTAGACAGGGGAAGGATAACTGATTTAACCATATTCCATCTAGGCTTGACACTCCTCGTCAAAACACGAGACAATTTAATGGAATATTCAATTGATAAAACATTAGATACTAATACCAGTCTGTATCACTTCAAGGAAGATGTCATAGCAACATGGTGACATGCTGAAAGTTTTACTTGAGCAAAGGACCTTCATGAGATGTAGTAAAGCTGTGTCTTCAAATGGCACGTGGTGCAGGGGCAGGGAGATGGTCCAACCCTTGCAGACCCCTACTACTACCTGTCTCTTTCCAAATACTGCCTATAGTTCCCTTCGTTGGCAAGAGCAGAGGTAGTCAGTTAGGACTTTGACAATACCCCTTTGAGCCTCGTGTACTGACATGTAAGTGCTATGTGGTATTGCAAAAGTAAACATATTAAGAACTGACTAACTGATATTTAAGAGTTAGTCACTGATGGTGAATCATTATCAAATGGGAATGCTTCTAGAAATCTGTTTTAAGGATTGAGGTGAGGCTGGATTCCATTGGACCTTTTCATTAAGTACCTGGAGACAATGACAGGATCTGTGCTGGTACAGTTGGCAGGCCATATCATTCTAAGCAGCACGGTAAACAAGGATAAGGCAGCTTGTGCAGGGAAATCTGAGTGTCCTGGTGAGCTGGTATCAACCCAAAGTGCATTTGCATCCAGGCTGGTGCGAGATCATGACGCCTGCGGGCATTGCCCTTCAATGTAGTTGACAGAATTAGGGAAAAGGCTGTTTTGGGGGTACAGTGTGGAATCAGTCGGACTCCTCTCTCACAGGACAGCAAAGGTGTGTAAGTCTGGGTGTGTAAGGAGGGGAAATAGGCAGAAGAAGGTGAATTGTGTATGACTGTGGGATGTTGAACTGCCTATTGAAAACAGGGGGCTCAAAAAAGAGTCAGAGGAGATAGTTGAAGGCAGGGTGGTGTTCAGGTAGCACAAGGAGAGCCTGAAAAGCTCATTCTGTTGCTGGATCTGTTGTTTCTTGATAGATAAATGGTGTGACTTGATAATCGGTGGGAAGCACCTTCTGAGGGACAGAATGCTGGGGCTATAAGGCTGACAGAAACAGGTGTAGCGCAGCACTGATGGCTGGGAGCTGAAATCAGGCAATTGGAAATAAGACATGCATTTGTAACGGTGAGAGAGAATAAGTGCTGGAACAAGTAAGTGACAAAGGAAAGTGGTGGATTCCACGCAAAATGTTCCCGGGGCTGAAAGCTGGTCTGAAAGTGTTACGTTAGGTAAACAAAGGTTTGGCTTATAGTTTTATGTGATCCTCTGGGCTGAATACAGGAATAATTAAGTGGAGTGGTCTGTGGTGTCCCTCTGGCTTCGGTTATTCATACGTGGGGCTATACAAACCTGCAGAACAAAGTGTTCCTCAGGTGCTGAGTGATTGAGCACTAACTGGCCTCTCTGACAGAAGGTATATATTGTGTGTATGTATATGCGTACATACATGTGAGGCATATACATGGATGGTGCCTCTTGGTGTGAGATATGTAGCTCCTCTCTTATGTATTTTGAAAGCAACAGAAGAAATTGGAGTTCACAAGTGGCTACCAAGAGTTTCTTAACCATGCATGGTCTCAAAGTGGAAGACATGGGTGCATTTCCACTCTGCTGATGCTAGGAAGTGATTCCTCCCTGCAGGGTGGATTAGCTTGTCTGAATTCTGCTCTCCTCTCTCTGGAACTGATCTTTCTTGCTTATAACCAGTTTTGCAGTCTTTGTGCTGCACTTCTTTTGCAAAGCTCTGATATTTCTGTTCCTCTTCTTGAAGGAGCATCTAAGGAAATGTCAAGGAAAAGCAGAGTGGAATGGACTAAGCACAGCAGGAGGCTCACAGTCAATGAGTTTATAAGCATCACTTGGGGGGGTGTTCTTTTTATAGTGGACAGTTAACCTTTGGAACCTGCTGCTGCATGATACCATTATGGGTAAGAATTAATGTGATTCTAGGAAGTATTAGGCACCCAGGGAATCAGAATAGCTGCATATAAATCCGTAAAACCTCTGGTTCTGGGACTTAAATACTATTTTGTGGCAATGGGGTCTAACATGGTGGGTAGATTATTCTATAATTGTTTACTAGGAAACTTCTTTTGCTGTAACATCTGTTTCTAGCTACTTTCAACAACAGGAACTGGTGATTCAGAGATCTGTTTCTATATTTAATGTGAGAAGGAGCATAGTGCCGGCTGAAGGAACACTGAGGGGGTGTGTACGAAAGGGAGGTGGTGATAAAAGGGGGAATGCACCCTGCATGCTAAAATGTGCCATTGTGCCTCTGATTGCAGGGCATATGTGCTGATCTTCAAACAGAATAAACACAGATCAGTAACAAACTGGTTTTGAGCATTCAGCTTTTCAGTGTGTTCATACTTGAGTGGTTTCTCTCCTTGAATTGATCTGCCGAGAAAATGTATGGTCTTTATCTGAGGGTAGATGTAGTCAGAAGTAGGGAGAGGAATGGAATGGAGCAAGGAGATGGAAGGTGTGGGAGGCAGAAAGCCTAGCTGTGTTCTTTATCAAGCAAAAGTCTCCAATTTCCTTTATTAACTACCGCCTGACCCTCCTTTTGGAGAAAGCTTCTCTCTGTTCTCAGATTGAGAGTTACAAATGTTTCAATCTCTATTGCTTTTTCTTTCCCTTTTTTCTTCCCAAGGTTACATACACAGGCACGCTCACAGCTTCTGTGTATGACAATTGCATCGGATGGATACTGATGCGCAGAGGAAGAGGTATATAGGTACATGCATGACTCTGAGAGTTGTTTCACTGCTGCTTCCCTTTCATCATCTCCAAGCACTGGGATAGCTGCTCAGCTGCGCTGGCTGTGTCTACTTGAGTATGCTCCCGAGATGTCACTTGAAGAGCAGAGCTCTTCTGTGTTTGTCACTGTGTCCACACAAAAACACGTGTATGTGCTCAAAGAAAACCAGTCAGCTCCTGGATGTGTCTTGTGACCCATCTCTTTGCATTGTCCAAGAGTTTTGGTGGAAAGTCATCTGCAGAGTTTTAAGATTTCTCTCTCCCTCTTTTTACAAGAGTATCACAATGTAATCCAGTAAAAGTTATAAAAACTGAGCAAATGATCAAGCATTTTAGCATCTTTGTCTTTGTAGGTGGGAATGGTTATTTTGTGGCCAAGCCATTTGTGGCTCAAAGATGGGACCAGTGAGTAGGCTTCCTTTGGAGCTCTGAGCAAGGATAGAAGTAACAGCTCAGTTGTACCTCCCGGGCTGCCTGTCTGGCTTAATACAGCAGCTAATCTGGCAAAGTATCAAGTAGGGATACTGGATCTTTGAACAGAGGAAAACACAGCGTTAAAATCATAGGTGCTGTGAATTAGCTCTTAAGAATGGCATCAAGAAGCAGTGTTAAGTGTGATACTTTGTGGTTCTTGCGTGAATGCCATATTTTCACCTGCATGCAGTCATTCCAACACAAGTTAAATGCTTTGTAGAAGAAGCTAAATATTTTGGACTGCTGGGTCTGAAACACAAATGTTACATTGCAGCAAAAGACTCCTGTGGAATTTTTTACAAGATGGATTTTATTTGCTGAGTTTCCAGTAGTTCTTCAGTACATGCTATTGTATTGCTTGTGTCACTGGTCTGATCTGGACTGTGATGACTGAGTAAATTGCATCATTTGCTAACTGTGGAAAGGTGGCCTGATCTTGTAAGACATGTTTGTGTTATATATGTTTTGTAATGTTAACTGTAAATTATAAATTAAATATGTTCAGTTAATGCCAGATACAAGCTCTTGGTGTTCTTGTCTGCCCACAGGGGTTCCGAGAGTCAAAAAGGATCATAGAGGAAACTGAAGCTCCTTTTGTACTCTGTTTGAAGGTGGGGAAGTAATGAAATAAGTTATGTAGTCTAAGACATCTCGAAAATGGAGACTTTTAAGTGGTCTTTGGGCTTCTACCAAGGAACATGCTGCTGGCATTTTGGTTTTGTGCACTAGAGGATAAAGAAAACACTAGAAAATCCTTTGGCATACATCTATAGAGAAATAACTGTGCTTTGCCGCTATGTTTTGGCCATGTTTGGTTGTGGTAATTTATAGGTTCATATCCTGTGGGTTTCAGTGACTTAAATTACTAAGAAGCAGCAGTTTGTCCTGCGGTGGTTGGTGAGATGGTTCTGCATTTGGCAGGGGGACCTTGTCTAAGAGAATCAGACCTGTAGTCTGTTGTGGCTTTAACGGTGACAGCTGTTTCAGAGGAGGACTGGAGAAGAGTAGTAGCTGGTGGTGACATAACCTGCTTGGTTGTTCGTTGCTGACCTTTGCCTTGGACTATAGAGGTGTAGAGTTCCTAATGAAAAAGCTTAAATGTAAGTCTAACCTGGAAAGCTTGAATATTTCATGTTCATCTGCCTATGCTTTTGCTCATTGCTGGTAAACTTCTGAGTCCATGCTACAGTGAGGGGGTAGAAGGATCTTTATTCAGATCTCTCTTCAATTTGCAGTTACTTACAAACAGCAGTCCAGAAAACAAGAAGTAATTTTATGTAACTGGAAAACTTCGAGTGTGCCATCATCACACAATTATGTTTTGTGTTTTATTAACTGAAGGCACTGAAGATTCCCTAATAAATGAGTCACAGTAGCATTATTGCTTGTATTTATACAACTTGAGATCTTGTTGTCTAAGCCTGTTGGCCTTTACCTCTGTGTGTTAATTCTTGATGGGGTTTTTGGTTTTGTTTTAAAGCCACTTAATGATTACTCATTTTGTTTTTCTTGTACATATACAGCCAGTTGTATATTCTTCCCTTAGGCATGGAAGTAAAGTTGTAATAAAAGCTTGCTTCTCTTGACTTGACAAAGCAAGTATCAGTGACTATGTCCAGCTTCAGCAAGTTAGCCTATGCAGAGCATTAAGTGTTATCTGCAGATTAACTCTACGTGGAAACCTCAGCTACACTCCCTAAGGAAAAGTTCTAATATAAAGAGAGGAATAATCTTATTTGTGAGTTGTGCACCCATATGGAAATAGCAAAATTTCCTGCTAACTTATATCTTTCAATGATATCTTTGCTAAATCACTTTTCAGAAGAGTTCCCACATTAAGGAATAATTCCAACACACTACTAATACTTGCAGACTTTCTTAGGATGCCTTTACTCTGTGACTTCTGCTGTGGTTGTAGCATTACTACTGTAGAAGATAGGAGATTTGTTACTGTTTCTAGCTCATGGCATAGACTTAAAGGTTCTTACTGGTGTAACTGGTCAAGCTCAAATCTTTGCCTTCCTCAAACACTCTGCTATGTTATACAGTATGAAATCCTATGCAGTTCAGCTGATTTTTTGGGCTGTAATCTTTTTGAGACAGGATTACACAATGCGTAATGCTGTAAGGCTTTGATATAGAGTAGGAAATGGAACCTTTTATGCAATATAAATATTGAGTGCTAGCAGAATCTAGCTTTTTATCCAAAAATGGCTTTGTTTGAATATGAAGAAACTCTGACCAAAACCCAGGAACTCAGCGCTATACAAAGAGCAGAGGGCATATAATACAAGTATTGTGAAGCATAGTGGCATCTGATGCATGGCATGATGAGGCAGAGAAAGGATGAGTCAGGAGCAGGATTGCCACAATGGTCTGTCACATAAAGTATGTTTTAACCCAAGAGTTGCTCTGCCTCTTGTCACAGAGCAAGCAGCACAGTAAGCCTTTAGCCCCATTTTGTGACAAGGCTGCAACTTTCCATGGAGCCCAAAGAATGATGTCTGGCTGGCCCTTCCCTTCAAACTTCACATAACAGCCATCTCATGCCTGCTTATGTGTGATGAGCAAGGATCTGACACTTCTTCTGCAGAGTCCTTGTGATCCAGGGCTGCTTCACTGTGGATGTGGCTGTGTCCATGGGCAAGAACTTAGAGCTTGCAGCAGTGGCACATCACTTACCTCCTTACACTCATCATTTTGGGTCTGTCTTGCAAGGTCAGTTGGTTCAGAGCTTTGTGACAGGAGTAGAGAATGGTCTTTCCGTTTGGTTTTCTAAAGCAAGTCTCTTCTGGGGAAACTGCCATCAGTGAAGGATGAAAGGAATGATTTAGTTAAGTTTATTTAATCCAAAGTTGCTTGGTGGTTTTATATCTAAGAGGAAGGATTTTTACTGTTAGCCTTTGAGGAACTTGAAATGGAGGTTAGAATTGCTGCTTAGCCTAAAGAGGAACAAAAGCTATTATGGATTTTTGGGCTTTCATAACTTTTAAGTTTAGAAAATGTACTCGAGGCATAATTTGGCAAGCAGAATGCTTGGTCAAAGACAGACTGTTACAAATCTTTATAATGAATTAAATGGCTGGTTTCGTTCATGTTTTGGTCTGGCCATGACAAATCCTGAACTCTTAACTGATGGCTTATGGGAATGTAGTCATATGTATATTATTGCTGTACACCCACATGCACAGGCAGTAGCCCAAATGTGCAGATGAGATAGCAGGAACTTATAAATAAAGTGGTTGGCTAGTTGTCCTGAGGTTCTTGAGTAGATCCTTGTTAAAATAGTGCCAGTCAAACTTATGAATAGATCTGGTGTATCAGAGATTACTCGCATTCAGCTATGACGTGATACAGGTCACTGCGTGGGCAATTTGTGGCCATCCTGTGTTGTTGTTTTGCGTTGAGTCAACAGTTTGAAACGCAAACTGATAGCTGAAGTAATCCCTGCTGTCCCCTGGGAGCTGCGGGTTGCCTCCGAGCTACCCTGTTCTGAGAGAGATGTGTTTGCAGACACATAGGACCTGATGCTCTGGAGTGTGATGAGGTCTCCACATGCCTGTGGGAGAGGGATGCTGTCTCCCACCACTGCACTGGAACTGGTGTTTTCTGACGCTGTTACAAGATAAAAGCAACATTTGCTCCCTTATTCTGTTTCATCTGTGTAAGCAATGCCCCGTCCATCACACGTGCCTGTAGAAAGACTGCTGGATGTGAAGGAAAAGGACAGTTTGCCTTAGGATAAGTCCTTCATCTTCACCTTGTTCTGCACAGGACACCAGGGCAGCAAGTGGGGCTGGACTGCACCTCTTTCTGAAAGCCTTGCATGGTGGAGCCATGATGAGTGCCAGGACTCTGAAGTCAGTGGTGATGTACTTGCACAAGCTCATGCTTTGTTTCCCCTGAGGTTTTTGGCATGCTGTTGGAAGGGACAGAAGATGATTTAGCAGGAAAGGACCCTTCTTTTCTCACGTCAGTATGAACCTAGTGCTGCATCCTGAACTCTCCTTGCTGGTTACCTGTGCTTGTACAGAACCTCCCGGGGACCTGGCTGGGGCCTGCTGGAGGATGTGAACGTAACCTGTAAGAACCAGTGGCAACAAGGAAACCTGACTGCTTTGTTTTCCTCCAGTTAGAGGGCAACTTATTTCTGTAGCAGCTGAGGAGTGGCGTTTGTGCTGCTGTAAGTGATGAGTAACTTGCTAAAGCGAGTTCAAATGGCAAGCACCTGAGGCAAGGGGAGGCTGCCTGTTGGATAAGAAAAGCTGCCTCTGGCCCTATTTCCCCATTTGGCCATCCGAGCAGATAGCACATTGGCTGCAAAAGTCAGACAGTGACATGGTACATGACTGCATGTCTGTGAATGTGGCTGCCAAAAGTGTTATTGCAAGTGCATAGGGAAGGCTGTAGTAATGGTGGTGAGGTGGTAAGTGCTGGAGCAGGAGTGGAGTCTTGTCCATCGATGAGATAGAAGATGTCTCCTTACTGTATTTTTATTTCCTTGGAGTTGAAGTAGATACTCAGAAGGTTTCATTGTCTATTTTAAAACACATCTGGCTGGAAAGGGAAGCTTCATTGTGTGTTTCACTGGAAAGAAAGGCTTCAAGAGCTGTTAATATTTAGTGCCTTACTTTTGAGATATCATCATGCTCAAACCAGTGGGAAGGAGTACGGCTCAGTATATAGGAGTGCTGTAACTGTAAATAGATTTATCTGGACATAATGTTAAGCCTTTTCAAAGATAGCAGTACATCAGCATGTTAAGTTTGATTATACTTTTAATCACACTGTGATCCCATTTTCCTTCTGGAAGCCTGATGGGTTTTGGTGTTTTGCTTTGAATTTTACAGCCACAAACATGCTTGTCATTGTCTAACAAATAATCACTTTGAGATTGCAAGCCTTCAGGGGCAAGGGTTGTCTGGCTGGAGAGAGCCCTCAGTGCAGAGGTTACAATTCCAGCTGGAGCGTTTGGGTCAAATTGTGATATAAATTTAGCAATAGTAAATATTTATAGTGGGGGCTGTATGGATCTGTTGGTGTTGGTGAATGGCGGCAAACAGCACAACTGAGCCTCACTGAACCTTTTGGCAGAGCTGGAAGCTTGCTTGTTAGAGCAGGAATGCTGCAGTCTCAAGTCTTTTGGGACGTTATTCTTAAGGCAGGGTTTTGAATGGGGTTTTGAGAAAATAAAGCATGAAAAGGAAGGAGGTGATGTGAAGCCATCAGCAGGATTTCAAAACAGCAGCCTCCAAAATATGCATTGTGGCATAATTCCTCTTTATGCTGAAGTACTGAGATTGAAGTACACACCCTGAACCAAGCAATTAGGAGAATAGATGGACTAAGTAAATGGCTTACCTCTTACAGAAAGCGGCTTAAGTTTGGAAGAGGAAAAAGAAATACAGTTAAACTTCAGTAAATCCCTTTCAGGATAAACGCTTCAGCTGCAGGCATTTTTCCTGGTATGAGACCGGTGGAGATTCTGCTATTAGAAACTTGGCAGGAATGTGGTAACATTAATAAGTCATACTTCATCTGTTGATCAGAGCTTTACCTGAGAAGTCCTCATTGTTACCCATCCAGCAGGATGTCTGAAGCATAGAAGATCTCTTTGCTTGCTAAAGAGCAGGTAAGTAGCAGGTTGGGAGCAGGCTGTGCGTTGTGCAGGGTGTGGGGACACAGGGTGGTGACAGGGGTGTTGGAAGCTGCTTAGCACTTACCTCAAGTGGTTTCCGTGACATGGCTTTAGAGCTAATCCTTGGCTTGAGTGAGGAAGTGTCCTCTTCTCCCTGGGGAGCAAAGCAGCTGTGTAGGAATGTAATTTGACTATTGTCTGTAAAGAGTTGGAGAGACCCTGTGTTTGAAAACTGAGGGTGCCGTCTATTCATTGGGCTGTAAACTTGCCCTTTTGCATTTACTTTTTATTGTTATCAAGGCAGCTCTGTTTTGGCATCATGGGCAAAAGGAAAGGTGGAATTAAAGTGTGCTTTTTCATATCCTGATTCTCGGCTGCTCTTGATGGTCCTTCCTACTGCTCTTGCCACAGAAAAGGTGTCGTTTTCTTGTCAGAAATAGAGGAGCTGTGATGTGCAGGTGTTTACATGTAGCTTCATGCATTGCTAGGGTGCTTTTTGTTGTGTTTTAATGTGTGTGTTTAATTTGCTTTTGTTGTTTTAACTTTGATTTGTGTGTCCTTTCCTAGATGGCTTTTAGCTAATGGATATAATGGAAGTGTCACTGTGGATATTTGGAAATACAGCACCTTGTATACGTGCAAATCTTGTATAGGAAATTTCTGTTTAACATGTAACCCAGTGAGAGTAACTGTTCTCTCTTCTGTCTAAAGAAATGAACCAGCTCAGGTAGGGAACAAGGGAGCCTGTTCTTCAGTTAAAGCAGTGTTGTCTTTTCTTGGCTCTACATCTCCATGAGGATGCTGTAAATGTTCCAGTGCAAGGTTGCTGGCATATCCATTAAAAATACAAGGAAGGAAAGTATTCATTGAAAACAACTTTCCTTAGTTACTCAGTAAACCGTGCTCCCATTCTGATGGGGATACAGCTTAGAAATTAAGTAAACTTAGCCTTTAGTACCATGAGTTACAGTGGAGAGGTCATTTTGCCCTTAAGAGAGGCTGTATTAAAACCTTCAGTAATACGAACTTCAGCAACATGTTTCTTTCTCTTTGGTAGGCACTCCTTCCTATTCTTTAGGTGTGTTTAGGGTGTGTAGTTAAAGGTACTAATATATCCTCTAATAAGATTTCTATCTTTACATTCTGTGGCTTAAAATCACTCAACTGGCAACTCTGTGCCAAGTTCAATTTCTTACCGCTTTTGAAGTTGCCCCAGTTCCAAGTGAATCCAAAACAAGATGAGACAGAGACTGGCAGCGTGTGTGGCTGTGGATCAGGAAGGAGAACTTGGAGGAATTGCATGAGTTGCTGAGCGCCATCTCTACCTGAGATCAAGCTATTTCGTATAACAAACTTTGCAGCCATGCAGACTTAATAGGTCTTTCCCAACCTGGTTGATTCTATGATTCTTTCTCATGTAGAAGCAAATTTAAACACAGCATCTCAAGGTCTAAACCATTTTTAACTATTCTACTTTTCAGATTTCTAAACTGAAAAGGAAATGTGATTTTATTATTTCTTTTTTCTCTTCCAATCCTTTTAATTGCTTTTTAATGTCTTTTTAATTTATATTGTATCACTGGGATATTTTTGTTAGTGATAAAAAGCAGCCCGTAGGGACTAGCGTTACCAAATGTGCTTTTATTTTGGTGCAGCTTGCTTTTGCATCTCGATAAATTCCCAAAGTGCTCTGGTCAGTAGAAGCACCAGATGTTTACTGTGTGTTCCTGTACTTCTGATAGCGGACATGAAAACACTACAGAAACTTCCATTGGCTAAAGGATGGGGAGCAGCAGATTTGGAAATGGCAAAGGGATTAAATGTTTAACACTTGGATGCGAGCAGCTGCAGAGAGTTACACCATCCAGTAAACTAATTGCATTGTACATCTCTGGCAGCACAGGTTAAATCAACTGCAGTAACTCAGTTGTGTTTGTACTTGGGTAAAAGTGCTTATGTTAAGCTGAGGGTCTTGCACACACAAGTTGGGCTGTCTGTTCAAGAGTGTCGGTGTGGGGAAGTTTTGGGAGTTCTGTGACATGAGATACCAAGTGTTTGCTCACTGTTTTTACTCTAGTCTGGCTAGGTAAACCAGAAAATGCTGTTGGAAATCTAATCATTCCGCCTTGGAGCCCCTGCTTTGATCACTGGTGATGTGCTGCCTTGAGTTAAAAAAGGTATTGTGTACATGGTGGTGGTGGTAACAGCAGTGTAAGGTTTGGAGCATGTGTGCCGGGGCAGACCAAGGCGTGTTCTTTGCCTTCATCTGCAAGGTCCGCGGTACTCTGCTGTAGGGTTTCTGTTCAGGCAGCTGTGCTGTGCAAGACCCGTGTTCTTCACTGGAGAAATTGCCAGTCAGATGCCTGGGCATTCATGGACTCTTACAGATTAAGTTCAGTATCTGCCCCTGCTGAGGTCTAGCTTCATTAGTCATCTCTCCTGGTTTCTTGCTTGTTGCCTTGCTACATGGCATGTTATAACTGTAAAATCACGTGGTGAACTGTAACATATACAGTTTCATAATACTGAGCTCTTTAGAGACCCATGCAGAGGGATGCTGAAAGACCACTCTCCTCTCCACTCTTGTTTCCCTCTCCCATTCCTTTTCTCACGCTGTTTATGATCTCCAGTGCTACCAACTTGTGCAAAGCGAGCATGGAGCAGCACTGCTGAACATTCAGTGTAGTACCTCTGAGCTTTTCAAGGTCAAAAGCTGACAAGTTATATTCTGAAAGATGCTGAATGCCTGGGGATAAATGTGAATAAACCCTGACGCTTGTACTTTTGGTCAAAGCAGCCTTCTTGTAGGAGCATGGCTCAGCAGTACTGCAGTTGCTTATTTTATGTACTCTGCAGGCTCAGAACTCTCCTGGTGAACACAGAGTTAATGGTGGTGTTAATCTTTGGGTGCTTTGAGGAGCTGGTCAGTACAACATTGGGCTCCTGTTTTGAAAGTCATCTTTAAACAGACCTCTTTAGTCACTTACAGCAGGGCAAGAATGAGGTATGATTTGAGAGTTTACTGTTAGGGAAATTATGGTCACTAATGCTGCTTTTTACACATCACATCTATTACAAAACCGTCTGTGTAGGAGTGGCAGATAGCACTAGACCTTCAAAGAGCTGGTAAACAAGGAAGAATCAGTGTAAACACTTAAATAGCAGCATCCCAAAGTAGTTTGTTACACAACCTGGAAAAGCCCAGCTTGGAAGGGCAGAATTTTTGAAAATAAAATAATAATAATAATAATAATAGAATTTTTGTAACTGGATTCTAATCTGACATTGATCATGGGAATCAAGATTCATGTTTCCTTCTCTAACTTAGAGAAGCCTAATATTTCTGTATGCAGTCTGAGAGAAATCAGATCTTAGTACTTTTTTGTTTACCCAATTACTGTCAGTCAGATTAATGTTACTCATCAAGATGGTGATTTGTTAGTTGGGGAATTGATTTACAGTCTCTATCAGACATTATATATTCCTTTTAAGGGGGGTCCAAAATTACAGCTGTGCATTTGGGCAGTGGGATGGATGAACTGGGGAGATGGGTTGGTTGCAGGGGTTTTACTTTAGTGGTTTTGGGGGGGTTGTTTTTTGTTTGGTGTTTGGTTTTGGTTTTGTTTCCTAAATAATGAGTATGTGAGTGGTGTTAATGAACTCTCCTTAATCATTTAAGTGTGATATCAAATAATAGCGTCACAGTTTTCCATATATACTTATATAACGATATTTAGTTAAAATGAAAAGCTATTTTAGAACTGTTGTTCCTTAGTTGAAATGTTTTTCTTTATAGGAAATCTCCTTTCAGCTTTGCATTTGTTGCTTTCTCCTTATTTAGTTTCACTTATCCATTACACTCACTCACAGCATCTCTAGAACACTCCCTTCAGGGTGACATGCAATTAATTTTAAGTCAAATCATGCAGATAAATATCCCATTCCATAGGAATTTGTTTAGCCTGGAATATCAAATAGACCAAACAAGTAACAATTTGCTCAGTCAAGGGGGAGCCAAGCAAAATTAAACCAACTCAGATCTTGCAGACTGGTCTAAGACTGGTAGATTTGGTCACTGTCAGATCTTCAGAGAAGAAACAGTGAGTGGGAATTGTCATGCATGGAATTATGTTGAATATGGTTTGGATCTTCCTAGAAAAAAGCACTAATCGGGAAGTATCTGATACTGTAAGCTGTACTTAGTACACATAGTCCTTGTGTTCTGGTGGTAGTTAATGTTTTGCAGTGCCTTCTGCTGCTGAAGCAGCAGAACATTTCATATAGTAGAACAACACTCTACCTATGTTGTGTGTTACTGTGGAAATGTTTCCTGGCCTTTTCAGGCTCTTGGTCCATGGGCTGCTGCTTCTCGACAGCTATCCGGGGGCAGTGCCTCAGCCAACACAATAGGAGCTGCAAACTGGGCTAGGAATAATGGTAATATTTCCAGCTACATTAGCAGGGACAATTTCCCTCTCTTACTAGATCCTGAAGCCTACTGGTGCCCTGGTTAAACCACCTTCAGTTTGTCTTAAACTTAATCTCAGAAACTGAATAACCAATGCAGGCAACAAATATGACTGTATCCTCAGAATGCATAAATCCATTCATAGGCTCTTCTCTGAATGTCTTTATGCATTATTTCACAAGGGCTCTGGGGCTCCTCACATGTGGTTCCATAGGGAATTAAAAAAAAGGGATGATGCCATCTCTTTGATCTTTGCAGATTGTGGAGCAATTGATGTTTGCAGCATCCTGGCTAAGAGGAATCTCACAATCTGTTATTATCACATTAAGGTCTAATTGCCTGCCTTAATCGGCACGGTGCAGAAGTAGAAAAACAAAGGAAGTAGAAATGGTTGGTGGAAAGAAGAGAGTAAGCTATACAGTGGAAATAAACTTTAACCTATGGCCACTTGATCAAAAGCAAGCTAGCAAAGCCTTTTAGTTATGGGAAAACTTCTTTTCTCCTTACTTTCCTGTGGGAAGGGAGAAAACCATTTTGTTCACGGCAACGCTTTTTTCTTTTCAACTAGAAATGTTTTCTCTATTATTAGGAAATTCTTGACCAGTTGTGGTGACAAGGCTGATTCAAGAATCTTTTTGTTTCCTGAAACAAAGTGGTCTTGTTCCGAGTCTTGGGAACCTGCAAGTGAAATGAGAGGTTTATGTGCTACAGTTCTGGTTTTATTTGTTTGTTCTAACTTTGGATTTGCTTTAAGTTGAAATATGCTTTTAAAACAGGAGGGGCCAGCGAGTTACAGGGGCAGACATGTTTTATCAGTAAGTACAGGAAGAAGTGGGATGTAAATAAACATTAGTGACATACCAATCTGTTGCTTCCTTTTCCTCTAACTTCTGTATTTAAGCTTGTTTCTTAGGAAATAACTCCAGTATGTCCACTCTGTATCTCAGCATTTGTAGCCTGAAATATGTCAGGAAAATTCACTAGGTTAGTCACATTCTGAGCTCTTGCTATTAAAGCTTTTCTTTGAGACTAATGAGAGGATTATATTTGGCTAAGTATGACTTCTGAAATTGGTTGTTAACCCTTGATGTTTTAATGTTGGGCTGTAACTTAGAACAATTGTATTGTGAGTGTCAGTGTTTTCTTCTTAGATTCTGTTTTCGTTGTAACTTACATGAGTGGAGAATAAAGTGGTTTTAGTTCTACAGCTCCATATCAAATAGCAATGAAAAGGGAGGTAGTACTACGCTGCTTTCAGAATGTCAAGTTTTTCTACCTAAAATCTAAGAAAGAAGCAGTTGTGCTTAGGACAGTTTATTTGTCTAGGTTAAAGAATTATATGCTTCTTTTCCCCAGAAGACAGACTGCACCCAGTAGGCTGCTGGAAGTAATGGATAGAGCTGGGAGAGGTTAATGTTACCCTGGAGCATCATCCAAGTTACAGAACTGGAGACAAAGAGTTTTGGTGGAAAAGCCCAAAAGATCATACTGCAACAGGCTTGAATTAAAATCCATGCGGATGAAAACTAAACTAAAATATGCTGGTTTAAAAAGGAGGCTGTATCCTGAAATTCCATATGGGGAAAAAAACTCGCTTCTCTTCAAGAACCACAGCTTGCTGGTTTAGATCTCAGTGTGTCAAAACCCCATGTTCTAGTGAGCCTCATCAAGGTCCTTTCAGTGCCCTGTAAGCCCTGAAAAGGGCTGAAAATGTATGTTTTCACCCTAAGAAATCATTCTTTTTATTTAATCTATTTTTCTTTTTATTCCTTTTCCTTACTACCTTTACATAGCTTAAATTTAACCATGGAATAAAGAAAACCCAAACCCACTGCAATGCTGTTGTTCTGAGTAATCCTTAATAGTTTGATTTCTAAGCATTGGCAAAAACAAAGTAAGTTAACTTCTATGGTTATTAATTTAGTAAAATCAAGCACATACACATGTAGTGATGGATTTAAGACACAAAATACTGCATCTATTTGCAGCCCATCAGTCAGAATGTCTTACACTGTGTGTAGGCTTACATTCTTTCACTTTGTTTTTTAAGACTTGGAGCATTTGAATGTTTTAGACATGTGAGGACAGAAACCTGTTTTCAGCTCCTGGAATTGATTTTCACTAGCTAGAAAAAAGAGTCTGCCTCTGTTTTATGAGACCCGTTGTTAGTAATACCACAGAGGGGTTTTTGTGTTTTGTAACGGCTAATCTCTGCCAAAACAGCAGCTTTTCTGTGAGTATCAGTAACTTGAAAGAAAAGACATGTTTAGAGCATTGAATGTGGTACTTCACGGTGTAAAGCTCCTGTTACACCAGCCTGCCTACAGCTCTCACAAAGAGGATTACATGGGCTCTGTTGTGCCTCCTAACCTCTTTGAAATCATTCTGTGTCTGTAAAAGACAAGAGGTCTCATAGAGGTGATTTTTAGCTTTAGATTTTTTACTGATATTTCTGAGTCTCTACTTGGAACCACTTTGTGCTCTCTCGTTTCTTTTCCACTATTTCAGTTGCTTAGAATAGCCATGTCTGCTGTGCTTGGGTTTTGGCGCTTTATCCATGTGTTCTCATGGCAGAAGCAAAAAAGCACCATCACCTTCAGACTGTAAAGGAACTCTGCAGGTTGTGCCCCAAACCACAGTGAAGTCACTTCCCATGTGATCAGCTAGTACAAAGTTGAGGGAAAGGCTGGCCCCAGAGGAACAAGCATTAGCAGCTACCCATCTTTGTCACAGCAGTGATTGCATTCCTCCTTCCCATCCATGCAGGAAAACCTTCCACCTCTGCTGCTGTTATAGAATCATAGAATGGTTTGGGTTGGAAAGGACCTTAAGATCATCCAGTTGTGTGGTTCTCCTGCCATGGGCAGTGGCTGTTGTGCCTTAGGAGTAAGGAGGGATCAGTCTGTTCACATTAGTACAGATGACTAATGCTGTTCTTCTTCACATGGATGTTATTTAAATGTTAATTCTAGGGCAAGCAGTAGTGCTGTGACTCAGTCTAGGTAAGCACCAGGACACAGTAAAGAACATGAGAGTTTGTAGCTAACTTGGACTAAAGCACTGTGTGGCTTTGGTAGCTGTGGGGTGTGTTATTGCTCTGTGTCCTTCAGCACCTCCTGTAGCCACTACAGCCCTTGGGTGGTGTGTGGGGAAAGGCTTGGGAGCCATGCTGCTAGGAGGCTCCTCTTGTGGAGCTGGGGGTGCTGTAAGACCCTGACAGCTTGTGTTACTGATGAGAGAGGAGGATTTGACATTCGCTGGAAAATAGAGAGAGATAGAAGTTCCTTCTGCCCATTCCCTGAGGAACTGAGCCTGAACTTTCACATTTTGGCAACTCTGCCCCAAGTACCAGTTGGGATGAGTGCTGCAGTGAGGTAAATCCTCTGTCTCTGGTTGCCTTTCCCAAATCCCAAGCTAGGTATGCAGTATCCTCCCAGTGAAAGCTGCTGGGGAAGCTTGGGAAGCCAGGGCTGGATTCCTCCCTGTGGTGGAGGAGGTGCTTTCATCCTGAGCTCCACGCTGGGCTCTCCAGTAGTGACTGCTGGCCTTTCCTACACCAATGCTATGGGAGCGGGTGCAGAGCAGAAGAGAGGCTGATGTGTACCTCTGACCATGGAGGCAGTGGCTGATGTTTGAGTTCTGCATGTAGAAATGCCTGATACCTTCAGAGAACAATAGGCTAGAAATAATCTAACTATCATGTGTATTCCTTGCCTGTGACACTGTCCTTCAGGGTTTGTAAGGTGCTGGTCTGTACCAATTGGTATGCTGCATGGATCTGATGCATCTTTATGCAGCCTGCTTTGATCTCCTTGTGCTCTGCTAAGCTGGTCTTCTCCCAGCCAAAGGGAGTCAGGCTTTGTGTGGTCATGTACATCCTGTCTCCTCCCTTCTCTGTGTGTACATAGAAGCTGCATATGTTACTTTAGAAATGGCAAATTTGGGTCAGAAGTTCAGCAGCTAAATGATGATTGTACCACATCCTGCTTGCACAGGAAGCTGCTTTTTTAACAAGCTGATAAGTTGAATCCTCTAGATTTTGTCAAAACAAGAAGCAAATGAAGCTATTTAAAGCTGCAGAGAGTTCTGGATTGTCACATGATCGCTTTGCCACTTTGTCTCACAGTGCATGCTTAAAGTGAATTAACTGCAAGTGAATTATAGTGCATTAACTTAAAGTGAAACCCTTGAAGCTGCCTGTGTTACCTGGACTGACCGGCTTCAGTAATCACCAGGCAGTGATGATAACCTGAAAAAAAGAATTCTTTTGGTAGTGCTGTATCAATTTTTCCCCCATTATGTTAAGAAAAAGTGGTGGGAGGTTTTATATCAGTTGGCTGGGATTGATTTTTCTAAGGAAGGAGTATTTCTTAATTAAATAGGGGAAAATTGATACAGGCCCAATGAATTGATAACTGTTTCTCACTGTAAAACTTCCACATTAGAAGTTATACCAAATGTTTATGTAGTAGCTGCAAGACCTGTGCAATGGTACTAAAGGGAAAGGAGCTGATCAGTCTGGTAAGCAATGTGGATGCTCAGTAGCAAGGAGTCGGAACCTTCTGAGTGTTTGTGCGTCACGGTGTGGTTGTTATTCCATGGTGAAATAACCTGCTCACCAGTCAACCATCCTGATTTTTTGTCTCTGTTCTCTTGTAGGAATGTTCACCCTTGCAGAAGTTGCATCGCTCAATGACATCCAGCCAACTTACCGGATCCTGAAACCATGGTGGGATGTATTTATGGATTATCTAGCTGTTGTCATGTTAATGGTTGCCATTTTTGCTGGAACCATGCAGCTGACCAAAGACCAGGTGGTCTGCTTGCCAGTTCTGCAGTCTACTGTGAATACAAAGCCACAACCCGGCACGTCAGGGAAGGCTGACTTCACCACTGTTGAAACGACCACTGGCCAAGGAGAAGTAACATCAATGGGAACAGTTTCCTTTGGGAGTGCCCCTACTGTAACACCTGATGTACTTCTGAGCAGAGCTACCTCTTCTCAGTATCAACCCACTGAATCAGGCCAGGAGGTGAAAAAGGAGCAGAAAGATTCCTCAGGCCGTAAAACCAATTTGGATTTTCAGCAATACGTATTTATTAACCAGATGTGCTATCATTTGGCTCTTCCTTGGTATTCCAAGTATTTTCCCTATCTTGTTCTCATCCATACTATCATTTTAATAGTCAGTAGCAATTTTTGGTTCAAGTATCCCAAGACTTGCTCAAAAATTGAGCATTTTGTTTCTATATTAGGGAAGTGCTTCGAGTCTCCTTGGACTACCAAAGCCTTGTCTGAAACAGCATGCGAGGACTCGGAGGAGAACAAACAGCGGTTAACTGGTGCCCAGTCGCTACCCAAGTATGTTTCCACTAGCAGTGATGAAGGAAGCCCGAGTGCCAGCACTCCTATGATAACAAAGTCTGGCTTCAAGTTTTCAGCTGACAAGCCAATGATTGAGGTTCCCAGCGTCACTATCTTAGATAAGAAAGACGGAGAGCAAGCCAAAGCACTGTTTGAGAAAGTGCGTAAGTTCCGGGCTCACGTGGAGGACAGTGATCTGATTTACAAGCTCTATGTTGGCCAGACTGTCATCAAGACTGTCAAGTTCATATTTATTCTCTGCTATACTGCAAACTTTGTCAACACCATCAGCTTTGAACACATCTGCAACCCGAAAGTGGAACACTTGATTGGTTACACCCAGTTTGAGTGCACGCACAACATGGCTTACATGTTGAAGAAGCTGCTCATCAGCTATATTTCCCTCATTTGTGTCTATGGCTTTATCTGCCTCTACACCCTTTTCTGGCTGTTCCGAATACCCTTGAAAGAATATTCCTTTGAGAAGGTCAGAGAAGAGAGTAGCTTCAGTGACATCCCTGATGTCAAGAATGACTTTGCATTTCTCTTGCACATGGTAGATCAGTACGACCAGTTGTATTCCAAGCGCTTCGGAGTCTTTCTGTCAGAGGTAAGTGAGAACAAGCTGCGGGAAATCAGTTTAAACCACGAGTGGACTTTTGAGAAGCTGCGGCAGCACGTTTCCCGCAACGCCCAGGACAAGCAGGAGTTGCACCTGTTCATGCTGTCGGGGGTCCCCGATGCCGTGTTCGACCTGACGGATCTGGATGTGTTGAAACTGGAGCTGATTCCTGAAGCTAAAATCCCAGCGAAAATCTCCCAGATGACAAATCTCCAGGAGCTTCACCTGTGCCACTGCCCTGCCAAGGTCGAGCAGACTGCCTTCAGCTTCCTGCGGGACCACTTGAGATGCCTTCACGTGAAGTTCACAGATGTTGCAGAGATTCCCGCGTGGGTGTATCTGCTCAAAAACCTCCGGGAGTTGTACTTGGTAGGCAACTTGAACTCTGAAAACAACAAAATGATAGGGCTCGAATCCCTCAGAGAGTTGAGGCACCTGAAGATTCTCCACGTGAAGAGCAATCTGACCAAAATCCCCCCCAACATCACAGATGTGGCCCCACATCTGACAAAGCTAGTCATTCATAATGACGGCACTAAGCTCTTGGTACTCAATAGCCTTAAGAAAATGACTAATGTCGCGGAGTTGGAACTGCAGAACTGTGAACTGGAGAGAATTCCCCACGCCATATTCAGCCTCTCTAACTTACAGGAACTGGATTTAAAGTCAAACAGTATACGCACAATTGAAGAAATCATCAGTTTCCAGCACTTAAAAAGATTGACTTGTTTAAAGCTGTGGCACAACAAAATAGTCAACATTCCTTCCTCTATTACCCACATAAAGAATTTGGAGTCTCTCTATCTCTCCAATAACAAACTTGAATCCTTACCAGCTGCAGTGTTCAGTTTACAGAAACTAAGGTGTTTAGACGTGAGCTACAACTTCATCGTGTCGATTCCAGTGGAAATAGGCTTGCTTCAAAATCTGCAGCATTTCCACATCACGGGCAACAAAGTCGATGTTTTGCCAAAACAGTTGTTTAAATGTGTTAAGTTGAGGACTTTGAGTCTGGGACAGAACTGCATTACCTCAATCCCAGATAAAGTCAGTCAGCTGCTGCAGCTGACTCACCTGGAACTGAAAGGAAACTGCTTGGACCGTCTGCCAGCCACGCTGGGGCAGTGTCAGCTTCTCAGGAAAAGCGGGCTCGTGGTGGAGGATCATCTCTTTGACGCGCTGCCCTCGGAAGTTAAAGAGGTGTTGAACCAAGACACAAGCATTCCCTTTGCTAACGGGATCTAGGCGGAGGTGAAGTGCTCTCTGGTAGCTGACTTCCAAATGGCACATGCTAAACAGTATGGTGATTGCTAGACCATGCGGAGGCAGGACTGCTCTAGCAGGGTTAGAAGAGGTGTAACAGAGCGTTCAATGTTTGCAGTGTTTTGAAAGATTATTTCCAAGATTTTGGAGAGGATAACGAACCTGAATAATCTCAATTCCTTTTTTTTTTCTCTCCCCTTAAGTTGTTTGTAACATGGATGCTGCCGCTTTTGAATGTTTACAAATTTGCTTGCCTGCTTAAAGTAAATGATTAAATTGATGACCTTTTCTTACTATGCAAGTTGTTCCTTAAGGTCTGGATTTACTTTAGTGCATTATGGGGGGAAAACCACAATGATAAATGTATATGGTATGGTCCTAACAGCACTCAAAACACATTGATATGTCTTGTTAGTGTTTAGCCATCCTCCAGTGAAACCAGTTTGGCTGTGCTTTGAACTGCACCAGAACCACCATTTTCCTTCATTAAGGTATGTGGCTTGCATCAGGCCAAGTGTTTGCCTTCATTCTTCATCCTCGACACCTCATGTTGTGGGTAAGATTTCTTCTGTGGTCCAGTGTCTGGTCCTTCACACTGGCAACGACGTGGTCACATTCCTGCCACTGGTCTCCCTCAGTTTCCGTAAGGCTCCTCTGTCCCACCATCGGTGGGTGGTAAAAGGGAGAACACTGCCGCTTGGCTTCCAAGTTGGGGATAGTTTTGGTATTTGAACTGATTTGCAAGGCGACTTGAAAGCCGTCAAAACACCACTTTACTGCTTATGTTTTGCTCCTCTTCTGAGTTTTCAGCTGAAGGCATTTTATGAGCTGGTGGTTATTGTTTCACAGGCCTTGCTTAGGAACT
The DNA here is from genome assembly GCA_017639245.1 of Myiopsitta monachus. Lineage (NCBI taxonomy): Eukaryota > Metazoa > Chordata > Aves > Psittaciformes > Psittacidae > Myiopsitta > Myiopsitta monachus. The sequence continues at coordinate 9,438,424 of CM029923.1, read as the reverse complement.
GGAGTGTCTGTTCCATTTCCTAGACTGATGACAGAGGCATAAGAGTTATGATTTAACTAAACATGATTTAGCTTTACCACCTATTGTGGTGTGTCTCCCACACCTGAACTTCAACCAGAAGACCACCACCATAGGACCACCTTTCTCCCCCCCCCATCCCGAGTAGTTCGATGGTTTTGAGCACTTAAGTACTGTTAGAAAAGCCTAACTGTGTGCCACATAAGTCATCAAATAAAGGAAAAAGCAGACAGCAGTGAGCATGGGATTTCTCTTTGGCTGTTTTCTTTGGTGGTGGTGTGTTTTTGGTTTATAACTGAGTTTGCATTGCCACAACCATTAAAGAAATGGGATCCATTGAATCTGCAAAATCATCAGTTGTGAATCTTGCCCATTTACATTCCATGCGTGCAGAAAAAAAGTACTATGCTGGGAGATGATTACATGATTACTCATGGTTTAAACACAATTCCCTATTGTGGTGCGGTCAGGACTGAACTAGTCTGTAATTCAAGGGACTGTTCTCACACAGAAATCCTCAGGCACAGTGAATTCTACTGTACCATTGCCAGAGCTGTCCTGACTTACACCACTATTTAATGAGAGGATAGTTTAGGCTTGGGGGCATTGAGCAGTCAGGAACACTTCAAATACTGCTCTTATGAGGCTTGTTGTTAATCATTTACTGTTAGTCATGCTGGGATGACTGTTCTGAGCTGTAGGTAGCAGTCTCTATGTATGTATGAATACATACTTCCACTGTATGTTTGTGTATATCAGAAGACTCATTTATGAATAGTGGTTTTACCACTTCTTTTGGGGATACAGCCTGTTTTCCACTTGCCAGCAGGCAGTAAACCTGAGATGTTGACAGTCCTGCAACACCAAGTCATGGGTTTGGCAGCATACTTGGAGTTACTGATCCACTGGGCAATTCACTGCTAACTGATCCTTAGAGTCTGTGTTTCAAGTAGAAGTTGAGGCTGCAGTGGACTCTTTTCTTTCCCTTCTCTTTTATTAAGACCCTCTTTCATGTGTTTGTTTTTTGCACGTAGATCACTTTAAAATTGCTGGACTATGGACCCTTTAGAAAACCTGTGGAACATACTATTGGTGTACGCTTTGTATTTGCCGTTGAGTGTCATTTCAGCTTCCAAGACATTGTGTGTAGAGGGAGGAAGGGTTGGAGGATGACAAAGTAATTAAAATATTTACAAAAATGGTTTTATTTGTCATCCTTTTTCCCTTATTTTGATAGTGGAGTCGCACAGAATGTGGCCGTGAATTGATCCAGCTTTGGTGTTTTCACATTCTCCTACTGATGTTCAAAACTAAGCCCATCTGAACTTCATATAAGTATGGTACACATGATTTACACCACTGTTCCAACTAGTTATTAGCCAATTGTACTTCTCTAGACAACTTCCTCCAAAACAAGTATGTGTTAAAGTTAATTTCCAGCTTGTGACACTTGCTCAGCATAAACTCCATTCTTATTTTCAGGAGAGCTTTCTCAGCATGGGGAGGAACTGCCCATCGTCCCCACGCTGCCTCCCCCCAGTCCTTCCTCCTTGTTGTGGCTGTTCATAATGTTCCCATTTGCTGCGTGTCAACTGACACAGAGTCTTGCTTTAAAGTTTTGGAAGCTCATCTCCTTTCCATGTAAGGCATGTGAAATATATTTTGCATTTCTTATTTGATTTAATAAATGTTTATATCTTCCTCTAATCTATTTTTTTAATGGGGAAAAAATTTGTGTACTAAAATCTCTGATTTCAAGTATCTTACGCTAAGAACTATGATCTAAGAAGGAAGAGGTATGAGTTGCTGCTCCTAGTAAATCCTGTATGTGTGGTTTCTAACTAGAATACTTCAGGATAGGGTTTTTATTCTCTTCCATTTACATAATCTAAATGACCTGACACTGTTTTGATTTGGCTAATGGAGTTTAGCAGCCTATATGTATGGCCCTGGAAGAAAAATGACTCTGCCTGCTCATTCAAATGAGAGGAAGTAGGAAATTGCCCATTCAGTTTGCTTCTGCCGCTGTGATGCATTTCTGTGAAGGTCCTTTAGTTTTCCAATAGATTGTCCTTTTGGAAGATGCTTCCTGTGGTGCTGTGCCTGTCCTGAGCAGCTATCAGGCCTCTTGGTGTGAGGGAGGATGCTGACACTCATGAAAGGCTCTCTGCTGCTAAATAAATGGCTTTGAAGCACTAAGCTGCCCTCTCATAGCAAAGGGGGACGCCCAGACACTTGTGTATCGTGTCTGGTTAGGATCTGCTTTGTTGCCTGTATTTTTAATCAAAACCTTCCAGAAACAGCTGTTCTGTATATTTTGCTTCCATGGATGTGCACAGAAATCGGTGGTGTACGGCCATGTGAAGGCAATGGGCTGGACTGCGTTTCCTTTACTTCAAAGTCATGTTAAGCAGATGAGGTGCTCCTATACCTATGGTGTTGGCCATCAATCTGATTTTTTGCAGGAGGAGACTTTGGCTTGCAGACTTCTCAGTTCTCCAGGCAGGGAGTTGTGCAGGAAGTTGACAGTCCTGAGTGTAACCCTTCCATGTGAAAAATGAGGCTGCTGTTGGGTCTGTGGGATGTGAGGTGCTAACAGTGAGAACAGGGGGATAGGACGTTTAAGATTCACGTTTTCTGTCTCTAAGCTGGGGATTCGTTACTGGAAGTTAAATGCGTGAATGTGAAAAACACAAAGCCTGTAGAATTGAGGTCTCGTAGAAAGATCCAAGAGGCACAGCGGCAGTCTCATCATTAGCTGCATGGCAGAGCCCTATCCATGTGTGCAGCTAGAAACTCAGTCAAACAGCAACTGCTGATGCTCTGTTTAGGGGAAGCCAAATGATTAGAAAGGTATTAATCTATTTGCTTGCAAAATTACAGATGGAGGCAGACTTTTGTGTGGATGCATTGTGTCCCAAGCAGCTTGGGGGGACTCAGGTTTGGGATTCCTTTGAAAAGAGCTGTAAGGGAGAGCTAGCATCAGTTTGGTTACAGATAGAGGCAAAAAGCTGCATTTTCTAGTGATGGCTATTTGCAACCATGGGGCTGCTTTGTCTCATCTTAGGCGGGTGGTTGACATTCTTGCCCTTGCAAAGCCTGGGTGGGTGGTGTGTTCAGGAAGACATTTTGTGAAGGCATTTAAATGAAAGGTTTCCAAGCAAGTTAGCTGTAGGAACATGCAAGGTGATCCTAAAGGTTACCAGAACTGAAGGAATTGAGACATTCTCAGTGGTTTTAATCTTGGCATCAGCCGCTTGCCTCCAGCTGTGGACTGATGGAATTGCTGCATGAACTGCTGCTGAATTGACAGGGTTCTCCTAATGATTGCCCATTTTAGCACTAGAGAAGAGTTCCCAGTTCAGGCACTCCACTTGTGCTTGTACAATGTGTTCAGCACTTAAACCAAATGCATCCAACACTGATGTTGCAAAGCCCTGAGGGCTTATGCTGTGATCAATTTCCCAGGCCAGCAAATCATTCCCTGTGCTGCTGAAGGGGGGGAAAGCTGCGTTACTGAATACAGTTGTTTCTGTAGCAAAGATGAAGCTTTAGAATTAAGCTCAGAAGAGATTTTCCGAGCTGATTACAAACATGCAACCCATTCCACGATAAAAGTCATGAGAGATGGCGTGTTTGTGGCAGAGATGCTGAAAACAGTGCCTGTAATTCAGACACGCATGGGTGCAAAAGTGGCAGCTCTTTAGCACTGCGCATCAACACAATACAACTCCAGTGAGAAGCTTTCAAACCACACGCACTGTAGTGTGGCCAGGCTGCATCTCTCTGCCTTCCCTGAAGAGAACAGCCCTAAGCCCTTTTGCAATTACTACCACTAGGACCTTTGTTGTGTCTTGCCTCCAACAGCATGTTGCCCCTTGATGCCGGAGGTAATGTGGGGTTATTGGTTTAATAATGGCTGTTTGGGAAGAATGCCATCTTCTAAATTAACACCACAGTGGCTTGCAGGATGTCTTCCAGCACTGAGCAGGTCTGTTCCCATAAAATGAACATGTTGTGCCCATAAACAACACTATCTTGACTGGGTTGCCCAGACCATTAAGAGAAAATGCATGAACACGTTGCTGTTCTGCCAGCCAGTTCTGGGTAGTTTTGGTGCTTCAGGTGATCATAAAAGCAGATTTAAGACCTTCTCCCTAACACCATCCTGCAATGTGGCTGGTTTGCCCCAGAGAGTGGAGCTGGGGTGGGAGAAGGCCTGGCTCCTGTTGCCAGCACCCCGTGGGGGCCCCCATCTGCTGGAGTGGCTGGATTTATTCTGCTCCTCCTGAGGCATCACCTATGGGAGATGCTACCTGAGGTTATGTCCTTGTAGCTACAAAATAAACAGAAGGCGGTTGCATATGACCTATTGCCAAGCAATATGTCTGAAAGATGGGGAGCATAATAGGAGGAAATGCAGAATAAAGAGGAGGGTTCTAAGAGGAGGGGGGGCCACCATCCCCAGCTGGAAATGTCAGAAGTTACAGAAAGATGGTGTAGAATGTGGAGTGCGAGTTACAGCTGCTCCTGCCTAGAGCCAAGCTCAACCCCTGGGAGCACCCTGTGACTCTTACTCATTTCTCCCATGCAAGTATCTGCGATAAGCTGGTCCCTGCAGAACCGTTACCTCTTATCCCAGCACGGACGCACCCGGGGCTGCCCGTGCCCTGGCTGTGTGCTTGGCAGAGCTCTGCAGGGAAACCCCAGGCGCTATCAGGGTCAGAGTCTAATCTTGGGGCTGCAGCTTCCCCTTGTGATGGGGTTCTCCCTTCTCCAGCTGGCAGGTGATACCCCAGTGGGGGCTGACTCTCCTTCCTGCCTCTTGGCCTCCCATTTCAGGGCAGCCAGATGGAAGTGGTGCTGGGACTGGTTCACCTCCAGCTCTCACAAAGCCTGGGGGAGCTACGTGTTTCCTGCTGTCCTCTGAGGAGAGGGTTTCCACAGTATCCTTTCATTGCAGTTTCCGTAGGCATCCCCGCACCTCCTGTGTCTTTACAGCCTCCCCAATCTTTGGTGGGAACGGGGCTATGTGTTTCTTGCCCAGTTTGTGAAGGATTGCCAGCAGAAGGCACCTGATGATTGTCACAACTCCTGCAGTGAGTGCTTCTTCATGGCCCCTGTATTTTTTTCTCTGCCCTAGGTTAAACCCCTTCCTTCAGCCTTTCATCATGTGGTGTTTGGGTGTGTTTGGCTTGTAACTCCTGTTGCTCTCAATCCTCTCAAGTTTGGTAGCATTGGCGGTGTCTGTAATGGGATGTGGGACCAACCAGGGCTCAGGCATGGCCTCAGAGCGCCTCTGCTCAGGGGCAGGAGTCTCTGCTGCCCTTGGTTGCTCTTCGGCATCTCTGAGGTCTAGGGGTTGTATCTGAAGGCAGTGGTTGGTCTCCAGCCCTCTGCGCTGTTATCATGAGAGGTTTGCCATGGACTTCTTCCCGTGCTGCAGGGTAGCTGCAGGGATGTCCTATGGATGTGAAATGCTGGGCAAGTGAAGGCTCCAGGTATACAACCAGGTCTGGAGGGCTGTAATGCACAATAGAGCAGGAAACAGATGCCTCTCAGGACCTCAAGTGTTAACCTGTTAAAACTGGGAAGGATGCTTAACAAAAGGCAAAGGCCAGCTGGGTTGTAAGTTGGTCACTGTCAGCATTGATGTTTATGTGTATTTGAGACCTTAGAGAATGCCAGCATGATCTGATCCAGGAGGATATGTTTCTAGCTACCTTCATACTAAAATCTAGCGAAGTAGATGGGCTTTAAAATGGGGTGTGTGAAATGGGTGTGAGGTGGCAGTGTCCCTGTGAGCAGCACTAGTGTAGGTGAATTAATGCTCTTGGTACTTGGTAAAGTTCCTCAAACTTTCAGAGCTGTTTACAGCTGAGTGTGTGTCCCTCTCACTGCAAAGTCACCCTTCAGTCAGGGCATGGGTGTTCTCCCTGGGTGCTGGTGGTCTGGAACCACAGTGATCCAGTGCCATCCTTGCTGGACAGACCAGCTCCAGGAGTCTGCGCTGGCGTCACATAAGGAGCCTTAGCATGTCCTCTCTTGGGGACCGTTCTGCCTCCAGTTTAGGACCGGTAGAGCTGCCAGGCTGCAGTTTGGAACTAGAAATGCACTGAAGAGGCCTTAATTAAATCACTTTTCTGAAGTAATTAAAAGGTTGCAAAATGATCGTGTAGACAGCAATGCTGCACCATGGTTGGAAACCTGCCTTGCTCCTCCCCACCAGGCAGTCAGGGTAAGCTTGGCCTCCTCTTCCTGGGCAGAGTAGGTAGGATCCCAGTGGATGTCTCTGTGGGGATTACATCCACTGTGAAAGATAAGTGCACATAGACCAAGTCCTTGTGCCTGTAGGGCTTTGTTTATCTTTGTGCTTGCACTGATCAGCCTTAGCAACATGTTTAACTCTGAATATATTCATTTAATTAAATGCTTTTAGCATTCATTATGGGGCTGTTAATTGCGGACTTCCCCAGAGGAGCTTAGCAGCAGATGATGTGGGGTGTGAAACACCAGTGAACAGCCTGGGTGGGACTCACAGTGTCCCAAAATGAGTGTTCCAGCTTTACAGTCTGCTGCTCCCTCCTCACCAGGCTGCGAAAGGGCTGGCTTGGAGGAGACCTCAGAGATCCGGTTTGCTTAGGCTGTAATCAGTGCTCTGAAAGCCTGAAAGCTGCTGCTATTATTAGCAAAATGTTGGCAGTATGATTAGCTCTGTGCAAGAGTTAAGCTCAAAGAAGCTTAAAGGATGAACAGATGCAGACTGGACTTGGGCATTTTATATCTATGGCAGTCCTTTGTGATGTTGGACAAGGTGTGTAGATGCTGGTTTTCCTCTTCTTACCTTGCTGTGCATAGCAGCTAACTGGCCTCTGTGTGAGTTACTGCTCCTTGGTGCATGGGAGTGGGGCAGGCCAGGGTGGCTGGAGGGGACTGGTGTGTGCAGTGGGGCTGGAACTCCTTGGTACAGGATCTTGGGGATACAATGAGATTTCATAGTCTCAAGAGGATGCAAAGGAAGTTCACGGGAGAGAGCTCCAGGGAGCATTACTGAATACATGGAAACCACCTCTGCCATGGCATGGCCCTGGCTTTTGTCCTGCTTTTTGTATGATCTGCAGCACCTCCTCTGCTGTCAGAATGGAGGCTCTCCCACAGAATAGCCTGGTGGAGAGCAAAGGGCTGCTGTGTGCTGTGCAGGCCTCCTTCCTCCCCTCGGGATGCACTGCAACAGCAGCATCTGCTCCTGCCCTCGAGTGTAGCAGCTAGCTACGGACACAGCTGCGAGTTCTTCATGGAGACAGCTTTATTACAGGCTGCTGGATAGATTCTGTGACAGATAACTCCTCTGTCCTCTTCTTGTGTCTTGAGCAGTGGTGCAGAAGGACACAGATGATGCTCCTCCACTGCCTGCATGCTGGGGTTGTGCTGCCTTTTGGGGCAGAGCGAGATGGGCATTTTGGAGCTCTTTGGAGCTTTGCAAAGGTGTTTCTAGCTTAAGCAGAGCAGCTCTTGCTCTCTCCTGCAGTCGCCACGTTTGGAGATGGGGGTCTTGGTCCCTTTTATGAGTTCATGTGCAAAGGCAGTGGCTAAGTAGCTGTCAAAGGCTGGGTTGAAGGAAATCTGTTCCTAACATTGCAGTCAGGCACAGCTTGTGAGATGAATGTGATGATTAGGAGGAGGTTGGAACTGGTCCTAACACATCACAAAGAGCAAAGAAATCCTGCAGTTGAACGTGCTGACTGTTCGCAGGGCTGTTGTGCCTCTGCAAGGCTCAGCTCTCAAAGCTCTCTCATATAAAGGGTTACATAAAGTTATATGAACTCCAGTGAAACCATCCTCCAAAAAGCTGGGATACATCTTAGAGCTTGCTCACTAGCTGGGGTAGAGCTGAACTGTCTGCCCTGACCCCTCTTCATGGCCGCCTTTCTGTTACCAGAAGGAAAGCTTAGTTTTGATTCTTTTGGCTTCATATCCAAAGTGATCTGAAGCTTGTTTTTTCTAGACGGCTCCTTTGAAAACAGAACACTCTGGTCATTGTGCCCGGCAGCTCTGGTTTCAGCCTGCTGAAAGGTTGACAGCAATCCCTGCAGGCTTTCTCTTTCGTGGGCTTGGGGTTTGAGTGGTTTTTTCCTAGCAGAAGCTTCTTTGTCGTAGTCGGGATGACAGAGGCCTACAACGTCACTGTTGCATTAACAGGCATATGGCATTCGGAGTGGTCTTTTCTATGTTTCTGAATCCCAATTATTTCCCTGTAAGAAACTACAGCCCATTCTGGAGCTGCTGAAATGAATCACCGGGGTGAAGTGCTGCCAGTTTGAAACCGTAAGATGTCTGGCTAAATCCTGCCTCCCTAACAAAATCTGGTGCAGAACTTCCACTCACTTGGAGGAATCACTCTACTGCAGCACCCTATCAGTATGTGGGGACTGTTTTCTTCCTGAAAGGAGTTTACTGTAAGTTTGTGCTAACTTTAGCAGAAAAAGGCACCCTCTAAAGCTCAGGGCTGTTTTGGAGATGCTGCCATCTTCATTAATTTGGTGGTTTACTGAAACCACAGACTGTGGGAACATTTCCATGCCAGAGCTTCTCAATGGGCTGCTTGTGCAGGTAGGTGCTTAGAGCTGTGAGGGTTGCACAATCCAGCTCTTCAGCTCCTCTAGGAATATCCTTTTACAAGCTCTAAGATCAGGAGAAGTATCTGTGATATTTCACTTTGGTGCTGTTCTCTTTAGCAATGAAGGACTGTGTGTATGGGATGTTTACTGGGCCAACTCCATAGCTTCAGGCTCCTGCAAGTGAAACTGCCTCTATTTTCGCTGTCTGAGGCATACGCAAGAGCAAATACAAATCCAGTATAGCATGCGGTTCTTCAGGTGCTATTTGGGGATTAATGTCACAAGGACATGAATAACAGGCAAAGGAACATGCTTGTGGCTGAAAAATTCCCAAGCTTTGTGTTATCTGTCTTTGTCCATGTGGTTCAGCCAGGGAATAGCAGTGAGTGTGCACAGATCCAGAAGTAGGGAGGGAGAGGGTATAAGGTTGAGGAGGCAGGTTGCTCCTTGTATCTGCTCTGAGTGCTTTGCTGAAGCTCTCCTCTAGGAGAGCCAGTGGCACTCATTCTAGTGGCATTGAGAAGCAGACAGTAGCCTGCTGGAAGAACATCCAAGACCATCAATTAATTTTCATTCCTTGTGCATCAGTTAGATGGCCAGAGTATTGATTTCAGTAGAGAGCTAGAGCTGACAGAGCCATATTCATGGTTGCTGATATATAGCTTTGCTTTTCTTGTGACTGGGAGCACCTGGGAAGTGGCTTTAAATGGACAGCTTGTGTGTTGTCTTTGAGGAGGGAAATGGTGAAGGTTCATGGAGAGACAGTTGCTCTGGTGCAGCCCTAGCTAGGCTGGATGGGATCCTGGGCAGATGGGATGTTACCTTCATTGTTGTGATCAGTTTACAGGTCTATTTAACTTGCTGAAGAAATCAGGCCCAGCAGGGCTATAGGACTCATTTTCAACAACTATCATTTTCCTTTTCCCTATCCTTCCTCAGATCCTTGGGTGAACAGTCTGAGAAGCTGTGAAACTCTCATTCAGACCCCACATCCTGCTTGCCAGCACTCTGGTTTTTGTGTTTTAAATACGTGGGGATCTCTGACTTCTTCACTTGAGGTGCTGTATGCACCAAAGGAGGGTACGATCACAGCACAGGGTGATGTTCCAGTACAGCCTTGGCTTTGGCTGGCCTGACTGGCAGTGACACAGATGTCAGCGAGGGGTGCTGAGACCCTCTGCTTCAAGTGTCTGTAGCAGCACCCTTCCTAATGTTACTCTGCACACACAGAACCCCACCTTCACTTGCTGGTAGGTCACTCTGATTCCCTATGCTTCCAGTGCTGAGGAATTTTGCCCTGGGTTTTTTCTTGCTTAAATTGGATAGAAAGTGGTGTTTTGGTAGGTTTTTCTGTGATTGCTGCTTTTCTTCTCCTTTTGCTGGTATGTATCTTGGAGAGTTCATACATCTTAATGAACTTATGCAAAGGGGAGGCGTTGCCCAAAGGAAAGGAGAAAGTGAGGGGGAAAAAAATACATCACCTTCCAGAAATAACATGAAAACCATTTTATTTTTGTCTGTAGCCCTGAAAGCCTGTTCTAGGTGGGTAAAACTGGGATTATTTGCAGTCATGCACTGAAAAGACAACAGAAGTGTGTGTGTCTGCTAGGAACACCCGCCTCAGTGGGACCCAGAGAGAGTTCTGGTGTAGCCACCAGGGGTTTTCCAGGGGACAGGCACTGGGATGGCCCTCTGCAAATGCCATCTGATGAATCATGCTGTTTTGGGGAGGTTGTGGAGCAACCTTTGGCTCCGCATCTGAATTCCACTGAGCAAGCGCAGCGCGGGAGAAATTCACTGTATATAACACAAGGAGAAAGCTGGAGCCAGGTTCAGGCTTTATCTATGGTGTATCCATTTCCAAACCCCAGTGTTTTGCACGCAGGAATGTGGCAGGAGGCAAGGCAGATCAATGGCTTTTTGGAGCGCTAATCCTGACGCTCAGGAGCTGGCCCTGTGTATCTGGGCCTAACGTTATGCCAGGTGCATGTTCGCATTTGATTTTTGCTTCTCATATTAAAATACATAAGCGCATATCCCTCATGCTGTAGCTCTCTGTAACTGCTGGAGATGTAACTGGGAGAAGAGAGAGAAAAAAGGAGAGATATATCTCAGCCACAGGGAAGATCTGGATCAGAGCCTGTAACAAAGCCAGTTTGCCAGTGTCCAGGGCTGGAGGTGGCTGAGCTGGGTGGTAAATGTTGGCAGAAAAGGGGAAATGTATGAATTTGTTGTGTTTGAATCCTGATTCTGACCTTCCCGTCCCAGAATGCTGAACATATGTCACCTACAAGGGAAAACCACAAATCTTCACGTCTCGCTCCTATAGCTACCCCAGATACTCCTGGGCTTTGTGCAGGGGGTGAATCCATTAACCCGGCAGGAGCTGAGGTTATGTGTCCCTTGGTAGCAAAAATAGGTGAGAAAAGCTAAGCTGCCTTTGAAGCCCCCATCATGCCCCAGTGCTAATTTCTGCCGATTCAGATATTGGAGCATGGAATTGAGTGAACCTGTGTTTCAGTGGGATTTTTGAGAGGCAGCCAGTGCGGTTTCAAAGTGCTTTCAAGTATAGCAGAGGAGATGTTGACAGACGCTGCGATCCTCACACTGATGAATGTGCTCAAGATGTGGAGAGCATCTCTACTTTCATGCCAGAACGTGAGACCTGGAGTAACAAGTGTAATGGAAAAGGAGGAGGAGGATGCAAAAGCTGATACTGAGCAGATGCTTTCTGTCGTTTTCTGGGTGGGCTGCTTTGGGCTCAGCAGAAGCAGCTCTCTCCTGGTAAGGCAGAGGAGCAGAGCAGGCAGTTACCAGGGCAAGAAGTCACTTTTCAGACCCTGGAGTGAGCTTCCTAGGGCAGAGTTGGAGGGTTGCGAGATCTCCAATGCCAAGCCACTTGTCTCCCTGTGACACTCACCTTTGCAGTGCGTAAACCTACCCCTGACTCCAGACCAAGGCTCTAAAGCAGGTTTAATAACACAATTACTGAGCTAACTGTGTGTGTAATTATAATTCTGGCTTCACAGAAACCAGAATGTTTGGATGTGAAGCTCCTCAGTGAGGTTTAATTCAAAGCACAGCAAATGGAAAGCACAGAGAAGCACTAACTCCAGCATTATATTTTCAGATTGTACAAAGCACACACTGCCCGCACAAACCTGATCCAGAAACATGCAGCATGTGCAGGTTTGATGAGTCTGGAATGCTAAAGCGTTTGCTGAGACTTCTGAACTCCTTGAAGTGCATAGGAAGTAGCATGCATGCAGACTGAGAAAGGGAATGTAGCTATTTTCTCCTCTTACAGAATTTAAAGGATTCTGCATATGTTCCTTCACAAATCTGTGCAGTGATTCCCCTATAAAATGTCAGTAACCTGGAAATAAGCTGTTGCATGAAAGTTTGACTGTGTGCCATGGTGTACACACTGTGTCATAGACCCAGCAACATCAGATGGCAATTTTCCCTTCCTGCACTATGGGAAAATGCCTTCTGCAGATGTAATATTCACCAATATCACACAATGTAAGGGGGAAAATGCAGAGCATTCTCATGGCAGGATGTATTGGGCCATGTGGAATTTGTTCCTGGAATGAACTACTTTGGAAACATAGTAAAAAAAATATGTGAAATGTTATGTCAAACCATATGTTGACATTCTGGTGATTCTGTCACACACTTGTAGCAGTGTTTGCTCTACACCTCTGCAGTCTGACTCGAGAGCATGGAAACCTGAGCTTTAAATAACAGTAAGTTAAACATTAGAAAAAGCATTGCTCAGAGTCGCACTGAAAAGTTCAAGACTAAAGCCCAAGAGAAAAGGCTCAGAAGGTGGCCTGCAAATGCGAATAAATATACCCTCAACTTTATTTTTCCCCCCTCTTTTCACTTGAATTCTGTGTGAGTTCACAGTAGCTTTGAGGATGGAGCAGTGAAGCATGGGCAGAATTCCTACCTTCCTAAACAGTTCCCGTACGAAGCTCACACCCTAAACTCTTCTAAAGCTTACTGGAGAAAAAGGAGATGTGCCCTCTTCTACCCTTTTCCCTAGGAAAACATTAACAAATGTGCTGCTATGTCCCACTAACTGTACAGAGAGAGGTGGCCACATGTCAGAGTGGACATGGCAGCCTGCTGTGTGTATTTTTCTGCTCCTGCAGCAGGGACGAGTGTTCTGTTTCTGAAGGGATTGCCTGGAGTAGATCCTCTCCCATCTGGGGCTCTCCTTTTTAGGATTCTCTTTCTCTTTCTGTATCAACCCCATGGATTTGTCTATATAAACCATAGTCACAAGGAGGACTGCAGACCAAGATCTTTGGCCTTAGAAGTCCTCAGCCACTTGAGCTGTATGAAGTAAATCACCCAGTTAGTTATTTTTTCCCTAGAAGACGGCATGCTTTTTCACATGTCTCTGGAACCTTCTTGTTTTCAGTCACAGGAACAGTATCCTAGTTAATGGTGACTTTTATTTTCAAGGGGCACGTATATGAACATAACTCTATACTCTGAGGTAAGTAGTCTGACTGCTGCTGTGGGCTGTGTTATTTATCTTCATGGGTTTTTATCTTGGAACCTCACAGTTTCTCAGACGTGCTGCTTCTATCTAAAAAGTGTTTCAAATGTATGCACACTGGCCAAACTTTGTAGGAAAACAGTGTGAACAGACCCTTGCTGTGAACAGCATGTTGCTATTTCAGCTCCTCTGTCTGCATGAGAGAGGGCATGCGCATAAAATCTACATAAATACAAAGTTTCTGTGTTTATGCTCTTTCTGGTACATAAGTACCTATACAGAAGGGTTGAAAAATACTGGCAATGAATATGTATGTTTGTGTTATGCATCTTATTTGGCTTTTTGTTTTTAAGGACAGTGAAGGTTAGGCAAGGGTTTGGCACAGACATCTCTAACATGGAAGCAAATGGGCCCGTAATAGGCAGCAAGAGGAAGTGCTCCAGGACATCGGTGAGCTGATTGACAGTGGAAGGGCAATGAGCAGTAAGTCTAATTCAGTCTTTGTTCAGGGCACCTGCACAGCTCTGACTCACCCAGTATGGAGGCAAGCAGCCCTACACACCTCCAGCAGCACTTTCCTGCAAGATCACATCATCAGTAGAGCTGGCCTCCAAGGAGTGTAAAGTAAAAGTAAGTTGTAAAGCTAAAAAGGAATAAGCATAATTGCTCATAAGTGTTTGCATGCAAGAAAAGTAAGACACTTCACTGATAATTTGCCAATTACCAATGAATTGCTCTGCGAAGATCCTTTTCCCTCTGAGGTTGTGTAATACTGAAGCTGATATTCTCTCTCTATTCCCAGCCCAACAGCAGTTAGAAATCGTGCCAAAACCCAGACCAAAGCCTGAAATGGGTTCTGCTACTCTCACTTCTGTGTTCCATGGTGACCCAAAAGTTACAGCAATTGCTCTGTCCAGCAAGAGCCCACTGGTGCTTGTCGGATGCTGATGGGGCTGCAGCAGGGCCATAGCAGTGCATGATCTCCGGCTATTCTGTGCTGTTACATCTGAAAGAGCGTCTGCTCTTTCCTGTAAACGGGCTATATGAAGAAGTTTGTTAAGTTTGATTGACTCAATCTATATTCTCAGTGTTGTTGGGGAGTGGTGGTTGGTTTGTTTTGTTTCGGGATTTTTTCCCTGTGGGAAAGGATAATGTGATTAGTATGTTTCTGCATTAGGATGTTTCCACTCCCTTCTGCTGAATTTTAGGGCATTTTTCAATTGTGTTGGACAATACATACATACAAAGGCCATAATATTTCAGATTTGGAAATCCCATATGACAGCTCTGATTTATGCTGGGATGACAGGCATAAGAGCCCACTGAAATCAGCGTGGCTCTGAATGGTTACCATGGTTAATCTGCAAGGCTTGGATGGAATGATCTGCTTCTATGTTAATATGTAAGAAGAAACAAAAGGAATTAGAATTCATGTTCTAGAAAGAATCCATGCAGTTTTCATGTTCCTGCCCCACTCTCCATCATTCTAAGATGCAAAGAAAGCAACATCCTGAAAATGTCAAGTGTCAGTGGAGATGTACATTAAAAATTATATATACCACTGCTGTGATTGCTATTTTAATGGCACTGGAGAGATGTGCTGTTGGAGAGGTGTATTCCTATAGATTTAAACATTATGTCAATCACAGCTGCTCTAAACAGAGTTAAGGGACAGCGAGATTTCATCAAGGGCCGGAAGATGCCCTTTCCCCCTTACTGTCAATGAGATAAATCACCTCTAATGCAATGAAATACACAGGATTTGTTAGGGTCAGGCCTTCACAGTTGCTAGTACCTGGTTGCTAACCACTGTTAGCAGCAATTGAGAATCATTTTACAGAATTTCTTCAGGTTTTAGACAATGGTTTAAATGAAAGAGTAGCAGAAAACACGGCACTTGGAAAGAGGAGGAGAGGGTGGGGGTAGTTACAGTACCGAACTACAGAAGAACTGTATTTCACAATAACCGTGCTGCTGTGTGTGCTCAGAGAAATCACTGATTGTTCTCTTATCCCTGTACTGCTCTGAAGAATTTACGAAGGGAAGAAAACAAACCCAAGGAAGCAGCAGAACATGCATTCAAGAGCAGAACGGGATTGCACAGCGTGATTCTACACTGAGCGGAAACATCCATGTTTTGGATCCTCGAGAACAAATGAAGTACAATGCTGGTCTGTTCCCTTTCTTTTCTTATATCTCCATTTTGTTTTGCTTTGCTTAGCTTAGGTTTCTTTCCTTTTTTGCAGTCCTGCAGGGAGGAAAGAAGGAGCCTTTGTTTTAAAAAGCCTGAAACCAACAGTGGCCCATTGATCATAATTAAGTCTAAAATAATACGCTCAGCTGACCTGTCTGTATTGAATCCAAAATACTGTATGTCGTACCTGCTAGAGCCCTGGTCTGCCTCCAGATCCAGTTTCTTCTCACTGAGCTTATGATTCTGGGATGGTATACTTTAAAAGCCCAAAAATGCCCTACCTGTTTGCAAGGCTGTATGTGAAAGCACCTCCTCTTCTGTCTGCTGCCTGAAGTGCCTGTTGGTATGAGAACAAATTCTTCATAACTGGTTGTTCTCTCTGTCACATACCCCCTTCTCTTTGACAGACTGCTGTCCCCATAACAACCACCTCTGCTGTCAGTAACTTTCTCAGATTGGTGAAACGACACGCAGGATAGCAGTAATTCTCATCATGACATACGAACTGTAAGTAACCCTTCCATACTGTGCTCGGGCCCAGTTCAGAGCTTCCTGAATGCTGTATGAACATCTCTGCTAATTTAAGCTATCATTGGTTTCTTCAGGGGCTGCTTCTAACCTTTTGCAGTGAGAGTTTTAATGTGACAAAACATAGAGGCTTAACCTCTCGGTAGTCTCGTATGTTCTAAGGATTAAATATGCTGATGGATTAGTCACAAAATAAATGTGTTTTAGGAGAATAGGAGATTCACACAGAAAAAGAAAAGATGACTTTTGGGCATCAAATCCTTCATCCTACAAGTGTGAGGTGCCTTGGTCCTGCTTCTGCACTGTCTTTGGAGACCTACACCACACACGCAGGCAGCATGCACAGCTTGATCTTTGTTCTATGGGTGAGTGTTCAGGGAAACCTCCCTTCAAGTGTCTCCAGTACCTGTTTCCCAGACTGCTCATTGAGCTCACCAGCTAGCCTGGCGTAGAGTTCACAAGCAGATCACATGCACAGACACGGAACTGTGAACATGATCACATGGAAAACAGCTAAACCCAGAACTGAAAAACATGAGACAGGCAGTGCCAGTAAGTCACAGTGCTCAGCCACACGAGTGTATTGACCAGCAGCCTGCTTATATGCAAAAAAGTTCTTTTTATTCCCCTTCTCCAGTCAACTTCAGTCTGTTTTGTTCCTCCCTTCCTTGTCTTTGGCCTTTCTCCCAAATATTTCACAATAATCTTGTATCATCTTAGCAGTCTCCTGTTCAACCCCAGTGTTTCCCTCTCAGACACTGCATTATAAATCCTGTTTCCTTTATGCAATAGTCCCCTTAGGTTGCACCAGAGAGTTTCATCTGTTGAATCCTTCCATAGGGTTTACAAATATTCACTTTTGATAGTCCCCTTGGCAGCTGATGCAGATGAATCATGTATCCTGGGTCTTTTTGTTTATTTTGAATAACCATTAGCCAGATATTCTTACAGTGATCACAAATATCTATCCATTCTGCATGATTTCCTCCCTTCAGAACTGCTTATTCAATAGCATTGTCATTCGCCATCTCATTTGGCCCAGCCAAGCGCATTGGACAGGGGTGAGAATGCACTTTAGCGCATTCCTCAGCAACTCATCCTGCAGTATGCATTGAGATGAACAGTTCTGACTGCCTCGACTTTCAGGCTGCTTGGGAAAACTGGTTCATTCCCAGCACATTTGTACCAGGTGGTTACCTAGGATAGCCTTTGGATACTGTGCATGTATATGCTATTTCTTTTAATTCCATGTATTTTTTATTTTGCATGCCAGCAAAATGTGTTCTGGTTCACAAGAAAGGGTACAGCTACACCCAGCAATGCAAAAAAGGCTGCTACATTGCAAACGTGAGGCATATACAGCCCTGAATGTATAGGGGAATATCTGTTATATAAATCTCACTTTCAATGCAAGAAACTTGTCTGGCCCTTAGGAAGGTGCATGTGTAAAGGGATGGGTCACAGCTCTGCACGAGGGCTGTTTGGACTTGGAAAGCATGACGTACCAGTGGTAAAGCTGAATGAAAGATTCCCTTTGGCAAGGAATAAACTTCTCTGCGTGTATTTATCCGCAGCGCTGGGGGAGAGAAGGGAGCAGAGCTCCCAAAGGGAGAGGGACCAGGAACCAGCACTACCGGCTGCCGGGCTCTCTGCTCGCTGTAGGCTGGAGTACATTCGCGTCTGCTGCCATCCAGAGCTCGGGGAGGGGAAATGGCTGCGGTCCCTCAGCTAGGTTTTCCCTTAACACAGAACTAGGTCTCTGGAGGAGTGCGCTTTTCCTGTCCTGCCATGCGGATTTTATTACTTTTCAGGTGGTCAGAAATGGGAGGGGTTTGATGCCATTCTGTCAACGACCCAAGACCAACAGAAGCCCTGTTTTTAACAACAAAATCAAACCCCAGGAGACAGTGGCTTTGCCCGCCCTTACAACCTGAAAGTTCATCCACAGCTTGTCGTCAGAGACATGTTCCCAGCTTAAACCTATAAGGAGATAAATACTCTGCATGCAATCTTCATGCAGGGCTTTACTTCTTCCCCCCCCCTCCCCCCCCCCAAGTGGTGTCAGGCGCAAAGTCAGTTTTGCCCTCAAATCCCTGACTGCACTGGGCACTGTGGAACACAATGTTACCTCACAATTTCAAATGCAAGTCTGTGTTTACCCTTAGCCTGTTCCAGTGTTTCAATGCAGCCTGTCACAGGCGCTGAAACATTTTGTCTTGGTAGTGGCAGATAAACCGCTGTTACACACATTAGGTTCACTGAAGGGGGACATTACAAGGGTGGCATTGCTTAAATAAGCGTTTTATTTCATAACCCGGCTTGCACAGCACAGCAGCCCGCCTTGCGAGCTGTCAAGGGCTCCTCACACCCAGGGCTGTGGGGCTGCAGGGAATCACATCAGGCTCACTCCCGTCAGGCGCTGCCTGACTCCTAGCTCTGTCCAAGGGTGCATTTTAGTCCTTGTGCACATAAGGGAGTTTTCTGCAGTGGTTACTTCACCAGGGCTCAATGGGGTGTGAGTATAAGGTAAAGTTTTCGGTGTTTCGCCACTAACAATCCCGGGTCACGCCTGACAGGCGCCGCTGCCAGAACGCAAAATGGCGGCTGCCAGGCCCCAAGATGGCCGCCGCGCAGCCCACCCCTCGTGACCGGGACGATGCAGGCGCCCCGCGCTTCACGCGGCGTCGCCGCCGGTCATGGGTCCCGTCTTCTCATTGGTCCGCCTGCTCACGTGACCTGCCCCCCAGGCCAATCGCCGCCCGCCGTGGCTGCGCCGTCGCACGCCGGTCCCGCTTCTCCTCAGTGTGGTGGAAGGCGCCATTGAGGGAAGTGGGAGGTACTGTTGTCCGCCGCTGCCGCCGTCGTTGTTAGCCGTCTGGGGGAGCCAGGCCCGCCGCCGCCGCCATGGACTACGGGGAAGGTGAGGGCGCACTCGTCAGAGCAAGGGTAGTGCCCGGCCGCTGCCACTGCTGCGGCCGCGGGGCCTGGCCGTGTCGCAAAATGGCAGCGGCCGCTTTGTTCCGCGCAGGACCCCCCCTTCATCCACCCTCCTCCCCGCCGCCCACTCCCAGGTCGGGAGAGCGGCGGCCGGTGGTGGGAGGGCTGCGCGGGACGAGGGCCCTCCCGGGGGGCGGCGCGGGAGGGATGGGCTGTGCGGGAGGGGGTGGCCCTCGGCGGGGCGAGCGGCGGGGGAGGGCGGGAGGCGGGCGGGGGGGGGTAGGGGCGAGCTCCGTGAGGGGGTCGTGTCAGGAGACTGGAGATCCGACAGGAGAGAGAGCCGCCTCTTGGTGCGGCTCCCTGTCTCTCCCCTCCGGCTCTTGCTAAGAACTAAGTCATTCTCACTGACCCATCCTCTCCAGCTGAAGACAGAGATTGGAGATTCCCAGATACCCCCATGCATTGTGGTGTGAACATGCCCAGTGGGTCAGTCTCAGGTATGAGCTATAAATACGTCTAACCTGTAAAAAGACTTGGGGCTAAACAGTCAGTGTTGACGAAAGCAAAACTAAAAAAAAAAAATAATTAAAAAAGTAAATAAAATATAATCAAACGTGTTATTAAAAGTACATGATGTGGTTTGACTAAACATGTTGTTTTCTGGAGGAGTTATGACTGGCTGGGAGCGAGACTTGATTTTCATCTTGGGCATGTCAACATGAACTCCTGCACGTTCCAGATCAAAATAGTGAGATCAAGGGATGGGGAGGGGGAATACAGACTTTTCTCATGATTATGCTTTTTGCATAAATCAGTGTTTTGTTTTCTTGTGGAAAAAGAAAAGTCTTACAGACTATTTCATTTTTATTGCTTCTGTTGTTCATACAGATGTGGAAAAGCAGAACTTGAAGCTGCTTGATATGTGGTTTGGGGTTTTTTTTGCCTTTTTTTTGTTAATTTAACATAGCCTATGAACAGGAAATGTTCATATTTCATATATGAAATATTTTCACATGAATATGAACTGTTTTCATATTTCATATCAAATGTGATATAGCAGATGCTAGCTCTTATTTTTATGCTAACAAAAATACCACATAGACCCAACAAAAACAGATGCATATCTATTTGTAAGATTTATTAAGGTTATGAGTTAGTAAGACTCAAGAAATGTTTCGACATCTGCCAGGATGCAAGCAGATACTAAAAGGATGTTAATATAAAAACTTGGCTATAAGCTTCATTTACAGATGTCATCAAATAAGTGCTGTTGTATCTCGATACTCTTGCTGACTGTTACACAAAAATAACAAATTGGATTACAGATGCACCTTTGATTGCAGTATGATCATTTTGATGATACATTCCTTGAGTCTTAGCTTGCTGCTCCTTTTTTGCCAATCATGTTGGTTTGCATTTACTTTTCCTCATAGCAAACTAAATAAATGAATGCTGTGGCTCTGCTTTTTTAATCTTCTGTATTGATTCCTAATTAAATACTCTCTAGTTTTTTAGTAGAAAAGGTTTTTCTTAAGTTGCAGCTTAAGTATCTTATTGGAATATTCACTGTAGCCATTAACCAGAATTTGCTTTCGTGAGATCTGATAACAGTAGTGTTAAACTGAATCCAGGCTCATCCTATGGGAAGTAACCAATCAAATGCATGTTGTACAGTTAGATTGTTCTTTTCGCGTACCTCTGTAATAATAGTTTTCATTGTGATAATTAAGCTTTCTATTATTCATAATTATTAAACCAGTTTAATTAAGATGTATGCCGCTTAATGTCTCGCGTTAATGTTTATGCATTGTACGTACGTCAGTAAGGCATACGTAAAGCTTTGTCTTGCCTCCATTCTGTACAGTGGGCTAAAGGCTGTTTTGCAGGCGTCCAGTAGATGGCAATAGAGGATGGATGTTGAGAGTTTTCATCTTTGCCCATTTTTGAGTTGTTGGCACGGTTCTTCCTGTTGGAAACTTCCAGCCAGTGTGAAGCGCTTTTTATTGGATGGCTGATGACTGCTGTAGTTCCACTCTTCCTTGCTGGTGGATGACTTGGTTTGAGACAGAGATGACATGGCCTGTAGAATAATTTCTCTTAATATTAATAGCCTGTTAATATTTTGATTACTGTAACTATTGTCCTTTTAATCTGGAAGGGGAAAGGGCTTTCACTGCTATTCCTAAAATTCATCTACTTTGTTGGATTGCTTCCTTGTTTTGCATAGGATTCAATGATGTGTTAAAACTTTTCTAACAAATGATGAGGTTGCGATCTTAAAGCAGGCATGGTGTTCTGAAAAATGCAATATGCCTGGAAAAAATATTGCTTACTGTTACACAATGGATCCTTAAGCTTGTTGTGGTCATTGTGGATTATGATTACAAAATATAGGAAATACAGCTTGTTTCAAGCTGGTACTTCTGTTTTTTTTTATTGTTTAAATATTTTTATTTTATTGAAGTCTATTTTTTAATTTAATACTTATTAAAGATGCAAGATGTTCTTCATTTCTTCTTAGCCTTTTCATATGCTCCACATGGAGAACTCTGTTGAAAATTATTTTATTGCTTTGTGCTGTAAATATTATTTCAACATTTTCTGGTCAGAATCTTTTAAATAGAGTCCTTTGTACCAAAGGATTCTGAGTCTTATCTACTACATTTTTAACTTCTTAGTCATCTTCCCAAGGAAAAATTTAAAGGATCTCTTTACCAGATACGGCTTTTTTTGTTTGTTTGGTTTGGTTTTTGTTATTTTTTTCCCTGAAGGAATGTGTTCACATTGATGTTTTAATATGTAAATTGAACTTGTCCTTTAGTGTCCCAGTTTTTTTTACTTCAGAAGTAATAAATTTTTTTTCCCCTTTGACATAACTCTTATCCACTCTCCCTTATTCCAGTGCTTTTAAGTATGACTTTGAAATGAAAAATCAAATCATTCTTTGCAGTTCTGTTTCTGTATTTAACAGTATGTTCATCCACACTATTTATGCAAGAGCTACAGGTACCAAAGCCTAGTCCATTCATTCAGCAAACTATTTTTTTCAAAAACTTTGTCAGTGCCTTCATCAGTTCAGAAATAACTATCAGTTTAGGGGTAAATATGAACCACTTCTTTATATTCTTCTTTTCCCCTCTGTAGTATTCATAGATATGCAGATACAATATTTCATCAAAGTTTTCTTAGATACATAGGTGCTATTTAAACTTCAGTACTACCCTTTTGAATTTTCTGTTTGAGACACTGTAGTACAATCTCTAGTGCTTAAGCCCATGTTCTCTTAGCATGTGAAGCAATTTCACATTTACTCAGAGTAGTTTGCATAAACAGGCAGCTTCTCTGTATCTCCCTCCACTGGTGGTGACAGCCAGAGCTAACATGAGAGCGAGCAGGGAGCAGGCTACATGCAGAGGAAATTGTTCAGTGCACATAAAGCTTTTTTAATGTCTGTCTGTCTTGCTCTAGTTAGTAGAAAAAAATTAAGTGTGAAAGAGGCCAGTATGAATGGATTTTCAGGTCTGTGATTGGGAGGTTTGTCAACTAGTAAGCTGTTTACCTTGAGATTGCAATAGTTAAAGCTGTGTGAGTGATTGTTATTCAGCTACCACATTCAGAAGTTGAAATGCTTTTATTTTGGTTCGCCTAGGTGAATATTTACTCTCTGCTTGTACATTTCCCACCTTTTTAGGATAAAGCCTATCTGGAGAACAGACTGTAGAGCAAAGAAAAGCTTAATTCCCACAGAAGTGCTGTACTTTATTTGAATGCAGTATCTTTGTCAAGCTCTGGGCATGAAGTATTAAATTTATTGGTCTTCAGCAAAGTTTACAGCTGACAGAATGACTGAACCAGGAGGCCAGTGGCTGGAATGATAGGTTAACTGTACAGCAATCTGGAACAGCTAATGCAATAGTCAGAAGGAGTTCATAACATCACCTTTGTTAGGTCAGGTCAAAGATATGTCTGTGCCACCTCACCAATATCCTGTATGTTGCTGTCTGTCTGTAGATGTGGAAAGAATATAGTACAAGTACCCCTGTGGTATATTTATGTGCCTTCACTGGTTTGCAGCTTGGAGACTTTCTGAACCAGAGTTGTAGTCTGTTCAACATCCTCTGAATTTGTTGTCAGTGGATTTATCCAATTTCTCTTGAGTACATGTAAGTATTTACATGTATTTAAATATTTAGTAACTTCTTGTCACAGAGCAGTTTCAGGGCTTAGTATCTCTTCTGTGACAAAGGATCCAATGAAGTTTTTAGCTTATTATTTTTAAGTTTCATTTGTTTCAGTTTCTTGTAATAGAAAATGATGCAAGTGATCATCCGTCTTCATTTCTCAGTATCTTTTGTGTCCCTGTTAAATGTTTTCAAATGTGAGTGTGTTATAATTTGGATAAATGCAGCACAGTGGGTCTGGAAGGGATGAGTAAGTTGTTCACTGTTAGGGAGGAAGTGGTGGTTGTCTAAAGGCAGTGGTTTAAGGATTTGGGGACTGGCATAGCTTTACAGCAAGACTGCTGGTATTAGATATCAAGAACGTGGATGAGTAAGGATAATGCTGAGCAAAAGTGAATGTCGGAAGTTAGCCTGTGATTGTAAAACATATTTTAGTATTTGCTGTCATGCTGAAACTTTTAGACTTAACAATTAATTTCAAAGCTGTGCTTCAAACCTGTCTTTGGAACCAGAGTTCTTTTGTGTATGGATGTTTTTGTGTTTTCCCAGTGGTGAACTTCTAGCATATGAAGAGTACTGGTTACTGTTCTATTACAGTCTAGTTTACTACACTGTAATAGAATTGGATTGGAGTGGCAGAAATCTTGACAGCATGTTACGTTCTTCTTTGTTGAATGATTTGTTTCGCCTCTTCAGCACTTAACCTAGTTACTTTTGTTCCATCTTGGGGTCTGTAGATAATAGGGAGCAGGTGAAACAAAGGGTAAACTATTGGTTGCTTTCAGGTCAGATATTTCAGTTTTCAGAATGTCAGTGTCTTTTGATTATATATACTGTATCATTAAAACAAAACAAAAAACAACAAAACAAACACAAGCAATCAAACAAAACCCTCTTTGTATCAGAGACTGACCATGGGATCATCCAGCCTTAGTTTCTGTGAAACTGAATTTTACTGATGACCTTACTTTGCTGCAGAATCTTTATTGTATGTTCAGAATATGCAAATTTGAGATGTGACTTCCATATTCAAAGGTTTTTAGAAATATTTTAGATGTGTTTAGAAACTATCTATAATCATTAGAAGGGAAAAAAAAAGTTGGCAGATCTTACTTTGCTGAAGTTTCATAGAATTTGGCCATGCTGAGGACATCTGTGTAAAAGTGATGCAGTCAGCTTGTCATGGTTTAAGCCTCTAAAACTCACGAAGTTTTACTCACTCACTCACTCCCCTCTTTTTCTTCCCCCAGTCCCGGGGAGATGGGGAGGAGAATCAAAAGAATCCAGCTCGCACAGGCTGAGATAAGAACAGTATAGTAACTGAAGTATAACACAAATTACTGCTGCTACCATCAATAATAATACAAGAGAAATACAAGGAAAAAGAATGCAACTGCTCACCAAGCCCGACCCAGCCAGTGCACTCCCCAGCAGCGAACCCCCCACTGCACTACCACACCCTTCCGGGTCTCTGCTCTCCGTTTTCACATCCTGGGCATGACGTGCTGTGGTATGGAATAACCTCTTTGGTCAGTTTGGGTCAGGTGTCCTGTCTCTGGTTCCTCCCACCTCCCCTCCTCCCTAGCATAGCATGAGGCTCAGAAAGTCCTTGGCCAGACAGAACACTACCAAGCAGTAACTGAAAACACTGGTGTTATCAGCGCTGCTCCCAGGCCCAAAATCAAAAACACAGCGCTGCACCAGCTACCAAGAAGGAGAAAAAATGACTGCTGCTGCTGAACCCATGACACAGCTCCAGTACAGAATGTGCAGAATTCTTCTTGTTGACAGACGTAAGAAAGTAAATTACAGTGGCTGCCTGATGCTGACAAGAAGCTGGTACAAACAGGGACTTAGAATATATACTTATTTTCATCACTACAGTGATTTTCATGGAATGTTATGCAGGGAGTGACTGTGTTTCTTTAAATAGGAACATTTTCTACTGACTTCAGGTGAGCTTATTGGCCTGTTATCTTCTGGAAAAGTCAGTGATTTGCAGTTGGAGATTTTGAAACATATAAATACTCTCTGGTTAGAGTGGACAAGGCTGTGTGGTTTTGTTCTTATTCTTTCTGTGTTCACTGTGTTTTCCTTCTCTGTGTTACCTTTTCTGTGAGGCTTGACTTGCCAGGCTTTGTGTTATCCAGAAGTTATTGTTGGTTGGTACTGGGAAGCAATTTTGGTCACTTGAATGCCAGTGTAGTGCAAATTGTGTTTGCTAAGGCAGGCAGTGGATAATAATTATTATGCATATCTGTGGCACTGTTTCAGTGTTTTGAATTGTGGTTAGTTAACCAGAACTTCTACATAGGACTTCCAGTGTTGAGAAAGAAATTGGTTCTTTTACCAGGCTTCATTACCAGATATAAAGATGTCATGCAGTGACATCAGTTCAGCTATGAAACACCAGCATCTTAGTGCAGTTAGTGAACTGCGACTCAGTGCTGATTTGGGTGGATTTTTGTTTGTGCTAGATGGAGAGAATTCTTTTGTTTGACTGTAGCTATATACGGTCTGCACTGCAGCATGACAGCTTGTAACCTTGACCCAGGGTCTCTGTCATTGTGGGTGAAGGTTTCTTGTGATGTTGTATAGCGAAAGCAGATGACTGTGAGCTGTGTGTATTGTTAAAGCGTGGGAATGGTGTTAATTCTCCACTAACTTCTGACAGAATCTATGTTGTGCTGCTTCATTTAATTCTCTTAAATTAACTTGTGTCTGAGTTCCAGCTGATAGAAAAATAATCATGACTTACCCACTACTGGGGAAAAAAGATATGAACCTGACCTCAGTTAGGAGGTGCTCAGATGATGACAGGCACACAGCTTCCCTAAGCACAGTGTCAAAATTGGTTTGCAACTGGCAGTTTTGTATTTTGTTTGTAAGCATTGTGAAGAATTTAAACTAGTTTTCTTAATAAGACTTCTTGCTTGCTTTCTTTATAAACATTTTTCTGCTCTTTTTTAGACATGGACCGTGATTATGGGCATGGAGGCTATGGTGGCCCACGATCCATGGACTCTTACCTTAACCAATCCTATGGGATGGAGAGTCATGGAGGTGGAGGCGGAGGAGGTGGTGGTGGTGGTAACAGGTAAAATAATCCCTCGATTGTCCCAAGAATTGATCAAATCCAATTTAAGTTGAAACTGTTGTCTTCTAACTTAAGTGTTCCTGAGGCATGTTGTTACGATTTTGTATGAACACTTTCGTTCTGTCTCTTCATCTTCAGTAAATACTGGCAAACACTAAAGTGTAAGAGCTGGATTCTTGTCATAATCAGCATTTTGTGGAAAAGTTTGACAGTGAAACAACGCGTCTTTGACTGAAAATGGAAAAAGTCTTTTTTTTTTTTTTTTTTTTCCCAGTAATGGCTGGCAATTTGTAACTGATTGGCCTGACGTACCATTTCTGACATAGCCAACTAGACCTAACTGGTTTAGTGCCTTAGACTGAATCTATCAACATTCCGTTTTCAAGGAACATTTAGGGTATATGTTCTTTGGTTTGAATGTGCGGTGCTCAAATGATCTTGGTATTGAATCTGAAAGTCATGTCCAGATTATTTCATTGGAAGGTACTGATTATACTCAAAACAATGTGCATGTTCTAGGTTGCTTTGTAAGATGGATTGGTCTCAAATTCTGATGCAGTGGTTTTAAAGTTGCGTATTTAATTCTAGGATACTATTACTGTTGCTCTTTCCGATAAAAACAGTAGGGAGCAGCTGATTTGATTTAGGTCTTAATATTGTATTTCAAGAAGCACGCTTTTCAGAGTAGTGATTCTATCTTGGAGGAAATAAAATGTGAAGAGAACTTAGGCAATCTGATGGTTTTCTTGTGTGCGCCCTTGAATTCTTGTTTGGCTGTAGCCAGACTATATGATTCTTGTCTGTAGTCACCGTGGTGCCACTGGGCAAGGACAGTACTAAGTAGGGAGGCTGGAGAAGTGGTGTGTTTTGCTTCACGGTTCTGTTAAACGTTCTAGTAAAGTATAATTTGTTTAATGATGAACAAGATAAAAGTCTGAGCAGAGATTCAGGAATGAGCTGTACCTACCATATAGTAATCTGCATATGATTGAGGTTGAATGACTTCTTGAACACGAAAATGTTTCTTGCCATGTAACTTTAATATTGTGCATGGGCCGTATTTGTAGATAGTGTAATTTTCTGTGTAGCTTTGGGTCTTCTGAGACTTAACATGTTCTAAAGTGAAGACGTTCAGCTTACTGTAGATACTGTTATTAATTTGAGTCTCTTCTAGTTTGTTTTATCAGTGAAGGGGTTGTCTTTCCCAGCTCCTTCTGAATCGCCCTATTTTAACCCTGCAGGGACACTAATGTGTTTCCCTTCCGAGTGGTTACAAATACTGATGATTTCTAGCCTGACAATCCTCCCCTTCTTCACCAGACAAAGCAAACTCTGGGTCAGTAGCTATAGATTTCAGCTCCTTGTTACTCTACTCTAAATTTCCAAGGACTGTTTTCACATCAACTGTGCATGCATTGGGTAGACATTCAAAATACTGAGTTGCTAATGGGCTGTAAGTGAAAGAAGGATACACTGACAGTCATGAACTCTTTTGACGGGGAGTCTGAGTTTTATAGGGAAGATTTCCAAAAAGTACAGATATGAATGGGAGAGCATGTGTATTTTTCCTTTAAAACTAGAGCTGTGGGGTGTTTGAGACTCACATCTGTACCACTAAAAAAATATTCTTTTCTTCCTCAGTTCAGAGCTAAGCCGTCTTTTAACTGCTGTTTAACTGTTAGAATACGAGGGCATGATTTTGAAGAAAGGAGAGCTTGACTAGCCGATGAATGTCTGCAGGTGATTATTTTTGTGAGACTAGGGCTGGGCTCTAATGTTTTAGTACATGAATGTTGCTGAAAATTTTAAGTCAACAATGTTCAGGCATACTGGACTTTAGAATTGTTTCTAGCAAAAATGGCTCAGATAGCTTTCTATCTGGTCATAGTGTGATTTGCCCAGCCCTAATCAAGATTTAAACAATAACACAATTGTACAGACCAGTATAGTAATAAATTGATTTTAGTTGATAAATGTCAACTGATAACTTGTCTTTTGAAATGTATAACATTAGTAAGCTTACTTTTTTTTCTCCTCACTGTGCAACTTTTCCAGGTTTGGACCTTATGAGTCTTACGACTCCGGGTCTTCTCTGGGTGGGCGAGATCTGTACAGATCTGGCTATGGTTATAATGAACCCGAACAAAGCCGCTTCGGAGGTAGTTATGGTGGTCGATTTGACAACTCCTACCGGAATAGCCTTGACTCTTTCGGAGGTAGAAACCAGGGCGGGTCTAGCTGGGAAGCACCTTACTCCCGTTCAAAATTGAGGCCTGGGTTTATGGAGGACAGAGGAAGAGAGAGTTACTCTTCCTACAGCAGTTTTTCTTCACCCCATATGAAGCCTGCACCTGTAGGCTCTCGGGGGAGAGGAACGCCTGCTTATCCTGAAAGTGGATTTGGAAGCAGAAACTATGATGCTTTTGGAGGACCATCAACAGGCAGAGGCCGAGGCCGAGGAGTAAGTACAGAATCTTTTCAGATTCTTTTCACTAGACACTCTTTTAAACCCTTTCAAGACCGCTGCTTTAAAATGAATGCACTGTTCAGTACAGTGTGGGTTTTTTTTGTCTAAGCAAACTGTCATGGTTGACAATGTTGTTTATCCCCTTGAAGCTGTCTTCAAGTAGAACCCAGTCCCTCTTTCTCTTGAAAGTAATGAGTAATAGAAGACTAGTTGATAAGGTTTGTTGAATCTCTCCTTTTGTTTGAAAGGTGAAGATAATAGGTTTGGTCTAAAAGGGGTTAAAAGGACTTGCATTTTTCCTTGTAAACGCTAGCATCTTTGCTGCTGGTGGGGAAATTCTTGGATATTGTAAAAGTTTAATTCAAAGTCTGTTGAAGTTTTGAGTAGGTTAAAGGTGCAATGTATAAGCAAAAAATAAAACCCAAGTTGTGAATGCTAGAGTAGTTTTTGTTTCCTGTAAAGGAAAATCTTAGTTAATTCTTTAATATGTTGAACATGTGCTTTATCAAACATCAAGTCTTCTTTTTAACTTAATTCTTACACTGACTTGTGTGTTGGAAGGGTGATGGGGAGGAAATGGCAAAGGTGGGTGGTTAGCAGTTACAGTGGTTCTTTCTCAAAATTAAAGCATGGTTAAAGGGACACCATCAGCATGAAATCAGATCCTTTCACAGAATTAAGATTGATTTCCAAATAATGTGGCTAGTCCTGTTAATTGTATTCATTTTGTTTTCAAGACTTATGTTCTAACTCCTTTTCAGTGGATTCCTTTCCAGTGTAGGATGTAAAAACTGTATGACCAAGAAACAGGAAGATTAACTGTACGCAGAATAGTGGGTCACAGTTTGGAGAAGTAATGTTTGATGTTAAATGGGCTGGGGAGGGAGGAGAATACAACAGAAGAGAATAAAAGAAATCTGGACAGAAGTACTAACTTTTAAGTTGATGGTGTCCCTTTATCTTGGTTTTATAATCCCAATTATGATTGTTTCAAGCACAAAATGTTAAGTGAACACTTTTCTGCCTGTGCCTCTAGGTGTAAATTATCTTTTAAATTCTTAAGCGTGCCATATTTCTTTGGGAAGCAATTCTTCAGTGTTCAGCCACGCAGCTTGTTTGTAGCTTGAAGTGTAGAGGAAGATTATTTTCACTGGGTCCTTTAAGTGCCTAATTGTGTGGTGGTTTTGTTCCAGAAAGTCTCCTTCACAGCATTCCTGAGTACTCTAGTTGCCATATGAAAGTTTTAGCTCAGGTTTGCACATGGCTGCTAGCTAGCATGTAGCATGGTATGAGAAATAGATTCTAACCTTTATGTTTCTCTGCTGGTGAAGCTGAAAGCATTAGGTTCTTAAGCTTGGATACCATCCTTTCAGAACTCATTTAGATCAGAAAGTTTTGTGCAGTTACAACCAAGTGGCCTTATTTCTTTTTCGTTCTGCTTTTGAAATGTATCTCTTTAGTCTTTTATGTAATAGAATGTAAAGGCTAAACTACTTGCCAGATGTAAAATGCATTGCACCTTTAATAGATAGACTGTTAAAAAACAGGAATTGAAATTATCCAAGTGCATACTTCATGTCAAATTTATGCGTACAGTGTAAATGTACGTGTTAGGTAGTTCTGTAACTATATCAACTAAATTAGCATGGCGATCTTGTGCATGGACTTGTTAAGAAAAGTTTCTGGTTTGGTACATTCTGTTATTTAAAATTTGCGTAGAAAAAGCAAGTCATGCTTTTCACAAAGTATGTTGAAGTTATTTTTATGTTCTTTTAACTTTGATAGTGTAATGCTAATTCTCTTTTCATGTCAGTAGAAATATTTCTGCTTATCCAAGTCACCCATCCAGTCAGTGGGCACTCTTCTGCCCTTTATTAATTCAATAATTGTGTTAAAATTAAGTAGTATGTTAGAGTTTTTGGAAACACTTCAGCCAGCTAAATTCTTCCTCTTCAGATTACACAATTATTCCATGCTTTCAGAGAGGTAACTTTCATATACAAGCATCCACAGCACTTTAGAAATGTCCACAGCAGCTCTACTAGGAATAGTAGAAAGGTTTTGTCTTTCAACTGAATTTTCATTTCTACTGCTGCCATGTTTTTGTATCACTCCCTCCAGGCGAAGCTTTTACATTATGAATTTACTGAATTCAGTGGAAAAATAAATAAAAGAAGGAATGAGCTTCTGTCAATTAATCACTGTTCCACGCTGGCCAATCTTCTTTACTCCATTTTTAAATCACTGCTAATCATTTGGCATAAAGAAGCTTTTTCTTTCTTTTTTTTATCTTTATTTTTAATGGCTGCTCTCTGAAGTAGGTTGGTTAGCTCTGCTTTTTTCCTCAAAGGGAGAAGTCATGTATCATCTAGAGAATCTGAAGAGAGGAGCCAAGGTATTAGGCTGAGATACGAACCCTGATAGGCATGTTCATTATCTGGACAATGGTTCTGAATAAGCAGAAACGCAGTATATACATTTGTGTTCATTCTACTGGACAAACATCCACAAAGCCATTGCACAACACAGCATTGAGCTGGGAGCTTATATTTCCCCTGCATTTTGCTCTAGAATGCAGATTTTACTTCATGGTTTTATTGTACCAACTAAATGTGATATTTCTATTGATTTAATATACTAATACCTTTCTCTTGATTTCACAAATTTTCAGCATATGGGAGACTTTGGAGGAATGCACAGACCTGGAATTGTTGTTGACTATCACAACAAACCCAGTCCTGCAGCAGTTGCTGCAAGAGGAGTAAAAAGAAAAATGGTACCACAGTCATATAACAAACCTGCTGGGACATTTGTCAAGAAGCCCAAAATGACAAAACCTATTTTGAAGCTGAGCCAGAAAAAATCACCAAGTAAGTAACAAATACCAAAATTCTTATATGTGCTGGTGAGTAATTCTATGAATTCACTCTTCTACTGCAAAGATAATTTGCAGAATGAAATATAGTATTTTGATGTATTTATATACGTACTGCTGAAGACTCTTTAATTCAGATTTAATAATGCTTCCTGGGTACATACGTTCACTATGGAAAATAATTTCAGATCTCAGGTCACCTTAAGTGATGACAAATATTAACATGTGCCTTTGCATGAGGCTGGGTTCTGCTGCCCAAATACTTTGATGGATATAAAAAGTAGCACATCAACTGCAATGCAGCTAAAATAAAAGCATAAGCTGCGGATGTCGAGGAGAGGGGAAGGGAGACAAACTGAGAACACAGTAAAAACTGCTACAGAATGATTTCTGAATGGCAAAGGGAGATTGTTCCATCTTGCAAATGAAATGCCATAATAAGAAGAACTGGAAATATGATGGATACACTGGAAATACAAATTGCAAAGTATTAGTAGTGCTTGGTTTGTTTAGCTTCCCTAAAGATGTTCTACAGATCTAATAATTTTGATGTTGCAGGTGAAGAGGGAGGAAAGTGTCACTGAGATTGGAATAAGTTACTTGATTTGATGGAATTTCAACTTGAGTCTTAAATATTATGAATGGCATGTACAGCAGTCAGATTTTATTTTGGGGAGGGGCTTCTAATAGCCTCAGTAATTTGGATCTGAAGTGTTTTATATAATTTGGTTTCAAATCACACATGAAACGTTCAAAATTACTTTAGCTAGGAGCTTGCAAGGTAAAGGTACAGACTGGGCAGAAACTTCCATGTGAAAATCGTAGTTATACTACTGTGTATTACAAAACTGTTCTGTTTAATTTCAAGACTGCTGTAAAAGTTTCAGGCACTGGGCGTGTAGAACATGTTTCTCTGTTGTTTGTGTAGGAAATAATATTGCTGGACTTCCCAGCTTTGTTGTGATGAAATGGGTCTGTAAAATGCACATCCAGGTATATCAAAGATGGGCATCTCAAAGGTCTCTCTCGTAGCTCTTCTTCTTTCACTACTTTTGTACTTTCTCCTTTTCTGAACTGCCTTCAGACAGAGCAGTTCCAGTTTGTTATGCTTTCCCTCACTGATTTCCACAATCCAGGGACCAGTGTACTATTTGATATTGAAGTTACCTTTGAGAAGTGGAGTAGATGGCGCCTACTAGAATGCCCTTTTAATCAACCTGTCCTGTGGAGACTGGGAGGAAGAAACTGCTGGGTGGCTTTACACAGTCTTCTGAAACTTGAACTGAAAGATGCTCTAAGCAGTGCTGTGTATGTGAAAACTAAGTGGATGACAGCTAACAGAAAATTGGATACAATTGCTATACAATATATGTGTGAAAATAGAGCTCAAAATTATATTGTCCTTTCTGTCATGGCTTTCTTGTTACGTGGTGTTAGATATAGACGGTTGCTTCTAGAAGACCAATTAGTTTATATTCTTAAGCGTAACTGAGTGTGTGTTCAGTATTATTACTAAAATATGATAAACTGTAGATGTAGACCTATTCTTTTTCCTAGGTATGTTATTGCCCTAAAATGAACTGACAGTGACACCGCTATCACATTATTTATTTCTTCCTTGCTTTGCTTATAGGCAGGAAGTCATCTTTCCAGGATTCTACGATAGAGGTAAAGGTTCCCAGAGTTGGAAAATGTTTGTGATTCTTTCAGCAGTTTGCACAGTATACCTAAAGATGAATAATCATTAAACTACAGTTATAAAAATTGAGCACTTAACTATATAAGTGTGTTCTAAATTTTTTCTTCACTATTTTTAAACTTGTCTTATTTTGGTGGCAGTCTGAAATCCTTACTGATTTCTAGTGAAAGATACAGCTTGTGCACATAGCCTGGAAAAGGAATTTTAATGTCTATTTGTAGACCCTACCTGCTCTTGTGATGCACAAAGAGCTGTCGCTTGAATACTTACAGTAAGGCATAAGGCACATCAAGGAGAGGGGGTGAATAAAAAAGAAACCACTGTTAACATATGTTCTTTGATAAGGTACAAAGATTAGTTCTCGCATACAGAAAGATCAGTTGCAGTGATATGTAGGGATGTGATCAGTAAGCTAAGTGTGTGTATATATATCCTGGTTCCGTGCTGAAAGACTGGGATGATATTTTCCTTTTTGAGTGGAGGTATGAATGTATTCTCAGCCAAGTATGTGAAAGTCTGAATTGGAAGTCAGAGTATTTATGTGGAAGACAGAATTTTGATTGTGAAACTAATCCTCAAAGACTTTAAGGTGTTAAGGAAAATTTATAGCTTGAAGTGTTTATACACTGAGTAACTAGATAATCGGTTCTGTTTCTTCCATTGTTTTATTTGATAATAATAGTCAAGTAGGAGATTACTGGAAATAATTAGCACCGTCTTTTTCTGGATTTAGAATGGCATTGTTTTGTTGGGGTTTTTTCTTAACAAGTTTATAAATTTGACTTTATTAGGAAATTGAAGTGGACACAAGTGGTGCAGTTGTTATATATGAAGACTTTACAAGAGATGCTTACGATCTTGGGTATCAGACTTTTGGAGGTAAGTCAGTTTGCTTTGTCAGGTAAGGTATGTAAGGTATTGTATTTTTGTGACCGATTAGATTTGGTAAACCTGTATGTATGACCTCTAATTGTTACTAAATAGCATTACGTTCTTTTTTTTAAGAGTTTATACATGTAGGCCATGGAGAAGATGACTGTACCATCCATCCCTCCTTCCATCACTTTTTTTGTTCTTTACATGCTTGTTTTCTCTGTTTTCTGATATATCTGTATGTTATTTTTTGATTTGTTTTTTCTTAAATTAATGTAATGGTCTTCCATACTTACTGCCATTCCATTGCTTAAATGCTGTTAATCCCACCAGTTCCTCACCCGTATCCTATTATTTATCCCCATAGCTGATCAACCTTTCCCTGAAATTGTAGGCGAGTCATTTTTATAAGTGGATTTAGTTAACTTGGAGAGCTGCTCTCAGGAATACCTGGTTTATTTCATGTGCTGTCTTAATGAAACAGGTTAACTATTAGTCTGCATACAATCAGTTGAAGTATCTATTTAGTTTACATTAAATCAGTTGAAATGTGTTAACTGTAGCAATTTCAAACAAGTATACAAAGAAATCTAGTGTTAATGCTGAAACTATCTTTAGTCCCCTTTCCCTTTGTGAGCTGCCCTATTGCACGTGTAGTCTGATCTGACGCTGAGGACTGCTGGAAGTTTGCAGCCAGCTGATCAGAGTCTCTCTTCTTGAAATACTGAAGGAAAGTGGGAGTGTGGAGTCCTAGTGTATCTGTAGATTCAGGCCATCCATTTCTCAGCTTGTAACAGGGCACTTGGAATTGTGAGCTTGAGGGGAAGGCATAGGCCATTTCACTCCACAGAATGTCATATGGATGCTTTTTACAGCAATAAAATGAAATCCTTTGCATATTTCCAGGGATGGTGGTAAGGCACTAAGTGAAACTTAAAGCCTGAAATCAGTAATGGGAATTGGCTCTATGTTTAGGGTAGGAGTTTTTCTCCTCTCCGGATTAGAATAGTTTTTGAAACTCTGCTACAAAATGAAAAACCTTGGGGTAATCAGGAATGGAGCGAAAGTGTCAGTCAATGGAAATGTTCTCAGTACTCGGTGACCTTCTGGAGCCACAGAGCTTTTTGCGAGTCTTTTTTTTTTTTTTTTTTTTTTTTTTTTTTCATTTTGCTGCTGTGTGTTCCTTTCTGTCACTGTTTGGATGGAGTCTGACCTCTCTCTTTAGGCAGAACTGCACCCTCTTTTTCCTGCTCTAAAACTATTAGCTGAGTAATGTTCTGATTGTTTCCCTTTATCCATAGGCTTTTAAAGTAGACGTAGGAAAGGCATAAGTACACTTAGGCAAAAGTCAATGTCCTTGTAAGTCTTTAATGCTGCAAAAGTAGTCATTTATTTGTTTGCACCCCCTCTTGCTCTTTCTTCACTGTTTTATTTCTTCAATTCAAAATCTTTGGAACATTTTTCTGTGAAGTCTAGTGGGGAAACATAATAAAATTGCTGAAGTTCAGGTTGGGCACCATACCTTCATGAAACACTGCCTCATCTCCTTTATGTGAGAACCTTTGCTTTTGTTTTTGGAAACTGCCTTTTCAGCAGAAGAGAATGGCTTTAGATACTTTCTTTTTATGTTAAGGGGATTGCAGCAATGGTACTCTAAAACCATGGAGAATTTTAAATGATGTGTTTCTCACTATGCATCCCCAAGTACCCTTTTCTGGTCACTTCTTTGAAGAGGCCTCTAATAACTAGGCACAAGAGGGTAGGGTTTGCTTTAATTCTGAATTCCCTTCATTTCACGAGTGCAATCTATAGTGTAACCTCTTAACTACTAAGTTAAGTTTAAATTGGTTGTCTTTAGAGAAGGAAACCAAACCAAAGCTTCTATGGCATTTAAATATGCCATTGAACTACTTCAGTATAGGGTCTTTCTCTGCATTCTGATGTGTTTCTGGAGGAGACAGGGAAGACGGAGACTTTTACTGGTTGGGTTTTTTTTGGTGTGTGGTTATTTTTTGTGGTGTTGTTTTGTTTTGCTTTTTAATGTAAAACTTTTAAATCCTTCTGTATGTTGAGATGGCAAAGGAGAAGCTAAAAGTGAGGAAGAAGAAAAGCGCCGAATTGAGGCCAGAAGAGAGAAGCAAAGGCGTAGAAGAGAAAAGAACAGTGAAAAATATGGTGATGGATACAGGTTGGTGTTACCTTCTGTCTTGTGGGCAGTGTTTTTCTTCCCCGTTATCTTTCTGTTAGAATATGTCTTGCTTCCTCTAAGCCCTTTTGGACTGATTTTATCACAATAAAATGTAATGAAGAAATGAGCAAAAAAACCCAACCCCCCAAAGTCCCCACCCCAAAACAAAATCCAGAAACTAACCTAAACAAAGAAAAATATCTTGAACCAAAACCCAGCACCCAGATCCTGCAACTTAGAAGACTGGATGTTTCACTGGACCTCTGCTGTAGCAGAAAATACAAAACGTGCGTCAGTGCACACTTGAGAAGCAGATGAGAACGGTACTACTTTTGAAGTATGTATTTCAGTCAAGTATAAATTCATGCTGATTTAATAAGCTGTTAAAAAATTAGTTTATTCTGGTTTCCTATGTATGGTGAGGTATTGTGTAGAAAAAATATGTAGATGGTTCTTTAACTTTTCTTAGTCTTTCCACAGCCAAGCAGGCTAATGGCCAGCACTGTACAAAAGTCTTCTGTATCAGTGCAGTATATGATTGTAGTGTTGGTGCCATCATACTAAGGTGGCCATATTTCTTTATAAAAAGATTATATAGTGTTTAGTTTTAAAATGAGCTTTAAGTGAATTATTTTGGTAATTTGTAGTTAGGAAATCATGGACTGGGCTTGACTTTGAGGAGTCCTACAAAAGGTGACACAAACTTGAGAGCTGTGATGGGTAAACTCACAGAATAATATGACTTTTAAATGGTTAACTTCTGATTTCAGCAGTTTTCATCTTCTGCATAGATAATTCATCTGAGACTAGCCACATTTATGGTTGGTTCTTGTAGCAGGTACCCTTCATAATGGTGAAATACTGCAATTTTGCTTTGTCTTTTTCACTTAGGCTTCTTTAATGAACATTTCCCTTTCCTTTTCTGATTAGGCTTGTCAAGTCTTTATAGTTTTGCTGAAAGAGGGAGGAATGTTTCTGTAATAGTAGTACTGTTTGTTGTATTTCTCTTGCTAGAATGGCATTTACTTGCTCATTTTGCAAGTTTCGAACATTTGAAGAGAAAGAAATTGAGGCACATCTGGAGAGTGCAGCCCACCAGGAAACACTGGATCATATCCAGAAGCAAACTAAGTTTGACAAAGTAGTGATGGAATTTCTTCATGTAAGACAACTGCTTTTTGATCTATATAATACTTTTACATTAGCATGTCCTTAAAATTTACCAATGCTTAATTTATCATTGCAGATGACTTTTGGCACAACACACATTATTAAAAGCTGAAGCAAATTCAGAGTCTGTAAAATAGTGTTACTTTGACAATTAAAAGTAATGCCTTAAGAAGTTAAAGCAGTTAATTGCTATTTATTACAGAGCTGTTCTGTTTTAAGTATAGATTCCTTTTGGAATAGAAACCATCATACATCAAACATGCTAGAGTTTTTTTATCCGACTCTCTGTAGGAGTGTATGGTGAATAAATTCAAGAAGACAGCTCTGCGTAAGCAGCAGACAAGTAGCCAAACGGAAAATGCTCAAGCTGCTGAAAAAGATATAATGGAAGGTGAGTAATGATTTTTATGTGAAAATGTGTACTGTGGGGCTCTGCTTGTCCTTTTCTCCTTTCATTATTCTTTGATAAAATCAAAATGATGAGTTTTCACACCTTTTCTGTTACCTGATGGGGATTCCTTGCTTTGTTTGTGATACAATGTGGAATGTCAGCACAATGGGAGATGGCAAACCTTATTTATGTTTGCTGTCCAGGTAGTGATGTCAGAAAGTAAGATAATGTTCTAAGTACTTGGCAGACAGAATTATGTGGACGTTGCCATCGTCTTACTCAGTATAATGCATGAAGAGTGGTGAATGCAGATAGATTGTGAGAGTGTGTAATAAAGCAGTAAGGTGATAATAGTCAAATATGATGGCAGGTATCTGGATAGTGCAAGTACAATAGTGGTTTTGAGGGACACAGACAGAAAAGGAGCCTGATTAATTTCTTGGCTACCTGAGATGCATCTTGGCCCAATATTTTTCCCCTTGCTTGCCCTACAGGCAGTTTTCTAGAACATCTTGTGTGTCCCTGCCTTTCTGTGCCATATTAGTCCACCTTATCCTTTGCTTGGGGGATTTCAAAGGATGTGCTAGAGCCAGAGGGAACACTGTTTGAGTACTTTACTTCAGGCAATAACTGTGTTTGGATATTACCTTAATTGGAATTTAGATTCTAAAAGCTACTTAAGAACTGGTATAGTCTGTATCTTAACAAACTTTCAAATCCTTTTTGAGTAGAATCATAGAGTAGTTAGGGTCGGAAAAGCCCTTAAGATCATCTCGTTCCAACCCCCCTGCCATGGGCAGGGACACCTCCCACTAAACCATGCCACCCACGGCTCTGTCCAACACAGCCTTGAGCACCACCAGCAATGGAGCATTCACAACTTCCCTGGGCAACCCATTCCAGTGCCTCACCACCCTTACAGGAAAGAGCTTCCTCTTTATATCCAATCTAAACTTCCCCTCTTTAAGTTTGAACCCGTTACCCCTTGTCCTGTCACTACAGTTCTTAATGAAGAGTCCCTCCCCAGCATCCCTACAGGCCCCCTTCAGATACTGGAAGGCTGCTATGAGATCTCCACACGGCCTTCTCTTCTCCAGGCTCAACAGCCCCAACTTTCTCAGCCCGTCTTCATACGGGAGGTGCTCCAGTCCCCTCATCATCCTCGTGGCCCTCCTCTGGACTTGTTCCAACAGTTCCATGTCCTTTTTATGTTGAGGACGCCTGAACTGTGCACAATACTCCAAGTGAGGTCTCAGGAGAGCAGAGTAGAGGGGCAGGATCACCTCTTTTGACCTGCTGGTCACACTCCTTTTGATGCAGTACTTAAGAACTGGAGGGCCTGTTTACTTTCATGATCAGAAAGTTTTGTTGGCATGGCAATACTTAAAATTGCAAGAGGAATTGGATTCATGTACCTCCTGGTTGTGAGGGGAGGCAAGGAAATAAATAATTTCGTACAGAGGGAAAGTAAATCCAACTGCTTTGGTGAAGCTCTGATTGTTTCTTATGTCAAAATGTGTATTACTAAGGGTATTAGTTATTGTTGATTTTTTTAATAGATGGCATTTTTGTACTTTAAATAGTTCAATTTGATTGTTGTACAATTTTAATTTCCCTCTTTAGACAGGTAGGGGTTCATATATCATAATCACAGACAGCAAACATAATGCCTGAGTCTCATATATAGTCTGTGGAGAGGAGTTGGAGTATCCAAGTGCAAAACTTCCTTCTTTAGCATTGCTTTCTGAGAGCCTAGTTTTGATGCCTGAATTTAGATGGATATTCTCATGTGGTTCAATTTGATGATGTTAACAACTGAGAGCTCTGGTTTTATAGTACAAAAACTCTTCTGCTTACCCAGAATAGCAACACGTTTTGTATTAATTTTTTGAATCTTCTTTGGCAGGGGTTACTGCTGATGACCATATGATGAAAGTTGAGACTGTTCACTGTAGTGCTTGCAGTGTGTATGTTCCTGCATTACACAGTTCTGTTCAGCAGCACTTAAAATCTCCTGATCACACAAAAGGAAAACAAGTAAGATACAACACTTTTTAACGGCAAGCATAATCTAGGAGTAAGTGAGAAGTGTTAATGGAACTCAGTGCAAGTAACTTCTAAGTTCTTGTTGGTATTGTTTTCTAGAAAGCTAGAATGTCCTTATTACACTTTGTAAATGTAATAAGCATGAATTCAAATTTGTGTGACAGTTGTAATAGGGGTATGATAATTATTCACTGTAAAAATTGTTTCCTAGGCCTACAGAGAACAAATAAAAAGAGAGAGTGTTCTTACTGCCACTAGCATCTTGAATAATCCTATTGTCAAGGCACGATACGAGCTGTATGTGAAGGTAAGACTCCAACAGGAAAAAGTAATCAGTAGTGTTTGCTATACCACTATTTCCTCCATACTGGTAAGAATTTAACCTCAGTGCTCTGTCTTCTGTTTTTTGCCTACTAGGTAGCTCACAGATCAAGTATACTTGTAGCTTATTTTGCCAGTCTCAGATTGTTGTCTCAGGTAATTTCAGATTGTTTGCAGCCAAAATTGGATTTAACAGCTTTTGGTTTAACATTTGTATTTATATCTAGTCATTTTTTAATTAGATGCTCTTATTAAGAAAATCAAGCTTAAAGAAAGCATCAGCAGTATCTATAACTGTGTACATAATACTAACCGTAGAGCATAAGCCACTTTACAGATGAGTCAGTCTTTAGAAGCAAAGGCTTCAGCATGTGGTTTTGTACTAGAAGACAGTGTGCACACTACTCAGCTACTTTGTATTCTGTAGAATTTCTAGGATTCATGGAAGCATATAAAAGATGGAAGCTTACAGCAGTTTGTTGTGATCAGGGGATGTGGAAGGTATGCAGCCTATGTTGCAGGTACATGGCCTGAGTAACAAATGTGAACTAATTTTATCAAAATGTGGGTTTCTTTCTGTTGGGCCAGCAAAATGACTTTTGCCGTAGTACCATTGTTAACTATTTCTGGTAGTTACTATTTACGGGTTTATAATTTTACCTCTGCCCAACCAATAGCCTCTTTCAGACAAAGCAGTAACTGTGTTGTAGAAATATGACAAGGTGCGAGCCAGTGCAGAAGTCAGTTATGGCTTAAAATACCAAGTTAGTCGTGTCCTCCAAAATTATGTATGGTCTGAAACTGATTCACACACCCAACAACTGTTCTGTATCTGTTCAGAAAAGGCAGCAAATGACCAGATAGCACAGCCTGGAATGTGTGTGATATTTCCCGTTGTTCCTTCTGGTGTTCCTTACAGCCTGGTATGCATGTGCGTTATCCCGTACAGCCCCCTAGTGGGGGACTGGTAAATGGGGAATGGAAATGGCCATTC
This sequence comes from Myiopsitta monachus, assembly GCA_017639245.1. Taxonomy (NCBI): domain Eukaryota; kingdom Metazoa; phylum Chordata; class Aves; order Psittaciformes; family Psittacidae; genus Myiopsitta; species Myiopsitta monachus. The sequence goes on along the minus strand of CM029923.1, from coordinate 9,397,314 downwards.
ATCAGTTGGAAAACTGAGAAAGATAAAATCTGTGAGATTGCCTTCACAGGGAGACTACTGCCAGAACCGGTATTCCCTGGAGAAATTGATTCTTGACTTTTAATACGCTTTCAGGAGCACCTGCTCAGCAAGATGTATCTGGCTTCTGGTTATGCAAATCCCTGTCATCCTCATCCAAATGTGTAATCAAATGCAGACTGAAGGAGTCCTGTTTTATTATACAGTGTATGATGAAAAGGAGCATGTGGTGCATGCATTTAGTGCCTGCAGTCTTCAAGGAGAGTAGGAAATCCTTGTTACAGGTGAAAATAGCTTGCTTTGAGGTGAAGGGCAGACTGGCTTGGGGAAACAAGGCTCCCTGCCTCCCAAACAAAACAGCCACCCTCAAAACAAACAAAAACCAAAACTCACCCAAACCCAACATTTGTTTGGAAAGTGTTGTCTATCCTACATATGTAGCATGGAAGGAGGAAATTCAGAGCAGGGGAGACCTGTGAGGCTGTTGCATAGAGTTGTACCAGATTGCAGGAGCAGGTCATCAACATCAGAAATGCCTTTGAGAAAAGGAGAACAAAATTGCAGGTCAGTAACTCCCGATTTTTTTATGCATCCATATTAATATAGTTTCACATGAGCAAATAAGATGAAAGATTTTTCTGCTGAAAATTTCTCTGTGCGTATTGGGAAGCTTGTTATTTTAACATGTGGCCTAGAAGAGGTGCATATCCCAGATGAAGTTGAATTAGGGAAAGCTCAGTGCTTCTGTCTCAACAGAAACAGTCTTTTAGAACCACACTCCGCTGAGAGTTAGTAGTCCTTCATCTCTACCACAATCAGTATTTTGGACCCGCCTTCCCCCATTGTGGTTTTGTGTGAAAAATTCTGTTTAAGTCATTTCAATTGCCCCACAAATCTGCCAGGTAACTGCTTGGAGAATGACTATTGAATGTAATTTAGGCTGACTGACTATCAATTTTGAGGGTATGTGCTGTGTGTAGCATTGTATAAGACTCCTCAAGGTTGAAGGGTCTGGCTTGTGTTTGACTGAAAAAGAAGGAGTAGATCATGACTTCTGGTCTGAAGTAAACCAGTTGATGAGCAGTAACAACTGCTGTTTTCCTTGGGACACCCTGGCCACTTAATTTGAATAAAATGCGATTTTACCTGTTGTTTATTCCTCTACCCAATGCTTAATGGAAAACTGTTTTAGACCTTTGATTTAATCGACCCTGTTCCACATGTTGTTTGCACCACATGGTGGTGGTTGTATGTGCGAAAGGAAAGCAAGTAGATAGATGCATCCATTTTAAATTGGAATGTAGTGTTCTAGAAACACTTGACTGTAATGTTTTTTCTTTAACTACATGCTTGTAGTTTGCACTGTGAGAAGGAAAGCAGAGATATGAAATATTTTCGTATTTAACCACTTAATTATGAAGTTTTTAAATATGATAAAGGTGCCTGTCATGTTCACTGAAAATGAAAAGATTTATATGGAATTAGCCTAAGATAATCACATGGGTTTTGTTTGTTTCAGGTCAGTTACAGTTTGTGTCTAACCTCCATGGAAGATAGGATTAGTAAATTAGATGATGTGGCTTTAGTGGAGCTCCTGGTCTTTTATAAAGATTATGATGCTTGTTGCACTTATGGTCAGTGAATAGAGTTAGGAACAGAAAGGAAAAAAAAGTTTCCTGAAAACTACTGTGCCAGAGCTGAGGATTCCAGTTGTCAAACCTTGCACATGATCTTCATGATCCTCATGGTGACCATCTTTTACACTTAGTCCATGATTATTTTTTCCCAATTCTTATATTTGAAAATCCAATTAAGTGCTTCAGTTGACAGGAGGCAAACAATATGCTGTTCTTTGCATGAAAGGAACCTTTCCTCTTAATCTCTTCTTTGATGTCTTCATCAGATATTTTAATCAAAGAACTCTGAAAGGTTTCTCTTACCTTGGCCATTTTTTTAAAGAGCCCTCTGTTTCCTCAGCGTTGGTCTTGTATGGTACCCTTCTATGCTTCCAATGTAGTCTTTGTATGGTTAGGCGTTTTTAAAGTTCTTCACTTATTCTCTTCCATCCATATTGCAAAGAGTGGAGGAAATGTAGTACAACCTGCTAACCACTCTGAAACAATCATCTTAGAAATTCTGTGAACCTGTAGCAACTCTATAATAAGGAGGAAAAAAGATCATCTTGTTTCTCAGTCAAAACATTATTGCTTGATGAAGTCATAACTGTCTCGAATTTTGGACTTTTTAGAACTTCCTAGATAGATTGATGTCTATGATTAAAAGCTGCTTGGGTGCTGCTCAAGAGAGGCATCATAGAATCATAGAATAGTTAGGGTCAGAAAAGACCTTAAGATCATCTCGTTCCAACCCCCCTGCCATGGGCAGGGACACCTCCCACTAAACCATGACACCCAAGGCTCTGTCCAACCCAGCCTTGAACACCGCCAGCAATGGAGCATTCACAACTTCCCTGGGCAACCCATTCCAGTGCCTCACCACCCTTACAATAAAGAATTTCTTCCTCATATCCAATCTAAACTTCCCCTCTTTAAGTTTGAACCCGTTACCCCTTGTCCTGTCACTACAGTCCCTGATGAAGAGTCCCTCCCCAGCATCCCTATAGCCCTCTTCAGATACTGGAAGGCTGCTCTGAGGTCTCCACGCAGCCTTCTCCTCCTCAGACTGAACAGCCCCAACTTTCTCATCCTATTTTCATACGGGAGGTGCTCCAGTCCCCTCATCATCCTCGTGGCCCTCCTCTGGACTTGTTCCAACAGTTCCATGTCCTTTTTATGTTGAGGACACCAGAACTGCACACAGTACTCCAAGTGAGGTCTCAGGAGAGCAGAGTAGAGGGGCAGGATCACCTCCCTCGACCTGCTGGTCATGCTCCTTTTGATGCAGCCCAGGATATGGTTGGCTTTCTGGGCTGCGAGCGCACACTGCAGCCGGCTCATGTTCATTTTCTCATCCACCAACACCCCCAAGTCCTTCTGTGCAAGGCTGCTCTGAATCTCTTCCCTGCCCAACCTGTAGCTGTGCCTGGGATTGCTCCAAACCAGGTGGAGGACCTTGCACTTGTCATGGTTAAACTTCATCAGGTTGGCATCAGCCCACCTCACAAGCGTGTCAAGGTCCCTCTGGATGGCATTCCTTCCCTCCAACGTTATCAGCCGAACCACACAGCTTGGTGTCATTGGCAAACTTGCTGAGGGCGCACTCAATCCCACTGTGCATGTCACCGACAAAGATGTTGAACAAGACCGGTCCCAACACTGATCCCTGAGGGACACCACTCATCACTGGTCTGACATTGAGCCATTGAGCACAACTCTTTGCATGCAGCCATCCAGCCAGTTCTTTATCCACCGAGTGGTCCACCTTTCAAATTGATGTCTCTCCAACTTAGAGACAAGGATGTCGTGTGAGACAGTGTCAAACTCTTTGCACAAGTCCAGGTAGATGACATCAACTGCTCTACTCCTGTCCATCAGTTCCATAGCCCCATCCTAGAAGGCCACCAGATTGGTCAGGCAGGATTTCCCCTTAGTGAAGCCATGCTGGCTGTCACCAAGCACCTTGTTGTTTTTCATGTGCCTCAGCATGCCTTCCAGGAGAATGCTCCAAGATTTTGCCAGGCACTGAGGTGAGGCTGACTGCTCTGTAGTTCCCCGGCTCATCCATTTTCCCCTTCTTGAAAAAGGGGGTTATATTTCCCTTTTTCCAGTCGTCGGGAGCTTCACCTGACTGCCATGACTTTTCAAAGATGATGGACAGTGGCTTAGCAACTTCATTTGCCAACTCCTTCAGGACCCGTGGATGGAGTTCATCAGGTCCCATGGACTTGTATACATTCAGGTTCCTAAGGTGGTCTCGAACCAGATCTTCTACAGTGGGCCCAGGGTCTTCATTCTCACTGTCCCTGCATCTGCCTTCCAAGACTTGGGTGGTGTGGTCAGAGCATTTTCCGGTGAAGACTGAGGCAAAGAAGTCATTAAGAACCTCAGCCTTCTCCAAATCCAGGGTAGCCAGTTCTCCTGACTGCTTCTGGAGAGGCCCACATTGTCCCTAGCCTGCCTTATTTGCAATGTACCTATAGAATCCATTCCTGTTATCTTTCACATCCCTAGCCAAGTTTAATTCTAAGTGGGCCATCACAGAGGTTGACATTTTCTAACACATGATCAGATAGTCTTGGGATATAGTATATTAGTGAAGCCATTCAGAAGTTTGCCGGTTAGGTTGGGTAGGTGGACTTTGGAATCTTTTGGGGTCAGGTTTGTAAGACCTTTTATAAACAGATATAGAGGTTTCTGAGGACATTCCAAAGCTTTGGTTGTAAATACCAGTTCACAGTCTTAAGCTTTCTCTGCAGTTTAAATATTCCAGAGACAAGGAACCCAAAGAATGCATCTCTGGGGAGTAAACTACTTATCTGCTTTTGGTTTTATGCTTTGTAGGCACCATAAAGTCTTTCTGCAGCAGTTCAGTGGTCTGCCTGTGTTCTTGGCTTCTTGTTTCGTTTTGTTTTTTAAAGCCATCTGGGAAGATGGGACGAGTGTGGCTGTCAGAATCAACTAGCATCAAAATTGACTCTGCATCCTGGGCTGGATGCCTCTGATGCTGCGTCACTGGAAAAGAGCACAGTCGTTAGGATCTTTCCCTTGAGGACAGTAACTTTTTCCTTCGTTTGAGTGCTTGAAACACCCATTTTTCTCAGAAAAAAATAGTTGGGGAAAGCAACCTTATTCTTTTTGTTATTATTGTGTAGAGATGTGTTCAGGCAGAAGTAGTGTGATGAATCCAGTTCTGCTAGGTTGGTCATAATGTCTTCGCAGAAGTGAAATGTAGCAGTTTCCTGTAGTTTGTCCTCGAGAATCAAGGACAGTCAGAAGTCATCTGCAGGAGTGTGGAAGTAGTCCTTTTAGAATTGCACTCTTTAGCTAGAGTTCATCATTGTGCCTTATTTAGACATGAGAGGATTTGAATCTTTCCTTTTGTATTAGACCTGTAAAAGGGCTTCTGATCTCCTCGTGAATCATTCATAGAGAAAGGCCACCTTTTGTTTTCTTTGGCTCTTAATATGCCAGTCTTCCCTCTGTAAGGTCTACTGATGAGAGCATCTCCGAAGCTGACCAGGTGAAGTAGTCTTAAGTCAGTAGTTAGCTTATTTCTGTCTGGTTTCTGAAATCCTTGTTTCACTACCCAAATGGGATTTACAATATTTGGCTAAACCTCATAGAAAAGGCACCACAAGCTTTGCAGTCAGGGCTCTTTCACACTTCTGTCCAAAAAGGAAAGTACATTTTTGGGGAGCTGCACTAATCCTCACTGAATTAATGTTTGGATGCTTAGTCTTTTTGTTATTTCACAGTGCTTTCTATTGATGTTGGAACTGAAGTGGTTTGAGCACTCATTTTTTTCATGTGTGTGTTTTCATGAAATGGTTTACAGAGCTAGCAAATATTTTTGGTATTTCAGTGTTGAAGTCTAGCTATTCAGCGAATTAGTCCTTGGTGTTCTATAGACACATGGTGCTAGACAGTCATAGTGGATCATCTAAAAGCACCATGAGTTTTAAATGAGATGGAACTTTTCTTGTTTTCGTGGGACTCACATAAGTTATGATACCAGCTTTCTGTGTACATGACCTTTACCTGTGAGAGTCTGCTTCTAATCTCTGAGGATATACTTCTAAAAAAGCGAAGATTAGTATCTTAAAGAAGTTTAAATACTACCTTATTCATGAGGTTTACATGTGGCAACTATGTCTTTGATTAGGCTATTAGTTAATTGGGCTCAACAACATCACCATCAGAGTGCTCTAGGCTGGCCATTACAAAGCACATGCTTAAAGTTATCCTGGGACTTGGAATGATGTGGTCTCAAAGAATTATGCTTATTTTGGGTTATTCTTTTAAGTCTGAATTCATGATTTTCCTTCAATTTATAGTATTCATGAAGCCAGGTTTTTGTTGACTGGCATTTGCTAGATGTTTTTAGATCTTTGTAATTTTATGGTGATGTGTAGGCCACCTGGAAGACCCTAACTGAAAAATGTAACTGAAGCAAAAATATTTAAAGCAAACAAAGGACAAAAGGCCTAATACTCAATTTTTCCTTTTCGATCCTCCTTTAAATGATATTCTTGAAATCCCAAGCCTCATGTAGCTGGTATGATTTGTTCAGATCAGACTTGCTCTGTAAGCTGTTTGAATGTGAAAGGAGCTTTAGCGAAGGAACTCTTCTATACTTCATGTAGTAATTCTTTATTGTTTATTGATAAATCATAATTCTTAAATATCTGAAACAAGGGAAAGCTGAGGTATGTCTTGAACTGAATTATTGTAGAAAATAGAGAAAATATGAAAATAAAGTATTTGAAATACTATCTGAGAAATCTGCTTGATAATTTGTCTAGATCAGCAATGGAATGAATCTCAGGCTAGTCAATGTAGTTAATTCTGGATTTCTATTTGCTGAAGTTTGCCTTTTTTGATAGAATTATTCAGAGTGAATAGAGATTATCGAAAAGGAAAAGCCGAACGGAACTCGTCAGATTTGACGCTGTGGGCAGTGGCTGATACACCTGAAGGCTGTGCTGCCATTCAGTGGGACCTTTATAGGCTGTGGAGACATGGGAGGAGAGAAGCCTAATGAGGTTCAACAATGGCAAGTGTAGCGTACTGCACCTGGGAGGAAGAACCCCAAGTATCAGTACAGGTTGGGTCTGACCCACTAGACAGCAGTTCAGCTGAGAAGGGCCTGGGTGTATGGTGGGATGATAAGTTGCCTATGAGCCAGCAGTGTGCCCTTGCAGCTAGGAGGGACAATAGTATCCTGGGCAAATAGTGCGTTGGGAGGAGTGTGGCAAGCAGGTCGAGGGAGGTGATCCTCCCCCTCTACCTGACCCTAGTAAGGCCACATCTGAAGTCCTGTGTCCAGTTCTGGGCCCTTCTTGTCAAGAAAGAGAAGGAGCTACTGGAGAGCGTCCAGCAGAGGCTGCAAAGTTGCTTGGGGGTGTATAGTGTCCTATGAGGAGAGTTTGCAGGAACTGGGCCTGTTTAGAGAAGAGAAGGCTGAGAAGGGACTCTCATTAATGCATGTAAATATCTTAAAGGTGAGTGCCAGGAGGATGGTGCCAGGCTCTTTCCAGTGATGCCCAGCGACAGGACATGGAGCTGTGGCCATAAATTAAAACACAAGAAGTTTCACCTCAACATGAGGAAGAACTTTATGTTGAGGATGGCAGAGCACTTAACAGGCTGCCTAGGAGGATCGTGGAATTTCCCTCTCTGGAGGCACTCAAAACCTTCCTGGGTGTGTTCCAGAGTTACAGGTGGCTCTGCCTTGGCTTGGGGGTTGGACTAGATGACCTCCAGAGGTCCCTTCTGACCCTAACGATTCTGTGATTTGAATTGAGGAGAAAAAGGAAGCAGTTCCAGTTCTTCATAAAAACATGTTGAAACTTAATCATGTCATTTTAATTGGCTGAATGTTCAAGTTAGACTGGAGTTTGTGTGTAGCATGCTTTGGCTTTTTCTCAATGCCATTTCTGCTTTCATTACAACAGTTTATTGGGATCCCAATGAAGTGTTGCTGATTTTAAATCAAATCTGTTTTTATTTTGTCAGAGGGAAAAAACCTCAAAACCAACCAACTAAAACACCCAAAAGCAATCTCTTAAAAAGCTGTATAAAATACCACAGCATTTCTTAGTGGCTGACCTTTTCATTCATTGAAAGAATGAGTAGTATTTTATGTTTCAAATAAATATGAAAGTATTTGTTTTCCATTTTCTGCTTCAGGGTGAAAATCCTTTTGAAATGAATGATCAGGCTCCAGAGCAGCAGACGGAAGAAGAGGAGAAAACCGATGAACCAGCTGAGGCTGAAGAAGAAGAGGAGGAAGAAGAGGAAGAAGAAAATGAAGAACAAACTGACTTCACTTTAGACCACACCGAAGATAACTAAGTGCAAGACAATGAAACTATATTGGGGGGCAAAACAGCTTTTTATTTCTGCTCTAAGAGGGCTCAGACTTTTTACTAGTCTCAAATGAAGTTGTTGAAGATTCCCCACCATATGCATGCATTCCATTCCATGGAGAACTTGTTTATGTAATTCCTCTGTATTTCTGATTCTGTTTCAGGCAAAATCAAGGTTATTTTAATTGAGCTTTTTATAGAAAACTGACTGTTAAAGCTGATTAAAACCCTGTGTTGTATATTTTTTTAAGCATCCTATTTTTTTTGGTGTGTGTATTGAAAGTTGGATATAATAATAATTTTTGGTCTAATCAGTTGACATGAAAGGCGAGTCTGTGGGGTAAATACATTACATGCCCTATGGCATAAGCTTATTATTTACCTCTTAGTACAGAATGAGTAACTTCAGAAATTGTGCTGTTGAGTATGGCTGTTTTGGGGACTGCATTGCACTCTGTATAATAGAGTATGTGTTATAATATGCCTTGTAGCTTTTTTGTGATACGATGTACCAGTTTGTAGCAATAAAACACTTAAGAAATGTTATTGTTTAAAGTGTCCATAGTTCAGTGCTTTAAATGTTTCCCTGCTGACTACCAAATTGGTTTTTAAACTAAACTTGATTGATACTGTGATTGAAATGAGTTAAAGTTTGTAATTTCATCATAGTGACACATGGTATTTATTGCTGACTTTTTCTGCATATACAGATTCCATCTACCAAGCAAGATAAGCGCTTGAGCCTTCATAGTGTGCCTAGGGGAAGCATACTTTCGGTATATTTACATGCTGTGCACTGTTGTCTCTCTTAGAAATGATAAAAAAGTACACTTGGGTTTTTTCCACAGTTCCCTCTAATCTAGCTTTTGACTAAAGAGAACTGGAAATGTCTGTTTTCCCTAAATGTGGTAACTTAACAGAAGTAACTGTACAATCTCTTGTGGTCATTATGTGCAAGTTTGCTCGAAATCTCATCATATATGTAGTTTGTGCACCTTTCTTTAGGAGAACCTTTGTGTTAATTTGCAGCCATTGCTGTCTACAGGTGGTGTAAGCAGAGAGTGGAGAGAAGTTAGGTAGAATTAAAATACTTCTAACCTCAAATGTAAACCAGTTTGCTTTTCAGTGGTCTGCTGTAGAATTGGATAAGTATTAGCTAAGAACAAGTATTAAGGGGGAATACTTGATTTGGATATTGGGCTACCAGGAAGTCTAGTAGCAGTCAGCTCTGAAGAATGCTGTGCATTGTACTTATTTACCTATTGCTTTTAGCATAACTTGGAGAGTAGAAAATACAACATTGTGAGGAAAGAGAGGAAACTGAGTTAGGTGCTTTGACCTCTTGTTTTCTGTATGGCTTGCATTTTTCTTTTTTAAAAAATCAGCATGATGTAGGCTTGATTGTTGTACCTGTAAGTGTTAGCTTGGAGTTAAAGCATGGGTTGGTTGAAAGACGGGTTAAGCCTGCAGCTGGTTGAACAGTATCTCCTTTGGATATGTAAGCTTAAAATAACAAAGTGTTCCCTACGTCTGTAAACGCTCATTCTCCTGTTCTCCATCTTCAGGATAGGATTAAGATTCATATTTTCATTACTTTAAAGGTGTAAGCTCCCCTTTTGCCTTACAAGCTGGTCACTCAACTATTTATGTTCTATTTGTAGATCTCTTACCCTACAAGAGGAAGATTCTGGTCTCTTCCCAGACAACAGGAACTGTATCAGCGTTCTAGGAACTGGTGGGAGCTTTAGCATGAGAACTTTTTTGCAGTAGTTAAGAGAACTGAGATGCTGCATAAATATCTGCAAGTGGTGGGTTTTTCATCCTTGTCTATGGCTCCTTTACTGGTTGGAGAGAATTAATTTGCCTCTAGGCAGCTAAGATAAGGTTTTCTACCTGAGATCTTGGTACTTCATTTCCATTGCTGTAGTCATTTTATCCACTATGACCTCAGGAGCTTTGGACTCTAAGCATTTTGTGACTTCATACTCCTGACTGGTAATCTGACATATAATTGACTTCTGTGTACTGACAGCTGTCACCCATGAAGTGTGTTCAGTGATAGCTTAAACTTAGATTTGGGGGTGGAGGGGCAGCTGCTGATTGTAATGGACAAAATCTCTCTCCTAGAGACTTAAAGCAAGGAAAAGCTTGACAAGTCCCACATACTCTTGGGTCTGAAGCCTTCAATGTGGTGTTCCTCAAATCCTGTGAAAGGATTGAAATCTGGTACCAGGTTAGCAATGAAGGTTTGTTCTGAGTCAAGTAGAAAAAATAGTAATATATCTTTATTTTTAAATCAATTTCAAAAATTGTCTTAAGTTTTTAGGCTTACTATATTGTACTTGCTTTTAAAATACCTGTAACTAGTCCTGCAGCTCGATTCAGCTGCCTTTAAACAGATTTTACTAGTTTTATGTACAGCTAGCCAATGACTAAGCCTTTCTGTATGAATAAAAATGTGTATAAACTGAAGTCCAACATCTAAAACGAAAGAGCTTCTGTTCTTACTCTACAAATCTAAGCTTTCCTCATCCCGTCCTTTGGTACTTCAAAGCTGGTGCTCACAGGAGAAGGAATAAATACCTGGAGGGTGAATTGGCGCATCAAAACCTGCTGAGGCAAAAATATAAAAGAGAAGACTTCTTAACAAGACCCCAAGACCCCCTGCTACCCTGTGATAATGATTTAAAACAAAGTTTTGCCTGTATGCAGAAGTGTGGTTGGGTTTTGTGGTTTTTTCAGGATTGAAGAATACCAACTGTTACTGGAGAACATGAAATAAATAACCTGCTTGCCTTTGTGGTCTCCTGCAGGTCAAATGTTTGAGTCTTCACACCAAATGTGCCTGTGCTTTTTATGGAGACTTGCCATCCTCACTCTTTTTTAGGCCCATACGTCTTCCTCATGGACTCTAGAACATGTGTATTTGATGTGTATTCCAAACTTTTTGTGTATTTGTAGGGTTCTATATATACCCAAAGTGTGAAGGTAAGTCAAGAATGTTGGGAGCTTCTTGTGGGGCACCAAAAAAGCTAAAAATGGATAATACAGGGGCAGGAGGGATGCATATATTTCTGATTCATCACTGTGAGTAAGCACAACCTACTGCATATAGGATGAGAAAGTTGGGGCTGTTCAGCCTGGAGAAGAGAAGGCTGCGTAGAGACCTCATAGCAGCCATCCAGTATCTGAAGGGGGCCTATAGGGATGCTCAGGGGAGACTCTTCATTAGGGACTGTAGTGACAGGACAAGGGATAACGGGTTCAAACTTAAACAGGGCAAGTTTAGATTGGATATGAGGAAGAAATTCTTTCCTGTAAGGGTGGTGAGGCACTGGAATGTGTTGCCCAGGGAAGTTGTGAATGCTCCATCGCTGGCAGTGTTCAAGGCCAGGTTGGACAGAGCCTTGGGTGTTGTGGTTTAGTGGGAGGTGTCCCTGCCCATGGCAGGGGGGTTGGAACGAGATGACCTTAAGGTCCTTTCCAACCCTAACTATTCTATGGTTCTATGATTTAAGTGAATTATCTGTCAAAGATGAAGAGCGGAACAGCTCTGTGGACTTAGGGAAAGGCCCATGAGTGGCAATGTGCTCTGTTTAAAAAAAGATAATCTTAGTTAATGTGCAAGCCTTTTCAATCTCTTCTCACTTCAGAATGTCAAAAGATAGATATCCTTCATGAACAGCTAATAATATTATTAATAATAAAATTATCAACCAAAAATATATTTTCATATACTAAATATATGTTAAATTTGCTATCATTAAATATTAATATTTAGTATTTTTATATTAATATAAAATGTTGTTATTGTTATTATAGTGGTCCAGATCCTTTTATTTCCTCTTATCAGTCTGTAAGGTTGCTGCATCATTAAACCATCAGTCAGTAAGGTTCTTTCAAGAGTACCTGTGAATTAGTCTTCCTCTTTTTATACTGAGATGACTAAAGAATATTGAGGCCTGTTTGACTTTCCTGGAATGTTCTTAAGGTAAGTGTGTAGCCACTACACATGGCAGTGAACAGTTTACAGTTGCCTTAAGATCTAAATGTGCTTTTTGCTCTCTGGGTGCTTAACTGTGTATTAAAGGCATCCATCTGGAGGCAGAGTACTCTGAGGAAGGGTACTGTGATAGCAGATCTGCAATTTGTTTAGTATGCAGTCACTTTAGAGGGAGCACAGTGGCACACTCTGTTAAGGCCATAGATTTATAAGGCTAGACAGGATCACTGTTGTGTAGCCATCATAGCTAATGTCAGCTGTGTTCTGCTTGCTGATCAAATGTCTTTTTGTTAGACTAGAATATAGATTTTTAGAAAGCTAATTTATTTTAACTTATAATTCAGACAAGGGTGAATTTTACACAATTGCTACCACATTTTATTTTAAAAGCCTAAAATTGATTTCAGTGTATAGTGTGGGGCTCCATATGGTATTATCTGGTTTTAGCCTTTATGTCTATTGCTGTAATTTTTTGCTTCTGTTGGTGATAAATAACACACTTGTTGCATGCCATAGTGAACAACTTAATTGGTTTGTTCCTCCCCCTCCCTTTTTGACTACTAAGCAGTCTGTGGTGCTACATGGGCATCTCCTTCCTAAAAGATTGGCAAAAGTTATGAGTGTGGAGTTCTCTGCCAAACTCAACTATAGGTTTCCCACCATGTGTGTCTTGTGTTTTCCTTTGGAAAAAGTGAATAGTCAGTTCAGGTGCTGTGAGTCTTCATCAGTGTTCAAGAAGTGCAGCTGACTGTGGAGGGAAAGCGCTTTCCAATTTAGTTATTAGTACTATTGATTAGAGTTCAGTATTGGACAGATGTAGCTGCCTTCCTTAGTTGAGAACGTTTGTCTGGTAATGGGTATGGTGTCCTTCCCAGAAGGAGGGAACACAAGACAGTGTTCTGCTAGTTCTTGACGTGGCAATGTGCAGAATGTGAGGTGGGGTCAAGCAGTGCTGAAGGTCTTACTGTATCGCTTCTTAGAGCTTCTTGTCCATTCCTACTCTCCGTAAGTATCATGGGGACTACTAGAGTAATTGGGATGGAATAATCTATGGCCTGTCTCTCTTCTCACCTTGCAGACATCTGCTGGGTATCTAGAACATATGGGCAGATTCTGTATTTCTCCCTGACTTTCCTTAGGACTATGTATAGAAGTTAGGGCCAGGTCAGCTTGCAGGCCAATGTTGTAGCAGTTCGTAGTGAAAAGACTATACAGGATCTCTAGTGTCACAGTTCTGAATCTGACTGACCACCCTCTTGGTAAAATACGACTATTGTGTGAAATGGGTACCTGTAAAGAATGCATTACTACTTGTGCACTCAGTCCATAAATGCGGTATTATAAATGCTTTTTCAGTGAGGGGTTTATTCTTGCCACTGAAGTTCTTTCTCACCTCTTGAAGACTACAGATGTTTCTATCTAAATGTTTATATATGTACATTGGCAAATACACTAGCAGTGAAAGGAGAGCAAAGGAGAACTTTCTTTATTGGATGTGGGGAGAAGGGGGAAATAAGTAGTATTAGATTATAGAAGTAACAAAGGGTGAGGAGAAGGCTGGAGTACTTCATGCCTTCTTTGCTTCAGTCTTTAATAGTAAGACCAGTTGTTCTACAGATACCAGCCTCTGAGCTGGAAGATGGGGACAGGGAGCAGAATGAAGCTGCCATAATCCAAAGGGAAATAGACAGTGACCTGCTACGCCATTTAGACACACACAGGTTTACAAGGCCGGTTATGATCCACCCAAGGTTACTGAGGGAGCTGGTGGAAGTGCTCACTAAGCCACTTTCCATCACTTATCAGCAGTCCTGCCTAACCAGGGAGGTCCCAGCTGACTGGCAATAGGCAAATGTGATGCCCATCTACAGGAAGGGCCAAAAGGAACATCTGGGGAAGTACCTGTCAGTTTGACCTTGATGCTGGTGAAGGATGTGAAGCAGATCCTCTTGAGCACCATCACACAATACATGCAGGACAAGCAGGGGATCAGGCCCAGTCAGCATGGGTTTATGAAAGGCTGGTTCTGCTTGACTAACCTGACCTTCTTATGACAAGGTGATGACTTAGTGGATGAGGGAAGGGCTGTGGATGTTTCCTACTTTAGTAAAACCTCAGACACTGTCCTCCAGCATTATGCTGGAGAAACTGGCTGCTCATGGTTTGAATGGGTGTACTGTTTGTTTAAGCATCCTGGAGGTATTTAAAAGATGTGTAGATATGGCACTCGGGGACATGATTTAGTGGTGGGTTTGGCAGTGCTGGGTTAACAGCTGGACTTGATAACTTTGTCTTTTCCAACCTAAACAATTCTAGGATTCCAAGACTGTCAGTATCATGATGTTAAATGATGTCACAAGTGCTATTTATGTACAGCACTTATAATTTGCAGAATTATACCTCATTCCATCTACTGCTTGTCTGAAGGTAAAACCTTCTGTAGGCAGTACAGTAGCAGTGTATAGCAGTCCTAATGCTGGTATTCTCAACCCACTGTGTACCAAGGGGTTAATTTGTTTCCATCACTGGGGATTTGAATTGCTCGTCAGTGCTGAGGTCACTGTCACTGTTAAATGACAGATGTCTTTCTGAAAATCCCTTGCATCTTCCCTTGTGATGTAAAGTTCAGTGACTGCAATAACAGGGTGTTGTTCTTTAATAACTGTTAAATTTATTCTTTAGAGAATTTACAAAGATGTCCTATTGCTCTGGGAGAGCTCCCTTGATGCTCAACTCTGCATTTTCTTTTTGCATAATGCCTACAGATTTAGAGCCACTGTACTCCCAGTTGTATGGCTTCTGTATCCCTTGTTCAGTGTTGCTGGAATACTCGTAAATCTCCTTTCTTCTAGTGTCTTTGTGCAGCAGCTGGGGTATGACAATAAGGTCCCTGATCTATAATTCCAGACAGCCCCTGAGGGTGAACAGATCGACCAATCCTCATCCCCAACGTAAGCCCAGGGAACTCACTGTCCCTGGGAGGTAGTCGTTTAATGCTCTCTATTTGTATTCTGCATGAAACTCTTCTTGATGCTGGACTGTTGTTCACTTAGAGAATTATCCAGTGCACGGTATATAAACTCCCACTAGAGATTGAATGCATGTAAATAAAGCATGCCTTAAGTCTAGCATAATGTAACTTTAAGTGAGAAGAAATAGACTGAATCTAAGCACCTTGTAAGGCTGCATTCACTGCTGAGATCTGCACAATGCAGTCACAATCTGCATTTCTATGTCACATGGATAAGAGGTAAGGAGGACAGCTGTATAGGTTTTCTAATGCCAAGGATTTCCTGGCTTGTTATTGAATATGATGAGAGTACAGCACTGACTTTTTCAAATAACAGCTGTTTTGGAAATACTCTTGTGAAATAGCAACATTCATCTTGTAACAGAAAGAGACATAGTTTGAAAAATATGATTGATTGACTGGCCTTTATGCTACACATGCCTCATGAAAATGTTACTTAGTACTGGCTGTTTTCACACCACCCAAAAGCGTGGCAGGCATTTCGGGGTATAGACAGAGAATGATCCCTGCCCTACAGCCTTTTGCAATCTCCTCCTGATCTCTAGTTATATTCACTTCATCTATATTATTTTTGCAACATTCATGTCTGTGTAGCAGCACTGATGTCTATTTTAACTATAAATTATTTAGAAAGGCTCTGCTTGAGAGCTAGTACTCATTTTCTGGTAAACCTCCATCATCTGTTTTGAACATTGAGATTTAATGAAGTGTAAAGGGCTATTTTTAAATAGAAGGTGTTTCATGCATGCTGTCACTCTTTGATTATGCTTGGCTCATCTAAGCAATTTTAAAACTAACACAATTGTCAGGATAATTTTTATGTTCTGCAGCAGCTTTAAAGGAGATAAAACTGCTTCTGTTTAGTGATTTGTTATTTGCCAGAAAAATACATTCATTACATGGACAACAACAGTGGCATGTTTGATGGCAGTAGCATGCTCTGTGTGAAGCTCCCAGCGCATCAAGGCCAATGGCAAAGTTTTCATTGACAGCGACACAGCCAAGGTAGTACCCAGCCTGGTTAAGTAAGATCAAGTGTTGGACACTTCATCAACACTACTCCTGCAAAACTCATAGTTGTTCTGATATTATAGAAGTACAATTCCGTATATGCACTGTGAAAGCTAATCCATAAAGAAAAGATGGAACGTTAACGGAACAAAACTGTAACTTTTTATCCATCATTTCACGTTAGTTTCTTCTGCTTATTTTTAAGAACTGATAGTCTTCTCCCCAGCTTCTCCAGAAAGGTAATGGGACGCTGGTCTGTCAGACAAAACTAAGAATAACCTACTTATGGAGGATAATCCAATGGGAATTTGAAGTCATATTTGACTTGTATTTGTCTCCTTTGTAAATATAGCTCTAGATTATGGCCTTTAGCCTTCCTCGTGGGAATTCAGGAAGACAGAGAAATTCCTGTTAAAGCTTAACTGCCTCTTTCCATAGAGACTGTATTTTTTATTTTAAACAAAGGATTTGGTTTCCCAAATTGAATATGAAAGCATATGTATTCATCCCTAATAAACTAGGACTTGTATTATGAAACTGCAGTAGGCTGTTTGAATTGAGGTGGGTTTTGTTACTAAATGATCTAAATAAAGGATATTTCAGGCTCTGAAAGTAAACATAAAATAATCATTTTCTCTTTAGTCTTGCTTGATTGCAGCACAACTCAGTAAGCACAAAGTCCTAATGTATATAAGAACATGTACATAACACAAAGTTCAGAACATGCAGAGTTCTGTGCCAAAGCACTGTGGTTTGCTAACTCCTTTTACATGAGCCAAGCACTGTGCTCGTTGAAGATGGATATTGCTTGGTTCACTATATTTATGTAAGTGTATGATGTAATTAATGTAGTCTTAGTAGCTAAAATGAACTTTGAGTCAACATTGGTTTGTGTTTGTTTTATCCTTGCCGCTCTCAAGAGGATTCTTTTAGCTGAAGATTCATGACAATATAATTTTTGGGACATTAAATATGGCCAAAATAAGGGAAGACCTTTGGCAAACAGACCTAGGTTGCCTCCATTTCACTGATATTTTTCAGTCAATCAGATTTCCAATTTTCTTACCAAAAATGCTCAGGAAGACTTTATTAAACTGATTTAATAATGTTCTAAACATTTTTTTTTTATTGTTCAGAATGGTTTTCAAAAGAATCAAGCATTTCATAATGAGAAGATGTTTAAAGTGTAAAAGATAGCAGTTAACACAGGAAGTTATAAATGCAGTAGGGTGTTTTCTGGAAGCTTTGCTCTTGCAAAGAGGCATTACTTCAAGCAGAAACTAACAACTTCCTGCTTTGCAGAAGTTGTAGCTGTCAGAAGGTGAGTTTTGCCTGATACTTCTCTGGATGCTGTAGCCTTTCACTGCTACTGCTCATCCATGCCATAAATATTTACTCAATTTCCCTGGAAGTGCTCTGAGACAATACGGCAGAATCAGAGGCAGCAAAATTGTACATATATGTTAGGAGATTATCTTTCCACTTCCTCTTTTGTTCTGTTCAGACTCTTTTGTGTCTCTAGCCTGTGGAGGGTGCCATGATAATCATTCTTTCTGCATACTAGCTGTGTTAACCACATGTTACTTCTTAGGTTGATATTAGTATTGTAAATCAAGACTGACTTGTTTTCCCTTCTGCCTCTCTGACTTCTTCTTCCCCAATCACATTTGTTTTACCACTCGTGGTCTTGAATTTCTCATCAAAGTGGTAAGGATATTTTATACAGGACTCATTTCTTTTTCTCCCTCTCCCCCCAGTTGTTCATTCACTATTTTTTCCATCCTTTGAGTCAATGATAAATGGTGCTGGAAGCATAAGTATGGATGGAGAGGCAAGTATTAATCTTTGAAGGAACATACAAAAAGAGCTATCCATTCTTGAGCTCCTCAATCTTCAACTTGTTTCTGCTATTTTTCATGTAGAAACTGTATTTAAACCCAGAAGCAATTATAGTGTGCAACACAAGTCCAGACAGATACAACTTCAGTGTACCTTTCATGTTACAGAAACTAAAGTGCCTGAGATTTTAAGTGGCTAAAATAAGACACTCAGAATGCAAACCAAGAATGTAAGGTTGCATGAGCATTTTCTTTGCATTTCATACTTCTACTCCCTTCATATAAGAGACTTCAAGCTGTTTAGTTCCTGGGACTGGTATTGTCTTTCCAAATGGAGCTTGGCTGTAACTTACTTTACTGGCAGGCTCAGAAAGCCAAGCCGATCAGCATTTTTTGACATGACAGTAAAAGTATAGAACTGCAGAATGTTTGTGCAGTGTTTCTCTAGTGATATTCCCTAGCAGTATTGCATTTCTGCTTTTAGTTTTGTTGAACTTGCATGATAGAATACAGTTGTGGTGATACTGCTCTAAAATCCTTAACCATGCTCATAAGACTGCTTGTGTCTGTTTCCTGTCTTCTACATGGGTCAGAAAATAACATAAGCCCTTCACAGGAGAGCAGACTTCAGGTTGCTCTGATTCTATCGGTGGGGATAAAATACTTACTTAAAATCACAGGGGTTAGGTTCATTATGTTGACCTCTCAATTTGGAGAGCTTCTGTGGGTTGGGAAAGGATTGCTTCTAAGAGTTTTTTGTTGTGGTACTTCTCATTTCTTCTTTTTTGACTGTTATTTGGGAGCACTGATGATTAACAAAACAAAACCAAACAGGAAACCCAGCCCCCAAAACTTCCTTGAATAAATGGTGGCATGAGAGGAAAGTAACTGAAAGTAACTGAATACGGGTCAGGGATTCTCTTGTATTTAGCTCTTCCAAGGACTTTGTCGTGGTTTAAGTCTCTAAAACTCACGAAAGTCGCTCACTCACGCCCCCTCTTTCTTCCCCCAGTCCTGGGGGGATGGGGAGAAGAATCAAAAGAATCCAACTCGCACAGGTTGAGATAAGAACAGTATAGTAACTGAAGTATAACACAAATCACTACTGCTACCATCAATAATAATACAAGGAAAAAGAATGCAACTGCTCACCAAGCCCGACCCAGCCAGTGCACCCCCAGCAACGAACCCTCCAGTACCAAAAAAACCGGACCACGCTGTGCACCCCCAGTCCGCCGCCACCACACCCTTCCAGGTCTCTGCCCTCTGTGTTCACATCCTGGACATGACGTGCTGTGGTATGGAATAACCTCTTTGGTCAGTCTGGGTCAGGTGTCCTGTCTCTGCTTCCTCCCAGCTCCCCTCCTCCCTGGCATAGCATGAGACTCAGAAAGTCCTTGGCCAGACCAAAACATCAGCAAGCAGTAACTGAAAACACTGGTGTTATCAGTGCTGTTCCCAGGCCCAAAATCAAAAACACAGCGCTGCACCAGCTACCAAGAAGGAAAAAAATGACTGCTGCTGCTGAACCCATGACAGACTTCTGATGTCTTGTAGAAATTAACTTAGAAATGGTTAAACTTCTCACTTGTTCAAGGAACTTAGAACTAAGTTCATAAAGCAGCTGAAAGTATTTTGAGCTTCCAGGAGAGAGATCCAACCACAGAATCACATACTTTATTGCTACTGTGACATAACAACCCAGGACTTCTGTTTCAAGAAGATGCCTACTGTATACCTGTGTTCTTTTGTTGAAGATGCTTTAATTTAATTCCTATTCCATGAGGAAAAGAGGTGCTCTTTCAGTGTTTCAGTCGTTGTGTTTCTGTGGTGGCGCTCCGTGGTTTCCTCGAAAATCTGTTATTTTATGGCATGTGAAACTCACCTGGATTTCAGTTTCTCTGGAAAGCCTTTTTTATCTCTTTCTTTTTCAGGGAGGGGGTGGGGGGGTTGTTCATGAAAAGGAGTTTTGTTGCTTAAAACAAACCAAACCCTCCCCGACAAAGTCTGAATTGCTGAGTCTGTCTGGCTATCTGTCTTAAGGCTTTATAGTGGAGCCCACTGGTGCAGTTTCCATGCAGCAGTGTGGTTAATAATATGAGATCCCAAGTGAACTTGTTGGAGGCTTTTTATCCTCTGCAGTGGTAGGCAGCTGAGCCTGGTGTAATCCTGAGATGAGCAGTGTTGATTTGTTAGCTTTGCCAGGGAGTAGAACCTATAGCCCATGACTGAGAAAAGGCCTTCTTGCTCCTGTTGCTCTCTGGATAGTGTATGCTCTGCTTATATCTTTATAAACTGTCCATTGCAGAAGCAGTGCCTCTTCCTCTTGTTTTACTTCATATTTGATTTCAAAGAGAAATAACAACGTGGATCTTGCTTGTGTGTTTATATGCCCTACATGCAAACACTTTATTATGTTTTAAAGTTAATGATCTACTCTAGCTATTTGACCTGGTGTGCTATAGAGTGTGGTACAAATAACCTGAGTGATCTGTCTTATTTTAGTAGTTCATTAAAATGCACTGGACCTTCATTGTATTGCATGTATGCCTACTTCTGGCTGATGGCTTCGGTTACCAAAAAGTGAGGTCACAGGGGGTGGAAAGTGTCTCCTTAGCTTTTAATTCCATATAAGAGAAAGTTGGTTTATCCTACTTGGTTTTAACCCTCACGATAGTAAGGACATTGCCTTGGTCTCCATGTTTTGTAGAAATAACTAGTACATGGGAAGTGTTCATTGGAAAATTTTACCACTCTTCAGCGAAAGGGAAAGATGCATATACTACTGGGGATTCAAAGAGAGTTTGTTTTTCTTCTGGTGTTTCAATTAAGTGGGTATTAAGAGAAACTAATGAACAAACCACAGGTTTAAAAAGGAAGATTAAAACTGTTCCCATCTGAAATTAACAGCATGTGACTTGAATTGCTGGAATGATTGTCTGGATTCTGTGGTCACGCAGAGTGCAACTGTGTGCACAAACATGACTTGAATTTCTGATGGGAGAGGGAAAGTAAGGAAGAGAGGTTTTCTTCTTCTGTTTCAGTGATTTCAGTCACAAATGTGCAGCGCTTAGTGCAACAGGAAGGAAACTTGCTGAAGCAGGGGCTCAGACTGATTCCTTCTGCTTGCTTTTGCAGGTCTTGCCCTTCATAACAGAGCAAAACAAATCCAAGCTCAGAAATATAGCCTCTAAAAAGCAAGGAAGGGGTCTGTGTACCCCTATGAGTCAAAGTGTAGGTAAAACATGGCTGTTGTCCTGCATGCACTGAACCCAGTACTTAAAAGAAATGGAGTGGCTTTGGCCTGAGAGAAGGTGTGCTGATAGCCTCAGTAATGGTTGATTAAACAAGTCAGTGATTTTGGGTTAGTGTCTTCCAGCTGCATATAAATAAAAGCCTTTAACAGTCATTCTTCCCATGCTGGCTGTGCACGTCCATCTTTAATCGTAAGCAAAAGATCTGGTTGGCTTTTTTTTTTTATATTCCAGATAGTTTTATAGCATTCCCTCATTTAAACTCAGTAAATGGGGAAAATAATTGTGACTTCAGTTTTCTGCTTGATCAAGGTAGATCATGAAATGGTAGCTGAATTCCAAGCTTTTCTTACTATCCTGTGAAAAGTCTGATACTTAGGTCATCGTTCAGCTGCTTCTGTCTTCTCTCACGATCTGGAAGTTGAAAGGTAGAGGGCAGCAAAGTCCTATTTTTTCAGAGGAAGTTCAAAACGTTTTTTAAGTGAGTGGGTTTTTCATCAAGCTAAATAATGATAATTAGTTTGATGTGTTTGGTCTTTCTGAATTATTCCAAATTGGTATAACATTTTCAATAAGGAAAAAAAATCTTTTCTAAAATACAAATAAACTTTAAAGATTCTTGCCTGCAGTGTGACTTCACTGGTAGTGAAGTAACTGCAATACAGGAAAACAAAACCAGAATGCATTTGCAAAGCCAATTGAAGGACAGCTTTTCAACATCAGTAGTGAGAAACTTGTGCTGGTTTATGCCAGAATCTATAATTTCAGAGGAAATGGAGAAATGAAAACAAACTAAAATCACACACAGCTATCTCCCACTTAGGGGAAAAACAATGAAAGGGAATCTTGCGTTGGGCTTTAGATTGATTTTTGGATAAAAGATCCATTTTTGCCTCATTTATCTCACTGTGAAATTATTTATATTAGTCCGTGGTGACATTCTGTTCCCCTGTGATTCTTTAAGTGCAGTTATGAAGTGATGGCATTGAGTTTGAAATCAGTTGCTCCTCCAGCATCAGTGTGTGAACTGTAAACATTTCACAAGAGGAATAGGGAAAGCAAAAATGTAAGTTAAGTCTTATGAATTTACCTGAAAGGGAGTACCCCATGTAGTACTTTAGCCGTTAATAATGAAAGTCGATCATTAATGCAGAAAGTAGAATTTACTTCATTAAATACATTGGAACATATGTCTTATCATTTGGAATTATTATCATAGAATCATAGAATAGTTAGGGTTGGAAAGGACCTTAAGATCATCCAGTTCCAACCCCCCTGCCATAAGCAGGGACACCTCCCACTAAACCATGCCACCCAAGGCTCTGTCCAACCTGGCCTTGAACACTGCCAGGGATGGAGCATGCACAGCTTCCCTGGACAACCCATTCCAGTGCCTCACCACCCTTACAGTAAAAAATATTATCATATTGTACTGTTTAGCTAATACAGTTGCCTGATACTAGTATTGCTTATTATATACAGTGAGAATGCAATCAGTTTAGGGGATAGTTTGAGACCCACACTTCCAGCGATGTGCAAGTTTCTTTCCGTTACACCGCAGGTAGCTATTAATTTGGCTTTTTTAAATGTAGTGGATTAATGAAATGCAGGGGAAAAGTTTACGTGGAAAAATCAGATGTAAGCTTGAAGGTAGGAACGCAAAGATGCTGTCTGTCCTTTAACTGTTTATTCAAGACTTTGAAAGTATTTTGCGGGCTTCTATTCGGAGACAATATTAGGATTTCTCTTCATTTGCATGTTTGCTATTATTGTGTATCTCTATCAATGTCCTAATAGTGTTTTAGACCTACTGCGTTAATTTAATCTCAAATGTGCAGGGACTTTCATTGCTGTCAACAGGTGCCCTCTTTAACTGCTACAGAAAGGAAAATTTAGCTTCCACATTCTTAGGTTTACTGTGCTTTAGAGTTTGGGTTGTGTTTTGCTTTCTGTCTGTTATTTGTTCATTCACTAGTAGTACCTGGGAAGCTGTATACTGTACTTAAAATGCCTTTTTGAAGGACATGACGTTTTCATTGTCCTTCCTTTGTATATCATTCCTCTTGCATTTCTCCCTGACACAATCTTGAAATGCTTATTCTGGCTGAAATGATGACCCCAAATTGTTGCAGACATTTTAAAGTGTCTCCTGCTTTATCTAAACCAAGTTTTCAGACATGTTACCTTAACCCCATCACATCTGGATAAATGAAGCAAGTTGTGTCTAGGTAATGTCTTTATTTTAGGTTTTAAAGTCTCATTGTTTATTTATAGGGAAAATTTCATATCAGTTTTTAGTGTTATAAAAAATGAATTCACATTTGCAAGCATTGTGTTGTCACCTGATGATTTAAGTGTTGGAGCAGTTAAGTATTTAAGTAGTGGAATAGGAATAGTGAGTATTTAGGTATTAAAACATTTATTGTATGTTCATTCTTTATATAAATGACTAATACTTGGATCTGTAAAATAAATTGTAAGAAATGTAGTGACACTGTGTATAATGCAATCATTAAAACCCAACAATCCATACATCAGAAAAATACCGGTACAAAGTGGGTTGCATTGTGTGAAGTTACAGATACCTGAAACTTGAATCTTTATGCTGTAGCAGCATAAAGCAGCTCTAAGACAAATGGGCTGTTTTAATTTCTGCATGGCTAACATTAGGAAGTATGATTAATGAATTTTTAATGCATGTGTTGTTGGGTTTGGTGTTGGTGGGTGTTTTGTTTTTACAGAAGAGAGCAAGGAGGTTAAAGCAAGACTTAAAGCGTTGTTGCTTTGAATCTAAGGTAGGTCTGAGGCACACATTTCTGTGATGGAATTGTATCATCTAAAAATAAGCTAAATTGAAAGACTGAGTTGCACTTTACTATGGAGCATGACAAAAGCATAGCTAGTATAGTGTGCAAAATATTGCATTTTTCATTGGCAAGCGAAGTCTGTAGTGCTGCTGGTAAAAAACAGATTGACATTTGGTCATTATTTCTTATCAAGGGTGTTTTACTTGTAATGCTATTTGACAGCTATATTCTAGGTCTGACAGCATTGAACCAGCTTAATTCCCACTGAACTGCTCTAAATACGTGGTATTGCAATCAGTTTAACAACCCCTGGAGGCAATAAAATCTCTCCTTTGAACACACACAAGGGAAAGAAATCTAAGATTTATAAAGGGCAGCAAGTATTCAAGATAGGGGCAAAGTTTATGTGTGAGCCTATAATTGATGTTTCCTTTGTTGGAAAAGAAAGCTTGAGGATGCTTTAAGAATTAATCTTTAACAAGTTCTAATCTGCACTAACAAGATCTGCTCAAGATGAGTGAGAGAGAGGTATGATACCGAGTGTTTTGTCAGATTCAGCCAACAATGGAAATTCAAAGGTACTGTGTAGTTCAGGAACATTTTTGAGCAGATAAGGAAACTTCACAATTAGATGTGAGGTCTGCTAGAGCTCTCTGCCGCAGGTGAGTGAGTGCAGAACTTGTAACCTAGCCTGCTTGTTCCCTACCATATATCTAGGTGAGTATTCCTATGGCTGCAAGCACTTTGTGTTACCTACTGAACATACAGGATAGGTGGGAAGTTGCTTTAAGTTTGTCTGCTGCTTTTGTTCTTGCAACATGCGATTTGGCAGATGAGGCAGTGACAAAACAAGGGTTAGATGCTATTAAATCATGTCTTAAATTCCAAGGGATACCCAGTGCTTTAAAAAAATACTGCATTGGATATCACCCATCAATTAAATGTAGTTGCCTCTAGGGTGAAAGATGGTATCTTTCTAAGAACATACACTGATAGTCAGGGTTTAGGAATAGGAATATAAAACATTTTACTGAATTGGCAAATACCCTTTATGTCTTTATGTTCTGCTTTATGTCCAAAAGACCTCATGAGAAATTTCTTAAAAGGCAGTTTGCAGCATTGTTGCAAAAAGATTATGGCTTTCTCTGGGTTAAGAAATAACTTCTTTCACAACCTGGTCCAGTGGAAGGTGTCCCTGCCCATGGCAGGGGCTTGGAACTAGATGATCCTTAAGGTCCTTTCCAACCCAAACCAGTTGGTGATGATTCTATGATTCTTTCACTATCCCCTGAGACACAGAGGTCTCTCATGTGAACATTGCTCCCCTTGGTCTGCTCAGTTTGTAATAGCTGAAGTAAGGTGTCCAGGTGAAGGCCTGATCGTGATCCTTACATGAAGGGAAGGAAGGACTGGGCCAGCAGAGGACAAAAGAATGTGAATGTGGATTGCTGTGCTTCAGTAACTCTCACATTCATCCAAAGGAATGAGTATTATGCAAAAATATGAACCCTGCCATCATGTGTCATTTAATAAGATACAATTAATGACGTAGGAACATCTCATTAAAATGTACACAAGAATCTTTTCCTTGCATATGTAGAAAGAGCATTAGGGGAAAAGGATTTTGAGAACCTTCCTGGCTTCCATTTGCAGAACTATACAGTGCAGGGTTAAAACGTAACTGTCTGAGAGAAGTCTTTGTGTTCTGGGTTAGCATCTGACCACTACTTTTATATCTGTAAAGTATCAGTCGATATGGGGAGCCTGGGGATAGTCTCCCTATTGAGAGGATGAAATAATAGTGTTATTGAACAGGGCAGGAAATCTCCTCTCATCCTGACTTGTGAGAAGAGCTGTAAATATGGAGAAGATTAGCAACATCTTCTCTGATAGCATCTCCTTTTTCTGGTATCATAACATTGGATCCTGGAATTGTATGTTAGGTGGTATTTGCTATTGCTGTGACAGGCAGTGGAAATTTGAAGGGGGAGCTGTCAGGCTGTCCAGTCAAAGATTCAAGCAGTGTGCAGTGGTACAGTGGACAGTGCTCCAGCATGAACAGGTTGTTCCTGAATGTGCTCTGTTCCTTGTTCAGTGCTGCCATAGAGTGATGCACGCCAGACAGGGTTCTAGTAATTTTCCATTTGATTGTTTCTGCAGAAGTTAGAGAAAACTTACCTGAAGGAATTTGTCAAATATATTTCCTTCTGGCTCTGGTGGATCATCTTGTCTAAGTAATCATATGCTGTAGCTTTTTTTGTTGCAATAGTTGAGATTTGGGGCTGTCAGTCTGCCTCAATACCAATTCATTTTCCTCTAGAAAGGAAGGTAGCCTTCTTTTTGAGAGTTATATTAGCTGGCACTTGCCTTCCTGTACAAATTCAATCCAGTATTGTAAAGGCAGCTTAGATGGTTGCAGGTTTGATGCAGTAATTGTTTGCATTTAATTTTTCTTAATCAACTGTAAATCTGATAGTCCAGAGAAAGTGGCCTTACAGAGTTACAGAAAGAGGCCACTTCAGTGTCTGGGCAATAAATAGCTTCTGGTTTAGTATGGAAAAGGGGAAGGAGCCAAAATATCTCTGGCCTGTGGTGAATAAGTATTTACAGGGCAGCATTTCCCTACAATTAAACTTCTAATGTTACAAAGTACAGGTAAGATGGTGCAGATAGCTGGGCATATCTTCTAGGAATATGAGAATGATCTTTGCTCCAACTAATGTCAATAGAACTCAGAGTTTTTCTCAGATGAGAAAATGTCAGATGTTGGTATCTTTCTGTGTTCAGTTCCAGTTAATAGGTGTTGTCAAAAAATATTGTATCCAGAGGTTTGACTGCATTCTGCCATGCCCTTAAGTCACTATACTGCTTCCATTTGAAAAGCTTTTCTTCCCTTACTATGACTCTTGGGTTTGCAGACCTTTAATTTGGTTATTTAAGGGAGTGCTTTCATTTAGGTCATAGGCCAGTTGCTGGGTGTTGCTCCCATGCAAGCCCAGCTGTAGAATGGTCTTTGTCAAATCATTACCATGATTATCAAGTACGTATTTGATTTAATTTGGCAAAACAGGCTGCCTATTTTCTGACTTCTCTCTTAGTGCTCGTATTCTGCTTTCAAAGGATAACTTAGCAGTGTGGTTCTGTTCATGAGCCTGTTCATTATTATAACAATTGTTAGATAATTTTCTTCTCGTTCTCTTTATGAAGCAGAGAGTAAATCATTGAGACCCCGGTGAATCTGTCTTCAGTTGAGTGCAGTTCCTTTGCTTTTCAAGTTGTTACTCTTATCAGAAGACAAAGATCTTTTAAAATCAATTGATTCAGTGTTTATTGCCAGTAGAGACAAACGTTAAAACTCCAGTCAATACAGGCTAGTTTAGAAAGAAACTTTGCTGTGCCCTTCTTTTAATATAGCTCAGATATCCCTTTCATGCTCAATAGTTTTGCTTTATTCACACACATCCTACAGGAATACAGTGTCCCTTTCTGCTTAGCAGTAAACTGTATTAGCAAAGAGCAACTGTAGTACTGATATAAAATTTACTGTAAGGTACTTATTTTTTATAATGCAACACTTAGGTTATTCCAAAAGGTTTTGTAGTCTTTTACTTCTTACATAGCCAAATATAGTGGAGGGGTGGAGGGAAGGTAGGTTGTGAACAGGTCTCTACTCCCTAATGTGAATGAGAGTGGTTCTATCCAAAGTGATTAAAACCAAATTAAGTAGAGGCACTAAATCTTTGTCTCATAAATGAAGGTTTCAGTAGGGTGAAATTGCATCTCATTGGTCATAGAATGAGTTAGAAATGAGGCAGTGAATCCAGTGGATCATTTCAAGTGACTAATCTTAGTCAACCAGTTAAGTGAAGCTGGCTATAAATTGGGTTAATTACTGTAGCTTGAGTTTTAGCTCAACAGCTCTTAATTTCAACTTTCAAAGGCTACACAAACCAATTTTGTACTCTTAGATTATAATGAGCAGTCTTTATTCTTTAATCAGTTCATCCAGTAGCTGGCTGTCTACTCTAACATTCCTTTGAAGTATGGAGAGATCTAACATAATTGAAGAAATGTCTAACTACTTGACTCTCTCTTTTTTAATATAAAGGAATTAAACATTAATCAGACTTGTGCATCTCAATTAAGCCAATTAAAATTATCACAGAATATAGTGCACAGAGCAATAGGTAGCTTTAATGTTTGAATACATTATCAACTTTTACCTAATGTTCCTTATTTAAGATGTTTGTTACTCAAAAAGGAAATGCATGCAACCCATTAAAGAATACTTACCATTGTTTCAAAAGAGTTTGACTAACTTAATTCACTTCATGTCATTGCCTACATTTATGCACAAGATATGCTAGAATTGGTTGCATTTAGTTAAAAGTTAATACCATGGATTACTTTAGGTCTTCCTATACCCATCTCATTTCCATCTATTTTTTTGGTGCTGATTGGGCTTTTTTGTAAGGAAAATATTCAGCACTCTATCTAGTGTCTGTCGCAGGGAAGCATGGCTTCAGCTTCACTGGCTGGAGTCTATACACAAAGTCCATATAATTACTAATAATTTGTAACAAGTGTTAATTGATAAACAACTCCCTCTGGTAGCTTAATTAAAGCTGTAGGAGAGCAGACTGATTTACAACTGGGATTGATCTCAATTAGTCAACAAAATCTGGGTAGTCTATTCAAAGGAGGAGGAAGAATTTAGCCTAGCGAGGCTTTGGGGATTTTTTTGTCTTGTCTTTTTTGTTAACAAGAGAAATCAAATCACAAGGTATAGTAATGTTTTCTGCAGTGATCTACCCACTGTATCCTATGCTTCTCTTTTACGCTCCCCAGCATTTGTTCTTTCAGTTGTTTGTTCATTGTCAGGTTACAGAACAATATTCAAACATTTCTTTTCATTGCACACAATGCAATGAAGAAGTCATTTCATACCAAGATGTACATTTTAGAATAACACTCCCAGGAGACCACAAACTAGAGAATGAAAACCATTTAAAATATGTCAGGTTTTGATCTTACTTAGAGATTTGTTTATAAACTGGCATTATGCAGCCTTAATTAAAAGATAACACAGGAAAGATGGCATTAGGGAATAACTGGAGATGTGGAAGCACACTGATCTTATAAAGTCAGCGGCTCTGTTTCAGGATTCACTACTCTTTTATCATTTGGACTGATAGAATATAATCTATGAGTACTTGAAATTGCCCCTGTGGAATAAAAAAAAGAGTGTCATCTCTGTTTAAACTACATCACAGACTGGCTGCAAACAGCTGCTGAAACATTAATTAATTTGTTTGCAAATAAATCATGGATATGTACTAGCTGCAAATGCTGATAGAAACAAGTATAAATGTTGTGCTGCTCAGATTACCTATAGGATCCCTGGTTTGCTTTCATTCTTTAAGATAGCTTTATATGCACCAACAAATCCAATGCTGAGACCCAGTAATCCAGAAGAGCTGAACCTTTTTATTAAACTTGTCCTATAGATATATAGATGTGCTGAAATGTAAATCAGTTTCGGTGCTTTAAAAAACACACAGCCATTTTACATTTGTGTAGGACTCAGCCTCATTTAAGAAAGATTTGTTAATCAAAGAGAATGAAATATTTTGGTGGAGGCAAATGAATGTGAGTTTAGCAAGTTTGCAGCTAAAAATATGGCTTGATGATTTCAGGGGTGCAATTTATGTTCCTCTGTATCTTGAATGCTGTTTTGGCAGCTGTGTGGCATCCTCTATAAATTCTGTGTTATTTGGTACCTGCTTTTCATATACCATCAAAGATGCTGTTTAATGCCCACAGATTGTTTAGAGAAACAGGCTAAATCCTAGCCTTGTATCTTCACTGACCTAGAGCCCAGGCAGATGTACCCAGACTTGTAACAACACATGCGCATCCTTGGAGCTAACCTTGTAGCTATTCAGCCTTTCTCATTGTAAGGGCAAATCCTTGACTCTTTCCAGCGCTGCCCTAGGCTCTGCATATGGTAGGCAGAGAAGAGGAAGATGAAGCCGCAGGCCTTGCCCCCTTGACATAAGCTTTATTTTCAAGAGTGGAAAAAATAAAGGTTAGATTCTGCCAAAGGATGAGACTTGCTTATGTAATATGAGCAATACAGGGAGGTCTTTGGATTCTAATTACTAACCTTCAAGTGGCAGGCTGCTCTGTTGCAAAACACATCATTGTAGAAGTTGGAGGAGTAGACAGGGAAGGGTCCATGGCCTAAATTGTGCATCACAGCGTTATTGGGGCTGTCTCGCATACAAGGCTTTTTCTCTGCTCTCTTAAAAGATTTTGTTTTGAGTCTTTTCTAACATGGAGGGTGTTGGTTTTAGTCTTTGGAAAATTTAGTGTTTGCTAACAGGAAAAATCACATTCTGACAGGAAAACTTAAAGACAAAACCCTGGGGAAAAATCCCAAAACTATTCTGTGGAGGGTTAATGGTGTGATTTGGTGTGAATTTGATTTCCCTCCTCCTTCTAGGGTCTGTGGTTTTTGTACACTAGCTGAACTGTTACATCAAAGATGCTATTCGAAGGCCGATCCCACTATCCAGATGTTCTTGTCAGTGTAGGGATAGGTTTTCCTAAGTTTGGCTGATAATTGTTTGAGCAGCCTTGATCTTTAGGTGATGGCAGTGAATTGTGCCTTAAGATCCACCTCTTCTGTAGATAATGTCAGCCCGTAGCATTAGTTCCAAGAGCATCCTTTGACTTCAGGGAAGGCGCTCCTGCAGAGCACTCCGCAAATACTGTTAGCGCCCAGGTATCTGCTCCGTGCCTACTTTCACCCTGAGAGAGAAAGCTTGAGATCATTTAGTCTTTGTACTTGAGTTAACTACACTTTTGCCCTTTGCTTGGGCTCTCAGAAAGCACTGGCTAGAGCATGAGTTCCTTCCAAATTTGAAGCCTGCTGGGCCTTTTTCAGAGGTTAATGTGACCACTACAGGAAGTATCAGTCGTGTTTGTCTCATACCCCTGCCCCAAAGGTTCACCCACCAACTGCTCCAAGTTCAGCTATTCAGCTTCTTGTGGCATAGTATTTCCACTGGCCTGACTCTTCAGTAATATTATCTGCCTAGAAGCTTGACTTTCATATGTTTAAGGAAAGAAGGAGAAACTGACTTTATTTCCACCAATGACACCAGCTTAGTGCTCTTTTTGTGGGAGATCTGAACCTTTGGATTTTCCTTTGTGGAGTGTGGGAGAAAAGTGTTCACCTGAATATGCAGGCAAGTTCCCTGGGGGTAGACGTGTGCTCTTACAAGTTAACAGGGAGGATGGTGACGGGTTCAGGAAGCCAATTTATGGTCTGGGACAAACTGCTCTATTAGAGCAGGCAGAGAGTCTGGAGATAGAGGTTTCACTGATGGTGCCTTTGGGAGAGATCTTATTAATGTTTTTATATTTCCAACTGGAAACTAATGAAAGCTGCAACCACCACAGTTCCTGAACAAATTAGGGAGGCACAGATTTGAGGAAGGCTATATTTTAACTGCTACTCTATATACAGTCATTTTGGATAAACTTTAAGCTCTCTTGTACTCATAGCAGATAATAAACTCAGTGTGCAGCCTGGGATAAGCCGAGCCCTCAGCACCACTAGCACGGAGGATTTTGACTTGCTTGTCTGCCGTTCCTGTTTACTATACACCATTAGAGTTTTTGGCTGTTGCAGTGATTGGATTCAGATATATGTCTCTTGACCTAAATACAACATGTTGTTTGTGTGATGTATACTGTTTGGAAGGTGGATCTTCACTGTGTGCTTGCCATTTGAGCTCTCCAAGCTGTCAGCCCATTTACAGGATGGAGTTAAAGTGTTCAGCTTACCATGTTATGTTGCCACAGTCCTGGCTAGGGCTCCAATGTGTAGCCTACAGGAAGGATCCTCTGTCTTTACTGTCTTAGGTTTTAGTATTTAATGTAGCCAAGGAGCAGAAATAAGCCACAATATTTTGGGAAGGCGTGATACCAGATTAAGAATCCTGCTTCCTGGAACAACTCCCTTCATTTGTTCTGGTGCTGAAGTTCCTAGTGCCAATGGCACTAATTATTTAGCTTCTTTCCACTCTTCAGTTCATGCTAAAGATACTTATTGGGCTCCTGTATCGTCTTGTTGTTCTCTGCAAGGTCATAATTTAAGTGTAGCTTGACACACCTTGCCCTAAAATTGTGTGGTCTTCTCAGAATTGCCTCCTTCATGAGTCTCTTGGGGCTGCTGGTTTTGTGTGTTATTGTTTGGGGGTTTGGTTATGCTACCCCCCCCCTTTTTCTTTTCCCTTATGCATACAAATTGACTTGAGAAGACTTTAGGTGAAGCTGAAGCAAGAGTTGGGGGTTCAACCTGGTAACTTTTCAAGTTACTGTGTGCTGCTGGTTTCTTCAAGAGCTTATTCACCTCTGTGATCAGCTTTAGAACACTTATTTATGTACTAGTTTCCAGCCAGTGTCTCCAGCTCCCCTCTCTTTTCCTTCTGGAAGTGCAGGAGTGCCCCCCATTCAGCAGAACCCACAAGTTGTCTGGAGGGTGTTACTTGGAGCAGGAGACAAGGCAGAGACTCTGGAACATGCTGCCAGACCATGAGGAGCTGTACTTAGGACCTGAACACAGCCTGCCCTCTGGGTTTAGCTGCTTGTTGCAGCTAATTATAATTGTAAATTTGCCCTTAAAATCACATTCTGTTTAAAGAGCAACTTTTGCCTTGGGGCAGCCTTGTAAGCGGAAAATACTTATCCAAAAAGCAGTTTACTTGGCTTATGATTTCCTGTAATCCCTGTATTGTTCTCTAAGATATTTGTATTAAAGGGAAGAATTGCTTTCCACAGCCCAGCCTCTCCCCTCTTCTTTGTGCCTGATAGTATACAGCAATCATCACCTTTTGTTTTATGGTATCACAGCCAGTTCCCATAGAAATGGCTTGATGCTCCCAACCTTTATGTCTCCCAGCAGGATCTTGCCTTTCAAGCTGCCGCTTCCATGGAAGAGTGGTTGGAGCACCCCTCATCAGGAATTTAGGTTCCTGGTTCTTTCAGCATAGGACAGTTTAGATGCAATCACTTTGCCTGCAATTGCAGCTTATTGTGGGCTTAAACATGAAATTTATATAACCTTGTGGCCATGCTACTCAGTAATTTGAGGTCAAGATGCAAAGAACAGCAACATGCTTGACTGAGGGGTGCCTTAATTGCTTGACTGTCTGACATGTGGATCACTACCTGAAACTGGGACAGGGTTATTTGCCCAGTGATGTAAAGTCCGGTGCTTCTTTGGGAGATTTAAATAAATCTGAATGCATGAAGCTATGTGTGCAAAATAGGCCATGGAATAATTGAGCAGAGCAACTGCCAGTCCTTCGGCAGATCTGGAAAACAGAGCTTCAAGCTGCATGGGTTCTTGCTGCGGAATGAGCCACATAGCTATTGGCACTCATCAAGAGGGAATAGAAGGAATAACTAGGCTTAGCTAACCCTCCTCATTATCCCATCTCTTCCTGATTCATAAAGAATGAATTTTTGAGCAGTTTTGGCTCAGTTTCTATCTTTGTTTTCTGAGTAATAAGTTAAAGATCAACTAATGCTTTCAGGGTCAGTCAGAAAACCAAACCTGCGAGGATTTAACCATGGGTAAGCTGGTATCAATTTAAGTGTAGTGGGTTAAAACTGATGTAAGCTAAAATGAGACTCACTTGCGTAAGTGTGAAAGTGTACCTAGATGGCAGTTCAGTGAAGGGTTTGGATGGAAGCAAGCTGAGAATAAGTTAACAAAACCATAATTAAAAAGAATAAAAAGGCCCCTAGAATGCCTTTATGTTCCAAAATGCCATATGGTCAATTGCTTGGCATCATCTTCCCAAGTATGCTAGCAGTGCTCTACAGGTTGCTTAATATCAGTGCCCAGACAGGAGGCAAGGGCTGAAATAGCATGATGTGAGAAAGGGCACAGCTTGAATGCTTCCATCCACCTGTTAGCAGTCAGGCAGGATTGCTTTGTCATTGCTTCAGAATCTGATGGTTGTGTGGAGCTCTCTTCTGTAAGACTTGATTAGGAATTCTTGGGATGTCAGTGATGGAATGATGTTTTAACACTGTTCCCCTTAGTTTGGGTGGCAGGATTTTAAGGAAAATGTCTTCAGGTTTCTTTTTTTCTATCTTATTTGCACAATCAGTAGTTACCATTCTTTGTCATGGGGCCCAAAACATTTATCAAGCTTGTCGTGGTTTAAGCCATAAATCAGCCACGCAGTTGCCCACTCACTCCCCCCTCTTTCTTCCCCCTGCTCCCAGAGTGATGGGAAGGAGAATCAAAAGGATGCAACTCCCACAGGTTGATATAAGAACAGTTTAGTAACTAAGGTATAACACAAATCACTACTGCTACCACCAGTAATAATACAAGAGAAATACAAAGAAAGAGAATACAACTGCTCTCCAAGCCCGACCAAGCAGTGCACCCCCACCCTTCCGGGTCTCTGCCCTCTGTTTTTACATCCGGAGCATGACGTGCTGTGGTATGGAATAACCTCTTTGGTCAGTTTGGGTCAGGTGTCCTGTCTCTGCTTCCTCCTGGCTTCCCCTCCTCCCTGGCAGAGCATGAGGCTCAGAAAGTCCTTGGTCAGACCAAAACATTACCAAGCAGTAACTGAAAACACTGGTGTTATCAGCGCTGTTCCCAGGCCAAAAATCAAAAACACAGCGCTGCACCAGCTACCAAGGAGAAAAATGACTGCTGCTGCTGAACCCATGACAAAGCTATAAAAGGATATGGGGTAAACAAGGCGCGTGTGTTATGCCACATGCTCAGAATAATGCAGGGAAACAATGAGGGATATAATGGAAGCAAAACTCATTTCTGTTCTTGTGTAACATTCTGACCAGAACAGTGAAGGACATCACAAATCCGTTCATTTATTTCAAAATTTGCAAAACAAATCCCTTCTTACACGTACTATTTGTACAACATGAAATTATTATTCAATAAGTTGACATTTTAAACCTATTACTGCCTAAACCCATCTATTACTGAGCTATTCAGAGCACTAAGTTAACATTTACCAGAACATTCATCCTCACATCATGGGGAGATCAAGCTCAAATCCTTTATTTCATATTCAGATCTTGTTGGGTCAGGATTGCAAACTGCTACCTTTCTGATACTTTACCAAAAAGCCACTCTGAAATCCACAAAAGAATTATTATCAAGTTACTGCAGTTATTCAACTAGATGTTGACTTTGATATGTCAGCTCTCTGATCTTTAATAGAAAATTGATGGTCTTGCACTGAGGGTCACTCATATGCATGACCAGGATAGGCCAAGGTTTGCATTAAATTACACCCAACCTTGCAGTCTCATTCTCTGGCAGGCAAAGTCAAACAAAGCCAAATGGATCCCTTGTTAGTTTTGTTTTCTTCATTGTTTTCTGTTGGCGTATGGGTTTAATTCTGTAATGGGTGACTGCTGGGCACAATCTGCTTTATTGATTTTCAGGGGAAAGTTTTTGTGATAGCACCCAGAAGTACAATAACATAAAAGCAACTGGTGCAATGCCGGTTTTGTTGCAGTATGTGTTTATTCTAGCACTTATTCCACAACTGACTTTGTCACAAGAAATCAGGTTAAATTTGTTTTTCCAGACCTTGCTTCCTCCAGCCATGGGCTGCAGTTGTCAAACCCACTGTGGCTTTTCTGGTTCCTATATGTTTTGTACCTGTGGAGACCGCAATGAATCATGCAAACTTTGGCCCTTTTCAGTGCTCCATGTTCTCAGTTCGTATATTAACTTGTGTGAGGAAGGAGCACTGTGTACCAAAACCAGGATACCAGTGCTCTGGGACTGCATTTTGGGTCTCAGCTTCTAAAGTGTCAGCTGAAGCCACAGGGGGTTGGGTGAGCTACAGCTCTGTGCTTAATTTCCTTGATGGCTGTGGATGAATATGTTGTAGGGCAGCAACTAAAGGGAATGAAAGGAAGGAAATGTATTTTCCATTAAAAAAAACTCCAAACAAAAAAAAAAATCAAACAAAAAGAATGCCCCAAAACTGTTCTTCAGCTTCCATTTCCTGCAACTGCTATTCAGAGCAGCCCTGCAGAGAAGGACTTCGGGGTGTTGGTTGATGAAAAATGAACATGAGCTGGCAGTGTGTGCTCGCAGCCCAGAAAGCCAAGCGTATCCTGGGCTGCATCAAAAGGATCATGACCAGCAGGTCGAAGGAGGTGATCCTGCCCCTCTACTCTGCTCTCCTGAGACCTCACTTGGAGTATTGTGTGCAGTTCTGGTGTCCTCAACAGAAAAAGGACATGGAACTGTTGGAACAAGTCCAGAGGAGGGCCACAAGGATGATGAGGGGACTGGAGCACCTCCCGTATGAAGATAGGCTGAGAAAGTTGGGGCTGTTCAGCCTGGAGAAGAGAAGGCTGCGTTGAGACCTCATAGCAGCCTTGTATCTGAAGGGGGCCCATAGGGATGCTGGGGAGGGACTCTTCATTAGGAACTGTAGTGAGAGGACAAGGGGTAACGGGTTCAAACTTAAAGAGGGGAAGTTTAGATTGGATATGAGGAAGAAATTCTTTACTGTAAGGGTGATGAGGCGCTGGAATGGGTTGCCCATGGAAGTTGTGCATGTTCCATCGCTGGCAGTGTTCAAGGCCGGGTTGGACAGAGCCTTGGGTGGCATGGTTTAGTGTGAGGTGTCCCTGCTTATGGCAGGGGGGGTGGAACGAGATGATCTTAAGGTCCTTTCCAACCCTAACTATTCTATGATTTATGTAGATACCACATCAGACATGCCTACGGAGACTTGCATGGCATAGCAGCAACTCCTGGTCTTGTCTGTAGCTTCTTGCGAGGTACTTAGGTTTGCTGTTCAATTCTTGCTCTTCAGAATAATGATAGAAGATGAATATACATCCTCTCTCAGAATGAAGCAAATTTCTCATACCAAATCATAGAAGGTGATCACAGATTTGGATGTACACCTCTATGGATAATGGCAATAAAGAAAGTCCCCTTCCTTTCTGAATGGAAATTGGCCACAGCAGTGGCTGATAAAGGCAGGCTTATCTGGGCATTAAGACGAGTGTCCCTTTTCTCATATGAAAGCTAGAGAGGGTCCTGGACAGAGAAGAATGGCTTTTTGAGGTCTCACCATTTTCTAAGTAGGCTGATCATGAAAAGACTCCATTTACACAATTTGTGTCTATTGTTTGTGCTGATTTTATGGTGGTGGTGTTTTGTTGGCTAGATTTTTCAAAGCCTCAGCTGGGAGGCATCTATCTCTCACTGAAACACAATAGGATCTAATGTTCAGAAAACCTGGCTGATTTAGGAAAACAAGCCTCATTGATTTTCAGTGGGGCTTACATGCTTAAGTCTGTTAAATGCTTCTGAAAATGCCAACCTTAGATTTGAAAGCCAACCTTGGATTCCAAGCGTGTGTGTTAAGACCTGTCACAGAAGCAGGCTGTTCGCAGTGCACACTGCAGGACCGAGTTGTTTCACAACAGATGCATGTAAGGCATTTAGTTGTTAGAAAAACGGAGTCAGCCTTCAGATTTTAAGGAGACTGTAAAGCCTAATGTGGGTATTAATACAGCTCGTAATGCTAAGTTAAGAACATCAGTGAACGTGTAGGAATGATTTTTAGGAATAGCCTTTGTTACTGCTTTGATGTGAATCTCCTTCATCAAACTCAGAATTAACTTTGCTGAAGTCAGTAGACTTTTGCACCCTTGTAAGTGACTGCAGTCAGGCAGCCCTCTGACTGTATATGCTATTATAGAGCAAAACATACAGATTATAAATAACATCACAGGGAGACTGGGTCCACTTTATCTGTGCAGTAATTCTTCTGATGTGCTTTGAGTTACATCAGGATAAATTTGGCCCACTGAGATTAGTATAAAAAAGCTGATAGTGTTTCTTTGCTGGAAAGGTGCGTATAAATCCCTGTATCTCTTACTTTGATCAGCTTAACACTCAGCTTTCTGTGTGAATCCTTTACCTTCTCTCTTATTTCAGAGCAGCTAATGCTGGCAAATGCCTTTTGGACCTACAAAATTACAGTGCTATGCAGTGGAGGTGCTGTGAAACTCCCAGAGCATAGAAGGGATGCTCAGATCAAACTGTCTTTCTCTTCCTCCTTGTGTATGAAATTGTGCAGACGACTCCTTCAAATCTCTCTTTTCGTTTTAGAGCCTGATCCTGTGACCCACTGATTCCTCTCATCTCCCTTTAAAGCTAATGAGAGTCAAAAGTCCTCATCACCATTCATGGTGCAGGATTAGGCCCTTAATTATCCTTGGAAATAGTCATTCCCTTCTGGGAATGAAGCGGTGGTGGTGTTATCAGCCTTACCTGGTGATGGTGATATCTCTTCATGTTTGTCTTTAGGTGCGTGGCCATGGATCCTGCTTTGTCAAGACAAGGGAAATGCCTGTGCCTGCCACCCCCCCAACATCATACACATTATACAGCAACGTATGGCACCAGCCTGTTTTTTGTTTGTCCCTTAGGAAAGAAATGATTGTATCCACTCTTTAAAGTAGCTCATCATTTAATACTTTCTGTATAATTAGGAAATGATGTTCATCTGACAAAGTACATTCATTAAATAATTTCAAAATAAGCCAGAGGCATTGTTTAAACCTAGTGTCAACATAAACTGCAAAAAATGTGCAGAATAGTTAAATTGTAGCCAAAAGTGTATGTTAATGGAGCCAGAACACTAAATGTTTTTTTTCTGCTTTTTAAGGCATCGAACTATCTTTTAGTGCAAGTTCTGCCTCACAGCCAGATCTGGCCCCTTCTTCACCCTAGCCCTTTCATCTCCCTTTGTTCCATGTCTATGCTGAGACTGAGATTTTCCCACCTCTCTCAGTCTTACTGTGGCTCTGAAAGATGATTGCCTTCCGGTGAAGCCCTTTCCCCTTCTTCTGTACCCAAGCTCCATGTTCAATGAACATCAAAAAGCCTTATCATACCCTGATGGTTTAAATCTTTAAACAGAGAGTAACAGCCTGAGTACATCCAGACCCCTCACATCCTATAGTCTTGTCACTATGTGTTCCTGCAACAATTACCAGGAGAGGGAGGCTGTGGAGTGAATCAAGTAGCGTGTGTTGTCTCCCTGGACTCCATGCTGATGCTCTGATCAGGACTTCAGCAAAATTCTGTTTGAAATGAGAATAGACTAATTTTCATCAGACTCTTCTCCGAGGAATCCCATGTGGGCTAGCATGCCAAGGGTCATCATTAGAAAACTGCCTTCAAAAGAGCTGAGCTTTCTTGTGGCAAAGCTTTCTCCCTTTACTAAATTTATAAACATTTACGTAAAAATGTATACATTAATTGTTCAGTTTCCTCCGTATGCCTGCAAAAGGGTGCCCAAAAAACACACTGGGAGAAAATAGACTTGTAAAAATAGCCCAAGTAAGGACAAAAATTGTCCTCGTTTTGACTGAAAATGCAGAATACAGTGATCAAAGGCTGCTGTAACTCCCAGCTGTTCAAAGGGACTTATAGTACAGAAAAGAGAAATCAGATGTGACCAAGAATAGAAAATAACTCATTAAGAGCTTAACTAGATGATGACAGGTGAAGCCATCAGTTGCTTAAACACTGTAATGTTTTTTTCCAAGCAGTTTCTGTTATTTTTCTCCCCCTTGTGCCCCTTGGAATTGATTTATACTTTCTAGAAATAATTATGAGATCAAGTAAAGTTTGTCTACTGTGCAAAATAAACACATACACAAGCCACTGGGCTGTGGAGTAATTAAGACATCACTTTACTGCACTTGCATTGTTGTAAGCATAGAGAAATTACTGAATTCATTTTACACTTCCCATTTATCAGTTTTCTTCTGAAGTAGTTGCAGTTCTTAAAAGGCAGAAGAAGGATAATGGGAAGTCTGGAAGAAAAAGAATGATCTCTCGAAGTTTTAAGCCTTCAGACATAAAGAGGTCTTTTCTTTGCCCTTTGAGACTTAAAAGCAATGAATAGTAGGTGGATATGATTCTCCCCTCATTTTTATAGCTATTGTTTAGCTACTACAGTGTTTGTAAAATACATTAAAAAAATCTATATAATTCTCTTAAGCAGCTTAAATCCCTTTCTACTTTCCCCAGGCAAAACCAGATTCACTTGCATGGTTTTGGGCTCTGACCTTCACAATGCTCATCTCCCAACAGTAGTAGCCAGTTTCTTATTCTTTAAGTGCTAGAGGAATCATGAAAAATTCAGACACTGGGTTTCCCTGAGACCAATCTGGTGGCTTTGTCTTTGTGCTAACTGCTGCTTTCTATGCATCATTCAAAAGGTACATACTGTTGTCAGCCCCTGAACTGCTACTTGGTGTTAAACATGAATATTTGTAGCTTAGCAAGGGACTAAATTTAAAAAAATTAATATTTGACAACCTTTGAGCAGGCATTTCTGGCATGAAACTGTACGAATGAAAGCTGGAATTGGTGAAAAAGGCAAACTTTCTTCACTGGGGCAATTCTAACCATTACGAGGCTTGTTTTGAAACAGCTCTGATTGCTGGGCTTTCTTATGGATACCCAGGTTATGATTGTACCAAAGAAAATAGGCTGGTGGAGTTGGGGTTTTTTCCTGTATGCTGCAGGGGAAAATTCATTCTGTGTATGTGCCACTAATCTTGCCTGACCAGAAAGCAGAGAAAGGTAGTGTATGGCTTATTCCAGCTACACATCAGAGAGACATCCAATGGTAAAATTGCCTTTTTCCACATTTCTTAATTAGAAATAGAATCGACTTCCACGAACAGAATCTCTTATTAGTAACAAAAAGAATTGCTAGCTCTCTAGTTCAAGTGGCATATCTGCATAACTTATAGCCTTAAGAGCTTATAGAGTCACTCACACTCCTGGCAGAATGCCTTCTACTCTGCCATATTAATGAGTTGTTCTAAATTTAGTCTACTGTGACAAACTAATATTAATACAGTATTTTATGGCCCAGAGCATTGTTAATGCATAAGAATGAAACACTGAATCAAAGGGAAGGGGAAAGGAGGCAAGATTACTTAGTATGATTGTCAAGATAGAAGATAATCCAACTATGTAGATATTAAGACTTAAATATAATACTCTGCTTATAGATTTATATTATGTGAAACATTTTCTATTATTTTAAATCCTTGCAGTATTAGTTTCCTATTTTCAAGGGTTTAGAACTCGGCCATAAAAATTCACTCTGGGCTGAAACTTGGCATACAAGGTCTTAACCTGGGAGCACGTTTTAAGGAAATTTCAAACAAATCTGTATTTGTCTCTGCTAAAAACGGGACAACAGTCAACATATGGCTATTGGCTTTGAACACTTCCATTTCATCACAGGTCTCAGGAACAATGGGGACTAATAAGCAAAGTCAAAAGAAGTCTCTAATAAGATTTAGTTGCTGTTTTTATAGTTTGGGGGGGGGGGTGTTAATTGCAAAATATTAACAGGACGGCATATTGGACCGGCAGTGGCTCTTTGGATGCCAGTTTCTCCCACTGAAATCAGGTGGAGTTTTGGCACTCTTTCAAGGGGAAGTAGGACTGGGTGCTCTGCTTGGCAGCTATTTTGCAGCAATGGTTTCACCATCTCAGAATAGACATTTGCATGACTACTATTTAGATATCCTTTTGTAAGCAAAAAGGACTTGATGCAGGGTTTTTATGTGACTCGAAGAGCTGTGTGTTATAAACACGAACATGCATATAGATGCATTTCATCTGTGCAACCCAAAGCCAAGTCTGAATACAGCTGATCCATCTCTTGTGTAAATTAAGATGAAGAAAAGCATATGACCCTCACTGATGGGAGGGGCTCTGCTCGAAACTATGCCAAGTATGTAGGATGTCTGCCAGCATGCTGCCAGTTGTGAGGTGCATCATGGATTTCCATTGTAAACAGTAGGCAACAGGCAGCAGCCAAGCAGATGGGGAAGCATAAGGTCAGCAATGAATTGTATGAGGTGTCTGCCTACATAAGCCATTACTGCAAATCCACCATGTATGAGGAAGGATGATAAAGTTTATTGACTAGTTAATGGCATAATAGAAATAGTATACAAAAAGTAATTTTTTATGTACTTTGGATCTCTGGCCCAGATATTTGGGAGATAGCATTTAACCCCTGATTTGGCCTCTCTTTTCTCAGGCTTGTGTGGATGGGGAAGTTTTAGCTCCAGGGATAAACAGATGAGTTAAGGGGTCTTGCGCAGGTATGAAACTTTGAAGGTCTGGAATATGCAATTCAGGTGCATAGCAGGTCTTGGAGGAAACCAGTTCTTTCAACCTCATCTGAGTTGTGCTGCAGAGCTGTCCGGATGGAAGTTGTCTTTGTGCAAGTGAAGAAACAATCCATTTGACACCCTTCTTAAGGAAATGCTCAGGCAAATGAATCTACTTTATTCTGGCTGCTGGTGTGACATTGTCACAGGTTACTTAAACTGCAGCCAGTGCTGTTGTGATGTGCTGTTTCAGAATACGCAAAGCACCTGAATGCTTGGTTGTGGGACAGGAGCTTCCTCTGTCCGCTCTAGCTAGTGCTGCTGGGAGTAGTGGTGTAACTTCCAATTGATGCTATACAAGACAGAAAAATCTAACTCCAGAGAAGTTGGTGTGGACGTTATGGAATGAATCAGCAGGACTCTTGCTAGCACAGAAACCATGCACAAACTGGGATTTGAACTGGTCAGATAGGAAACAGTAAGCGTGCAGGAAAGAGCAGAGGAATGAGGAGCGCTTGCTCTCCAGTTCTCCATGCTCTCGGAGGAAGGTGAGTACAGAGCTGGGTGCATGGGTCTACTCACGGTCCTGCTGTGAAGCTAACAACAATAAGTTTCATGGATAGTGGTAAATCCATGCCTGACTGGGCAGGGGGAATGGCAGAAGTTAGGTGCAAGTCACACAGCAAGTGTAACAGTGGTAGGGGGCTGTAGCTCACTGGAGGCAGATGTGAGTGAGCTACTTCACAAAGTGGCCAGAATAATTTCCAGCACAGCCCTTGTTTTGCTGCTGATTCAGTCTCCATAAGACCCCCGTATGTTGACAGAGAATCACAGGCTAGAATTTACCTAGAACCAATAGAATTTGGAACAAAATCACAAGAACTGGCAGTAGGGCCTTGCATATTGTGTTGCTCAAGTTGTGCATAGCTGCTATGGTGGGTAGGATGCAGCCAGGGCTCCTTGCATCCCATCCCATAGCATTGAGAGTCTCTCAGCAAGAGGAAAGCCCTATTTATTCAGATTTGCTTCATTGTGCAGGATGCCAGTACTTTCCACATTAAAGAAATTATGGAGTTCATTAATCTGCATATGCCATAATCATGTCTGTTTAAGTCTACAGTGCAGTCTGGATTCCTTTTGGTGGGTGTCTGGGGAG
The DNA here is from genome assembly GCA_017639245.1 of Myiopsitta monachus. NCBI lineage: Eukaryota > Metazoa > Chordata > Aves > Psittaciformes > Psittacidae > Myiopsitta > Myiopsitta monachus. Next base: position 9,353,948 of record CM029923.1, on the reverse strand, counting down.
CAATGGACCAGTGTTTTCCTCACTCTCTCTGCCAGTACTAGGTCTTTACCAAGCAGAGGTAATGATCCAGCCAGCTATCTTTATCCCTTGAATCCTGGTCATATACATATTCATGGAGAATATGTATATGACCATGAGGGATCAAACTCATTTTGGGGAAGGAGCGTTATTAAAAACTGCCTTATTGCCCAGAAGGCAGGATAAAAGGAAGGCAAATACAATCTTCTGTCAAAACTGAAAATGATTCCTGCATTTGCTTTGCAGTATTACAGAAACAGAAAATAGATTGTGGACATTTTTCTGTATTTGGATAGTATTTTGGTCTATTTTTAATTCTTTATGTCCTGCTGGCTTTAATTCCAGTCATGTAGCTGTGTTCCTGCATACTCCCAAAAGGAATTCACTCAATGGAGTCACGTCAGATGTCTAAGGACTGGATGGCCCATGCAGGTTATGAATGAGCAGTCACAGTGCAGCGTTTCTGCACAGCACTTTCAACAGCTGTTTGTGTGATATAAAGCCCTGATTTTGATGCACCTAGGAGTGAATTTAAGTGGTAGTGATTTATATTCTTCATGAATTAATATGAAACATATTATTTTCAGAACCAAATATTATCTTCTCCCTCTCTCCCAGTTTGTTTCTTGTTTGGTTTTGGTTTGCTTTTGTTTACCATTTCTGGATTTTTCAGCTGTAGGTATAAAGATAAAACCAAAGGAGTCAGACCAACGGTTTCAAAGATGTGCCTTGGCACCATGCATCTCTGTTGTGTAGTGTTCCATTTGAGAAGCTTGAAAGGAGACTTTGAAGAGGTAAGTGCCAAGCATCTTCTAAAAGCAAGGCTTGATAAAGCTGTATGAGGGCAGCCTCCCAGAACTGGATGCTGTTAGATTTGCCAGCTCTTCTGAAGTCTTGCCATTCTTTGGCATCGTTTTCCTTTGCAGAGAAAATCTTCTTCGTAATGTGGAACTATAAAAAGAAAACCAGGAAATCTCAGCAGCTGTCAGGATCTGGCTGTTTCCCTTGCACAGAATGCTGATTATAGAAACCACAGAAGGTTGAAAAAGACCTTAAAGATCATCTAGTTCCAATGCTGATACCTCCCATCTTCTGAATCGATATGTTACTGAGATAGATTGAAGGATGAGGCTTCAAACTTACTCAGATGACTGCCTCCACACTGAAGTGGGCAGAGTATCTATTTGATAGCAGTGACTAGGAGAAATCTTTAATGTTATGTGTTTTATTTCCCATACCTTTAACCAAATACAAGTGTTGTATTTTTCAAGAAAACTCTGGGGGCACAGACTTGAAGAACTGTTTCCTTATGACCCTGTTGCACAGAGTCTTTTGGACTGCAGTGATAAGTGAGGGGTTATTCTTTTATTGCCGAAATAACTTGTTTAGCATATGCAATATGCAAAAGGAGCAAAGCTGAGCATTACTGTGTTATTACCAGTGTGCACTTACAAGGAAATTATCCCATGAAAAACAAACCCCTCTACTTAAATGCTACTCATAAACTAGAAGGCAACTAATTCTACCTTAATGGGTGAAATTGCCACTTGATGGAGAAATAAAACCAATACTGTTAAAATATTGAGCTAGTGTAAACATTAACAGGTTGAAATCTATTAAATGCATGCTATTATGGGAGCTGGAGAGGCTTAGTTTGTATTGGCTTTTTAATTATACCTGGGGTTTATGAGAACTTCTATGCTTTTTTCTGACTCTATCAGAGCAGTTCTTTCATCAAATGATGAGAAAGAGAAGCTTAAGTTTTATGTAAGTAAGTGAAGCATGGGAGATATCCTTTCCGTGAGAGGAGAAAGTATAGTGGTAAGCATTTTTCGCTGGTCTTTTATTCCCTTACAGGTATCTATACAATGCTGTTGAACTCTTGTTATCTTGCAGGCTAATATAATGTAATTCCAAGCAGGCTACCTTCATGACGATGGAAAGTCTGATAGTGAGACATATTAATAAAATTAGAGCATACAAAATATATATGTCTGATGGAGGTTTACAATATGGAAAGATGCTGGAGATGTGGAGGGTACAGAATACATTCTAGCAGCTAAATACACTGAATGCTTATAAAACAGGAAGGGAAAAAACCCATCACCAGCAATACCATGACAATGTCAGAATTGCTACTGATGATCTCATCTCATCTCATTCCTTTGTCTCAACTGGGAGGTACTCCAGTTATTTTAGTGAAGTTTCTCATTTAGACCGTACAACTGTTGTGCTCTGTGTTTCTCTGCAAGCCACGTATTCACTAGAGGGCAGCATTTGATAAAATGTTTAGAAGCAGGCTTTTTCCTCACAAGTGAAGGAAATATATGCAGATCACTTTAATAACACTTAATAGTGTTCTCTGACATAAGTTTCCAGTTCTGATTGTCGGGCTGGAACCTGGAACATTGTTTGGCTTGACAGAGCCTTGGGCAGCATGGTCTAGGGTCCCTGTCCGTGGCAGGGAGGTTGGAACTAGGTGATCTTAGGGTCCTTTCCAACCCAAACCCTTATGATTCTATGATTCTTTTCCAACCCAAACCATCCTATGAATCTATGATGAGACTTTCTGAAAGAATTGTAAGGACTTATTCCACTAATGAATATGAATTGCTTTTAGATGGATATATTATTTCAGGTTTGTAGACATCACACCCTGCAGCCTCTATCTTCCATCCTTAGCCTTTTAAATGTACATAAATTAATATTTTAAGTTCTTATATGTAAAAGAATAAAACATGAATAGGTTCACTTTTCTATTAGCCCTTCCCTTTTATTTTTTCTGTTACTACTGCTTTTCAGCTGTCCTGGCAGTATCATTACTTTATTCAGCTCAGTTGCTGTAGTCTCAGTAGGCCTTATGGCCAGGCACCTGTGGAGTCCTGTTGTGGTACTAGAGGCAAAACCTTCTCTTGTGTTGGTGTTGGTTCCCTGATGGTAGCTGGTTTGTAAGGCTTTGCCAGGGCTTCCAGCCCTCTTGAACAGGCTAGCAGCTCCACACAGCCTCCTCAGGTCTAGGGATGCCGATGGCTGGAGACAACGTACCTGGACTGACCAGGCAGGAACCCTTGAAGAGGTGTGATTTGATACTTAGGGTTAGATAAGCAGGTATTTCCTGATTAATCACTAGCCAAGAAATGCCTTTTTGCTTCTCTGAACTAGGTGCATCAAATGAAAAGTGACTCCTGCCACCAAGCATTAAGGATCTATCTGAGGAGTCTGTGTCACCCTTGGCTTTCTCTCTAGTTGTGGGGGAAGAAGAGATTGTTAAAAAGGGCAGTTTAACTGACCTAAGATTTGAAATGCCTCCTGGAGTTGCACATCCTCTAGAGAAAGCATTTGAGTGGTGAGACATCTAATTCGTATATGTCTAAAATTAAGTGGCATAACCTGGACTCCGCAGCTGCCAATGCACTTTAACAGTGATTCCAAGGCATTTCCCTGGTGAGCAAGAGCAGATATGACCAGGGTTTGTACTGGAACCATTATGTGTGCTGGGAAGCACTCTGATGGTTTAACAGACTTCTCAGCATTGACTTAGGTGCACTCTGTGCATGACACCTTTGCTGGGTACACAGCTGCACAGGCAAGGTGAAAGCTGGATCCTGAGGATGCAGGTACTCAGCATGCATCAAACATGCCCAGCCCCTCCCCCCCCCCCCCCCCCCCCCCCCAAGCTCAGAAGCTGAGCTGTGGTTAATTGTGCTGTGCCTCTTGTAGTTGCCACCAAGTGGGTGAAATTCTGATTTCCCCTTTTAAGCTGTTAGTCTCCAGTACTGAATGCAGCTTTATAGTTAAGGATATTACTGTTTAGCTAGCCAAACATGGTTAATTTGGATGATGGGAGATGTATAAAAGGAATATCGTTCTCTTTAGAATTACATCTTTCACATGCAGATAAATCCAGGAGGCAAAGATTTTTTTCCCCCTATGACATTATCACAGATGTCACTTGGTGCTTCAAGACTATTTAAGCAAAATAAATTCACCAGCCAAGCTGGACGATGATGTTTGTATCATCATATATGTTTCATTTCTATCCAGTGAAGTGATGCTTTCACTTAAGATGTGCTGCTATAAAGAGAGAGGAAGGAACCATCTGTAAAAGCCCTGGTAACTATAACTTGGGGTCATTCAATAAACTCTTCAGTCCCTATTTGTATATCCTGACTGGTTAAACTATTGCTGGTTGGCCAGTGAAACACTGCAGTGCCACTGAAGAGCACAGTCAACTCAATCCTTATAGAAAGAAAAGAAACCTATTTGCTTTACATCTTAATCTTGGTAAGAACATAGATGAATGTCTGCTTGGTGGTGCAGGGAGATAGTAGTACACATGTACACCAAAGGCACAGGCACACAGCACTGTGCCTTCATTTCATTTTAAATGGTTCATCTGGCTCACTCTGAAGCCTGAAGTTGGACCTACAGAATGATCAGTGCTTATTGATGAGGTATGGGGCAGAGCTGTTCTTAATATCACGGGAGGACTGAAGTTTTATCTTATCCTCAGTACTTCCTGAGGAGCACTGTGCCCTCCCTCACAGTAACATCATCCTGTTCACAGACTTTTGGTGTCCTAGAAAGATACCAAAATGTAAATGGAATTTCTCCTTCTTAGAGCCAATGCAAAACAGATTCTTCAGGATTGATGTTTTCGTGCTTGTTCAAGAATATTCAGCTAGTCCTTTAAGCAACCTCCAGTGTATGCTGCATGTTACCAGATAACTCAGCCCAGGAGCTTCCTGTCCTGCCGTAAATTATCCATAGTGATGTGCTGTGCTGCAGTGTGGTCAGCCAGGCAATTGTATCTCATCAACAAAGCAAGGAGAATAGAGTCCTGGTGTCTTCACCAAGGTGAGATACCTGAAAGGAGGTTAGTAAAAGTGTCTCTCTCCTGCTGTATGATGATACCTTTACATGAATGCTGGTGATCCCTGGTAACTGGTTGCCTCTGTACCCTAGAAGGCAGGAAGCAGTAGCATCCTCTCAGTCTCATCCTCTTGTTAGATCCCTTATGCCTTCCTCTCTTTCTGCTGGACTAAGGGTAAATGAGACTCTAGGAGTGCAGATCCCATTGCCTTCCAATAGCAAAATGGGAGATGTGGCAGCAGTTCCCAAAAGGGAGGGGCCCCTAGTGCTCATGTTCCCATCTGCTTGTATGGGGAGCCAGCCCACCTCCCTCCTTCCCAGCCACAAAGAGCACTGCTGAGACTGCTGCCAGGCACTGGCAGCTTCTGGATTTACTATCCATGGCATGACTCGTGGCAAACTGTTTGCTCAGGACTGTGAGCCCAGGCTCTGGCAGGGACTACAGTGGTAGTTAGAAGTGATGAGCATGTTCCAGTTTGTTGTTATGGGGGAACTGCAAATAACCTTAAAATGGAGATTGGTGTAATCGCATGCCTTCAGTACAGAGGCCTTTCTGTACTGGCCCATGCTGTCCATGCCTAAATACATCCATACTGTTCAGTTTTAATAAAAAGCAAAACATAATATACAAGGGAGTCCCAAGGAACATCATGTTTGGTACTCTGTGGTTTGGTTTTTCCTTTGGGCTGAGGTATTTAATTCACTCTTTTACTTAGACTGCAAGCTCAGCTGTACCAGGTACATACAACAGTCGTTTCTCCCCTTTTTATTACTTGTCAGTGTTTTCTGCAGTCATGTTCTCTTCTTGCTGACAGGATGACAATTGGCTTAATAAACCATCAAACACATGAAAAAGCTCATTTGAATAGGTATTATAATTCTATAATTTCACAGCTTTTTACAGGGCATCACCGACCCCTGGGAGGAGATGTACACAGAGGTAACATTGACAGACTTTGACCTGTTATTGGGGAATTCGTGGTGGGTAAATCTGTGATTATGCTGGTAGGATGAGGACTGAACACCTCTTCTTCTGAGGCAGCCCTTTCACTACCAAAGCGGATTAACAAAAGAGGCAGATGCCAGTGACAAAGTGCCAATATTTGTTAACAGATGTGATCCTTGTAATGTAGCATGTGTTCTTAATTTGGCACTGCTTGACACAAGGAAGATCTCTGTAAATAAGGTGTCATTAGCTACATCCAATAGGCTTTCCTCCTAAACTGGTCTTTGGTTAGTATCCATACTCTGGTTGAAACTGGCATTCTACCTTGTGAATGGGCACTATGCCACTCTGACAGATGGGCATGACAGTAAACCAGCCAGGGAAACACTGAACTTGTCCAAGTTGAGTATTAGGGGCCAAACTGTGTATCTACAAATACAGCATGGCAGGTTTGTCTTATTGTAACTGGTGGATGTATTATTACTACTTGAGCTCCTATATGAGTAAACTTCCCCATTCTCAGACTTTGCTTTGGTCACTTTCAGATGTTGGTTGTAGACTGCTGCTTAAAACAAAAAAAAAAGTCTAGGAAAGAACTTGCTTTTTGGAAAGAAACTTCCATGTTTCGTAAAGAAAATACCAAGTGGAGCCAGTCATGGTTCTTGTGAAGTAGGTTGATGCTGGTTTTCTATTTGTGCTGACTTCCAATGAAGTATTTAGGTGAAAATGTTCCACACAGTGTTTTCTTCCTCCAGATTAAACATTAAAAAAAGGGTGAATAGGATATTTCTCTGTCTCTGAATCTCTGTAGCAGAAACAAGGTCTGTTGCATCAGTGAGAAGTTAACTGAGTTACTTGAGGAATTACTTGCTCTGATGTTTTTAAGAGAGAAAAACACAGATGCTTAGGTAATGTATATTTAAAGATTTAGAAATCTAAAAAGGTAGTTGTTACGAGGATTTAAGGCGTTTCTCTGTAAAAACATGCTATCACTATTGCTGCTCATAGAATTCCACTTACATTTTCTGGCAGGTTAAATTGGTCTATTGTTCTAGTTAGGACAAAACCAGTAACTTTGACTTAAAAGTGAGAAGAGTTCTGCAATACTTTTACAGCAGTGTTAATGCTTTGTAGAAATTGTAGCAGGCATGACTTGGACCTTGAATGTCTTTCTGCAGCCAAACTGGACTTTCTTCTCATTTGTATGAAGAAATCTCCTGTAAGTGAGAGAAGACCCTGCTTTCAAACATCATCAGTGCAATTCTGCTGGTTTATGTAAGGCTACAGTGTGTTTTTAGTGCAGTTTTGCAATATCTGCATATCAGTAGAGATTGATCAGTCAGATCTGTTTAAACATGCTGAAAAATCTCTCAACCTTGGTGTAAAATACAGAGGCTTGTGCTTCCCCTCTGAGAGATGAGGGATGCAGCAGGAACAGCAGGCAGTGAGCCCCTTGGCTAGGTAGCAGAGGTTGTAAGGATAACACAGGCACAGACCGCTCTTGTCACCCAAACTCTGCAGTATGGGCACGTTTTCCTACCACTGGAGAATTCATGAGCTTCTGTAGCCTTTGATACAGATGCATATGGTAACTTGTTGCCAATTTCGAGCAATTAGGGCATACAAAATGGTTTCCCTGTTAGGAATGTTGCATGTGCTACGACACTAATTAGGGGTTTCTCTCCTTTACATGCATGCCTGTCTGCCATTAATATTAATGGCAATTTTGCCCAAGCACAGGGGAAGGCAAGACCTGTGTAACTGTGACTTAAACTTTTTGCTAGGAAATTCCCTGTGTAGTTGTCCTTGGGAATGGAAAATGCTGGCTTGCAATTTACTAAACCTACCTGGTGAAAGCTGTAGCATGTAGATCCTAGTTACCTTTTTAAGGGGGTATTTTTATTAACTCTTCAGTGATTTTTCCCCTCTGCATCTCTGTGGTTTGTCCCTGTGGTTATATTATACGCTTTTACAGCTATTAAAAAAAGCCACATTTTATGCATATTTAATCAGGTTTGGTTTGTTGGGGTTTTTTTTCCTATAATGAAGCTTCTATTATAAATTAAATTAAAACAAAAACCAAACCCAAACAACCCTCAATGGTTATATACTTACTCTGATTTCTTGTGAGGAGGTGCATTGTGCTATGTTCTAATAGATAAAAGGAAAGAAACGAGGCTGTTCTTATTTACAGGTACAGGCTATGGGGTCCTAAAACTCTACAGAAGTTTTTGGTTTAATGCAGGTTAAGGTGAAACCACTGCAGGTATGCAATGTTCTGTAAAGGCACCCTAGCAAGCCAGCTCCAAGGAAGCAAAACAAAGGAGGTCAGACCTTAGGACCTCCAGCTGACTGCCAGGGAATTGCCGGGTGAGCAGAGGGAAGCAGCAAGGCAGAGGCTGGTGCAAGGCCAGCCTTAGGAAGAGACAGCTTGTCCAGAAAATGGGAAAGCTCTCAGGCAGTAGTCACTCCTGCTCAAAAGTCACTTGAAATTAAGACACTGATTAATAGGGTAAAGGATGGAGCCTGGGGTAAGATCAGTCTCTGTCTCTTAGCAAAGACCACCAACAAAGACATGGAGTGTATGTCAAGGACAGCAGATGATGATTTACAGCTACATGGACCTACCATAACAAAAGATTTTATTTGGAGCAGCCCATGCTTCTAGCTACGCATACATTCCAATAGCTAAAGTTGATTGTACAGATTTACTTTTAGGTGTAGACATGCTGAACTCTTGTTTGAACTCAGCTTTGGGGATACTTGAGCAAACTTTTCAGTGCTCTAAATGAGTGTGGCTATGAGTGAATTACTCCAGCTTTACAAGTCCTTTCACCATACAGCTGATCTGGAGGAGCTGAGCTGAGAACAACCATATAAGCTGAAAAGCTTATATGAAATGAAATGAAATTAAAATCCAGAGCTGTGGGTGGTAATTGAAGACTGAAGACGTGAGTGCTGTCATATCTTTGTTCAGGGAAAAAGAGTCTTTTATGCAACTTTATCTGTGTGAATTACTTTCCTGACAGATCAAATCATGGACCAAAGTATCTAAAGGGGTACCCTTTTCTGATTATATCAACAAAAACCTTTAGAATTCTAAATAGTAAATCCCCCCTCAGTTTCTGGCATAAAGAATGAGCACAACTGTGCCACTGGCTCCGCCTGGAAGACAAGATCTGTTGCAACAAAATAAGAGTAGAAATAATTGCTCTTGCTCTTCAGAGGGAGGGTTTAAATTTATTAACATCAAGATAGTCTCTGAAATTTCTCAGTGCTTCATTAATTCTTGAGGCTGTGAAAGTTGAAAAAGGAAAGAACATCTGCATTAAATGAGAGTTTGTATAAATTACCCTCTAAAATGCACCTTAAAATGTAGTTGAAGGCAAGGATCCAAGGCCAGCCTGCTTTCCTCTACATTCCTCTTCAATTACCTTGTCTCAGAGTTGTACAAAATTTAATTGGAGCAGTAAATGTCTCACATCAATACATTTGGGGGTGGGGAGGAACCCAAGAAAAAGGTGTGTGTTTATTGATATACAGCTGGGAGAGATAGAGATGAGCATATGTGCTGTGGAACCCGAAAAAGCAGAAGATGGGCTAGTGGTGGTGTCCCAGAAATGTCATCAGAAATAGCCACAGATGTGAGATTCTGAGGGAGGAGGATTTATAACAAGATGAAATGGTTTGAACAACTTCTTATCACAAATCTTATGACCACAGATCTTAACTATCTTAACTAGGGATCGACACATTATGGTTGCTTTGTTCTTGTAAGTGATGCATGGAAGTGAGTCAATTGAGGTCTTACAGCTTTGGTGCAAAGACTCTGGTCAACTTGTGTCTCAAGAAGCGATCAAATCATTTACATTTGCTTATTTGCCCCAAAGAAATGTTACTTTTCAAGTGTATGTGGGCCTTTCCTTCAGTGATGTTTCTCACAAAGCTCTTACTGAACTGTGTATTGTAACTTCTTGTGGAGTTCTACGAGATGAGTGAAGCTGCAAAAAGACTGAGCAACTTTCCTCTTCCATTCCCAGGGAGAGTTTCAGGGCAGAACAAAACCAGTAATGCTGTGTGCCTTCCCTCCACAAAAGTTGACCCTTGTTCATTTCCCACCCCCAACCCCCCTGCGCAGAGTGTGCGTACTGTTGATGCAGGGATGATGGCAGTGCTATTAGCATGCCTAATAACTGCAGTGAAGATGGGGTGCCATTGCATTTCATCCTGAATCCAAAAAATGCGCAGGGATCCTGGATTGCTCTTGGTTTGCTCATCGAGTCTTGGGCTACAATGAATTAATTTCAGTTCTCCTTGGTTTTGTTTTGGGAGTGGTTTTGCTAACAATTGCTCATTCCAGACAAGGAGCAGAGCAGTTAGCAAGAAAGAGAAGATCGTGGGTTGGGGAAATGAGGAAGCAAGTCACTTAATCGTGGTGTGAGTTTCTGAACAAATGCTATGGAGAAGGTAAATTGAGCTCAACAAAACATTAGATTAAATTCATTAGTAATTAAAAACAACAACAGCTGCAGTCTAAAGAAAAATGCTGGAGATCTGTAAAGCTTTGCCATTAAAATGTATAGACACTGACCCTCTTTAAATTCATAGAGAATGCTCTTTGCTTAGCTATAAAGGTTTAATGTAACTTAGCAGATCTGAGTTACTTCAGGAGAGCTTTAATGCTTGGCAGGTCTCTACATTTTATTTATGATATCAAAGCTGCAACTCAGATTTTTACTCAGTGGAAGACATAAAAGAGATTCAGAAGTCATCCAAATCATCTTGTAATTAATGTTACCATGCACGCCCAAGACATTAAAATGTTAACAGTGTTAGAATCGTGTGCTTTGGAATACAGAGTGAGGGCTTTATTAGAGAGAAATACACTGCAGATGTCATCCACCCTAATTGAGGACATTGGGTTGCCTGCTGCTTGTTCTTATCACTGGTTCAGGGCTTTTTTTTTTTAATTAATTCATTTTCCTTACTGCTAGAATCTGCTCTCATTATTAGTCTATCTTGTCACTCATTTGCATTTCAAGTGCTGGGACTGTGGGGTACCAGCTAGCTGCCTTAGAAGAACACTTCAAGGGGTTACTCTATCAAATAGCAGCACAGTATCACAGTGAATTTGACATCTGGGTTATCTTATTCCCAGATGCTCCACTGGTGTCATTAGCAGGATTAATCTTAGCTTTAATTTCATAATGATTCTTATTCTAATATATGTGAATGAACACAAAGTCTCTTGACTCATTATCACCAATTTACCCAAGATATGTAATCAGGCTCTTACATTCACCAACATTTATTTTTGCTAATACATCTAAAATTGTAGATTAAGCAAATACAGTTAGTTCCAGCTGAGTGAATGCCTAGTGAGGTAGCAATGTAGTATTTATGCTTTAATTAAAGTATATTAATGGTAGTGTCTTTTAAATACATACTGACCAAAATCTTTCTGCTGAAAACAATACATTTATCATTCAAGCAATACCAATTTGTAAATTTAATCACAACACATTTCTCTTGACTATTTATTGTTTGCAAGCACTTAGAAATGACTCAATCTCTTCTTATAGTATAATTTTAACCTTTAAAGATCAGGGAAGAATGTTTTATTCTTAGGAAAAAAAAAATCCCTTGACTTCCCATAGCAAACAGCATTTAATTTTTTAAGTTAAATTAAACATTAAACCCTACTACATCTTAAGTTGTAACTTTTGATTTTAATTCCTGTTCCAGCTTGGACTGTAATACAGAACGCGGGTTATTTTTATAGCTAAGCACACACACGAGATACACCTCCGCCTCATCCAGAGTTTCGCACTGTAGCGCATTCCTCAGTGGCAAGGAGAAATGTGAATGTGAAATTCTTACGCACTTTTTCTACAGGACTAAGTTTTTCATTTCCCAGCTGTTGTAGCCACTGCAGTGAGTAAGTAGCGGTTCATTATTGATGGATAAAATGTTCAAACATTTAAAGAAATGAAAGTCAGCTTTGCATTTTCAATTAATTAATTAAAAGCACTGCAAATGCCAGCTTGTTAATTGCTTTGCACCTGCAAGCCAACACAGGTTTGATGCACTCTTCCCTTTGAATATTAATTTTTTTTGCATGTCTTCATCATGCTTTGGAAAGTCTCCCCTGCAAACATATCAGTAAAGAGTAAATATTGAATCTAAGACAAAACTCACAGCTTCATCTTTCACTGTACACAGAATAGGATTTAAAGGAGGATTTAGATTTCCAAGGCTTTCTAATTAAGTAGTGATAATCAGGCTTTCTGCTGAGGGTCACTTCCTGGGAGTAATTTGAGTTATTAAAATGCATGTTTTTATTTGTTCTGCTTTGCGAGCTAAAACTGATCCCTTTTAATATAGCAGCAAATATGCAAATTGGTGTTTCATTATATTATGCAATTTATGGCAATCTTCTCTAATTTACTGAAAGGGCAAGAGCCTGACCTTGTCATTCAAGTCTTTTTTTCTCTGGTAAGCTAAACTAATTATGTGGCTCTTTTTATGAAACTCTGGAAGTATGCAGCACAGTAAAAAAAATGTGACAAATTTACCTTGATTATTCATCAAGATGGCCTTCGATTTTGCTTGAATCCTCCTGCAGAGTGATGGATAATTTAAACTTACATATGGGAGCCAATTTTTTTCAAGGTTTGAAAATGGCTTCTTTTTCTTCTTTTTTTTTTTTCCCTCCACAGAAATCCTGGAAAGAGCATCTAAAATCATTGAAATAATAAATGTCAGGATTTGAGCTGGGGACCTAGAAAAAAAACTTCATGAAAAACACTTACATGATGTATTATGAATTGATGTTTCTTTACGCTAGCCTTCGATACAACTTTTCAGCCAGGTTTTTATTAGTGATGTGATGTTCTGCATTTTCACTTCTCTTTTAATAACTTTTCTTTTTGGATTTAACAAACTCAGCATTCTTTAAGCTCATTTTTGCCTTCTCCAACAAGAAGTGTAAAGGAAGTTCTCTGTCAAAGCCAGGGAAGCATGACTTGGTCTTCAGATACTCCCAGGGAGGTTCTTCTTCAGTAAGTACACCATCCTTGCCACCCTGCAGGCTGATCAGCCCTCTCAGTCCCAACAGTATTCTGTTGATTCTTTCTCCTGCTCCATAACAGCCCTACAGTCATGGGATCATTTTGCCATGCTTCATACTTTGGCTGCTGAGACTGACTGGAGTGATGGGACTGGACCAGGAGGGATGCAGGAACAATATTGTGAATAGGAAAATCCTGAAAGTATCAGAATTGGAGTGGTTTTGAGAGGATAGCTAGTCAGAACCCTGTACTGAGACCGGAATGGGAATATCTGGCTTGTTCCCAGCAGGTATTTATCCTATTTGTTCTTAAAAAATCTTCAGTGAACATTTCACATCTCAAACACACACTTTATTCCCTAAACTGACCTGGATTTATTTTCCTTTTCCACATTGCAAATCTGGCTGATTCCTTCCCTCAGATTCTGCAAAGACCAACAGGCAGAATTCCTTATGCTGGGGGAAAATACCTAGAGCTCAGAAGCAAAAAGTTGTTCTCTGCCAGGGTTTGATCCATGAAGTTGAACACAGTTTCCCCTTGACCACACTGACTACTGTAACATTGCAATCATCACTTCCACTAATGTAACCTCTCCTGCTCGTGCTTAAACACAGGATGTATTTTGTAATGTAGATGAGTTCTTAATACTGTGTATCAGCTAGAAAACACAGCTTGTAATACCGCGTTTGAACACTAATCTCTTGGCTATTGCTTGGACTACAAGCTAAAACAGCAGTGTTCACTGTCACCAGTGGTTAAAACTCACTCTTTCTTAGTAGCGATGGTCCAGCTTCTGTAAGCAAAATGTTCTAGCTTATGCCATGTAGTCTGCATGATGGTCAGTGAATTAATCATGAGGTTAAAACCAGATTCACCATTCACTTTGTATAGTGAAGATCATCAATGTATCTACAGCCTACTTTAATATGTTTTGGCTTTTCCAGATCTTGTGACTTTAGGTCTGTCTTTATTCAAGGGTACTACAGAAGATCAGGCATATGTGCTTGCATTGGAGGGCAATATTCAAACTGTGACAGTGATTTGTTTGCTTTTTTTCAGAGCAAACAAGCTATGAAGCAATGGATTTCACTGCCTTTTGGAAATGAGGATAAAGAATTGACATCTTCTGATGAGGTGATCAATTTTGTTGATGTCAAACCTGAATAGAGAGATGGAAATCCTTTGTACTGAACAATAGATTAATCTGTTAATGACTTAATTCTCAGGCACATAAGAGTCCTGCAAGGGCTGACAGAGAATACCTCCCAGGTTCAGGCATTTTAGTGCCATTATCTTGTAATTGCTGTTTGGCACAGGGTTCTTCTCCCTGTTCCCGAGGGGGGTCCAGCAGTATGTGTGTCTGAGTGGCCAGGATTCCTAGGCAGCTGTTTATGCCATGGTTTTGATAGATAGAAATAGGCAGTAAGAGTTTATTAGTGGAGCATCATTGTTGGGAGGGAAAAGGGAGGCTGGTGCCTGTGAATTCCCTTGCTGATGAATGAAGAAAAAATAAAACTGGAGTAAGAACAGTGGCAATTCAGAGACAATAATTTACTCTGGAAACAAGATGGAAATATTTGCTCATGTTTGGCAGGTTTCTTGTTTTGCTCTCATTTTGATAGTGACTGGCAGAAGTATCACTAGCTAGAGGAGAAAACTAGCACTGAATTTAAATGTTTCATTGTAATGTCCCTTCCTAAGTGAACCTCCATTTAATGTTTAAAGGGCTAAAAATGCTAAGTATGCATCAATAAAACAACATAGTTTTAACTTCTAATTAAGTTTTAACTTTGAATGCTCACAGATGTCAAAGCCACTACTCGAATTAGTGTCTCTTTTTTTGTTATTTAACAATTAACTAACTTATTTGTCATGAGTAATGAAGAGACTGGGAGAAAAAGCAACTTACTGCCAGTACAAATCTTATTGCTACCCCTCTGTTATGCTTTAAACAAAATCAAGTTATGTATTTATTCTAATATAATCTCCCTCCCCCTGTTCATTAGGATGCTCCTAGGGTTTACAGAGTATGATGTTCTGAATGCTTAGTACTCCCAGGCAGGCATGGTAAATCAGGGTAGCACAGAACTTGTCTCCTGCTCTGGGTAACCTGTATTAAGAAATTCAGGTCTATATTAAAGCTGAAGTGCCTATTGCCAAGGGCTTTTATGACTGTGAAACTGTTTCCCCTGTTTGCGTTCCTCTTTTTTTTTCCCCCAGAACTTATTTATTTTAATAATACTTTGGAAGTTGCAAAGGTACTGGCAGCATTCATATTAATATGTTGTTATTACAAAAGAGAGAACTCTAATTGCAGGCACTTAACACAAAATCTGTTGGCGATGTCTTGAACAGAATGATAGCATTTAATCATTTTTATCATCATAGTGATGATGTTGGCAATGTTGTTCCTAGGGAGTTGTTGTGTATTTATGACAAATGCTTAATTTCAGGGTTTAGAACTTAACCATAAAGATATGCTCCAGGCTGAAACATGACATACAAATTCTAAGTGTAGAGCCAAATGTTGTTCCTAGTTTCAAAGCAAGCAAACCATAAAACAAGCTCCATGTGAGCTTTTAATAGGTATGAACTGAAACTCCTGCCAGAAAATGACCTTTTCTGCTGAGGATCTTTTGTTATTTTTCTCACTTAACCACCCGGCCCCAAAATGCACACTCCAGAACAAAGGGGGGAAAGAAAAGCTTACCTTAAT
Organism: Myiopsitta monachus; assembly: GCA_017639245.1. Taxonomy (NCBI): domain Eukaryota; kingdom Metazoa; phylum Chordata; class Aves; order Psittaciformes; family Psittacidae; genus Myiopsitta; species Myiopsitta monachus. The sequence continues at coordinate 9,338,326 of CM029923.1, read as the reverse complement.
GTTAAGCTTTCTGAGTGCTTTGCCTCGAAAACACAGTGGTCTGGAACTTTGTGAAGCAAACTTTACCAAAGCGGGGAGGGTTGTTGCAATGGAAGATGCTTTTAGTCTGAGCATTCCTTTGCAAATCAAGGATTTTCTGTAGTAGTAAAAGATTTAATGTAGTAAAAGATTTAATGTAGCCCCCTAAAAGGTGGAGCTATTTTACAGAACTGTTGGGGAAACAAGAAAAGAAGAGGCAAGCCAGTATTTCTTGCCTATAAACATAGCAGGCTCTCAGGAAAAATGAAAATCCCACAAATCCCATTAAAGCCTTCAGGCTGATCTGGTACATCACAGCAAAGAAGTTGGACTTAGCAAGAAAGAAATTGTGACCTAGCCAAGAGACACGTATTCACCTGAGACCCTGGCACTTTAATTTCACAGGGCAAAGTAGCTTCTTAGTGAAATGATACGTCTCTCTGTGAAGCCTTTTAACACACTAGTCAGTAAGGACCAGAGAGTACTGATCTGTCTTCCAGCTAACTTTTGCTCTTTATCAGCACCATTACAAACACAACACTAGGCAAGTATAGCTGGTTCTATATTCATGTGTGCTGGGAGTGCCCGCTGGAGGGTCATGCAACACGGAATGCATTCCTCTGTTTGGTTTTGATGGCTTTTTCCGCTTGTTAGCCAGCAGATGAGAGGACAGAATCTGTCCCTGCATGATGTTAAAAGGTACAGGTGAAATGCAATGGACCACTTCACTGGAAAGTTGGCAAACCAAACTGGAAGTATCCATTCAGTGCTGTGGGACAGTATCATTGAGGAGCATGGGCTGATGTGGCTGCTGCTGGTCCCCTACCCAGCCTCAGAGGAGCCTCAGCTGTGTAAGGCCTTGGGGCCAAGCAGCACTATCTGCAGGGCCCATGGGGGTCTCTCCTGTGAGCCTCCCTGGGAAATCAGCAGTTTTCACTGGGGGAAGTGATACTCATCTTCTTGTTCAAGCTCTGGTCTGAATATAGATATGTACAGACGCATGGTGACAGTCCTGTAAGATAATTGGTGCATGGTGCTCTAATAGGCTGGATATGTTCCCTGTATTACTTCCTCTTCACTCTGGTAAATAGCCATTTGGTCCATACCTATGTCCTCTTGGCAGGGTGGTTGGTTGTTAAAGTAAAAAAGTGTTTAGGTTTTTCTTATCCTGTTTAATGGTTTATCATGTATACCTTCAAGATTAACTCATAGCTTTTTCTCGTCCCTAGGCATGTGTGAGCTTGTGCAATTGTGCAGCTTGTGCTGTGTTGCAACCGGTTAGTAAGAAAGATACAGAAGCATTTCTGGATCAGAGTCTGAGAATTGCAAGAAGCTGCCAAACATTAGGCCATACTATGAAATGTGTTCTTCTATATTTTTCCCTCATGCTGAAGAAGTTTGGGAAGGCTGAATGCTGTAAAGTTACTGCTATGTGTGTTTTAAGCACATGAATCGTGAGCTGGAGTTGAATCTTGTCATTCACGGAAGCAAAGCAAGGTAAAAGTGATAAATTAGAACTTCTTCATCCTAAAGTGAATTCACTCAGAAATGCTTCTTTTCCTTCCCTTGTTGGCACTTGTCACTGTGTTCTTGTTACTGCTTGTAGGCTGTTGGCCCTCTGTCACAAGGACCATCAGCTTCTGTGTTTTTCATTAGTCCAGACTGGAAAATTAGGGCACTTAGAAACAGAAGAAGGAGGAAACTCAAGGGAAAAGTGTATTTTTAAGCTCATGGAAACAACAGAGAGGACTGAGACCCAGCTCTAAGAACGTGGTCCTCAGTTAATGGAAATAGGTTTAATTTCTTCCCTGACATCAGCAGTGCTTGTTAGACTTCTCTTGAGGATCTTAGGAAATTGCTTTCACATTTAAGGTAGCTGTATGTCCCGGTATATGCTTTGAGTTACTGCCTTAAAAAGAGTTAAAAATGCAGAACATAAACTTTGCTGCCTGGTATTTGTGCTCACAACTCTGGACTATTTTCTCACCAAGCAATGAGGACAGGAAGCTTGTTTTTCAGGAGGAGAGGGGAAAAAATGCAGTCATTTGTTCATTCCCTATGGAGCAGTCAGTGGTCTGCTCCTCTGAATATGCTCCTTACCCACAGCTCTCACCGAGGACCATGGGATTGCCACATAGGAGAATGAGAGCAGCATCTGTCACCTACAGCTGTGGCATCAAGAGCTAGTCTCACCATCATCATCTTTGCTGCTTTGCAGGGTACTGCGGAGGGGTCATCAGCAGTGATTCCAGGCTGGATTTCCACCTGGGTGGATATGATGGCAGCACACAGCAAGCATGGCCCTCCTCCTGCCTGGAATTTCCCAGGTACAAGTATGTTGCCAAAGCTTCTAGAAGGTGTGGAGCCTGCTGCTTGTGTTCTGCCTGGGTGTGATGGACTACACCCAGTCCTCTGGGGATGTATTTCACCTCTGTGCTCTTGAAACCCTGGAAAAGCTTATAAATTCCTTGAATTTCTAGTGGAAAGTTTCTGGGTCAAAGATGACCCCCCTAAAGAAACACAGAGGTAGGAGTCCTTTCATCAGATCCCTCCCAGAAGCCTGCAGTTGGACAGACTTTCCTCTTTCTGTTTTAGAGCTGCTCTTCTCTTTTCTGGGGTCTGTTGAGACGTGACAAAGGATTCAAGACACAAAACGTCAGATTTAAACACATCTGGGAAGACATTTAAAAACCAAGAGAGTAAAAAATCAGGAAGGAAAAATACAAGAAAGGACACATCCAAATCAAGGTTCATACTCTCACTTTTTCCCATGTTATACCTTGCTCTTTTGAGGGGTGGGGAAGGAAGGTTTAATACATCCAGAGTGCCAGTTCTGTAGCAAAGCGATTCAATGCTGGAGAGTTTGCAGGCAGAATTCGACAGCACAAAGGTTTTCAGAACCTATTTTTTTTTCCTGTTTTTATTCCTTTTTTTCCCCCTTTTCTACAGCAATGATTCCCAGCCATTCATCATAAAGCACTAGAAATCAAAGAGCAATATTCACGAGCCTCCTAGTACAGTATGTTAAACCCTGATAACTGTCAGGAAGAGGCTGTCTGAAAGGGAAGAGCCAGGTAGCAACACAGAAAACAAAAATACATGTAGGGAGGAAAAGTACTGAGGAATAAGAGGAAGAGAAAACGTGCTCAGCAGAGGGGGCCATGCAGTACTCTTGCCTTGTATTTGTCATGCTGCCATTTTGTTAACAAGAGAGATTACACCAGTGTAAATGTTTTAAGTTCTGGAGTTCCGTTCTCAAAGAACCCTGGAGTGACCACGTATGCCAGTGGTAGGTACTGCTCTTACAAATTGCTTGACTGGATCTGGAAATACGTTAACTTGAATGTATTCAACTGATGTTTTATGTGGACATCTTTCAGCCTAGGGCTTGCCTAGGAATGGTTTTCTGTGAAGATTTGATATTCAAAATGTGAGCTGTTTTCAGGTAGATGCATAGGAAGTTTAGAATACATCTCTGTTCTCTGCATGGAGTATTGTAAGTCATAGCATCAGATTTTGAGACACACTCAGTTGTGCAATCAAAACTCCAGTTCCATGGGCATTCTTTCAACACTGCCCTTTGGTGGGAAGCTGCCATATTGCAGATCTAGAATATTTCTCAATAGCAAGCAAAAAGTATGTGATTTCTTTTATTTTGTGAATTTTTTTTCAGTTTGAGTGAATATTTGTATGTTGTCTTCTGCAGAGTACTCCTGACTCAAACCTCAGCACTGTTGAGGCTACATGACTGATAGCATGTGAAAGAGAACGGGGCTTCCCCATAGACCTCCTAGAAGAGCACATCTCAGATCTGCTTGCTGAACACCAGGTCAGTCTCCCTATGCTTTTCCTTTTCTCTATCTGGTCCAATCTGCAGCTATTTCAAGTAATTTTCTCTATTTCAAGGGTATGTTACGAAAAAGTAGAGTACAAGTGTAAAAGAAATGACCATACCACTGTACTTTGATAGTAACCAGAAATTTGTGATAAAACCAGAGATTTGTGATAAATAAAAATTGAACCCATCATTATGCATGGTAAATTCTGCTGGGGTTATTTTGGATGTCCCATAGTCACCAAAAATAGAGAGCAATGAAACTCCTGATCTCTAGAAATGCTTTCAGCTTTATGCCCCTCTCTGTAATTTAAAGGACCTTAGGATATCCTCAGCCTATCAATATTAGTTGTGGGAGTTGCTGTAATGATGAAGAGTTGTAGCCATTCCAGAAACCTTGCTTGCTCCTTCACAGATGATATTCAGGGAATTTGCAAGAATAAGCCAGTTTTGATACCCTCTTGTCAGTCCTAGATTCTTTCTATTCTCTAAGAGTCTAAGAACACTATTGCTTAGTGGGAATGTTTTTGATTGATGCCTGTTTTGATGCTTAGCTTCTCCTGTGCCTCTCGTCATTGCATGTGTCAGCGTCTAGCTAGTTAAGAGAACATGTGGAAAGCTTCTTTCCAACCTAGGATCATTTTATTTCTTAAACCTACTAGTAGGAATTATCTTCTGCTTTTCTTGGAGATAACATTGCTTTTAAAACAAGCTCATCATTCACTAATCCATTTTCAAACCCTGTTAGGCTATCTGGGTTAAGTAGAGTATAACAGAGTTATCCTACTGGATTGATTGTGTAGAGTTAGATCTTTTAAATGTGGGGAGCCCAAGACCCCAGGGTCTAATAGTAATATTGCCTTCTCCATGAATAATTTATTGAATCTGTAAAGACTATGTTCTGTTACAAAGTGTAGATTAGAGGGAGGGGGCGGCCGTAGTTTTTTGGTTTAAACTTTCATGGCCAAACCTGCAACATGGCCAAACAGATGTTGATAATGAAACTTAAAGTTCTTTTAAACCTGGAGTAAGCTGGGCTTAGCTTTTCTATGGCTATTGTTCTCCTGCAGCTTCATATAGTGATGACTTATTCAGCAGCAACCAAGTTCCTGTTCTTTTCCACAGTTATCCAGGGATCAGTTAGATTTTGCTGGTACCAAGCCTGTATTTGAACCCTAGTTCTGGTTTGTTATCATAACTCATAATCAAACCTCTCCTAACCCATAATCAAACCTTGCCTAACCATTATCCCTAGCATCTCCTGCATATACAGTAACTTGTACTGTATGTGCCTATTGTAGCTCTTGAAGTATGTCTCATGCTCTCATTTCGAAGTAAGCAAAATTCAGTTCATGTGGGTACTGAAGGTGTTTGAAAAACAATTTCAGAAGTCTGTAATATTTTTCTGTTGTGATAAAAAACATAAGAAGAAGAGCAAACAAAACTGAACAGATGTTACATATAAACGCTGAGCTGGATTTTTCCCCACTCATACTAATAATCATGCAAGTAAGAATGTTCATGTTTGGTTTGCATTTTCTATCTAAAACAGGTGCAAGTAGATGAATCAAAGAAAGAAAAGAGCATTTCAATTCCTGTTAATAGCGTTTTAAATGCAGAAAATACACTTATTCTTTGTGCTGATTTGCTTGTCTTTCTTTCTAGGGGGGTGAAAATTGCAAAATGAATGCAAGGATCCTGTTCTTTGTCTCCTGCCATACTCCCTGTCTGTAACCTTTTCTTTCCCTCCAAGGCACCTCTATTATGTGTTTTTACAGCTCTCACGCTCACAGATTCATCCTGGTAGCATGAACAGCTGGATGGCAAATGCATTTCCTGTTCTGTCTTCTGATGTCCCAAAACCTTCAGGAATTAAGAAGGGGAAAGAAGCTGTTTTGCCAGATTGGGACCAGTGCCTTTTCTATGTCTTATGTTAGGGTTTTTTATCTCAAATCTGTCAGTTACTCTGGAGTAGATCTATGTCTCTGCCAGCCTTTCTCACTGGTAACTTGGCTTTATGTAGTTCAATCTATATGAGAACAGGAGACTCAACTTTATTCCTTCTGTTTCCCGAGCAACTTGGCAAGGCAGTATTCTTGGATGGCCCTTTCTGTTTGGATTTATCCAGAAAATCTTCTGTTGCCTCTGATCCTGATTATTTTGTTTCTGCAAGATCCTGCTGTGACCAGTATGTAAGTTTTAAGTAGGTGGAGTTGTGCTTCTCCGTGTCAGATACGTGACCTCTTCAATTTCTGTCCATGAGTACAGCCACTTGAGCTGTAACTTACCTCCATTTACATTTGTTTTTCTGTCTTTCCCTTTCTTACTCCTCATTTTTGTTCTCAGAAGGTACAAACGGCATTTACTTAGGCCTTGCTATACACATGAAATCTAAGCACAGCATTATTTCTAGGACTGTGTAGATGAAAAAGCATGGTTTAAGGTTCTGGGTTTTTCTCCTTTGAACAAGCAGAGGGATTATTTCCTCTTTAATTCAATAGTAACTTCAAGGTATTTCCTTAAACTGCCCAAAACAAGCAGGTAAAGAGGTAAAAAACCAACCCACCAAATATGCTTTGTAAAAACACAGGGCACTCTTAACGTGAATTGTTTTACACACATAACAATGGCTGAGACAACCAGGAAACAAGTTTAATTATAATTAAGGCATTTACTCAGGAGAGTCCTATCACAGAACAGCTTTGACTCAGTTAACTGGTAAATTGTTACTATCAGGATTAAAAACCTGCATAGTGCAAATATTGGCATACTAGAATGCTAAAATTAAAATCTCTTGTATTCATGCCTAGGGCCAGAGAAGATACTTCTTCATCCAGGGCAGGATGTCAAGAGGAGGTGGGAGCTCTCTCATGAATGCTGAATATAATTCAAAGGAACTTCAGCTCCCTTTGCGGGCCCAAGGCACAGCTGATGTGCTGACTTGGTGTCTTGCCTCTAGGGAAGGCAGGTTGTCCTGCAGTGGAGGTGTAGACACTGAGTCCTAAGCTATGCAGGAGCTAGGAGCCAATCTCACTCAAATATTTGACTTGACCTGGGGAAAAATGAATTTATTGCCAGTTAAATAAATATTTAATTAGTAACTTGGGTAGTGGAAAACAAAGACAAACACCTTTTTTGAGACAAAACACCTCTCCCCTTCCCCAGGCTCAGCTTCACCTCTGATTCCTCTGTACCCAGCCTGAATGGCGCATCAGGGATGGGCATTGCAATCAGTCCATCACAGTTCTTCTCTGCTTTGCTGTGCTCCAGAGTGAGCTTTCTAAGGGCTGAAGTCCTATCAGGAGTGTCTGTCTGCTCCAGCAGAAGGTCCTCCATGAGCTGCAATGGGTATCTGCTCTGCCATGGAGCTTCTCTTCCTCCGACCTTGGGGTTCCCTCCTTTTCTCTCCACAGGCATCTTCTGCCCTTTCTTTCTATCAATATGCTTCCCAGAGGCACCCCACATGTGGCTATGGGCCTGAGCTACGGCTGTGGTGGGTCAGTTGGAAGTGGCTGTGTCTGGCACAGGGCAGCCCTGGCTGCAGGGGCAAGCTGCTGATAGGGTTTTTTTCCCAGTTCATTTGTGAGTAGCAAGCTTTGGTTTATCCAAAAGAGCCCCCAGCAAGCCAAATGTAAAGTCCTTTTTCTTTTCCAAAGGAGGACTGAGTTTCCTGCTGTAAGAACTGTTTCAGCAGAGACAGGTAGCTCATGATAAATTTAACTGTAATCTGCTAAATATATGCTAATGCTTGGCTTTCGATGTATGAGGATTCATGTCTCTTACCCATTGGTGCTAATTATCTAACATACATTACCATAAAGCTGGGATTCCATGAGGTACGTTAGTGCTTCCTAAACTTTATTTCAGACAACTTTGGAGCTTATTCATCTGTAGGTGATTTTATAGCTCCTGGACACAGCTCACACAGAGTAACGTGGCTCCTTCAGTTTTCTCTGCAAAGATGACGAGAGGCAGGCCTGCTGGTCCCCCACTGCTTGCTCTGGAGGAATGATATTCCCATCACAACTCCTGCTGTAATCACTTCTACTAATCTTGCTCTCCCTCCTTCCCACATAGATTCTCCAGATCATTACACAGGTTAGCTCTTCCCCGCCTGCCAACCAGTCGCAGGATTCAAACAACAAGCCTCAAATTATGCTGAGAATAAATGGAGATAAACAGCAAACCCAAGGAGACAAATAAGACGAACACCTTGAAAAGGAACCAGTAAGTGAAATAGGATGTGACAGGCTCAGGAAGATGAGAGGGAATGATTTCCTGGAATGCAGCAGCAATTTCGTGCCAGCAGCAATGTGCTGGCTGTACTTGACCTTCAGTAACCTTTATCCCCGTCTCCTACTGCTGCTCCTACAGCTTCTCAGCCTGGTTCTTCCCCCTTTGCTGCTGCTCTTTGCAGTTTCACTGGTCACATCTAACTGGTACAGACGCTGTGCTTTCTGAAATGGGGCTCTTCGTGTGATGGTGCCACAAACTCTGTGTCCCCCCACACACCTTCCTGGAGTGGGATGCAGCCTGGGGTCTCTGCGGTGGTGTGTGGAGGGAAGTCCTCTGTGTATCTTCTTGACAGGTTTGACCTGACTTCATCACACATGGAAATTAATGTCTAACATTAACAGAATGATCCCTCAGGGAAAACTGCTTCTTGAGACCTTCCAGGTCAACCTTGGGTTTGGCTGGGAAATTTCTGGCAAAATGTTTTTTTCCCTGGAAGGTGTCAGTTCCTTGAAATTAAAGCAGCTAATAGGAATGAATAAATGCCAGTAACTTATTGGAAGATTTTCCTGGGGGTTAAGCATTCAGATTTGACAGGTCTGAAGCGAGACAGAAATCACTTGTCTAGTTTGAAATATCTCGTGAATAGAATTGCAAAACATGTATTTCAAAAACTGAAATAAAGATGAAGTAGTTTGAATATTTGGGGAGTTTCTACTGACATCATTTGCAGCACTCAGTTTTACCTCTTTCAGGTCAGGAGGGCAGCGGCAGAGAATCTTAAAAATACTGACAGGACATGGCTTTGGGTAACCACCCTCACCCTGGTCTTGTTCTTCCTTCTTTCCATGGCAAAGGATTTGCCATGTTATGTGAAGCTATTGTCAAGCAAAACCTGTTAGCAAAGACCACCAGTAGCTTTGGAAGGCAGTGAGTATCCCCAGTCCAATCATGCTCAAAAGTATTTTAAGACAGACGGTTGCTTTTGTGTTTAGGCTGTGTATCAGGATAGCAGTTCCTTTTGGCAAAGCATAGAGGCCAACGGCAATAACATCACATATCTGTGTGACTACTTCATTACATATTTGATTCAGTGTAGTACATCTCCTAATCCTGTTCCTGAAATATCACTGTAGCTGTGTTGTTTGGTCTCCGTATGCTCTTGTGTACTCTCATGCAGTGTAATATCAAAACACTTTCTGTTACTAAGAGCAGTGTGTGTTTGTGTGTGAATGTATCTTTGTGTCTGAAGCGCTCCCCTCTGTCTCTTCGTAGCCTGTCGGGAGAAGAGTTTGATTATTTTATAGGATTTTGCTTTGTTTGAAGAAATTACAGAGGGATGTTCAGCTGGAAAGATGAGGTTTGCACTGAAGTTCACAATTGAGTTTATTTTTCTCTCCTCAGGGAAGAAGGTCCATAGTCCATCTCTAGCTCCTCCAAAAGTCATCTCCTTCTCTCAGGAGTACCTTGCTTGTTTGCTGTCAGATACACTGTCTGGAGGAACACTGCTGGCATGGGAGGTGGTGATCAGAGAAGAGGAAGGAGGTCTCACAGGTAGGTAGGTCCAGTCCTGCAGCACACTTCAAATTTCAGGGTAGTGACCTTGAACTCGTCTCCACTCTGCAGGGAGCCTGCACGGTGAGCCAGGGCACTGGGGTGAAGTGTTTGCTGTGACCTGCATTGCTGATCAGATGAACTGTTATCTATAGCAACTCTTGGTGGTTTTGGGGGATATAGAACTTCACTCCTAGATCTGAGCTGGCATGATGTAAAACACCATGCAGTTTGCCACTTCAGCAGACCTTTTCATTTACTGAAGGTATTTTGTGGCTCTTTTTTTCTCTCTCATTTCTTTTACCTTCACTTAAGTACAAGAACTTTTTTGTTTGGCCTGTAATGCAATAATTTCTTAGAGCTGGTGGAAAGTAGTTAATTTATGCCATTTAGGTGCACAATACTAGACTCTGTTACTTAGACTCTATTATTTAGAGTCATAGAGTCCAGTAAACCTATCTGCTAGGTTTACCTATCTGCTAGGTTTACCTATCTGTTAGGGAGCCTTAATAGTAGTAGTATACCAACCACTGTCTCTCTTAAGATGATTTATGGTTTTTTCAGATATATGAATGGTGTGAGATTTTTCTTCTGGTGTTCTTGTGAAGCTCCAATTCGCTTTCTCTATCCATCAGTTCAGATGAGGCCAAGCTTCCGTGATATAGTTACCTTTGTGCCTCTGGCCAAAGGTCCCCAAGAACCTGCAGCCTCATGGAGCAAAGTGTTGATTTGATACAATCTTTGTTCTGCTGGTTCCACTTTCTGCAAGCATCATTGATGGGTTCACCTGATACTGGCAAATTTTAGGCTAGAACAAATACCATCTTTTCTCTCCCAGCTGATGTAAGCTCAGAAATGTGTCACTAACTCTGTATTGCAGGCTTTGGTGACCTGAGCGAAGAAATTATTTACCTGCTTTAGTCTGGCTTGAATTTATCCTGCTGGGGGATGCAGTAGAGCAGTGATGTGCCTTTAGTGACCAAGGAAGGGATCACCGCCAAGGTATGTGTAAGAGACTCACCAGTTGTGATTTTGTGGCTGGCCTTACAATATCAGCGTTTGCCTTTAAATTTCAGCTGCAGCATTCATAGGAGTGTGTCCAAATTCAGCTTGTGCTTAAAAATTGTACTGTTTATCACCCCATGGAGCTGTGGGCTTAGATTGAGGAGAAATAGGAGGGTAAAAAGGCAAGATTGCTTCCATAGTGTTTTGTGATATCTTAACCACCTCCTGAGTTTTGGATACTTGACTTGTGATTTTCGAGCTCCTGAGGTTAGAGGGAATAGGATAGTGAACAGAAATCAACACTAACTTGTGAAATCCCACAAAACCCTCCCAGAGTCACGCTTTCACTGATGGCAGATCAATGGTATAAAACATTTTTACAGGGAGTCAGCAACTCATTATTTTGCACTCATGTATGTTGCTGTAAAATTCAATGAGACCTCAACTTTTTAAATTAAATATTAAAAAAATAACTATTGCAGAGAGCTCATCAACAGCAGAGAGGTTATTTGCAGTATTCTTTGCATAGAATATATGTATATTATCTTCACCTACTGTGGCATATCTTCTGCCATGCTTGTTATGTGGCTCTAGACTCCCATTAACTGAATCCCTGGTGAAAAGCCGTTTCCCTACATTATATTGTAATGCTCTTGTTAATGATAAATTGATGAAGAGCTGCTTTTTTAGATTAGGTGAGTGGTCCTTTGATAATGGGGTTGGAATCAGGCCAGAGGTTTTATACTACTTTGCCTGCAGGGTGAGAACCAACTAAAATATTCCTTTCTTGTGTTCTGCTGGAAAATAAGACAGTCAAAGAATTTCAGCTTTTAATTTTAAGAGAGCAGTTCAACACTAGTTTACATGGTGGGTATTTTTAGACTTTGTCTTTATCTTGCCCCATATTTCTAATAAATTATTAAAGGAAGGTACTTCTCATGTAATTAGAGAGCCAAGCACCTTTTAAACAAGATCAACTTCTGTACGTTTGAATTGACTGGTTTCGTTTTCTATGGCGAAAGATCACAAGGAAAATACTTTTGCATGTTTCAAAGTTAAGATCAATTGTTATCCTTTTCGAGTTTCAAATGCACTAGATTAGTACTTTTGCTGTAGCAGAAAGCTGTTAGAATATTTATGGGTTTTATTTTTACATAAAACCAGACGTTTCCTATTATTTATTTCTTTGGGCAAGGACTATGCAATGCATTCTTACATCTGTGGATATTTTTTGCTATTAGCATTAATGTAATTAAAATTAAGTGGAAGTAAAATATAGTTTTAAAATGATACATCTTTAAAGTTTCCAGTCTTGGCTCCAGTGGTCTTTCTCAGCTCCGTACCTTGCCCTTAGGGCAAAAACCATGGAGTATGCATTCTCATCTCTTCTGATCATGATTTGACAAGGTCATGCCTTGGTAGGATTGGGGCTGCCTATTATTATCTTGATGTTGCTTTAAGAATTAGTGGTATATGGAAGAAAACGGAGGGAACAGTGTCATTTTAACACACTCAATAGATGTAGGAATCTCTTTGCTTATCTTGTGGCTCCATGTTGCCTGATAAAGGAGAGTGCCTAATGGAGATGCAGGACATTTAAGTGTGAACTTTCTTAGTGGAGAAGATAATCTTAAACTGCAATTTCAGTAAAGCAGGTTTTAGGCTAAGGTGACAAATTGGAGTCTGGATTTTGATTGTCACATTCAAATTTAGGTGTTTGGTTTTGTCCTCTATGAAAAACAAAGATACAAACCAAACAAAACACCCTAAAAAATAGTCAGTAGCCTATTTTAGAATTTAGAGTTTGGCATTTCTATTACCCAGAGTTCTGATGACAGGAAAATGAGCATTCTTTCCTGTTGAGGAATTTCTTCAGCCTTTCAGATGAGAGCAGACCTAATCTCACTGTAGGAGAGCAGGTTTAATCTCACCGTAGGAGAGATTCCCAAATCCCTTATTTGCCTTCTGCTTTCTAACAAGCATTGGTTGTGGTTGGCAGAATGGAAATTGTGTTCTACACTCAAATTTCTGTCCCTCAGCTAGGTTCACGTTCTGCTTTCAGTTCCTACCCCTGCTAACTCATCAACATTTAGTGTCAGATCTTCCATACAGGCTTTCATTTCCACCTCAGAGAGAGCTGCCTGGGATCCTGGCACCACCTGGTATATGGGAGCCATTTGCTCACCTGTCCCCATGCAAAGACAAAGGGTGTATCAGGCTCCAGCCTTTATTGGGAGACAGCCAGTGATGATAGAATTACCTGATGGCAGCTCTCTGGAAGGTAGGAAGAAAAGGTGAAGGGTATGGGGCTGTTGTACCTTTTTTCCAAGGATTCAGACAATTCTTCCTGGTCGCTAGCATGGAACAGCGCCTCTTGAGGCCATTGTATCCCATGCAAATAGGAGAATGCATTGGTAAAAGAGGAGTCTACATGCTTTAATTCTGCCACCTTTGTTCAGTTTGCCTCTTTTAGTCATGTTTTAGGTACAGCTTTCACCACATTGTTTTGTCAAGGACATGATATCTGTGTTGCAATTGGGGAGGTAAAAGGCAAAAGATGTGTCTTCAATGTTTTAAAAAGAAAGGAAAAATCCTATTTGGAATTCATGAGTGCAGTGTGTGAATACGTAAAGGCTTTCTTCACCTGAGAATTTGCCTTATAGGACAAACATTACCGCCAGTGCCCCTGCCCCTGCAGGGGAAAGGGTGCAGGAATCTAAATATTGTGTATAAATGATCCTGGTTGTAAAGAGATAGAGCCCAAATACCTAAAAGACAGCTTTCCTAAGTTGATATTTGTTTCAACCTGTGAAAAGAACAGTGGCTGAGTGCTTGTTAAAGGTATATTTTCTTTTAAGTTATATGGAGAGAGATGTCAACTATTTACCATAAATATATTTATACATTTGAATATATAAATGATACTGTTACTTACCTTTAGTAGGTTTCCCACTGACAGGTATGCTCAGAAAACATCTTTCACTAAACCTGAAATGTTGATATAAATATCTGAAGAAAAATACTAATCACAGAATACATTGAACAGACTTACTGATCTTGTATACCTGGAAAAAGATTTTCAAACAGACTTTGTCAGCTCAGCCTTGGCATTCCTTGTCAAACAAAAGCATGCCTAAAGACACATTTCAAAAGCAGACAATGCAGCACTTGCTAACCTGCAGAAAATCGAAAAGGATCAGGGAGGCAGAGAACAAACAGAATAGGTAAGCAATAAGAAATGGAACACAGTTCTAAAGAGCTGTTTCAGAGAGCCAAATATGTTTAGAGAAGCCTGCATCAATAATTAAACATCAGTAAGTAAAATTCCAGTATACTTTTTTACCAGTATTGTTTTAAGTTTTGTAATATAGAAATGAAATTATTGATTCAGTATCAGTAAGAAAAACATAACTAGTGGTAAGGGAGGAAGAAGTGGATGGGGGGAAGAGAATGAGATAGGAGTATTTTTAGCACAGAGATGCTAGTTTGGATGTTAACTTTTCCTAATAGAAAGTCCACACTTCACTATTCAGTCCACTTCAGTCAGCTGAAAATTTGGGTCAGGCAGCTGTTATGTGAATTGACAGCAGCTATCTGATTAAAAGTAAAATGCTTTAAAAAGAAAAAGGGAGAGAGATGGAGAGAGGAGAAAAGGCTGTGCTGTGTCACATTCACGCCACTGATGTTGCTTACGTTGTGTCACACTGTACAGTGACTTGATGATACATAACACAACATGACATGAGTCACAGTTCACTGCTATCCACATTACACTTCAGGTAGTTTGGCATAGCTCTAACTTTTGCTTTACTCTCATTTCCTATTCAGTGCACTCCACTTAGACTGGTTGGTTAATGCAGACAATTGCTATACACTCAAAACTAGAGTTCCCTACCCAAATACATTTTTCATTGGATATTAAGGTGGAAACTTCAGTGGATATCTTTTGCACATCCATATGCAGCTGCTTTGCTCGACATAGGAAGGGCATTAATAGCAACTTACACCTGAAAGGGAGGAGTTAAGGGGAGTTTCCCATAGGAAATGCAGCTTGTGTCTGTGGCAATGACTGAGTTGGAGAAATACTCTCTAAATGGAAAATAATTAGACTTTTTTTCCTGCCACCAGAGACATTCCCAAACCAAACCCTCATATTAACCTCCCAGCCTTTCCTTCAATTTCAATTTGAATTGAATACCTTTCTGTTTCAGGAAGATGTGAAATATCATTCCAAATCTGAATTCCTAAGCAGTATGGAGGAGGCTGAACCAAAACTCCACATCTCCAAATGCTGATGACATGGGTAATTCAACATCTTCCCTGAGCTTTGCACTTCAGGTCTAGCCATTTTTATTGCATGTTTCCCCAGAATAATAGTCTAATTTCTTTGTGGCCACCTGCCTCAGACAACAGCCGTCAGCCCTGGAGCACAGTTAAATTGTACCATTGCTTCAGTGTAACAAACTCCTGTCTATCGTAGCATCTTGTACACGTTGCCTTTGTTCTGATCAGAAGTAGAGAAGAGCACAAATTAACAGGCAGAATTGATGAGTTTGCCTCATTTTTACTGACAGCATCCTGAAGTTCTAGATCCACTTAGCACCTCCAAAGAAGTGATAAGTGATTTAGCTTTTTGGGGACAAATTGGTTCTATTAACTCCAAGTGCCAAATTTACCAAAAATAACTCATTAGCTGTGCATTATGATTCACTAGGGTGCTCTGCTCTTGGCTACATCCCAAACCCCACATTTGTGTACCAATGTTCCTATTATGGGGTGTGAGACTTATTAATGGTATACCATATGCACCACTGCATTTTTTTTCCTCTCTGCAAAGCAGCTTTCCTACACAGATGAGAAGCGACAAGATTTTGAAGGGTTAAACCTATTCTAATGTGATAAAACCTGAGAGACCACAGCAATCAAGCTATCATTCAGTCTCAGCTACTCACTTTCCCCTTTCCTGTGGCTGCTACTTGAGCCTAATATTCCTTCCTGTACATTTAGGAAGCTAAAAAGGGATCCGGAAGAATTTAGTTACAGACTTGGTTTCTGCTGATGAGTGTTTGCTGGTGAGCAAAAGTGCTCACTGCATTCCCTTTTGAAATAGCTGTAATTCACAAACTGTTTCTGCCACAACTTGCTTCTCACACTTTGATGGATTGGATTCAAGACTGGAGGAAAAGGAATATCTGATAGTGTGGTAAATGTGACTTTCCTGTGTATTAAAGAGGTATTTTAGTTACACAAAGATCTAAAAGAAAAGCAAAGGGTTTTTGTCTTCTCATCTCTTGTTTGCAAAGGCAAGGCTAATGGTCAATCAAGAAGGTGTGTCTGTGAACCAAGATAAAACATCCTTTCCATGATCCAAGGAGCAGGCAGGCAAACCCTCTTTCTGATCCATCTAGGGGTGCAGCAAGGGTGATGGCTGTGTTGATGGGGCAGGATGGGGCTCTGATAGTCTTGTCCCTCCTCCACTATATGCTTCCCATGTGGCCTTTGGTTGGTTGGTTGGGGCTCACCTGCAATGGCACAGTATGGTACAAGTCATACCTGAATCCTGCGCCTGGCTTTATTATCCGTTATTGTTCACCAAGCCCACTGTACAGCCATTCTTTCTGCTGTGGTCTGGAGGGAGGAACTCTTCAATACTTCTAATGCTCCAAGTCAAAAGGCTTTTACTTCTGCTTCTTAACTCGGTAACTGGAGTTTTACCTCCATGCTTCCCCTTCCCTATTCTCTAAGCACTTTGGCTATTAATTGAGTTTTCTAGTGTAGTAAGCCGAAGTTTTTCACCTCATAAATGATTCATCCAAATAAAGTGAAGTTATTGAGCAAAAGTTAAATTGGGCTTTAATTTGCCTTAGGTCTCTTTTGAGCCATCTTCTTGGTTGCTCATAAGGAACAATGTGGAAAGGCTTCTCTCTCTGAAGTAGGTTTTCTTCAAGATACTGTTTGCAAGAAAATGAAAGAACACATACTGTTGCTTGGGCATCCTGACAGCTGGTGCCAGGTCCGGGAGATGCCTCTCTTCCAAGGAAGTTAGTTGTGCCATGAACATCTCTTCTATCTTTACTCAGGTCTGATGGCTGAAGGGAAATATGGGAAGAGCCTGGGTGAACAGCTGTGGCAAAATCCTGGTTCCTTCATTTTCTCCAGAACCCTTACTTCAGTCCTGTGGCCAAGGGGATAACAGCATCTCTTCCATTTTGCAGATAATTGTGCATTTAATGATTTTGTCACTGGCCTTCCAAAAGGGCAGGTGGCCTTTAGCCTGTCCTCTGAATCCCAGCTGAACCTGCAAGTGAGGACCCTGTAGGTATGAGTACAAAGTGTGCTGCAAAAGGAGATGCAATGTCTAGAGGAAAAGAGGTACAGGTAAAGGGATCAGTCACATCCTAATTTTGACAGGCTTGTGTGAGCAGAGGCTGTTTCAGGTATCGTGAGGCAGCTGCTTCTCATGGTGTGGCATGTCATTAGAGAGATTCACACACAGGCTGATGCTTCAATACCCTGTCACCTTTGCTTGAAAAATAAGGTCATATTATTTGCAAGATAATGCTGTATTCATCACTTAATATTTTATACAATTAAAATATTTAGCTAAGTAACAGTGTGTTGGGGTGGGGGTGTTTGTGTATGTGTGGGTATAAGTATAAATAAACAAGTATTAGTGGTGCAATAGCACTGAATAATTTATCCAGACCAAATTAATTATTTTCAGCTTCTTACTCTTGAAAATCTTAAACTGAATTCCTCAAGTTCTTTCACAATGTTCTTTTCTAATAAGCATATTACAGTAGTGGTGGCTGTGGTGTAGATGTGGGTATCATCGCTAGCTCAAGGTTACAATGGCTTGCCCATTTTCCTCACTTAAGTCAGCTAATCTAACGAATGATCATACTTCTGTCTGTAAAAGGTGCTTCTTTTCTAATCAATACATTTATTTTCTGTAGGTCCTACTTTCTGATGGAAGTGGTACAAATGTTTAAGTGAAAATTAATAAAGAGCCCAGAGCATCAGTGAATTCCAGTAAAGCCCCCCAGCTCTCAAAGTGAGACCAAGTGGAAAAGGAGGATGGACTGATCAGAGACAAAGTGACGTGAGTAGCAATAGTAGTATCAATATAAAATGACTTAGAATATCACTACAGAGCAAGATTTGCCCAAGACACTGCTGTAGCACCAGAGCACAGATAAGAGCTTGCAGTGTGTGTAGTTTGCCTATGCAGTGTCACTATAATCAGAGATTCCCATCAGGGTATAGTAACCCTTTGATTTTGATTTGCCTCTTTGCTTCAGTGCTTGCCTTGGGCCGCACCAGATCCATCTGGCTACCTGTCTTGCTTTTGCCACCCCTGTCATAAGGACTCCTGCCAACTGCTTGTCTCTCAACATGCTGCGTTTACTACCCCTGAAAGCAGTGCCTTCTGCTAGTCAGGGAGGGAGAGCACTGAGGAGCAGTGAACTGGCAGATTGACAAATAAGCTGAGACTGACCCAGGGCTGGCACCCTCCAGAAGTCGCTTATATTTTTGTGTTGGGCATGATCATCTCTAAGTGTGGCCCTGATTCCAGCTGTCATTTTAGGTCAGATGCATAATATCAGTTTACAGAACAAGTGTCGTTAAAGGACCCTCATCCATCATAGCCAGATGGAGGGAAAAATAAAACACAAACAAACAAAGTAGGTATAAGCAATGCTTGGGACGTACTGTGACACTCTGGTGCTACTTCAGCGCAAGAAGCTGGGCAGTGGCACCAGTTAAGATGGTAACCTACACTACAGCAGTTTCCTGGAGAAATTAATCTGAGTACTTTTTCAGCACAAAGATAGAGAAATTAACTTCACTGATGCAACTTCTGATATATTCGCAAGGTAAATACTAGAACCCAAAGTAACTATATCAAAAAGCAAAACACACTGAGCAAACCTTCCATATGGGCTGTTGAGAGACTTCTCTTTATCAGGAATTAGCATGGATCAGTGTAAACAAGATATCCTTTCTGTGAGAAGGCTGATGCTAGACAAGGCAAGAACTAAATCATTTATTCCTTCTTGACATCACCTTAAAATAGGTTGAAATTACTCTCTTTACAGAGGAAGCAGAAATTCTTCTTTTTCCTCCTCTATGTATCTTTCATCCAGTTTTTGTTTTCATAGAGCTTCCCCGGAGCAGTGGACTCATGCTGGACAGGTCTGTGCTTCCCTGGCAAGAGGAAATGTATATTACAGCTTCTCTGCTTGGATCAGTCCCTCTTTTCCCCATCCTTTTTGACTGTCAATGGCCACATTCTGCTGGAGTACTCTTCAAATGCATCTTGGCCTACTCATCTAGGAAATGCTGTGCTTATGCTCTGAGATACCCCAACCTAGCTTCTGCTTTTGTGACTGATGTAGGGAGGTAAGACACCTCGCTTCACCAGTGCAACATGGATTCTTATTAGGAAACTGGGTGGGAGCTTTGGTCTGTGACGGCACAATTCCTTCATTTGTGCCTGTGTCTTCTGCAGTCGGCTGTATGTCTGGGTCTCTCAGGCTAGAATTGGGTGGTGGTTACTTACCTCACTCCTTATGACTGTACTCCTTGTCATATGTTGTCAATAGGGAATAGTTAAATCCTGAGAAATTAAGACGATTTTGAATGACAGTAATTACATATTTGTTCTAAGGCTCATAAGGATTGGATCCTGCCCTTGGGTTTCATGCAGGAGGTTTTAGACCATTCTCCTGCTGTCTTTTCTTTTTTCCCCAGAAAGCTATTTCAATGCCTGCAACCCTGCTACAGTCAGGTAGTGATTAGAATATATTGTCATATCTTTTAGCTTTGTCTTTTTTCTATTGTTGTGTCACACAGCTCACCTGCCAACTTGTTTCTTGTTAATTCAACGCTTCTCATCTGCTTCTGTTTCTACACTTACTTATGGGGAGATGAGGTGAGTGGGATTGAATAGGAGATAGCAGCGGTAGTTGAAGCAAGATGAAAATGAATGATATTTTCAAATCCTAAGCAGGGCTGCAGAGGCTAATAATTACATTAAAAAGGCCCTCTGCAGGTAGGTGCAAATAGGCTAGTCTAAACAAGTGCCACTATTTTAATGTGGGCTGTTCAAGACGATGTCATTACCTGACTAGACTGCCACCTTTCACCTCCAGCCATTGTGCTCTGTTAGATCTCACTAACAGGGAGAGTGAGGAACTTGTTTGCAGGGGATTTGTTGTCTCACGCTCAGAGGCAGCTGAGAGACTTGCCAAATGACAGGAAGACGCTTACATTCACAAGGTGTGATTGCCTAAGTGTTTGACTGTGTCTAATTAGTTTGCCTTTGCTGGTTGGTAGCTCCACAGTCAGAAGCAGATTGACTCTGCAGGCTTTAAGCAAAGAGGTCTGATTGGTGTTATTATCATTTGTTTATTTAACCCTCCCACTCGCCATGAAATATTCCCTACAGTATGGCCTTTTCCTCTGTCTTTAAAAAAGGCATTTTTATGGCACGTATGATGATGAATAGTGTTTTCACCCATCATCTCTTCACAACTTCCAGCTATAATTAGATTTCTTTTAATTATCTTCAGAACATGCATTAGTATTAACTTTCTGAGCTGTGAAATATGAGCAGTATCTGATTACCTTCAGAAGCAGGTGATGTTAGCTTATTTTTATCATAAATAGCAGAGTTCTGTCTGCCTCTGGGTGTGAGTGCCTGTTTGGCCAAGTTTCTCTGAGGATAAAGAACCAAAATGCTAATCTTTTTTCCTTAGCGAGTGATTCCTATAATGAGAAGAGACTGAAAAATCCTTATAAGAGGTAGCCTGCGTTTACAATCAAGAAGGGTTCTTCGACTATGAGTGAGCACAAGAGCACCTTTCTTTCTCAATGCTGTTCTGCTTGGCTGTATCTTAGGGGTGGAATTCTACTGTGCAGGTTCTAGGGAATTCCCCATCCTACAACTTCCAGAATTGTTGGGCACAAGACCCAATTCTCAACAAAACCTAAAAGGTCCAAAAGATGAATCCAAGGAGAGAAATAAGTTTTCTCTGTAGGGTACTCCTTTGCCTTCCTACTGGAGTGTACTTACAGGCAGCTTTTTAACTTTGCACAGAAAAACTGGGTTTGGAAGGGTTTGGTGTTCTTGATGTTCCTCCCAAAGACAACACATCTTGATCTGAAGAGGAAGGAAAATGTCAGTATCCAGAGTCTCTGACGTAGCCTTGGTTGACTTTTCCTAAGCTCTATTTTGTTTTGGTGCATTGAATGTTACAGCTTTGAGACATGCAAAACTCAAAGATACCAACATATGTCTCTTGTTTGAAGGGCAGCTTATGTTTCTGGCTGTTCCGCTTGCTCCTGTCTGAATTCTCTCCATGCTCCGTAGTGAGGATTTCCACACTGCCTGGGAACTTCCTTGGTTTGAGTACCTTTTTTAACTTTTAATAGGCTGTTCCCTTCAGCATTTCCTAAGGCAACCTAAGTTATCCTCAGGACTATGTGAAATTACAGAGGGATTCCAAAGTGCGTAATTGAAAGAAAAGGTCATTAATCTCTCAATGAATGGATAATTAGATTGAAGAATCAGTTAAAACACAACAGGGCACAGAATAAGAAGCCTGTCTGGGATCTGTAGGCTGCATTTCAGGGCAGCCCCTCTTTGGCTTATGCAGCACTTTACCCTTGGGGAGTGCAGGATGCAAATGGAAGCTGCATCTCTGAGGGGATGGTTTGTGATTCATCTGAGAGCTGTCATCACAGCTGCAGCCAGATGCTCTGAACTGGCTATTGATCTGAGCAGGTCCAAACAGTGTGTTGCATAAAAGGTCAGGCAACTTACATACACTAATATTAGGGATCAATGTTTTAGAAAAACTGAGAATAGTCTTTAGTCTTCATTTTAATCAGGAAGTTAAAGATTTTATTTCCCTGTAAGCTGAACAAGTTCTCTTTCTTATAACCAGGCCTCCCCTTAGACCTCTGCCAGACATAGGCCTGTTCCAGCCATCACTAAAACCTGAATTTCAGGACTATTTTGCAGCAGTAGGGACCAGTTTTCATTTCTGATCCAGGATCCCTCCTGAGCTTGTATGATATGGGGCAGGAGAGCACCGAAAAGAAACCAACCAGTCCTCAGTTTTGCTGTCTCCGTGGAATGGCTTTCAGCTAGCTCCTTCTGTGAGACAGAAATCACCAAGATGCCCCTTGAATTCCCATGTGATAACACAGTGTGTTGCTGGGTACCACAGGGCCAGACTTGACTAAACTTGTATAATTGTAGCATCACGTAGCTTATCCTAAGTCTTGAAAGGTTTCTCAATAGCAGAGGCTAAGATCTCTAAACCACTATTACAAGATAGCAGCAGAGGGAAAATATAACCTGTCAGGTTATCAGATTAAAAATAAAACAAACTGATATTTTCTAGAGCTTTTACTAATTGTCACTTCTCTGTAACGTTATACAACTCCCATGTGCAAATGGACTTACCGACAAGTTTCTGTGTACATACCAGCACCCTGGCTCTACTAAACCCCCTTATCTTAGCTTCACTAATTTGCCATGTCAAATTAGTGTGATGAAACAAATTCTAATTACACTGAAAGATCACTTAGAGCATTAGCACTGCTGCTGCGGTCTGTTCTTGCTCTGTCTTATTTGCATACTAATCCAATGTGCCTAGGTAGATGACAAAATGAAATGTCTTCTAACATGTTTATGAGGTTTTCCTGGGGAAGGTGCTGACTCAGCCTTGACAGATGCTCCCATAGGCAGAGAGCTAGAAAGAGGAAATAGGAATCACGTTACTCAACCTAAGGGAGGATGTTATTTTTCTCTTTTTGACTTCCCATCTTGTTTGTTTGGTGCATTGGGAAAACAGAAATCATGTTTTCATTTTAAAGATAAACCAAATAATGACATCAAGAATCAAGAAATATAACCATGAACCCTGTTTGATATTTTTGCAGCGTCAAAACACGAACAACATAGGAAAAAAGTACAGTTGAAAAGGTAAAATTAAAATAAATTCTTTAAACATGTCCTGTAAAAGAACAGTTGAGCAGAATTCCTGATGATAGGAGTTATGGAATAAGAGCATGGGTTAGTGTATTTGTAACTTCTTCCTTCTTCCTCAGTGTGTTTTATGAGTTTATGCTTATAGATTGAGAAGTTTGTTCTTTGCCTGACCAAGAATACCGATCTGTAAGTATGCCTGGCTGCAGAATTAAACTGCATCTGCCTCCTCTAAATGTGCATTTACAAACACTGAGGAAGCTCAGAGTATGGAAAAACCCCAAACCAGGACTCTCGGAATGTGATTTCCTGCTGGCATTATAACTTCTATTCCATTGGAAACACAAAGCCCATGTTAATAGGTTTTGCTTCACATTTTAAAGCCGTGGGATTGAGATACAGAATCCTGAAAAGAAGGGAAAGGCACTGCCTTACCTTTTTTGTGTGGGCCTGCTCAAGTAATTTTCCCACTTGTCTTTACATGTGAATGATTTCTTGCCCTCTTTTATCACAGCACCATGCACTGGCCTTCCTGGAGATCTTCCTGGGAGTTAGCAGGGCTATTCCTCGCTCTGTTCCTAATTGCAATGGGCAAATTCACAGGGAAGTCCTGGCTTAGGTGAGATCTTCAGCATGTTGTTACAAAAGAAACAAGCTTCTACCCTTGTTCCACCAAGGTTCATGGCAGGACTCTAAGATTCAGATGCAGATTTAGTGTGGAGTACAGCTAAAATGGGTGGAAGCTGCTGCATGTCTTGATCACCCTGGGAAGCATTGGGGATGAAATGAGCTGAGTAGGAAGTAAACATGTTTGATGTCATGCATAGGCGCATATTTGCTTAGTGTACTCTACACAGGCTGCAGTGTGACCACTGAATAGCCTCCACTTACAGCTTTTCCCATATGAAAGCGTATTGGCAATAGAAAGGCAAGAGTTCCTTATATTTGCACCTGCAGAGAAAACTTTATTAATTTGTGTGTGAGCAAGTCACATAACATAGAAAAAGAAACTTCACAGTAGAAAAGTCATGGCATTTATTACCATTCAATAAAAAATACCAGAGAGATATTCGTGCACCAGAAAATTAACCAGGGGCTGCAGTGCTCTGGTAGAAGGACACCTTTACTATCATAATGCCACAGAGGACATTGGTCGTAGGTGAGTAGTTGAGTCTGCAGATTACTGAGAGAGTTTTTGATGTGATTCTGTAGTAGCTGTACAGATGACCTGTGTTAGATCGCATGATGCACTGGCAAACTGGGACACATCAAATAGGAATTGTATTCTATTTTCATTCTAGTTTTTCACATTTTTCATGAAATGCTAATTTTGCTACAGATGCATTATTTATGAAACTCGAAGGCTTTCTTCCCCCCCTCAGTGCCAGAGGGATTTTACATGTGTAAGCCCCATTTAGTGTTAATGGCAGATACCAGTGTACAAGCTCCATTCACTGGGAGGAAAAGAGTCTAGCACACCTAATTAACTAATACCGAATCACTTGCATAGATAATATTTTCTGTTCACTGGTGTTTAGTATTCTGGGTAAAAGCACAGACCTCAAAGAGACCTCAAGATTGCACATCTAGCTGAAATATGTAATAGGAAAATTGACTTTATTGTTTAAATGTGCACTGTTTGCTTCCTTTTTCTTCAAGAACAGCATACCTTGTATGATTCAATAGCTTACACCTATTGGGCTGTTAGATTTTCACAGCAAAGCAACAGATCAGACGTGTCACCCTATTGCTCTACAGGCTAGGTCCAGGGTCCATACTTGGGCTTTCAGTAAGCAGGAAGGAGCAGTCCCTCAGTATCAGAATCTCTCCATTGCCCTCACTGAGCATTGAAAATGGCTCTATGCCCTCATTGCTACTTCTGAAGACCGTAAAAATCCAGCTGTTTTCATGAAAAGTATGTCTCTTCCTACTATCAACTTCTAAAGTACTGATGTATCTTACCGCTAAATACTAGTTAGATAACCTACAGCAGTTTTGTACTTTTATATTCAATCCTACAAGATCTTTCTCTCAAGGATTAAATCACAGCCTTGCTTGCTTTCTTTTAAAGCAGCTTCCCTGATACCATCATATCTAGTTTTTCCTCTTTGTGAGGGGTACATGTTAATCCTAGTCAAAAGAGGGCTAGCTGAAGAGCTGTCACTGTATCTACAGCACTATAGGTGAGCCAGAGAAAATGCTGGCTTCAAACATGGTGACAGAAGACAGCTCAGTTGTGGAACCAGGACAACATTCAACTTCCCTTTGCCCAGACTGTGTTCTTTGCAGAACACTGTAACAGGAGATGCTCACCTGCCATATTAGGGGTAAAGAAAATCATGCAGTATCTACTAAGGTGTGAAAGTGGGTACATGAGGATCTCATTTGCACCCATAAAGTGGATGATGAAGAAAAAGAAGTGCAAGGTGTTCAAGTTTCTTACATTAAAAGCATAATGTGCTGCTTTCCAAGGCGCTGTGTCCCAGGATATTAAATATGGGCTTGTGTAAGAAGAGCAAATTGAAATCTTTTTGAACTTTACTTAAAGTTTGGGCTACTGTGGAACTTCTTGGCTCAGTCCTCTCTCTCAATAGATTTACAATATCAGAGTTATGCTGTAATTGGTACCACACTGACACATAATGTAAAGTGTTACCTACATTTAAAACTTGAAAATAGTATTTGAATTCCATATTCACAGGTAATAAGAGTTCATCTTCATGGTGGGGAAAATGAGTTTCAGAATGACAGCTACTAACCTGGGTTTTTTTCTTTCCAGTTCAGTTCAAATGGTTTCCTCAATATGGGGATTATTCTGCAGTCCTTATTCAGGCAAAATCCTCCCTGAAGTCTTGAATATCAACACAATGATAGCCACTGAGAAAGGCTTATTGTTATAAATATATCTTTGTCTTTTAGTCTCCATGTTTCCAATGCAATCTTTGTCAAAAGTGCTGTAATAGACTATGCTAATACCAGCAACATTATGCTATGTCTATGTAAAACATTGTCCATGTAAAACTATGTCCATGTAAAACATTGAATTTAAATATAGCAATAATTGGCATTTTGACCTTCTCCTTCCCAAGGATTGCAGAGCATTTCCAAAAGGTAAATTCATTAATTCTCACATTAGCAAATATCTGTCAAGGCAAGTATATCTGGACAAGATCCAAAGCCCCTTTGGAGAATGCTTTGTTATAGTACCATTGCGCCTGAGAAAAAACCTACACGTTCCGATTTCTTTGGTGGATATCCAACAGAAAGTTCCATAACCCCCTGAAAAAGAGACTCGTTTTTTTCAACCAGCTCTTCTCTTTACCCTTAGGTCATGTTATCTCTGAGCAATACGGTAAATCACAGGGATTTGCTTTTGCAGCGTCTTGAATTGACATTTAAATTATTCTCCTGATTCAGATATTCTGACAATCTGGCAATAGGTTGACAGTTGAGTCCAAATTTGCTTATTCTGTGGCATTTGTGACAATCCCTGTGTGAGTTCTGCTCTTTCAAAGACCAGATTTCCTCATGATCTTAGTCTGGCAGCCTCTATGGTGGGGATCTGTTTCAAGCTGGAGAAAGCTCCCAGCAGAGTGGGCAATCTTTCCACTGTGCCTGCTGTGAAGCCTGGGAAGAAAACCACATATATTCCCTCACGCTTTGTTCTTTTCTTAGAAACAAGTTTCTAAAGATGATGGACCACAATCTGATGCCTGTGGACAAAGAGGGAAGGGAGAGACAGCTCTGATCATCTTTGCGCTAGAGAGGTGGGAAAGCATCAGCTTAACCTGCATCTTCATAGATTACATGGCCTCAGAAGATGTGAGAAGTCTATTGTTGGGCAAGAGCAGAGATGAGTACATTCCTTTCCTTCCTTCTCCTTGAGAGTTACCATTGTGGGCAGCTGGCAAGCAGCTGAGCTGTGTCCCTTCACAATTTGTCCATCAGGCATGGTAAGTATCTCACAATCTCACCACCTTCTTCATTGCATGAGTGAGTGATTAATGAATGAATGGGGTTTGGAGTTTTTTTTACAGATTAGTTCAAAGCTGTAGTATAATCACTTAGATAAGATTAAGATCCTGTTTGACATTTTAATAAGAGTAAAACAAGCATTTGCTTGCTAGGACATGATCAGGAAATACTGAGGTTGCAGATAAATCAATACATAATATAAGTTGTTCTTTAGAAACTTTAGAAAATGTTACTGGTATTTGAAGTGCCACATACTTTATGTCTATGATCTGTCTTTGGCTGGTATATTGCAAGGTTTTCTGTTTTCATAGATTAAAGGAAGGCAAGAGAACATAAAAAGACATACACAGAGCTAAGAGACACTGGCTGCATATGTTATTGCTGTGGCAGCACTGTGCCTTTCACATGTTAAGCACCAAATGAAGCAACAGCTAACCAGGAAAAGGTATCCTATTCCCTTTGAGTGATGCAATCTAGACTACTGCTGTATAGCAAATGATTATGTGTTTTTCACAAACTGTACTGGTGACAAACATGAGTTAGATGTAGCTGAAAAAGAATGCTTTATTTAAATTCACATTAATCAAAGCTTTGACACTGGGCATCAAAAATGGCATTTAAAAGTTGCATAGAGTTGTTTTTCTGGTCACTCAACTTCTGTCCTTCTCAGATTCAGTGCTTACCTCTCTCCTACCAGTGAATACTGGTTCATGTCAAGGAAGCCTGGGCTGCAAATTTATAAGGAGTTCAGCTTAGAAATGGTAGCTTCAATTAAAAAATATTGCGTATATCAGGATGAGGAGGGTGTGGATGTGCCATCAGAGATTTACTGCTTGTTTTTATGCGCATGTTATTTTCTAAGGATACTAATAATGTGAGCCTTTGGACTTTGGTTGCTAATTGTGGATGGTTAAGTAACTTGATGGCTTCAAAAAGCAGTGAAAGACCCGTGTGTGTGTCCACTATCAAGCCAGGTGATTTCATCAATCTAAATGCCTGAACCTGCTTCCTTTTCAGAGCCTGTCGTAATGAACAACTCAAATAGTATCGGGCAGATATGAATTTGTGGAGGACCACAGGAGATGGCAGAAAAATGACACCTCCCTATCTTGAGGTAATTTTTAAAGCAGGATGGAGCCAGGTATACTGCAATGAGTGATTTTAAACTAGATCCTCCATCCATGAATGTCCATATGCGAAAGGGCAGTTGGTTTCAAAGCACAGCTGCACATGTATTAGATATTATATACAAAAGTCATGGGAAAGAACTTGCTTAGGCTGCCTCAGTACCCCATATCACATTTGTGTCAGTGGGAAGAGAAGTAAGAGTAAAGATGAGTAATCATTTGATCTAAACAGGGACACAGCTGTATTTCTAATGTGATCCAGGCCTTCGAATGGCCAATTTCTTTCAGTCTGCCTTAGAGGAGCTGTGAACATCTAATTTGGGCGTGTGCACATAAATACAGCAGCTGTCATTGCTGATGGCTTTGAAGCATTTTGCAGTCAACTGCTGGCGCTGGTGGCTCCATGCCAAATCATGATGTGATTCTGATCCTGAGAAATTTTCATGCAAGACTGGGGACAGAGGTCATGGGTTGAATGTAATGGGCTGACATGTATTAAGAAAGATTAATGAGCCTGGGCACAAATTAATTGTGTTCTTATCAGATAATCAGCAGATCTTGCTAACACTTACTTTCAATTTTATGAAAGAAGAATATGTGTTGGGGTCTCTCATGGGCAGCTATAAGGAAACACAGTATTTATTTTTATTTAATGATATAAAACGTAAGTTTTGTCAGGTATAAAATCTTATCAAGGGGTTATTCCAGCTGGGGGCAAGGCTATTTTTCCAAGTTCCACATTAACAGGGAAAGGAGCTGCAAGAACTTTCTAGCTTTATTATAGTGTCAGGAAGAAAACCAGGGTAGTGCAGAAATAAGACAAAATTTGTTGTTTGCAGCTGTGATCTGAGAATAGTGAAGCAGCATAGGGGTAGTGGTGGGTTACAAAAGATGCTGCCAAGAAAATCATATTATGACTCACAAACTAGAAAAGATTTAGTATTTTCATTCTGTTAAATGGTGCTAAAATGTGAATCCAAAGAGGGATTCTGTTCTATAGGAGAGTTTCCCTTTAACCGACAATCAGAACTTCCCCAAAATCCAGCTGTTTCTTCCAAACGTTTTTCACTGTCCTGAAGAATCTGAAATCATGAAGGGACTCAGGAAATCTATGTGCATTTGTCATGCCTGTTCCATTGCTTTTTGTCTTGTGTGGGTTGTTTGGGGGCTTTTTAATGAGTTATATACTAGAGTATTCAGGTTGCTGACTTAAGCAGTTACAAGTCAGGAGATAATAGAAGCAGCAGGTTATTGTGTTAAAAAATTGTATCAAAGAGCCTGCAAGTAGGCAATTAATGGGTAGAATATGAATGAGGGCATTTCTTCCTTTTTCAGTGCCTTTTCTATGGGAACAGCCCATAGCCTGGGATGAGTGGGCTCAAGTTCTTGTGTCAGATTGGATAAATCTGGGTGGGTTTCAGCATGGTCCATGAGGTTAGTTTGGGTTTACTGAATCAGATCAGAACATTTTGGCAGCAATTGGTATGTTTTTCAGATTTGTATGCAGCTATTTGTGGGAAGTGTTTCATCAAGTATTCCAAATTGAAGCTATTTACAAACCAAAGCTGTTACAAACCAAAGCTGATACAAACCAAAGCTGAATGTTCTAACAACATCAATGACAGTGGCAACAAGGAAAGACATACGAAGATAGATATGCACAGTAGAAAACTAGCTACTAATGGAAGTGAGTTAAAAGCCAGGCCTCAACAGACCCCTCCAGGGGCACAAGTCCACCATAAGTTTTGGAATAATTCAATGAGAAAAGAACAAGGCCAATCCCAGTTCTTCCTGTGGTAATATTCTCAGGAGCGTCAAGAGCACCTCCAAGAGAAGAATATGAACAGCGTTCACAATAAAACTTGGGAAGAGAGTGGCATAGTTGTCCTTATTTTGTACCTGAGCTTAAAGTCACTTGTTAAGTAAAAAGCTGGTTTTTTTCTCTATGTGAATTTTCTCAGAGAAAAGGCAATCCTTTGCTGAAAGAAATCCCATATGCTTGAGCTTCAGCATCACTTGGCTGAAGTGAATGGAGATACGTACACCTCTTTACCTGACAGACCAATGTCGTTAGGATACTCAGGGTTCAGTGCCAATAATTGTTTGGTGCATCTGCATTAAATGCATGAATAAAAGCTTGAATTGTGACGTGGTGCAAGTATCATTTAACCAAGTGCTCCCTAAAAGATATGGAGCTTCCCCTTCTCCTTCTTTAAGCTTTAGAAGTAAGTTATACCTCTGTGGTTTCTTAGCCTAGTGAGTGGGATTTGGAGGGACTCATCCTATGTTTGGGTGTTATTATTTATCACCATTGTTCTGGAGTCTTAGATAAAAGATGTAATAAGATGGCAAGTCCTAGGGTGATTCCTTCCTCTCAGAGCCTGGCATAATGAACAACTCATATAGTATCAGGCAGATATGTATTTGTGGAGGAATATAGGAGATGGCAGGAAAAGGAGTGAATAAAACAACAACAGGGTAAATGGAGTATTAGTTGACCAGTGAAACATATGCGACACAGACTGCTTTCTTTTTTTGCCCAATTGTTCTCATTTCTCTTTTCTACCTGCAGAAATTCACTAACTAGAATGAGAACACAAAGCCTGTCTGGCAAATATAAATCGACACAGTGCCATTGGAGCCAATAAAGCCTGGCTGTTTTACACTGGTTGAGGAACTGGCTCATTTTGTTGCAGTTCTCATTGTATAAAGAAGCAAGCCATAATTTAAATATAAAGAGAATTTCAGTCGTAATGAGCCCTTGTTTTTACAAGATACGTAGTACAGTGCATGGAAGTATTTTACCAGCCTACCTTCCCTTCAGGAAGATGATACTATAAGGGTTTGATATGGTCAGTAAGTTTGGGTTTTTGTTCTGTAACATTGCCCACTTTGGGGTTTTATAACATTCACAGCAATGCTTTGAATTTTTATTCATCACCATGTGTAAGACCATAGCTTTTTACTGCTGCTTGTTAGTGTACATTTTGGACAATGTTAACATCATCTCAGATATTCAGAACAAGTGAGGAACTTGGTTTAAGTCCTTAGGAGAAGCTAAAAAGACTATTAGCAAGCCGAGTCCATAAAAAACATCTGTTCCAGTCATGCTGCTGATTTTTTATTAGTCCTTCAAACCCATAGAAAAGATCTCTAGAGCAAGAAAAATGCTCTAGCGTGGAGTGCAATTTCCAATTTCTTAGCTAACCTGATTTTGTTGATTCATACATATGCATGATTCTGTACTGTTCCTGAATACAAACAAAAAAAACAACCCCTTTTGGGTTGTACTTTATTTATTTTCCTTGAAATGCCCTTGAAATTTCATTTGCTCAGTGAAACCAAACAAATAATTACATACTAAAAGGAAAATGAAGAGTAGCAAGCTAAATAATTTGTAACATCAAATATTCCTCTTGCTGTGGTTAACGTTCACAGTGAGGGGAAACAGGCAGCAATAAACAGCCCAATGTATCTTAAATGCAATAACTAATATCAATGTCAAATGCATGAAGTGAAAATACCTTAGGATATGCTTTCACAGTTCTGCTCTATTGCTGCTAAATGGAATATGCTATATAACTATAATAGCAGTCATACTTGTCATATTTCTCCTGATCTCTAAGGAAAAATACCCATGGAGCCATTATGTGGCTTACATCTTTTTCTAGTCAAAGTTGCATTTTTATGGGGGTCTTTATGGTGGTTTTTAAAAGTTTACACTCTGAAAGCAAACTTATCATAATTTGTATATCATACAGCCTATACCAAGTTACACTCCTGACAATTAGGGACATGCCCATGCTCTGTTGTGCATATTGCTGCTAGCTAGCTGTATAGTAAATAACAAAAGATTACTTCCGATTTGGGCTCTGTAATGCTCATCTGTATGAAAAAAGGCAAATAAGCGAGTTCTTTTAACCAGGATTTTTGACAATGACCCCATTAGCCACACTGAACAAAAGTTGTCACCTGTGTAACTCAAACAATACCAGTGGAGTAATAGCAGGGATTGAATTTGACCCATTTTAACTAAAATTTGCACTCATTTCCCTTAACACCCCAGGCAGAGACTTCGTATGGCGATGAGCACTTTTCACCATGTTCCAAGTGTGAAATGTTGCTGAATGTAAAGTTTGTAAATTAAAATGGGCATTTTGGAATCAGTAGTTGTCAGTAAGCATCCTGCTGAGAAAACAGTGTTGCTTGTGATTCCAGCACTTGTGTGGAAACACCCTGCCAAAGGAGACTGTAAGTCAGATCCTTTTCTGCTGGAAATGTCTTCTCTTGGCATGAGAATCATAGAATCACAGAATGGTTTGGGTTGGAAAGGACCTTAATATCACCTAATTCCAACCCCCCTGCCATGAGCAGGGACAGCTCACACAGGATCATGCTGTTGAAGACCAGGTCTTTGGGTGCTGTTGCTACATCCTGTGCATTGCCATATTGTGGTCCCAAGGAGCATTCTGAGCAGGATATAGCATGCTGATTTCATCACAGCATGTCTTTCCCTTGACCCGTGTTTTGGTCTTAGTTCTAAAATAGCAGCTCCTGCTCTTTACCCTTTTGTGCACTGTGATGGTGATATCTGCTCTGTTACAAGGTGAAGAATTTCCTTGGTGGACAATGCGGTTTAACTCAAGGGGAGAGGTCCTGATAGGCAGCAAACACCTTGACTTCATCATTTTCCTTCTACCTTTCAAAAAGGTGTACCAGGTGTGGGTCAGAACTTGTCTGTAAAACATAGGGATTGACTCAATTAGTGGGATATTCTAAATAATGGTGGAGGATAAAGTGATATTTATTTGTCAATAGACAGGAAGGTCAGTGAAATACACTTCCAGAAGAAAATCCTTCATGTTCTGCCCTGTTGGAACTGATGGAAGGAAACTTTGATGAACATTTCTGTTGGCTGCCTCTGTTGTGGGGATATTTCGGAAGGTAGCTGGGAAGGGAGGTCACCAAGGACTACACCAGGAGTGATTTAGGCTAGCGAAATGTTTGAGAGACAACTAAGACCTTTGGATAGCTTTCTTTGTCTTCCTGGCAAGGCGAGGTTGGCAAAGCACATGACAAACCATTCTAGCCAACTTTGCAATTGGGTGTTTCTATGATTTTCCCCCTGCCCCAGCCCTCTAGTCCATGTAAGCCCCCTGCACATCTTGACCCTAGAGAAGGGTGTATAAAGAGGACTCTGGGGAACAATGTAATAATACTACTGGTAATATAATTTCTTCAGCTAAGGCTACCTATTTATGCCTTATGGAAGTGTATGCTCCTTTTTCTACACAGCGCTACCATTGCTGTGTGATGTATTTCAATATAACATTTGTTATATCTGGCTAAATTGTACACAGTAGCCCCAGCTGTTTCTCCTGCTGGAGGTCTGTGAGCTGCTTTCTGTCTGTGGTGTCAGCCTATGGAGTCCTTACATAGAGTGTGGAAGCATCTGGAGAAATCACCTTTTCATAATGTAGCAGCAATAAGTCATCATTTGTTCCACTTATATCAGGTCTGCTCTGCAAATCTGATCAGAAGATTTCTCCCCAGGGATCTCGTCTTGCTTGGTCACTGAAGACCATGAGAACCACACAAATCGGGTGAGCACAGTTTGACCCTTGGTAATTAAGATCACTTACCTTAATATGTTTGCTAGTTTGCACAGAACCAAGCACAATGACTTAGGACATTTACAGGGTTGATTTACTTCATGCATGAAATACTGGAAGACAATATGAAACAACCTGTTAACAATGATTCTGCTTTTGAGCTCATTCCATTTCTTTATTAACAAATTATTGTTTTCCTTCTAAGGTGCTCTTTGGGAGGCAGACACAGCAGACAGGGAGAGATGAGTTGGTAAACTAATCTCAGCTTTGGAAAACTTCTGTGAAGAGACCGTGTTGCACCACCAACATCATTACACTTGGGTCCTACCTAAATGAAGTAAGTTGTATCCAAAACAGTAACCAATCTTAGTGCCTAAAAATAAATCCCAAGTTCAGGAGAAGCTAATATATATGTCAGCCTGAACTTGAAATTCTTGTGAAAAAGACTTGGCCTCAGAGCTTTAGAAAATAAATATTTTTGCCACGTGGCAATGGTTGTGAAGTAAATATGTCCCGCTGCTCTGATCTTACATCCTGTCACATTAATGTTTCAGAGCACTCAATATAAATATTAAAACTAATAGCTTCGCTCTTCAGCTATTACTCCATCATTCCCTGAAATCATCATAAAACATTCAAAGCCTTTTAGAACATTTACACACTTGAATCTGATGGTGGGGAAAGGAGACTTAACAGAGCACAGCTTGCAAGCTTAAATAATAGTGGAAAGCTGTTTATGGAGTATGCTTTATTTATTCATCATTCCAAGTAAAGTTTCATTTTTGATGGAGAGGAAAAAATCAAAGTCTAGCTGTCAAGGGAGAAGGCTGAAGTATTGCTTTTCTATACTGTGGACTTGTGTAAAGAAATATGGAATAAAAAAGAAGTTAAAAAAATAAAGCAGAGTCCATGAGAATCTCAGTCCAAGGTCAATCAATCTTAGGACTGTGGATACGTAAACAGCTAATGGATTGTAAAGACACATAGCAGTGTTATGAATTTTTAACGAGCAACTCTTCAGCACAGACCCCTATAAATCAATGATGACTTATTGGCTGGATCAATTATGCAAACGTTAAAACATTTAATGACAGGTAATGAACAAGTCTCCGGAGTCCACCAGTCAACAGTGTTTTGCAGTTGTAGTTACAACTACTTAAGTGAAAAGTCTTCAGGAAGCCTTTCCTTGGCAGTGATTTAAAGCTAAACTCTAAGGTGGTGCTAAAGCAAAAGAGCATGGTTGCATTTCTCTTTTTGTATAACCTTTAGCAGGTTGGCAAGTGGGCACAGTTGTTAATATGCTTGTAGGCATGTATATTATTTTTTTAACCAGTGGTATGTTGTGACCTTGGGAAACCTGCTTTCCCAAACCTTGTTCTGCAGATTTACTGCAAGTTATATAGATATAAATGGAGCAATTTTCAAAGGAAAAAAAGGTTCGGGTTTGTGTTAGCAGACTAAAGAGTTCCTTCTTATAATGCTTTATGTTGAAAGTTAAGAAAATGTCAAAAATAAAGATTAAATGAGGGGAATGATAGACTTTATTACAATTAGCCAGCACAAAAGAAGGACTGAAAGATGATGTGTAGGCTGAATAATATGAGAGAAGTCTTCTGGAATAACTGGTGGCATTATGGTGGTTTAATTGCCTCTTAAAATTATTATCCAATGAAAGATGAAGGATTTTTTTTGTGGATTTTTGAATTTAATAGTTCTTTTAAATTTCAAACATTAACCTTTCTAACGGTGATAATTCTGCAGATTACAGGCAAGTCGTAAATTAAACACACCATTACAAGAACAGAAACAGGTGTATAAGCCCGGATCCAAATGCCGCATTTCTCTGTTAACTTAGATAAAGCTTTACTTGGATTGACTGAGGCCTGCTGGCTGAATCAGTGAATTGAGCCTCCTTATTGCTATTTGCTTTACTTTGCCAAAGCCAACAAATATAAATGAAAGCTTGGAAAAGAGTTTGATTTTTGGTCTGAAGAATCAAAGTTTAAGTGTTTTGTACAAGTGGTAGAATTATTGTATAATGAGAAAAATAAAGTTATTCTCAGCTGTATTCTTTACAAGGAAACTGGTCAGAGAGCATCCTAGTATCCTATGACAATGTATTCTAGCTCTTTAAACTCACCAGTAAGGTCCTACCTCTTTCATGTTTGCTGCTAGCAGCAATTCATGGGAGCTCCTGCACTACCAGCACCTTTTCACTGCTCCAGCACCTTTTGCTTGGGCTGAATAACATCTTGCTCTGAAAGTTGCTCTGGCAATTGCAAGTGAGGTTTGATGTGAATAAGTGCATACTAGACCCAGCAAGAAGAGCATGTTTGGTTTTTTTTCATGCCATGCTCGAGGTTTAGAATGAGACAGTACAAGGGAAGTGCAGTCATGAGAGATGGTAAATAAACCAAAGAGTCATCCAGGAATCTGTAGTAGTTCGAAACAACTGCTATTTTATAAATAGCAGGAAATATTGGTACAGCTATGCAGACTTACAGTGAAATGAGGAGTGGCCCAAATGTTGACTATCACTTCCTTTTCCGAGTGGGAAATGCAGAAATTGCTCCTCCTGGTTAGAACTACTCAGTAGTTCTCAGCAGAACAACTGAGAAAGATGTTTGGTGTGGCCAAGCTTTTATTCTGGCATCCTGCATGCTGGCAAAACGGGGCATTTAAAAAATAGCAGATGTCTTGAAATTCATGCTCTTGTTTCTATAGACTTTTTAGCTTCTCATTGAGACTGACATTATGCTCCTGTCATTATTATAAGTGTTACAAGTTATATCAGTATCTCCAGCATCTTAAACATACCCTCTGTGGAAGTTCTTCATTTTTATCTGTCATAACTATCAGTCAATCTCCATATTTAGGGTCTCCCATTGGCTGTAAGTCATCATTTGTACCTGCACTGGAAGTGTGATGCCAGCTGACACTAGAAGGAAGGGATTTAAAAGTTACTACCAATGAATCTGAGGGCAGTTCATGTGTATTTCAAGGATGAGCTTACTGCAGAGGAGTGATACACCTTTTAAATGTAGATACCTTGGCTGGATGGTTTTTTTAGGAGCATGCTCAATAGACAGAAGTAAGAGGTTGACAAGTGAGATGCTTGCTGCTGAAAGGAGTAAATACCCGTTCCTACCTCTTTCTTACTGTGTCCAAGAGAAGGAAATTACCCTTTTGATGCTATTTTGCTTAATTGGTTACTGCATGTGACAAAGGAGTGGACACAGCTCGACTGGTGGGTTTCTGCAAAGGCCTTAGAGTCAATACTGAGGGACTGGGGGGGTTTATTACTTGTCAAATTAGAGCTGCCACTTTAAAGGAAGATCTGCAGCAGGTGGTGGAAGAAGCAAAAATCTGTTAATATGATGTGTTGATCCTTTTGGTTGCTTTCATTTGACTTTGCCTGATACAACTTCTGAGTTTTTATCAGCTCTTTTTATATTGTTTTCTTCCTGATTGACACTCTCGGGTTATTCTAAAACCTTGGATCAAGTAAGGGAGCTAAGATGTAGTAAGCGGGTTCTTTCATGTTGGAAATTCATTGTCAGATTTGCTACATAAAACAACCCCTCATTTCACAGAAGAAATAACACCATCTCTTTCAACATCTTGTTTTAGGCTTCTCAGTGTATTTCCTAAAAGACTGATGGACAAGATCATTTGACTGACACCAACCTAGTTTTTCCTGACATCCCTTGCACATGCAGAATCTGACAGCTGCCTTCCAACCATCTCTATGTCTCTGAAGTTCCAGTAAGTGCTTCTTCTGGGCCCATCTATTCTGTGTGCTGCACCAGTGGTGGTCAAAACCCATGGAGCTGGTATGCCCTGCCTGAAAGGATGAGTTTTATCTTGTGTAATATAGCCATGACTGAGTTATTGGAAGTGAGCTGCACAGAAGAGTCTGTGGGTCACACATCTGTAATCGTCGTATGTGTGCTAACTGCAGAGATGTTTTCTATTTGACTATGTGATAAAATAACACAAATGCCTTAGTTTTATGTTTGTGTACTTCTGAGATTCTCTGTCTCCACTATGGGCTGATGGTAGGATAAGAGGAAAAGGCCTCAAGTTGCTCCAGGGGAGTTTTAGATTGGACTTTAGGAAAAATGCCTTCACCAGAAGGGTGATCAGGCATTGGAACAGGCTGCCCAGGGAAGTTATGGAGTCCTTCTCCCTGGAGATATTTGAAAGATGTAGATGTGGCGTTTAGGGATGTGGTTTAGTGGTGGACTTGGCAGTGTTGGGTTAATGGTGTGACTTGATCTTTTCCAACCTGAATGTTTCTATGGTTCAACGGTTCTATGACGCGAGATGTGAATGAATTCACAGAAAAGTCGGTATCATTATTAGGACAAAACTAGCTCCTGTAACAAGAAGGCAATGCAGTTTCTGGTTTCAGAAACTGGGGGTTAGTTTTTCAGTTAAAAATATTATTTTTACTTGTAATTATTTTTTTTTCCGATATTCACACTTTGTGATCTCAGCTAAGAAAGGAAAGAGAAAGTAAAAAGAAATTCCAAAGTGTGTGTGGGAGCTCTCACTGGCAATAGTTTTTGCCTAGATCAATCAAAGAACTTGGAAATCTTAGGAGAAACATATAGAAAGCAAATGTTCTTGAATGATTTGCAGCTTGATTTTCAAAGCAGTGAGCTATGGGTAAGACTGTTTTGCTTGCAGTCAGATGTTTATCTGAACTGAAGTGGAATGCTTTGCCAATATAAAGGTATTTATTTGCATGTGCCCTTTTTCTGCTGTTTTTAAAAAACTTGTCTCTGGGAGTTCATTTATGAAGTTATTGACTTCTTGGTAAATCACATTCTTTCCTTCACAAAGCTAAGAACCAGTCAAGTCTCCAGTGCTCAATTTGGTGATGCTCAATGTGTTTATTTTGCCTTTTTGAAAGTACATTTTTGTGCTTCTTTATCTACTTCAAAAGTAAGTACATTAAAACAAGGGTCAGGAGGTGCCGACTGTACTTCACAAAAGAAACAGTCATGTGGAGTTGCAAGAATTCGTTGAGGTCAATGCTGATGAGAAATTGATAAAGTAGATTGAACAGTCTTCTGGCTATTCAGGATAGTTTTCCAGTGCTCTAATGAAATTACTGTCACATTCTTGTGACTGTTTTATGTGCTCTCTATCTTCCTATGTGTGCTCTCGATCTTTTTGTTCATCAGAACACTGTTAATCTTGATTCTTCCCTCACTGTATACTGTCAAATTAAGAAACCGAGGGAACAAGCTGAGAAGAGCAAATTGCTATAGCAAAAGTTCTTTTCCCCAGCTTTTCCCTCGAGTTGGCATATGTTTTTGGACATGGACATTACAACTAATGTTAAATGAATTCAACATAGAAAGTTCCTAATACACAACGCTTAGATTACAAAACTCGGGTGTTTTGGTTTCACCTTGCTAATAGGTGCACCTTTTTTCATTTGCAGTAGTCTCAGCCTTCTAGACATCTTCTCTCCCACACCCTTCACCGGGCCAAGGTTTGCGAGTCTCATTATTCCATATTATGAAGTTTATGCACTTCTTCTGCCGCCTGTATCAGTCTTTCTGTCATTTCTCCTCTGTGTTGGAATCATCTGTG
The DNA here is from genome assembly GCA_017639245.1 of Myiopsitta monachus. NCBI lineage: Eukaryota > Metazoa > Chordata > Aves > Psittaciformes > Psittacidae > Myiopsitta > Myiopsitta monachus. The sequence continues at coordinate 9,299,359 of CM029923.1, read as the reverse complement.
GTGAGTCTGTGAGCATGCAGCCTTACACTGCTTTTCTCTCAACTCTCCAGTGCAGCTTTATCATGTGGGGGAACTGATGCATTAGACCAAGCAGTTCTTCAGCCAGCACAGGGACATGCATTGAAGAAGAGCTTATCTGTGAACTCTCTAGAGCATTACAAGGGTTCATAGACTTTCAGTCCCATAGTCAGGCAGTGATCTGCAATGCTCCTTTGCCATTAGCTGCATATGCACAGATGTGTCGGCCCTTGCAAGAGATGACTCTCGCTTTCAACACCTACTTCCTGAGCAGGATCAATCATTAGAAATACTACATGTCTCCTGATTTAATAATGGACAAAACACCCACTCCTGCACATTACTGGGATTTCACCGTCTTGTTAAGTTGAAACTGAGCTTGCTCATTGCCTTGCTGGGTTTCAGGCCTAGCGTGTTCCTGGCTGTCTTTATACAGAAACCTGCAGTTCTGAACTTGGGTCCTGGAGTGAGAATTCAGTTGCTCTGGGGAGGTTTCATCGTGGGAGCATCTTGGAGAGCAAGGTATTTGAGATCTTAGTGCAGTTCCTGTTCTCCTTCAAGACACCAGCATTTTAGCCAATATAGAACTTTGTGAGTTTGGCCTTATGGGCAGCTGAGTAGACCTTCCAGGGTATCCCTCTTCCTCAGCGTGCCTTTTGTATGACTGCATCCCCACAAACACATCTACAGCTCTCTGGGTGGGGACTATGTCACATAAGGTGTATGTACGAGATGAGAGATGTGTTACGCTTGCTGTCACTCAGAGCAGTGGTACTATAACCATTAGCTCTTCTGATGTGGAGCATGGGAAATACATGGCTGCTAGTACTGGGTGATTATGGTATTCATGTTAATGATGACTCCTCGGTTTTAGCTGGAATTTCATAATTGCATAAAAATGAGTGTTCTACATGGCTCCTGATTCACATAAGGACAGCTTTGTCCTAGCCTGGGAGAGGGGTAAAAGGGAAGAATAATGTCATGAAAGAGGCAGGACTGAAAAAGGGGTGTGTAAAAACACATTTGTCATAAGGTCAAACATAATCTCCTGCAGATGAAACTTCAATCCTTTTATTACTTCAGGTGGGATTTTGGCTGTCTTTCTTGAATTCTGTAATTTATTGTGTCTCATTGAACAACTTTAGTCAGGCAAATTAATCCTTGAATAAGTTAGTGGCTGAGTAATCGCAAACACTGATTTATTTTCAAACCCCTTTGTGAGGTGAATAGGTGAATAGTGTAATCCTCATCTCGTGCTCTATTGCTGAGACCTTATGCTCAAAAGTAGTCTACAGAATTTTTTGGTGCCCAGCAATGCCTTGATTCACTGTACCTGAGAGTCTGTCTGATCTTGAGACACAGCTGGAATGACCAACCAGTCCAATCACAAAGAGTGACAATGTGGTCTTACCCTCTCACAGCAAAAGAGCCACTACAGTCAGTCTGTGCAAAGATCAGCTGCAGTCAGTGGACAGAGTTTCTTAGAAGTACTTAAATAAGTACTTAAGTAAGAATGTTTTCATCCCTGGAGAAAGACCACCACCAAAATGAGATGTAGGTTGGATGTGTTGTTCTAATGAATTATCTTGCTGAGCTACCCCTTTGTCTCAGTGATAAAGACATCTCAACATAACGTACCATGTAAACTAATGTCCTTCACTGTTTAAAACAGGCATCTTCTTTTCAAGCCAGAATTCATCTGTCTCTTTCTGGGTATGAGATTTTTTATAATTTCCTCCATCATAAACTGTATTTCAAATAGACTTTTTTTGTCCTAGATCATTACTAGCACCTGATGCATTTTCAGTAACTATGCATAGACACAGTATGATCCAGTAGTATGTCTATGGAAACTTTATTTTCCATCTTCCTTAAAGTAATATATCCTTCTTGAAAAGTAGTCACCAGACTACTTTTCAAGACTACAGATCAGTAGCCACTTTTGAGCATAATAATTCTTTAACCTTTAAGACTTTCATAATCAGAGTAATTGTAACAGAAATACACCACTGAAACATGGAGGGAAATGAATCTCAGAGAAAAATGGGCTGGAGCATTTGCATGAGCTGTGCTCCCATCAGTCTCTTCCATGCACTCTATATACAGAGCCTGGAGTACTCCCAGTGCAGATGACTAGATAAGCATGCCTTCACAGGAGGTGGCTCCAGGAGGGAGTAAAGGTGGTAAAGAAATTAACTGCTACTTCTTACATAGCAGTCAAGGGCGATTGTAGTGGCCACTCTCTCAACAGTGAGTCAACTGGGCTGTAAGAACAGAAAAGACATGGAGTGAGAAAGAAAGCAAGCAAAGGAGGGTGACTACCTCAGAAGTTAAGCTACATAGTGGGAGGGGGAAGAAAACAGTACAGGCTTTTATATCCGGTAACTTCTCAGTAAAAGATCCCATAGTGGAACTCTGGATTAAATGCTGCTGTTTGGAAACTCTTCCCAAAGTAGTAATTGAAATTTCCTATCTTGTAACAAGGGGTGCAATAATTTCCCTGGAACCAGCTATATGCTGGAGTTGTGCAGTGTGAGCATTGCAAGGCAGCTACTTCTGCCATTCCTGCAAGGCAGAAGTGAGAAAAACATTGTTCATTTAGGCTTTCTGGGAAACGGCTTTTAGTTCCAAAGCATGGAATCATAAGGATACCCATTAATGAAGAAATGATGATACGTTCATCCAGTTAACAACTTGGTAAGGCAAAGCATGAAACCTTTCACATTGCATGTTCTTTGTGCAGTGTGTGTGAGGAAGAAGCAGAGTCTCCTCTGAGATGCTTGCAGCCCTGAGACCTATTCCTGCAGTAGTCCATGTTTACTCATCAAATGGGGAAGCACTCCCAGTATCAGTACATGCAGTAAGTGTTTATACAGTCAGGCCATCAGTAGTAGATCTCAAATGGAGATTTGGGGAGAGCTACTTTCTTTACATCAGCTCTGTGAGATGAGTATTAATCTCCTCTGAATTCCAATTTAACATTAATGATAATCTAATCTCTAATAATATGTTGACCTCAGTCTCACTTTGATTTATGTTTTGTTTTTTATTGCTCTTCATCACTCAGTGATGACAATACAGCTTTATTTCTCATTCAGTTGACTCACTGACTCCTTCCTACCACACTATCATTTTCCAGGGAGAAATGTTGGCATCTAAGGTCAGGCAGGCTTGGGTACTTTCAGACTAACATGGGTGAAGATTTTAATGGACATCAGTTTAGGAAAAAAAGAGCAGAGAAAAATGCAGATTTGGAATATGCTAAGTATGCAGTGTTCTTCTGCAGGACTCAGAAATCATGGAATGCAGCACAAAGGATTATCAGTAATCTCTGCAGGAAAGATCTCACAGCAAAACATCCTTCTGTGCAGAGAACCACCAGCTAGCTCTGAAAGACTCTTGATGGATATCCAGTGTCTCTGAATGGCTCTTGCTCTGCCTGACTGATCAGCTGAGATCCCAGGCCCAGGTCAGTGCTCTTTCAGTATGTCTGTACAGCCTGTACTGTGCTGTTTAGATGTACTCCTGGTGATCCAGCTATCAGTGCTGATAATGATTTAGGGACAAGGGATCAACTCTTGCATATTAAGCCCAGAGGCTCACTTCTACATTCGTGGCTATGACTGACTTGCATGAACCTGGGTTACTCATGCGCCACCCAGAGAAACTTCTCTGATTCTACCTGAGTTAAAATGTCCTTTCTTCTTATCAAATCGGTACTGTTTCCAGGTTTGGTCACTCATGCAGGAGGTAATTTATGCAGTTCAGAGTGGTTTATTTTTTATCTGGGGTGAATCAAAATTTTCTAAAAACCCCTGTGTTTGAGGTCAGATGGAAAAATCTAACATAACACAAGATATTTCTCCTTTATTTTATAAGTTTTGAAACATTTTTCCCTTTTAATATAACTGAACTGCATCCTATAATAGTATGAAATATTTCTAGGACTGGTTCTTTTTGTAGTGTTTTTTCCCCCAGTAAAAATAATTAATTGAAATAGGGATGTTTTTCTGCATCACAATAATTTTGTAATACTACAAGCAAGTAATTTTTATTACATAGTTCCTCCTTTTGCCAAGCAAGGGTAATATTCAGCCAAAGAACATGATGAGCCTTAGTTCATTGATTTCTGTAGCATGGCTCAGGAGTGTGTCATATTCCCAGGAATATTACATAGATCTGCAGGGGAATATCCGGAGTTAACACTAAAGGACACTAAAGAAAAGCATCATTTTGTGTTGTCAATAAAATCTAAGTGCATGGCACTCTCTGCTGATGTTTTAGTTTCACAAGTCCTTGTCTGGAGCCCTTTCTAGGTCTAAATTTCTGCAGGATGACTGGGATTTTAGCTGACTGACTTCTATTTGACTTTAATGGGAGATCTGCATGTTAAAACACAGAGCGACATTTGGAAAAGTTCCTTATATTGTCCAGACTAGCAGTTATTTAAAATCTGTCCTTGGCAATGGCAAATGATGTGATTAATATTCAGTCGTTGCAAGATGGATTCAAACAAGGTGGGGTGGGGGCTGTTGTTTAGCATGGTTCTTGGTTGTTAAGGAAGTAATAAACCTTCATCGTCTCTGATGTTCGAGCGGACAATAACCATTAACTGATCAACAGAAGAAATGTCAGGTGTGGAATCAATGCTGATAGGAAAATATTTCATCTGTTTACATTTACGAAGGATCACTGATAAAACCTTTGATCCCATTAAGGATATAAACTCTTCACATACAGTCGATGACAAGTGTGATGAGCTAGCTGAGCTCCACCAGCCTCACTGTGCTTAGTGAATGTTCAGCTAAAAAGGGATCAGATTGACTCATGAATTTCAAGATTCCAAGGAAATTACCATTGTGAGGTGACCCAGTTTTCTGATTAGTGTCATGGAAAGACAGGTCTCACTGAGAAATAAACGTAATAATGTCAACCATGTGCTTAAGTTCTTCTCTCCGTTATACACATTCACTTTCAAATTGTTTTGTCATTTTAGCATAAACTGTATCACTTGCTTTCATCTGAGAAACACAAGCTTAGCATAGTTCTGTGCAGAAATCAAAGATGAGCATGGAAAAAAGGCCCCTCTTTGCCTATTGAATCATTGATCAGACAAGCACAGCAGATATTTGCATGGATCCTTAGTAGTTAGGTCTCAGTAGCTGCCTTAGATAATTGTTGGAAGCAGAAGAAGAAAAGAGCAGCCAACTTAGATATTTCATCCATTTTTCCAAGTAACTGCAAACCTTCTTATAGGTTGCCCTCTCATGTCTATTCTCCTTCAAGCACAGGGGGTCATCAATTGATGCTGTTGAGGTACTGTTATCCCTCTGGAACCATCTAGGTCAAACCAGGCATAAGAAATCATGAAAGTGAACTGCCTTCCCTTGTTAACAAATGAACACACTGAAGGGAAGTTGGCTGGCTGGGCCAGCAAGAGGTTGAGAAAGAGAGGGGGAAGCAAGTCAAAGGTTCAGAAGTGCCACCAAATGGCAGTGGGACTGATTTCACACTGTATTATTCTCTCTTCAGAAAGCCATTTGACTGAGTTGGAAAATACACATGCAAATACTATGAACTCTTCATGATTTAGGAAGTTTTCACAGTGACCAGGCTATGGTCAGTCACTGGCTATTAGTTGGAGCCACAATGCTCCTGCCTTCCTATGTCATTGAGGGCTCATCATCCCTACTCAGTTTTTGGGATACAACCATCCCTACCTCCATTTCTTACCCCATGTCTGTGACAGTTTTTGTTCATCTCTTCCAGTGTTTCCAGCTCTTCCAGCTCTTTTCTCTCTTCCTGTTTCCCTGTACAGGTGCAGAGAGCTTTCTGTGCTGAAAAGAGACCCACGTTACAGCCAAAGAATGCGAGGAAAGCTGCCTCTACAAAGAGAACATCAGTTCTTGTCCTTCCCCATTGAGCATCCTGTGTACTCCCCTCAGGACTCATGACAGCCCGGTGAAGACTGACTCTTCGAACCAGTGAGTATGGCCAGATAAAGCAAAGGAGATTTGTCTTAGTATGAACTAGGTGGGAAAGTCATCCTTGCTTCATGGTCATGACAAATAGATTTATTGCAAAACCAAAAGCAACACAATTTCATGTGTTTTTCTTAAGAAGTCTTAAAAGTCAGATGAGTTGAAAAAAGGGGAAGAAAATCTCTCTAGGTTTGGTAAGTGAAAATAAAAGGAGGGAATCTAATAATGTACAATCACAGCTCTTCTTCAGTGTGTCAGCAGCATCTGTTAAAAAATACAGGACACCTAAAACTGGTGAGGAGCTCTTAAACCCTAGCTGAGCTGCAAAATCAGACTGCGTCAGAGAGCTGGTGGCTTCAGTCTGTTGAGATAAAGTTTTCCTATTAATTGCTGAAGTAACAGTGCCTGTAGACTCTGGTTTCTTCCCCTTCTCCCTTTGCTCCAGTGCTTGCCAGTTATGTTTAAAACTAATGTTCAGTCTTCTGAGGTACCCGTTGGCTTTGACCGGTGTTATAAGCCACCTGGTGATGGGCTGTAGTAGAAAAAGCGGTTGCCACTGGAGGTGAACACAAGGTGAGATAAAAACTGAACAAAAATATGGCATTGTTCTTTTTAAACTGCAAATTCAAGTCCGAGGTGTGAACAGCATAACTTTCAAATAATAAATGTGCAGACAAACCTTTCGGTTGTACTGTGAGAGCTATTTTGGAAGGCATAACCACAAGCTATGTGAGTTAAGTGTAGTGATTCCATAGACGTAGGCTGCCCTGGCTACATGTCTTCAGAATGAAAGCAGAACATTTCACGAAAAGCCTCATTTAATTTCACTGCTGAAGCTAATTCTGCTTTCTGAGGTTCTCCCAACATCTCACCTCAAACAGGAAGATATGTCAAGAAATGTTTTCAGTTCTTCTTATGGGACATGCTTTTGGCAGGAGATTTTCCTACACAAATTAAGAAGCTCATTTCTGTATGGTATAATATGGGTGGCAGAGGAAAAAATTCCAAAGGAACCAACACCCTCTTCATAATAACTAAATAGGCTACCACTGATAGAAAGAATCCCAGCTGGTTAAACTGCCTATATTTCTCTCTTAAGTTAACAGTAGAATAGCCAAGTAGACATCATTCCCCAGATGTTAGAAGTGCTCTGAAATCTGTTTGAAACTATCTAAATACTTTACACTTCTTATGAATTCATATCCTGATCCCAAAAGAGGATCCAGTGCACTCACCATGGACTAATAAACATTTAGAAAAGTTAAATTACTTACAGATATTTAAGTATCATACAAATATGTGTAAAGTGTAGACGTTCCCCAGCATAAAACCCAACGTGCAAAGGTCTTTGTCTATGTAATTGCATTTTGGTTCTCCCATTTAATGAGGATTATTTTTTAACCTCTCCACTTCCAAATAGAAATTCAAATTCTATTGTAACAAGAGTGGAGGAAGAGAAATCTTAAATCAGAGACATTTAGTCACCTGCAGAGTAAGAGAGATTGAAAAGAAAAACGGCTTTACTGCCTTCTAGATCAGTTTGCAGGCAATTTGTTTGAATTCATCTTACATGAATTTCTGCGTAATAGTGGTCTGCAGTGATGCAAAACTGATGTTGGAAATCAAACTCCTTTTGCAGCATGGAGAAATCCTCTCCCTGAGTCCTTGTTATTCTCTAAGTTATCTGTTTTCCCTTCATTTGTCCTTTCATTTTGTGCTCTGCCTTCTGACGAGTGAAACATGAAGGAGTGGGAAAGAGCAAGCTTTGTGTTTCCACTGCTTCATACATTTGTGAAGAAGCAGACCTACATCATAAGACCAACTTAAAGCCATGAAGGTACCTCTCTAAAAAATGAAATGGACTGTAGTGAAAGCCTAACTTTGACTGATGTGAGGTTTGGGACTTTATCCAGGTAAGAATTCATGCAGCAATGAGCACAGATAAGGCAGATGACCCAGAGTAGGGCCAAACTGTTTACCAGCAGATGTGTTTTTGAAAATCTTCCTTAACTGGTCATGGCAGCGGAAAATACCCTGCTGTTAAACGCATCTGCAATCCGCTGCGCTCCCAATCCACCTACAAAAATTCTGACCTTTAAAGAAATGATGGAGAAGCTGGTGATTTTTTCCATGGCATTGAAGCTCAGTCTATTTTAGGCTCCAAGGCAATTGCAGCCCTTTTTGCTCCCTATTTCACATCACTTTTAAGTCTTGTTCTGGCCACTATGAACCCTTCAGCACTTCTCCCTGTGCAATCACTCGAGTCAAGATCTGTGATTTGTGATTTGCAGATGACATGTACATTTCTTGGCTGAAGGCTGTTAAAGCAGTTTGCAAACCTAAGGCAATAAACTGCAGGGATGCATTTGAAGCTCTCTATTGCCACACTAAATTGCCATTCTCATGCAAATGAATAACAAGTTTTTCTAAGATGGAAAATAAGCTGTTGTACATTGCCAGTGTTGTGAATTTCTGCATTAATATTTTAATGGAAGAATTTTGTCAATTTTCATTATATCCCTTCTGGAGATGAGTAACTAGTCTGTGTATCAAAACCAGTAATGCAACTTGCCTTATAGGAAAAAGAAGAAAACAGTTTCTGCATTCACCAAGTCTAAGTCCTTTAATCCCTTCAGTATGGAAATCTATTAATTGGGCTGTAGAAAACAGTAACAGTTCCTAAAGTGTTAACACAGTTATTTATACATTTCTGAACATCTTTCATTTAAATATTTATAAAATGCATAGTGGGAAGTATGTACCTTTTAGAAAACTCTGTTTCTATGTCATTTTCTTAAAATATTCACTTCTGTTCCTCTTAAAAGATACCTAAAAAGAAAACCTGCTGGATTTTAAATGACACTATAAATGTACAAACAAAATGTAATCTTAAAGAGAAAATAATATGATTACCATCAGAAGGATTACTGTGGTTCATTGTTCAGAGAGCAGGAAGCACAAAACGATTGTTTCAACTACTCAGCCTTAGCTTGCAAGAAACCAAATGAATTGAAGTGCTTCAGTCTTAATGTGCAGCCTAAAGTCTACATATTGTGTAAATTCCTAATCCTGTCAAAATGCAAGTCTGAAGATTAGCAGAATGTATAATAAATGTGTCTATGTCATTACACATAAAAATAGTATTGCTAAATCAAGTGTGGCCCTTTATAAATGTAAAAAAGCCCAACTTAAGCAGATTTGCACTTTATAATTCTACAGCTCTGAGGAGAAAAAAGCAAGCTTGACTAAAACAGATTCCCCATTTCTCTGATATAAATCAGTTTGCACCCACACACAAAAGCCATTGGCATAGATTTCTCTAGCAAATAACTTAATATTTATTGAGATTTCTTGTACCTTTAATTATTAATGTCAGCAGCATTGCAGTATTTCTATGAGGTTGCTATTACTGACCCTGTACCTGTTGGTTTTTCCCCCTTCATATTATTTCCTCTACAACCATGAAAGCATAACACTTACCAATTATTTTGTGTGACAGCGTAAAAAGACTTATGGTTTTGTTGTCTGTCACTAGGTCTTTTATTTGTCAGCATTTCAGGGCTTGACTGGCTGTTCTACAAAATATTGCTTAGTTTAATCATTTTATACTTGGTTCAACAGATACCTTAATGATAAGCATATATAGAACTACCATTTCTTAATTATGGCAATGAGTCTTGTAGAAAAGTTCAATGAAGCCAGAAGAAAATGCAGGCAACATTATACAGCTCTTTGTTCAGTAGTTGATGTAACCTGGACACAGGAGTGCTACCCTTATAAGGTGCGATGATTTGTGCTGTTAAGGTAGAATATTACAGACACCTTCCTATAGGAGGGATCTTTTATTGCATTAATTCTTTTCCCTTAATGAGATAGAATAACTGATAATAATAAAGATTAATAGGGAATGAATAATAATGATAGAGAAGTCAAATTATAAACCTGCTTTTTGTATATATTGTAAATACGAAGAATGTTAGGAATAATGTGTGATCTCACTCTTTTTACTGAGCTGTGACACTTCTGCAGGATCTAAAATGGAAAATAAGTCATTAATCATCTTGTTGGTGGAAAACTGTTTTCAGACAGTCTTTTTCCTCCCACACCTTCTGAATAAACCAGCCAACCAGAGAACTCCGAATGACTGAAGCCAGTAGAAAGCTGCAAGATGCAGCACTATTGAGCTGAGTAAAACTCTCACTGACTTCAATAGAAGCAAATTCCTCCCCAACATTTTCAGAGGTGCCTGGAGGGTGCGCATCACCAACTTAAGGAATTTTAAGGAGGTATTTCACACTGCTTGAAAATCATCTCTTTCAGATGTGTCTTATCCAGACGCTGAGATGTAAAAATAACTGGTATAGCAAGCATTAAAATAGGGCAGCTCCTGATCCTTAATGATGAAAACAAGGTATGTTTCACCCTCTGTGATCAGCTGGCGCATTGTACCAGTTTTGCATGTTCTTAAGTGTACTGATGCAGATTCTGAAGGTCTTACATGCACAGTAACCCTCCAGTCACTGAGGGCAGCAGGAGGTCTGCTAGAGTCAAGCCCTCAGGACTAGGCATAGAATTTTATCTTAGGCTTGTTATTTCTTTCACTTGAAGAACTAAAAATGGCCAAAGACCTAACTGCATCATTTACAGCAGAAAATGAAATGTCCTGGTAATCTGGAGCATCTCTAGCATTGAGTATCTTGGGCAGGGACTATTAACACGTTTATTGGGCAGGACTGCATCTGGATCTGACACAAAGTACTGAAGGCTGAGCACAGCACTATAATCTCTGTCATTATTTTCTCATCATAAATTTACTAGAGGACACTCAAAGAGTCAGGTCTCTCCCTTTGTGCATGCCAAGAAGCTTCTTCCTATTGCTAGTTGTTTGGGGAAAGAGCACATCTGCCTCTCTGCTGTCTGGGAACAGAGGCATTACCCACCCCAGCACACATCCTCACACCTTTGCAAAGATCCCCTGATCCTTCCATGCACAGATCAGCAATTCAGTGGACAGGAGCAAGGGCATCCCTAACTTGTAGAGATCCGCTTTCAGCCCTTCCTTCCACCCTCCTTCTATACCAAAAGGCCAGTGAGCGCTGTACCTGAAAGCAAAGTGTTGTGGATTGTCTCCTACAGTGCAGAGGGAGGCAAAGAGTGGGAGGTAACATAATACTGCTCCATAATTTGTTATCCCAGGAATTCCTTGTGTTTCAAGTTGCAGTATGGCTGTGGGAGCTATATGGTGCTCATGTGTTCAGCAAGGAAAGAAAGCCACATATGAATCAGCCCTTACTCCAGGGTCAACTTCAGTCAGTTCTGTCTTTTTGTGCCTCCGGTGAACAAGCTGTCAGGGTGCTTAAATGACCTTATGAGAGAGATCCAAATCTAAAGGCAAATCTATCAACTGTGCTGTATTAGGGGAATAGGTGGGAGAATCCTCAACTCACACACACACACACACACACACCCAGTTTGTTCCTTTAAGGAAGCCAGCCTTTCTGGATAAGGGTCCAGTGGCATGCTGTCTGTGCTTAATCAGGGCAAACAGGGTTTTCCCGTACAATTGCTTTGGAAAATGGCAGCCAAACTGAAATCTATGGGAAAGGAAGAATGTTTATAAGAAGTCCTCGCTTGCCACTAAAAGTAGCATTGGTGCCAGTGACCCTATACTGACAATAGGATTCAGGGCTTTCACATAAGAATACGTATATGTAATAAGCAAGCAAAACAGCTAAATCATTAAAAGGTGACAACTGCTTTAGCTTTTCTGCAGCCTGAATGTCTTCATTAATGACCACTGAAGCCAACAAAAATATTCCTTCTTTGGGTAAGTTTTGGGTCTGACTGTGTATTTTTCTTTTGTTATAGGAAATGCTGCCATGTCACCAGTGCCTCTGACAAGCAGAGTACGATAAGCAGCAGATTTACTGGGAAAATACTTCCTATCTCTTAGAAGAAGATGGCAGTTTTCAAATAGTGATGCATGATTCAGATTTGTTGGTAAGTTATGTACACTGGGTTTTGCATTGAATCTATCACTGAATACACATTTATCATGGTAACAAGGAAACATCATTTAATAGAGCTGCTAGTATTCCTTTTCAGGATATGTATTAGTAAACATACTTTTTTAAATGTCTACACTGCATCTTTGTGTGTTGTATTCATTGCAATATTCATTAAATTAGGAAATGAACAGCAATCAGAGAAAGTATGATGGATGAAGAAGGAACTGTAGCACTGAAGAATGGTCTGGGGAATAGCTCTGATATGGTAATTGTTTTCTTCCAGCATGCTCTTTAGTATTGCCTTTTACCCCAGAAAAGCTTTCAGATCACAGCTGCTTCTATATTGACGAGTATGGGGAACAGGACAAACTCTAGCTGTGAATGTTCGATCAATCTTTATATAGGTAAAATTGCCACTCTCCAGCTGGTTTGTGTAATGATTTTAGTTTGTGCCAGGAAAGTCATATCAGAAATCCACTCCTGTGCAATTAATTGTTTAAATCAAATACACATCCTTCCTGCACAGGATACTTATGCCTAAATTTTGTCGGAGAAAAGACTATACTTCTTGAATAAATGATGCAGAAACTGGTTGAAGTTTACTTTCTGTTATCCAGAGGTGATAGCTGCTTCTTGCCTTCTTCAAGTGTAGTCTATTTAATCTCCTGGAGTGTAGGAAATTATGTTCAAAATCTCTGTGATCCTCTATCCCTAGTAAGTTATGCAAGTAGTGGCAAGTATACACCATAAGTCTGGAGATTATATCTGTAATGTGTGGCTACAGACTGTTGATCAAGAGAGCCTGGAAGAAAAACATTATTTTCAGGTGTGAAAAACCGTCACCTTTATCAAATAATTTCTCTGGCATCTCTCCCAAGGCATTGTAGCCTATTTAAACTTGGGAGGTTAAGTTTGTAGCATTCATTATGACTGAAAATTTAGTTCACACAATCATGATGTTCTCTTTATTAAGTGTTACCATTAAACAGTATTAAAATGAATATGATGTGGCTGGCCTTTTGCAAGGTTCACGGGATATTTCTTTCTTTGCCTTGTCTCTTAATTGTGTCTGCCTTTAATATTCTGATATGCAAGCTAATGTTGCTGCTGTACACCTTACTTGCCACGTATTAGCTGATTTATCTATGTGTATCTTACAATTTACAGTTCTGTCTGGTGCACATAATTGAAATGCTTAGGGGTAATGTAAATGTCTTTCGACAGAGCTATGGCTTGAATCTTTGGTTGGTAGGTTTTCTTGGACCTCAAACCAAACCAGACATAAATTCTGGCATATAGGCTGGCAGTTTTACTGTACCTAGCAAAAATACATTCTGCGCAACTCCTCACCCATGTCGTTAGATGAATTGTTAGGTAGAATAACAAGTTTCAGAAACTCTAGCAAGTGATATTCATGGGTCAAGATACCCATACTAAAAATGGCTGCCTCACCTACTAGTCTTCTCCCAGTCTGATCTTGGTTTATTTAGTACCTTCAGCCCCAGTTCATCGCTACTCCTTGGCAAATCCTTAGTCTCCATCTTTTGGAATAGAATCATAGAATAGTTAGGGTTGGAAAGGCCTTAAGATCATCCAGTTCCAACCCCCCTGCCATGGGCAGGACACCTCCCACTAAACCATGTCACCCAAGGCTCTGTCCACCCTGGCCTTGAACACCGCCAGCGATGGAGCATTCACAACTTCCCTGGGCAACCCATTCCAGTGCCTCACCACCCTTACGGTAAAGAACTTCTTCCTCATATCCAATCTAAACTTCCCCTGTTTAAGTTTGAACCCATTACCCCTTGTCCTATCACTATAACTGTTCTTTTGTTAATAATTTGCAATATCCACTGTCATGGCATGTGAAACACTGGGCATGGTATTGACTCAGCCATGCTTGCAGCTAGCAGTGGGTTAGGAGTCCAAAAGGGGTCATTCAGTTAAACTTTGGGGAGACTCCTCATGTAATCCCAAGTGCAGGACTCTCTATGCGCATGGTATATGTGTCCAATATGGGAGGGCTTTCCTACTACCCATGGCCATAGAGTGACTAGAACTTCAGGAACTTCAGAAGGTGCCAGGATTTGTGCTGGAAGGCAGGTTCCTGCTGCCTCCACACAGTCCCTACTGACAAGCAGAGCTGGCAGATATATGAAGACGATTCTCTCTGCATCCTTCCAAAATGGACAATGCTGAATGTGTGCTCAGAGATGCTTTCCCATCTTCTTGGTAGGGGTTGAGTTGGCTTCATATTGCTTTTCACTATGGACTGTGCAGTCCTGACACAGTCCAGACACAATGCAGTCCTGAATTATCATCAGACAAAACTGGTGCAAAGTCATCTACTTGGACTGAACTATCTTCAGAAAGCACAATGTTCATTGTGCAAACTGTGTTCTTCCCTCCAACCATCCATGAAGTAAGCTGAGTGAGAGCTGGGCAGCAGTTCAAGCAGGCTCCATTACTGCAATCTGGGTGATAATTTCTAATTTAGAAAGCAGATTGTTAATTATTACTCCTTTGTTTTCTGCATGCAGGTCCTTTCCACGACACTGAGATATCAATGCTTCGATTTTCGGAGGCCCTGCTTTCAGCAAGAGCTGCACTTCTGAAGATCAAGACACAGACTCTTTACAACAGACTAATCCAAGGTGAAAACAAACAAACAAACCTGAAGGATATGGGGGTTGGATCTTTCTATGGAAAAAATGAAGAGGCCTGTGTCATTTGCTCTGCCACTCTATTAGTCACAAATCCTATTCTGGTTAGAGAGATATTGCTGACTTTTCTTTTAATAGAAGTGGGAGATGGGTTAGAAACATGAGCATCGAAAGGCTTTTTGAAGATTGTCAAGTGCTTGGGGGAGAAGCAGACATTCAGCAACATCAAAACCTAATGTGATTCTCCTGAAAGGCACTCTGATGCACTGGAAATACCACATCTCCACTCCTGGGACCCAGTGCAGTTATCTAGGGAAAACAGAATGATTTCCAAACTATTGACTTGCCAGTAGGGCTGCATCAACATGGCCTGATGGTTTCCAGCAAAAGGCTCTCAGTAGTCTTAAAAAAACTGACAAGTTATAGAGCTATTTGTTGCTGTTCGTGAACCAGAAGGGTAGGGGACATCAGCTGCCATGAAGAAGGGGTTGCAGGTGTCATGAAAGCAAGTGGAAGTAGGCTCTGCTTTGCTCACAGGACTTCTTTGCTGAGGTATGACAGCTATGGCCAAACCATTTACTGCCATCAAGAGGCAGCTGTGAGAGAAGAATATGAAATATGCTGTTCCTTATCCAGGAAACAGTGTTTCCCGATGACCAATTTATTATTTTCACCCTGTCCAGCAATGCAGAAGGGTGCATCAGGGATCTGCCTTTCTTTGCTCTGAATAACTTAAGTCAGGCTGCAACATGTGAAATAATTGAGCTGACCAGAATTTACAGCTCTAGGTGGAGTTTCTTCTTTCTGTTGGGTTTGTGAGTCATGACAATAAGTGTTGCCACATGATGCAGAATGTACATGCTCATTTCTTTCTCATTTTTCATTTTCACACTGTTCCATGACTCAGATCAGCTCTAGCATGGTCCGGCTCTCTTAGGCAAGAGTCTCTACAATGATACGGTATCATCTTTAAAAATCAGAGCGACAGACAGATCATGCGAGCCATGCTGTTTCATTTTTCAGTCTTACCTTCACACAGTAAGTCCCACATGGCTTTCAGAGAGGCCTGCTTTGTTTAATGTGGACTTTGTTGGGCTGTAATTTATTTTACTTAATAATTTATGGCTACATTATGTATGTTAGCTGCACTTGTCTAAATAACAAGGGTTGCAATGGAAGACTGCTTGTTCAGCTGATTATTTCTTGTTACTTTCTGCATTTCTTAAGGTGATTTTGTGATGAGTTTAGATCGCTGTTTGTTGGGCTTGTGTCTATCTCTGTGGGACAACAATTATGTATAGGCATAAGCAGAACTTAAATAAATGGACGTATAATATTGAGGGTGATTTCAGGAGGATAGGGAAATGTTCTAGAACTGAGTGAATGAAAGATCACTCCAAGCTAATTATTTAGTAAAAAGTGCATTTAAATCAAAAGCTCTTTTTATTTCTTACCGTTACAATTTTGAGACTCTTGCCATTTCTTTTGGATTCTATTTTTCATTCATAAAAATAACACAATGTATAATATAGTAAAAGGAAACTTCCTCAGAAAAGAGAAATAGATTGGAAGATTGGTTTCTTGTCTGACACATTCCTTTGTCTGTCTCTTACTGCTCGCTAACAGCTCACAGCCATGGCAGACAGCTCGCAGACCAAGTGCAGCCTAGCCATTTGAATATTTATTGACAGGGAAAATACCCTGAGCACACTTTTAACATGGTTTCCTTGGACATCAATGGCTCTATAAAATGCAAATACATTCTTAATTACTTCAAGTGCTCCTCCTGCCCAAGTGGTTCTTTTACATGAAACACATCTCACTGGTAATGAGCACAAATATTGCTAATGGACTGTCAAGGGCATATTGTGTCATCTTCTTGTTGCTCGGTACCATGCTGGCAATGTGTACACTTCACTTCTTATTCAGTTCAGGAAAGTTCCTAGTTGTTTACCCCCCAGTAAGGAAGCTCTTCCTAAATGAGGACCACCACAGTCTTATTCTGACTGTTCCTGTATTTCTTGCAATCAGTCTTGGGCTCTCGATGTCACTAAGAGGAGACAAAAGCACTTTGAAATGTGTTATAGCTTCCATTTTTTCCCAAAGGAAATATTTTCCCAGAAAATCCTTTCTTTTTCCTGCTCCCCAGTTCTGTCTCAGGAGCAAGCTCCATTTCTGCTCTTTAGCCTCTCTTGGCAATACTGTCTCACTTCTCCATGAAGGTCTGAGCTTGTTCATTCAGTTCTCACACTTTAAGTTGGATGTTATGTGTTGAAAACTTTCAGTAGGAGAAGCCCAACCCCTGAGATACCGGGGAGGAAATTGCTGGATTTGGAACAGAGCCTGAATGAGGCCCATGGTGGGGATATTACCATGAAAGGAGCTGTAAGGTGTGAGAAATGGAGTTTGCAATTCTTTTTCTGAGCAATGGGAGACTACTTAGAGGCTACAGAGTGAAAGATGTATAATTTAATGGGCAGGGGAAAGAGAAGGGCCACAGTGCCTGTTTTGAGAGTTGTAGATGGAAGAAAATAGAAAAAAACGAATTCTCTGCCCCTACACTGCTGCATCCTGACTTAGAAAGTGCGCACTGACATTTTGGAGGTGTGTGCAGCTTTCTTGAAAGCCTGCATGAAGGCAGATGATAAAAAACTGAAACCTGCTGCTTGAGAGGCTGAGATCTAGGCCCGGCTCTGCTGCATTGCTGCCTGCAAAAATAGGCCGTATAATTTTAACCCTTAGACTAAACAAAGCATGAATAGGCTTGGAATGAGACGGGTGCATCTGAGTAGTGGTGTTGGCTCTGGAACAGCCTCCAGTTGGGGTAGTGAGGGGCAAGCACAGTTATTATATTCAAGGTACATCTTCAGTTCTTTGAAAGGGATTGTATGATGACTGCAATGAATAGCAATTGACTCACTCAGAAATGTCTTTGTAGCCTCTGATTATTTGTCAATTAGGCATACTGCTGCTACTGGTAATTGTGGGAATACGCACTCACCAGCTGTGAAGCCCACAAGTGGTGCTAGTAGCATGGAAATGTCTATCTGTAAGAGACAATCATGCATGCTGCTACCAAGAGCTTGAGGGGAGCTGGAGATGTGAAGGTGTCTGAGCCTTGTTTGTTGCTGCTGACATTCCTTAATGTCTTCTGTACACAATGTGTTTTATCAGAAACCCATTTTCTTCCTTTTCACTCCTTGCTCAACAATCCGAGAACTGTTTGGAAGGTGGGCAAAGCAATAGGGAGAAATCAATGAATCACAGAGTTGGCAAAGACCTTCTCAGCAGTTCTTGTGATGCTTTCTCTCAGCCTCAAGAAGAGGAATATCGTGGGAGAAATAACTTTGTCATAGTCTTGCAGTGACCCTTTTAATAGGGAGGATTATGTCACCCTATAGACTATGTTACCGTGGCCAGTGACCTTGTCTCCCCTGTTATGGTCTCTTTTTCTTGCAGCAGCGATTCTGTGGTTGGAAGTTCTGCAGTGCTTCTCCTGGGGTGTGACTAGTTCATGCTGCTACAGCCATGGCACTGAATGTGGAGAGTTGACTGTGCTAATAGACGAGTCCAGGCAAAGAAGAAAGATCTGTGGAGGGAAAAACAAAGCAAAAACTGGGGCAGAAAGGCAACTGATCTAGGGAACTTGGCTGGATCCTTTGGCGCAGACTGTATCCAGTGCTGGAGAGCAAGAAGCGTTTCAGAGAGGAAGTAGATTTACTCTGTCAGCTGCTGTGGTATAATAATCAGGTATGTATCTCATTTACTCTTCCCTCTTCTTCCCCTATCTGCAGATACATAAACTTGGTAGTAGGAAGTTCATCATGCTCCACAAAATTAGCACATCGGTAATTTATATGCCTTTTAACTTCTGGTTACATTTCGTAACAGAAGAGCTGAGGGTCCCAGCAAATCATTTATGATACCAGAAAGCTGTGGGAGAAGATTGCTTACTTCCTAATTCGGTGTGACCCAAAGAAGTGACAGAAATAACTCAGGGCTAAGTTGTTTCCTCTGGAGTGTTTTATACTGGAGTGGCCCACAGCAATAAGTGCTTAAGTGGCATAAGGGAATAGAGGAAGAGTATATAACCAGAGATGATATCTTTTCTAATAGCATTTTTAAGAATTAAAGAATATGACTCAGAAAATAGGATAACTGAAGCACAATGAGCTAGAAAAGGAGCTTTCTCATTAGGGGACAGACTAATGAAAGACTAGAGTTATCATCCATGAATTTTACTTGGGAAAGATCTTTTTTTAACTCTCTTTCTTTGGATATTCACCACCCTCTTCTATGCTTCCCATAAGCTCAGAAACAGTCATCTTGCCATGGTTGATGTGGACATATACTAGCTTTGGGGGAGAAAAAGAAAGTATAGCATGTAATGCACATCCAGCAAAACCATATGGGGCAATTATATCCCCTTGGCTTACTATTCCTCAGAAAGCACAAAGCAGTTCATCAAGGAGCTCTGTATATGGAAGTATCATGTAAAATACCTGAAGGAACATTTGTGTCCTTACACAAATTCATTTTTCTAAACATAGAGGAATTTCTCTAACAATTTTGGAACTGTGCATTAGCACATAAGAATCATTGTTGTAGGAACACTCAATCTGTTGATTTTACTTCCGTGGTGGACTCTTTACAGTCTGTATCGTTTCCACTCCACTTCACTGATGGTGGAAAAGCTTTTTTCATGGTTTATTTAGCAGAAAGTCATTTTGATTAGCAAGATGAGTAATACTTTACAGCTGTTTGCAATTACTGCATCTGTTCTATCAGTGGATTCAAATATTGGACGTTATATTGACTGGGCCACGAAACACGGTAGAAATGGGTACAAGAGGGGACACATAGATGCACATGCTGAATTCATGGGTTTAGTCATGTTAAGAGAAATCAAACAGCATGTTAAAATCAAATCTGTGCCACAAACTCAGAGCTGGATTTTATAACTTCGAAAAGCAGAGTTTCCTGTTCGCAGAGTGGTGGTGGAGATTTAGCAGAGGTTTTGTCCCAAGCAGCTCGGTATAGAAGCTACATGCTGATTCTACTCTGCTAAAATACAGTAGAAGTTTTGCCATTCACTTCAAAGAAGATCAAAACTGGAGTCCACGCAGATGGAGAAGCAAAATGGTGTCTGAGAACATCTGGAGGCTATGTACAGCCTAGGTACACTTAACTCTATGCCTGGAAGTTTAAAATAAGCTACAGGGGGTTAAATGCTCCTGACCTTATTCTTCCAAATATGCAGCTCTCATCCATATTCTGTCTTCTAAAGAAGGGCTACATTTATTTCAAAACTTAAGGTAAATTTTTGCCTTGTATTTTCCCAAGTAAATCACTTTGCCATTCCTATGATTCCACATTAGTGGGAGCTTCATGCAGGGGAGAAGTCAGATACTAGGGAAGCTGGATGAAATAATACCTCTGTCAAGGTCTACCACAATGGAGTACATTCTTCATTTAGTTGAAAAGAAGGAAATGTGTTTATGTCTGAGTCACGCTATGATTATAAGTAAACTCAGTAATTATTACAGAAATAATGACTTGATGGCAAACTGGTATTCCCACCTCATGATATTCTAATGGGCAGCATAACATTTCTTCCCTGATTTTAATATTTCTATTTCTTTGTGTTCCACAGGCTGCTTTAAACAGATCTTTTTGGTCCAAGACTTTTCAACTGTATTTGTATGTATATATCTTCAACTGAGATGTATATGAACATCTTGGGGCAGAAGCTGAGCTTGGCTTCATGAAATCTCTGTGCTCTTAGTGCAGATGAGTAGGGAATCTGGTCTAACAGTTTTGTTACCATCTTTCAGGATGAATTTCAGAGTCCTTTGGATTTATCCGTGCTCAGGGCCTTCTTGGAAACCTGGTGGTTCAAGCAAGTGAGTTCATGCCTCCATAGCAATGAGTACCTTGAGAGCACTGATTTCACTGCATAATTCCCCATGATTTGGTCCTTTTCTCCAGACCTCATGACTGGTTGTGTTGTCATTGGATTTAACATAATTTTCTCTGGTTCTGAAGTATTCAGTCACCTGTGACTTCAGGAGCAGTGTCTGGCTTTGTTTGATACTTCTTTAATAACTAAAGAGAAATGAGGTGTTGCTAGGTGTTCTGAGCTGATGTTTTATTTACTGGGATAAATTAGGGCCAGGAGACAAAACCAGAGCTCCAGTTTGTCACTGGCTGTGGGGTGGAGGCTTTGTCCTGGCTATAGCTGAGATGTTCCCACAGCAGCACTGGAATCCAGCTCTGGGAACAAGCTCTGCTCGCCACCCCTAGTGCTATACACATGCAGCTCCCCTTCAGGTCAGTTTGCCATCCCAAACTGTCATCTTTTTCCTACAGATTGCCAGCATGCTCTCTCTTGCCAAATAGTAGTTGATGAATGTCTTTCCTTTAGGGACCCTGGAAAAAAAGGTGTTTAGAAGAGTTTTGATTTCCCACTAAAATTGAGTTGGGATGGCTCTTCTGTGTTATTAAGCACACATACTGTCTCCATCCTTGGATATGGTAATAATAATTTTGTCTCAGCATTGCGCTTAGAAAGATTGATGTTGTTTACAGTGCTTTCTATGGGTTTGTATTGTATCAGAGTCCTGACATTCATCAGTGAATTTTTTGTGATGTATTTGCTTGTCCATTTCTTTAGGTTAGACAGAAATGAACCGGGCAGATTTTGATCTATCTCTATACATGAGACATCTTAACGCCACATTTCTTTCACCCATTACAGACTACTGAATGTAAGTACATTCTTATAGCAAAGATTAGCACCAATTCCTGTAAAGGACCTTACTGAAATTTGGTCTTTCTCCTTTATAGGCAGAACTGCCTTTCCTAGAATACTCTTCCCCCATCTGAAGCAACAGCTACAGCCTATAGAGGAATGAGTCCTCCTTGGTTATAAAGCAAAAAACTGTATGTGAGTGGTCACTGTGGTTCTCCCTAATACTTTGTGAAATTACTGATGTTTAAGGACTTTGTACAGTATCTCATTGCATATTTGCAGGTGATGGAAGAAACTTTTTCTCATCAAACAGTGAGGCCCAAATTCACCTGAAGATATAAACTCATCCACCTTACTTCCCTCAAGGAGGATGAATTCTGCTTGTTGTATTCCAGCCTTTAGTGTATAGCTGTAATTGCTTGAGTATTTTGAAAGCCATAGAAGTGAGAGTAAATAGAAAACATGATAAGTCATAATTATCAAATGTGCTGTCCTGGAGAATCAGACTTACTAGTTAACAGAATTGAGAAGAAAGGACTTAAATTTATGAAATTTCATTTAGTGTCTACATTTTATTTAAAGCATATTTGTAACGTGGCAAACTATTCTAAAATCTGGCTGAAAATTAGAAACCTTTTGCAGAGAGATCCCTGTAGCTTCAAAATATAGATTCAGGTGCATTCACAGTCACAAACAGCAGCACTTACACTCTACTGTTAAGGAGTCTTTCTCAGCTCAGCTTGATGGGCATGTTGATGCTAGTTTGACAAAGCAAACAGAATTCAGTTTTGCTAGTGATGGAGATTTTAACAGTTGCTTGAAATAACTGATAATCTGGTACAAGAGAGTTTAAGGATTACTTCACTGTGTTTCATTTGACTAATAACAAAAGCAGTTCCAAAACTCTGAGAACCATGCTTGAAGTACAGTGAAGAAGAATTGTTTTAATGAGTTTTGCAACAACTGTAGAATTGTTTTTTTCACTCGTACCTTACTATTTTCTGTTCTCCAAAAAGAAAAACATGGGAAAAATGACCAGATAATTCATTTGTCCTTTCTAATACTGTTCACACACAGGATGGGGGACATGTGGTGAGAAGGACTTGTGTATAGCTGAGAAGGACATAACTGAGATGACCAGAAATCTCCCATGGAGGTAAGTTCAAGAATGACTAGATAGAAT
Source organism: Myiopsitta monachus (assembly GCA_017639245.1). Taxonomy (NCBI): domain Eukaryota; kingdom Metazoa; phylum Chordata; class Aves; order Psittaciformes; family Psittacidae; genus Myiopsitta; species Myiopsitta monachus. The sequence goes on along the minus strand of CM029923.1, from coordinate 9,276,755 downwards.
AGAGGGCAATACTTATTCTTTCATGCCCCTCAACATGTCTTTTACATCTATTCATATTCCTTCTTTCTTGCTTATCTGTGAGAGAAAAAGGGTGTAACTGCCCTTTACCTATTATCTCATGTCATGTGTCACGTATCACCCTGTTAAGGATCAAACTTCATGTAGGAACTGTCCAGTATGTGTTTTGCTGTTCAACCTCCAGTATTTTAGCTGCCTCCGCAGTTCCAGAACTGGAAACAGAAAAGAGGACTCAGAGGTCCCTAAGAGGATACAGTTGTTTCCTGCTACAGAGGCTGAGCTCAGGTTGCCCTAAGGGTTCAGTAGGGATGCCAAGGCTGTCCTAACAGAGCAGTATGCAGGCAGCCACAGAGTACATTCAAAGGACTTCTTGCAATATATGTGGCCTCCTCAGCTGAGCGAATGTGCTTGGTGGAGTTGCACCTTTTGCCTATCAAGACTCACACCAGATCACCCAGGGAACCTAACCTGCACTGGATATCCATCCTGTCTGAATTTAGCATCGCAGCTGAAGGCTGAGATTCTATGTTAGGAAGGGGGCAGAAAGGATCTCACATTCACCCTATGTTAGATGCATGCATAGTGGAGGAGCAGACCTTGTGCAAGGTGAAATTCCCCCAGCCAGGATTAAGAAGCATCATCTCATGTTTCATCTTGATTTTCTCCCTCTGCTTCATGCTTTGAGGTTTTATTTTCTTCTCTGCTGGTTTTTTTTTGGAGATTTGGATATATGTGAAATAATATTCCAGCAGCAAAGTTTTATCAGTGTCAGCCAATGTGATTTTTGTACCACTTTGGAGTCACATCTACTCTGCTAGACAGCCTTCATGGCATGCTGAACAGCTAAAAAAGCACACTTTTGTTACTAGTGTCATAGTACTCGATTATGATTAAAACTGAAGCACATCAGGAATCATCAGATTTTGTTACATAAATATTAAATAGGATTTTTTTTTAAAAACCTAAACCAGTCACATCTTAAGTGCTTAAAATGGGAGATGTGATTTCCAAGTGCTGAGTGTTGATTAAAAAAAGAAAGAGGAAAACACTTTTACACTGAAAAGTGGATTGCGTGCCCTCTCCAGCATTAACTTTCAATCTTACATGCAAGGCAGATTGATATTTATTTATGAGTGGGGTCTGCCTGTGTCATGCAAGTTCTTTGTGCACTTTTCAGGGCATTTCTGTAGCTCAGTATTTCCCATGCTGTCGCACATCCATTCTTTTTGGTTTTTGGTTTGTTTCCTTCTTACAACTACATAAGTGAACACTTCTGAGCTTTGCACCACAGGGAGCATACAATTCCAAAAAGGGCAGAAGCAGATGGAAAAGTGGAGTTTCAACCTTTACAGAGGAAAATGTGTGTCCATTTAATAATAATATCAAAAAAAACCACCTCAACTCAAAGATATTGTCAGAAAATTGAAGTCCCAACAATAGCTCACAGGAAGTATAAGACACCAGAGAATTATTCAATGACCAGCAACAAAAGTAATAGCCCAAGAACCTGTGCTGCCACTTGATAGCTGCACACACACAAAGGGCCAGTGCAAGGCTTAGGTTTCTTTGACCTTCTTCTTTACAATAAAAGAAATCACTGCTTAATGGTAAGAAAACTATGAACTTTAATAAAACAGAGAAAAGGGTAAAAGGGAAGAAGAAGGGAAGAAGAAGGCTAGGAAGATTAGGAAAGCTAGCTGTCTCTTCCACTAGAAAGATATTTGGACAAATACAGATGGCATTTCTACCGTCACACTTACCTGACTACATTTCTACTCTCCCTTTGCACAATAAATATATAACTGAATAGAGATGCCCTAACTTTGATGCCTATTCCCTCTTTCTCTGGGGGCAAGTATGTATTGTACCTGCTTTCTACAACTGGAATATCGTTGCCTTGAACTGAGCTTGTTAGCTCAGAATATGAGAAAGAGGTGTGAGTGGAAGGAAGGAATCACTTTTCTTTCCATTGGCCTCTTCACTGTTGCTCCTCCTGCTTCACCATTCCTAGTGTCATGAAAGACTCCCCCAGCTTCAGTGACCTCCACTGGCAGTGGTTTCCCACTGCTGGGGAGTTCTTCACACCAGTGGCACTCCAGATACACAGTCCTGCTTCAAGAAATTGCACAATGGTCACTGCCACCAGCCTCTAGAAGCAGAGACAACCTTGGAGCTCCAGTGTTTGCTGCGGTTTTACTATGTTATGTGAATCGTTGGAGTGGCCTTGTTGGCCAGGAGCTTCTGCTGTTGTTTCTAGAGAGAGCTGTAAAGCTGTCAGAGCCTAGGAGAGAATCAGCACTGAGCCATAAGACCAAAACTTCAGCAAACAGCTACAAATTCACCCCCAGAAGATGGAGCACCTCTGGTTTTGTGTGAGCACAGCCTCCACATGAGTCAATATTGGTGTGCATGTACCAGGGTGCTGTAAGACCAGAAAGCTTGTGGGAGCTAGTTTGTAAGTAGACGCATGTCTGTAAGAGCTGCTTATGACCTTGTGTCCAGTTCAACTACTTTGGATATCCTGGGTCTGTTTCTTAAGATCATAGAATGGTTTGCGTTGGAAAGGACCTTAAGATCATTCAGTTCCAACCCCCCTGCCGTGGGCAGGGACATCTCTCACTAGGCCATGTTGCCCAAGGCTCTGTCCAAACTGGCCTTGAACAGTGCCAAGGATGGAGCATTCACCACTTCTCTGGGCAACCTGTTCCAGTGTTTCACCACCCTCACAGTAGAGAACGTCTTCCTTATATCTAACCTGAACTTCCCGTTTCAGTTTTAACTCATTGCCTATTGATTTATCTAGAACTATTCCTTGTCCACCAAGCCACAAGCGTGGATGTATTTTCCTCTCCATTATCCTCTCCCATCCCTCAGTAGATTTTTCCCTTACAAGGTCCTGGTAGATCTTCTTTCTCCCACTATGTCCTTTCCAGCAGGATTCCTTAAAGTTTATCACCCTTCTCTCCATAGGTCTCATCTTGCTCCTTTCCTTTGCCACAATTCACCTTATTAATGTAAAATAAAAAAGAACTTGCATGCTCACAGGAAGGCCTGCAAATTCTATAAAAAATACAAAGTTGGAGTAAAGATGGATGCAAAGAAAAGAATTGAGATGAGTTGCTTAAAAGGTTTGTGAAAGTGTGAAAAGACTTACTTTGGTTGTCCAATATTTGTCATTCATTTAATCAATTAATTTACTTCTCACAGCCAAAACATTGCCATTAAAAAGGCTTACTCAGATGCTTTGCCGTGTTCATATTGATTCATTTTCAGTGAAAATATCAATATCTTTGTATAGATCTAGACCTTAAAGTTACTTAATTATTGATTGAGAAACAGTTGCTCAGACTGATCAGGCAGATTTCTGCTGTGTTCAACAATAATAAGAAACCAAGTTTTTGCATGGATAGACATTGTGTAGAACCATCCTTAGTCATTGTATTACTTGTCAGAGGGGAGCAAAAATCTACCAAAATGACTTTTGTGTGACCTAGTGTGGTCAGCAATTCCCATTTCACTCATCAGCTATTGAAAACTAACTTAGAGATCTGCGTACCCTGTTCAGTAATTCTTGTTACTATCACTCAGAAGACAGAATGAACTTTCGTGGTGAAAACCACAGTAGTAAATAATACATGAAAATCATATTGCTTTTCTGGCAGGCTCTAAGCTTATATGTGAAGCATGAGGACTATTTTATGTTGAGATGTAATTGATTTCAACGTTTGGTGGTTTTGGTGACCTGTGAGTTCTGTTGAAACAACTGGTGGTGCACTTTTTGTAAACAGGAATCAGAGATGAGCAGGGCTGAAATTTTATCTCACATTCTGACACTGTGTGCCAACCAGAGCTGGCTCAAGGCTCCTCAGCAAGCCTAACAAATCTGAATGTTGTCACCCCAAGAATGAGGGGTTGGGACCGAGGCAGAAGCACAGCCCTGCATCCCATGGGAAGGGGAGGAGGGCAAAGAAGTAGCAGAGCTGAGCTGTGCCCTCCAGCAGCATCCCGAACACCACACAGCTGAGTGTTTCCTTTGGCGGCAGTAGCTGCACAATCACATATATCCAAGTGTCTGCTGTAGGGCATTCAGGTACTGGCAAGGAGTGGGTTTAATAGGTGACCATGAGTTTGCCAGTGTGGTGCCATAGATGGTTGCCACTTCTGGCTATGCCTGAAGGTGAGCTTGTAGCCAAAGCATTAGAAACACAAAAGCAATCATCCTACATCAGCCATGTCTTACCTCTGACCAGGACAAAACTACAATTCATTGACTCAAAATGCACAGACGCAGTTAATAACAATGGTGTCACACTTTCAAAATGCTGTATCTGATATAAATCAGACTTTACTGTCTCTCTGTCAAAGTATCATTTTCAGTGCTTCTCTAGGTGAGATGGACCAGTTTGAAAATGCTTGAAGTTCTACAAGACTTTACTGCAGCCAGGACAAAAAGCAGTGGAAAGTTAGTGTGGAAGAATGCAGTGATTTGAGCTGGATGTCAGTTGTATTGGTGATGACAATGTCAAGGTCAGTCTACCTGTGTATCAAGATCCTATGAGTCAACTGGTCACTGGTAAGGCCATATCAGGTTTACATGGTTTAGATCCTCAATTCTGCAAAAACTAAACTGGGTAATAAATGGAAGACCCTTGACCTCAAATGTGAAGAAGAGCTGCCAATGTACAACTGCATCAGATGAAGTCCTGAGAGCTGATGATGTTTTCAGTAGGAAGACACATCCCCATAGACTTTCCCTGGATGTTCTGCAGTTTTAGAGGTTTGACAGTAATCAGATTAAATGTGAATTTAGCTAAGAAAAATGTAGTTTAATAATGTTTAAAATAATTTGTTTGCCCTGCATCGTATAACTACTAAAGATAGTGACATATCAAAAATAGAAAAATATGAGAAGAGGATAGATTTATTCTGCTTTCTCATATTCCTCACCTCTTAATGGAAAACATTTAAAATGGAAAAGTTACAGTTCTGAGGCTTATTGTGTCCACAGGACCTGATTTTGCATGAAGTTATGATATTTGCTGTTCAGTTGTTAAGATGCTAATACAGAATAAATCACACTATGATAAAGTAAAGGCATCTGTGTAAAACTGGCATGTGACCTGAGTCAGATCAGGTTACTCTCTACTGCAAATCGGCCGAGAAGATAGTAGATCATCCCTTTTCATGTGGAAGGAATGATAATTGGGCTACACTAAGAAAGATTGCTTAAGACATCCCCAGTATATATGAGCCTATTTACAGTGTGTCTTCCAAGCAAATAACTCCATTTCAATTGCCAGCATGAGAAACAGAGATTAAATTTGTGCTTTAATTTGTTTTGGGCTTGTAATGTCGATTTTATATTGATTTTAATTACATGTCATTGAATTCTGGGTTGCAAATCTGTTCTGTCTGTGTGGGAAGGGCACAAAGCATTCTTTTAGAAGGAACATATTCTTCCCTGACTCTGTTGTGCTTATTCACTGCTGCCTGCACATGCCTCTCTTCCCTGTGGAGTTCATATGCAGAATGATGTGGTGGCCATCTTGTGTTTGCAAGAGCTTTAGAAATACAACAGGTACATTGGGTCTACATGAGTTTGAGGCAAATGCAGAAAGGCATGCATACGAGTGGGCAACAGTTGTTTCAATGAAGGCCATGCACTTTATTTTACCCTATGCCATACATCAAAGAGGGAGTCTTCATAAGCATGTAGAGTACAGGAAGTAGTCGGGTTAGAGCAGTGTGAGGAAACTGTCTCAGCAAAATATTCTCAGTCTTGACAACTTCCTTTTGTTGCTGGTGTCTCTAGAAAGCACACCATTTTCTATCTTTGCATATAAAGATGGTTGAGTTTTAAAAGGAAGTCTCATTTTACATGATCATCTAGGAAGAGCAGACTTGAGATTAATGGAAAGCTTAAATCTACTTACATTTTTCAACAGTGAATGATTTGACAAAGATGACCTGTTTCTGAAAGGAAACTAATTTCTTTATCACAAGCTTAAAAATCACCTGTCTCCTTCTTGTGTAACATCCATGTACTCAGATGACTCCCTGGGTTACTTGAAGAACAAGTTGTTAAAGAAAATCTATCCGGGGAACAACCAGTTCAAATTACTCATTCTTGCTCTGTCTTTATTTTGAAAACTCACAGAAGTTATTCAATTCCCATATGGTTCTCTTCCTTTCACTGTTAATATGGCAATGACCCTGTGTCCTTTGTTGGCTCTGCCCCACAAGTGGAGCAGCAGTGTCAATATCAGGATATTCTTTCAGCACTGATCCAGAAGTGAGAAGGCACTGTGCAAATCACTATGTTCCCCTAAAGTCCTGCTGCAAGTTGAGTACGTAAAAAAATCACAGGTATCTAAGCGCAGATTTCACATGTAATGAAAAGTCAGAGCTATCTTCCATGTATCTGGAAGGCAGTGGGTATTGAGAGCAGAATATTCTTAGGACCTAATTTCTAGATAACCTATGCTTGGAAAATGAGAGTGAATTGAGCATCTAACCTTTGTGTGACTTAGAATGATTATCTGTGTGTGCAGGTACCTTACTTTGCACCTGGTAGCATTCTGAGATTGTATAAATTAGGCCAAAGTAAGGCATCTGTGCATAATCCCTTAACATGATTACAATTCACTGCTATGATGAAAATGGTTCAGCTAAATTGATGGGGTTTGCCTCAGCTATCCTTGTTATTGTTTTGGGTATTTTAAGGCTCATTATTAAACTTTAAAGGCCCAATAACTGAACTGGGTAAACCAGCACAGCTCTTTGACTTCAGTAGAGAGAGCCTGATTTGCACCAGCTAAGAATCTGATTGTCGCTTTCGAGCTATCGTAATTGCTTAAGTGAAACAGCCAAAGTAATTGGTGCAAACTAATACAACTGATGGAAAAAGATTCAGTGTTTGTCAATACCAACTATGCTATGGAGAACCTAATCGATGAATTAGTCTATCAATTAATTAGTCTAGGCAGAAAATGACTCCCTGTACCGTTAGTCCATGAAAAGATCAATAAAGTCAAATGTCTAGTTTAATATTTCTCATGTAATGATTATATTATGAGAAGAGTATAAAACCCAGTGTTTATACTGTTTCAATTACAATTTTCAACTGTGTAGGATGCATCTTCAAGGGACTGACATTCCTGCAAGGCAGTAATACCATGCTATAAGGATTCATGTATGCTGAGCCCCCATTTTGTCAGCTCTTCTACATGGGGAACTGTGGCAAGAACAGCTGGCTTTTAGGCCAAATCCTTCTTTGGCAGGGACTAGGCTGAGCCACCTCTCTGAGCTCACTTTGGCAGTTCACAGCTGTTGTAGTGTCAGCATCAGAAGCACACTCAGCTGAAAACTGAGACCTCAGCCTTGTTCTGGTTTAGTTGGCTGTAGGCGTATTATTTCGGCTTAAATGCGGCTATGTGGTCACTCACACTTTGAATTATGCATATGTATAATTGACTTCATAGCAAAAATAAGCAAATACTTCTGATACAATCTGTTAAAGTCCCTAATTATGAAGCCTTTAAAGTCTGGCGGTTTGCCCTGTAGTGTGAAAGGGAAGTGGCCATTCTTCCTGCCATACGCACACAGAGAATCATAGAATAGTTAGGGTTGGAAAGGAGCTTAAAGTCATCTATTTGGTGGTTAGGAATTTTAAAATCATGCATTAGCGCTTTGGGAAAAAAAGGGGGGTTGGGTATCGCCTGCATAAAGTACAGAAGTGAAAATTCTGTGGAAACCCAAGTAACTGGCAATTAGTCAAGCTTGGAGGCTGTTGAAAGCAGATTTTGCAAAGGGAGCTGAGCAAGAAGTCCAAATCACCTGAAAATAAGATTTTCCTGAAAGGCAAAATTTGTTGTGGTAATCCTGTGATAATCTGCTGTAATGAATACTAAACATATCAAAATAAGGGTATCTACAGTCAGTGAATAATTCCTGCTTCGAGATGATCTAGGTTTTGGTGAACATGTAGATTGCTTTTAGTGTTGGACATAACCTTTTACATTTTTCAGTCAGTTTCTAGACTCCAATGCTATCTCTAAAAGCTTAGTCTGTTGCAGAACAATAATGCGTTACTTCATGTTTCATATTCCAGTATCAATTTTTCTATTAAAAATAGATTACATTTTAAGTAACTAGTTATTATATGTTCAATAAGAGCTGGCTGGATGAAAAATTAATGTCTGCAGTCCTCCTGTTTTGCAGGGATTAACTGGTCAGAATAAAATTTATATGTGCCTGTTTTTCTTGGTTTCAGCATATTCTACTTGAAACTTGAACTTTTTACATGCTTTAAGGTATCAATAATAATAGATTTACGGTACCACTAATAAAATAGTGGCTCACTTCGGGGTAGGGAATGGTCACTTCCAAGCTGTTGCACACGGAGTCATAGGAGATGCATGTCCATGTCACTTTGTGTCCTCTGGAATGCCTAGTTTTGAAGTAAAGGATCCCACCCATATTGCCACCATGCTAACATCAGTGTGGTGTTACCTTTTTGCAGATGTCTGAAGCCTGCAGAAGAGCCTCCCAGCAGATGAAGAATTGGTAATAGAAAGAGTGGATATATTTAACCCACTTTTCATATGGACAACATTCTGGGACAGAGGAGGTAAACAATCGTTTTTTCCCCAAATTCACAACGTAATGCTAATGTCACATTCATGCCATGTTCTTTCCCTTTAAACAATTACCCCAGGTGGCACCAAACTGCATGGACTCTGCAGCCAGGTCCCCACCAGCAGGGGATCTGAGTTCATTAGAGTCCACCTAGAAGCCGGATGCTGTGCTGGACCTCAATGATGCCTTTCAGATCCAACTGGGAGCATTCCAAAGAGGATCCCACCCAGAGAGGGTTAGTGCACACCAGCTCATAAGGCTGGCACAGCTTTTCTCACCAGGATTGAGTAAACCCCCAAATGCTGCAGATGCCAGTGAGCAACTTAAAGTTGTATTGCTTGTCAGAGTGCTTTTTCAGAGTCCCAGTGAGCTGCGTCTGTTGGTTCAGCAAAATGGAGGCTAGAACTGTCGTGAGAATGGGATCTTTCTACAGAGCCCTGTAATTCTGCTTCCAGGTCCCCAGGGCAGCAGCAAGAACCAAGGTGAATAGAAATGGGAAATAGTATTCGCAGGATGAGAAACCTCTTTCTGTAATCACAGCAGCTTTCGTAGAGTGTAATTCTTGAATTCAAACCTGCAGAATATTTGCCTAGGTTCTGGTTTGTAGTTTGGACTGAGACGTACATCAGCTCTTCTCCCCACTGTAGTTCTGGCAAAAATAGCAAGCTCCCAAGCTTGTCCAGTATGCCTCAGCAAAGCAGGCAGTAACGCTCACTGCAGTAGACCATGACCATATGTACATGTCTGGCTGTCTTTTTACTTTCCATTTCCGTGTTCAGACAGTGTCACAATGTCTTCGATACAAATGATTTCATTGACTTAATAGTTGATTGTATGCCACAGAAGTTTGCATTAGCCTTGGAGGTCATTTTTAATAACACTGTTTTGCAGAGCCCAGCCAGTGCCTGCAACATACACAGCTATCCATGTGCTTTCAGCTGTACCGTGATCCTCTTCATGCCCTCGATAGCCCCATAGCCTGCTAAGTGTGAGAAACTTCCCAAGGGAGTGCCACCCAAACCGGCTGAAAGCAGGCATCTTCCAGACAGGGCAGTGGAACCTTTGCATTGCTTTGTGCCACTGGGGTTGATAGGGTTTCCACATGTTGTATTTCACTTCTTCCTTGATCCTAAGGCCTGGATAAAGGAAGAAGTAAAATCTAGCAGCTGCCATAGAAGCAATCCTATCTAGATAGGCAAAGAGATGAACCCACTTTACGCAGAGGCCTACATATTCCAAACCTGATATCTAATCTACTAAATCAACTCCTTGGGAAGCCTGTTGCTGTAGGGAAAAAATAAGTGATTTAATTGCTGACTTTTGATGTATTTCCTGAATTGAACTCTGTTTAGAACTTGGCAGTACTCATTGAGGAGACATGGAAAGGAAATTTCTGTGTGATGGAGAAGTTTGCTTATAAATGGTATAAAAATAATCTGGTGAAAATTGTGTTTAGTGACACATGCAAAAGAGTCTTGAAGAGTCAATTAGACATGCAAAACTAATGAACTGCAAAAAAAAGGCTTTCTCTCCATTAAATTCCTCCCTGAAATCATCAATATTCTTAAAAAGTGTAATGATTTCTTATCAGTGCTTGAATGAACCGTAAAACTACCTTTTGAAATATTGACATTTCCACAATTTTGAACACAAGAATGTTTTCCCTTCCATATAGAAGCTGACGGGCCATTGTCTTGCAGTACATTTTATTCTTGCTGAAGAACATACTGTGTAATACAAATAAGCACTCACTTAGTAGCCTGCATTTTCCCCTAACAGGTTGAATGAGGCTCCTTTGTTTCACATACTTTAGGTTTTGAATTAAGGCTTAATCAAGGCATTCTTTGTGCGGAGTGCTTTGTAGTGAATAAGAGAGGTAGCTATCTCAGTCTTTGGAACTGATAGCAGAAACATTTCACAACTGGTTTATGCTCACATTTGTGGGGATGCTTTATCAACATCGGATCTAAGGGGTTATCAAATCACAGTAGCTCAGTTAATGTCAATGAACTATAATGATTTACACAGTCAAATGCCCAGCCCCTGTGACACTCAATATCACAAAGGAAACTATCATAAAAATAGAGTAAGCCATAGATAAAAACTGTGATATGTAATGCTGAACTTTCTTATTCTACAGTGGATTATAAGTATGGTTTATTCCATAACTGATATCTACAGTTAATTATCTACTGTAGAAAAGTCAGTGGAACAGTCCTTTCAAAAGGAAAAACTGAAATACTCTATTTCATAAATAGAAATAGATTATAATATTAGATTATAAATATATAGGTATAGATAAATATAGATATATAGATACAAATATAGATTATAATAATAGCTTATACGGTATTTCAATTTTTCCTTTTGAAAATACTTGTGTGTGGCTCATTTAAAATTGCGTTGTATTATAGATAACAAGACAATGTAAAGTGCCAAAAGAAATCATTTGAAGTGATTTGAGATTTCTCCCCCCCCCTTTCCTCTTACTTTTGTTTTGGAAGAAAAGTAGATTTTGAAGCCTTCGAGTCCTCTTGGAGTAGATTTTCCCCTTTCTAGTGTGCTCTGCTGATGACACCAAGTTGGTTCCCTATGTATTTTGGTGGTGTCTGTTTGGTGTTTAGTTTCTTGTTTTGGTTTTGGGGTATATTTTAAGCAAGAAGGGGAAGAAGGCATAAGTAACAAACCTCTATTGAACAAAAATCCCTAGTGATAGAAGCAAAGGAAGTAATGGTCTCAGCAAAAAGCCATCCATACCGAGCGTCTCTCTGTGAGCATCAGGGCACTGGGAGTTTCCTCTTGCTATTGCTGCATGTTCCTGCCCCCTGTGCCATAGCCCATAGGCCCCTGGGAGGTGCCACTGCAGCTGTCTCTGATGTGAGTAACTGAAATGATTGCATTTAAATTCACCCTTGCTTTTGTGTCCTAGCACAGACAACACTGAACCTCAGGACTAACAGTAAGTCCCTCAGGACTTACAGTAGAGGTTCTGGTGTTGAAACCTTTGCTGGACTTGCCCTAATATTAACACCGGTTTGAGATGTGCGGACATATCTGTTTTTCTTATCCCAGTCCAGACTGAGGAAATCTGCCACTTATCTAGAATACCCATTTAATCACAGACGTATCTTTATCTCTAGTCTGCCTTGTAACTGCATGACAGGAAAATGCAAATTCTTCATGATGCTACAATTTAACAGCAGGACTCACCCAAGCCTTACAATATTTATTAGGTCTTCTATCTATTGTCAGTTGCCTCCTTTTAAATATGTCATGGACACACACCGATACCTACACTGTATTTTACTTAAAACAGTGGGTGTGGATCATTTCCCCTAAACTAGTAAAAAAGGATTTTAAAAGGTGCCTGTCAGCTGCAAAGCTTTTTATTATCCAGTGTCAGCCACTGGAAATTATGTACAAACTAAAGTCAATGGAACAAAAGTTAATTATCCAGTAGGGCTATTGTTATTATGTAGAGGAGCCAGCTCTTATTGATTAATGAGTCAGTGCTGTGTTTGCTCACAGGAATATTAATATCTTGCGCACAAGAGAAGTCATTAAAATGAGCAAGGAAGACCTTGACTTTAAACTTAAAGTGCACATTGCTCTAGTTATCTGAATCATTTTGTCAGGTATAGAATCCTAGTTATAAATTATTGAAACAAGTAGTTATTGTAAAGATAGTTCACACAGATGGTTTTAAATTAAACAAGTCGATACACTTTTCCCATTATGTTCTGCATTGTTACGATTAGTAGGCTTTAGGTGGGCAGAAAAAAGAGTTAGGAGGTAGGATAAGACTCTGGTGTGTGAGCCTTTGCCTCACCTAACCCCTGACAGCATGGGAAAACTGAGAATAACGCCATGTCCATGCTGAGCTGATGGGAAGTGTAGGTGTAGCAGACAAATGCAGATGGGTCAAGAGAGTTCTCTCATCAACTGACTGCGTAGCATTGCAGATGGCCTGATAATAATTAGCAAGTAGGTATTAAGGAGTATTTCAGAATCTAATTTCCAACACATTACCTCTTCTAATATTCCCAAAGCCACAAAATTATGCACTGAAAAAATCTACATTACTATTTTATGAAAATGTATGTTATGGCATTACGAAAATGGAAATTCAATTACACCGGCTTTTAGATCATGCTAAGACCTGAAACTCGGAAAATCAATGTGCATCTACAAAGTTGAGGTCCAGCATCCATGTACACTAATGTAATGTTACATCACTCTGACAGAGGGACAGTTAAGTGGGACTATATTTTATTGCCTCTAGTTTACATACTATTACTTATCAAGAGCAAGCCAAAAGCAGTCCTAGTATACATGAGAATTAGGTGTCATGTAACTTAACAGGAGAAAATATCAAAAAAGGCTATAACAATTATATTAAAATATAACGAGAACTAAGAAGAAGGTTAAAACTTTAAATTATTAAAAATATTAAGCAGTCTTTGGGGGACTGATTGAATGGTGTTTTGAATATATGGTATATAGCGCCTGTTCCGGTAAAGATTCAGATATAAGGTGAAATCTAGACATCTCCTTAACTTCCATGAATTACTCCTGCACTTCATGGTAAGCATATGTCTTGGGGTCTTGCCAGAGGGTATCGATGTTTCCAGGATTAAACGCTATGCTTGGTAATACAGATCTGTGGGACAAAACCTCTATCATCTTTCCTGTGAGCCTCTGCCAACCTCAGGGAACAGTAAACCTCTCTCTTTCACCAACATAACTCATTTCCAGGACCAACTGTTACCTTATTTGGCTTGTTGTGAAATCAGAATAAGAGGAAAATCTCCAGAAGAGGCTGATCAATTAGAAACCCTCCAGAGGATAACAGCAGAAACAGCCAGTGGTCTGGAAAACATAATCTACTAGGGAAGATTGAGTGAGTGGCATAATTTAACCTGGAGAAAAAGAGACTGAGGAGGGTGTAACTGACTTCGACAAATATGAAAAAACTATGGCAAGGAAAGAGGGAATAATCTGTGCTGCATGTTCAATTCATAGAAATAATCTGTTCTCAAGGGTAGGTAGATAAAAGCATCAGCAGTTTAAACTGTAGCAAGGAAGATGTCAATTAAGAGTAGTTGGAGGTGGACTGCAGTGGCAGCATTGTGGGGATTCATCCCCTTGTTCCTTTTGTGTTCCGTTGTTTTGAAGCTTTTTCCTCATGCTGGTCCTGCAGCAGAGGATATGAATGGGTTGTAGCAGGAATAGAATCTGCCCAGTGAGTTGCAAGGTGGAAGGAATTTGGCCTCTTCATCCCACTTTTCTCTCTGTTCCAGCAACCTCTTTAGTGGGGCCTGGGGCAACATACAATACTGCTGCTGCTGTGCCAGAAGCATGGATGTGGCTGACCCGGAGAGCCCTGCAGGACAGAAGAATTCAGCAGTGGGAGATCAGGTGAGAGCAGTAATGATTTTTTTTAACCATTTGGGGTCTCAGCCAAATGTCAAGCAGAATTTCGGGTAAGGCAGCAAAGCTGCTTCTGGCCAAGAGGGATACCTCTCAGTGGAAGGAAACTCCCAGCTGCAAACAACAGAGAAAGAGCATCTCGAAGTGGAAATTACAGAAATCTTCTCAAATGGAGCCTAAATCCAGAGTAATTCTATTCCTTACACTCTGGACTGCACTGGTATGGAAAGCTAGCACTTCATTCTGGGTCTAGGACGCTGAGCACTTGTGTACACAGCACCCAGGAGAACACCACTCCTCCTGGGCTCCAGGGCACTACATGAGCACTGGCTGGGCTTTCACTGTGATCACTAAATGAGACAGTAGTCACAAGGGGCACATGCTGCTCTTAATTAGGCCAGCCCACCTTATTGACGTGGAATTGTTCTAGCATTTCCCTGGCTGTTGAGCTGCCATGCAAAGAGCTGCAAAACAAATGTTTTAATGCCAGACACAATGCCATAAAAAATGACAGCTTCTCAGAGGACACCTTTAATGTTCTTGAACTGCATTATAGATACCATTTTCATAATCCAATGAATAAATATTTTGGGTGACTTTAGTGTATTTCTAGCTCTTTTAGTCATGGGTGGGTTTCTGTTCTCCCACTGCTAACTTGCAAGGAGAGAAAGAAGTCAAGACAGACTTAATGATTGCAATAAAGCATCTTATATTTTTGCATTTAAAAACCAAAATCTATTAGATTTGCACTGAAGTGTTTTAAGATAAATAGATTACCTCTGAACCCCAAGGAATTCGAGCTTCCTGTGCCTGCCTGTCATTTACTGGGCTGGTTACTTATCTGTCAATATTTCTTCCTTTTTTTCAAGTCCCAGGCATACTTGATCTTGTCCATTTGGCACTGCTGGAGGAATAACAAGTTTCTTCCCATCGTGCACCATTCTGGGATACATCATGACAGAGAAATCTCAAAGCCCAGGTCAATTATAACAGAAGATGTGTAGCACCTCTGCCCCCACAGAGTCTTCTGGGGATCCACTTGGCAAAATGATATAAAACTATTTCCGAAGACTTCTCGTGATCTGGCCCTGCTTAGAACTAAGTCACCAGCAAAATGTAAGGAAATAAGCATATGCACCACTGCTTACCTTCCCCCTTGTTTGCCACAGAGCCAACTAGCGTGACATGTGTGAGGAGAGGCCTGAAGCTGGCGGATTCCTCACTATCCAGTAATTACTTTTTAATTAGGATTCATTGAATACAGATAGATATCTTCCATCCTGATGATGTTAATATCCCCCTGTCAGGCATTATGAGGCAGTAGCTGACAGTGAGTTACACAAAGTAATCCTGTAGCTGGTAGTAACTTACATAAAGTAACCAACTTAACCATTTGTCTTAGATAAAATATGATCTCCATCCTCGCTTCTTTGCACCGAGTCTGTCACCAGAGCGTTGATGTAGTGTTTGTTTACCCTCGTTCCTGCAGGAGGAAATATCATAGTTCATGCATCAAATTACTGTAACTGACTGGAGCAGTTGTATTTAAAATCATGCTCAGTGATGTATTTCCATAGCGTCGTTGATGTATTTTCAGGAGCTCTAATTTTTACAAGTGTATCATCTGAATATCATTTATCTGAGAGTGCAGTTGTAAAGTCTGTGGTAATACCCGATCTCATTAAAAAAATCAGTGTTTAAGAATGGAGTGGAGTAAGTAAATCTGAAACTGACTGGATATTTGTGGTATTTTGATAGAAATAAGAAAGAATTTCAGGGTTTTTTTTCCTTTTTTGCTGCAGGGCCTCTAAACATAACCTGACATGTGATGTATTTTTGAAGTCAAAGTTAATAATTCTCTTTACATAAAAAATAAATACCCCCTATTGAATACAGGCTCTAAAATTAGAATTGCATATTTCTAAGTAATATACCTAAGGAAAGTGATTTATTCTAATACAATAATGGCATAGATTTACAAAGCTTGAGTGATACAATGTTTCTCGTTATGGTTGTAAAATATTTGTTGCCACTGTGGGATTTTCTAGATCATTATTTTAAAGAAGGAAAAACCCACTTTGACAGATGAACTGGGGCCATTCTGAGCAAATCACAGATACTTCATATAACAAGGCCTCCAAAGAGGGGAGCACAGACTTATTACTATGGCAACCCAGATCAAAACACTATTTTAGTGGAGAGTTTCCAGTTTTACAATGCAATGATGATTGTTTATAGTACCATTGAAACCAGATTCAGCAAAGGTTCAAGAAATGAGCTGACAAGAGGAAAATCATTATAGATAAACTGGGGATACTTGAATGACATATTGTGGAATCTGCTGTTATTTGATCAAATGATGAAATTGTTACACAAACATAGATGGATACTGGTATATAATACAGGCTGATGAACCATATTTTGTTAGTTTTGTTATATTGTGTATCTAGAAGATAATTACTGGTTCAAAGTTGCAGAACACAAGATTTAATAATAGAAATCAGTTAAATTAAAAAAAAAATCCCTGCCTGTTAATTCTCCCTAATAATTTATAACATTTAAATTTTACTGATGTTTTACTTCCCAAATCATTTAGTAACACCTACATAAAAGCAAACGTCACCTACACTTGGCATTTAGACAGCACCTCTGGTGGGGTGCCTTTTTTCCTGGAAGTGCATCAGATGGCACATGGGCTGGATAATACATGCTTAATCCCATAATAATTTTGATACCAGCTACTCAGTGCTTGAAGACTGTTAATCCTACATCAATGAACCTGTTCAAAACTCTCTTGTATCGGCAATGGCAGGACAAGGGGATTCTTTTGTAGCAATAGCCTAGGAGCAGCTCTGGGCTCCTTCCAGCTGCTTTCTGCCTCATATCTGCTGGTCCAGGGAAGTGCACTGGTTATTAACCTCCTTCCTTGCTATAATGGACCTACTGGTTTCAGTGTAGGAGCCACAGGAATTTGGGGACACTGATGTGTTTTCTCCTCAGGATTGTTTCTCAACACAAGAGCCATGGATGAAGTTACTTGTTCTGGCTTCCTCCTAGGTTTATGCCATCATTCACCTCAAGAGCAAATCGTGACCACTCCCCTTATCAACCTTCTTGCTAGCCCCACTTTCTCCTCTACTTTATCACATCAGTGCTTAAAAACCTGATCTCCCCTGTCCATGTAACCATGGCAGCGTGGTTAAAGCCTCTACTCCCACAGCATGAACAGAGGAAGCTCCTAGTTACTGTAGAAGCAGCCAGAGACAGAAAAGCTCCCAGTTTGAGAAGTAAAATGGTAAAGAAGAAAGGTGGATGAAGACTGACCACAGAAATTTCCTATACCTGGGAAAACCTTGATCCTGCCTGAGCACGCCACAGCCACAGGTCTTTCTTCTGCAGGAAGGAGCTTGCTTAGATGTTTCCCTTTGTGGGACTGGCTGATGGGACAACTCTGAGTGGCAGTGCCCCAGGACCACAGTTGGCACATAGACTTACCTCTCCATCCATAGAACTGTAGAATAGTTAGGGTTGGAAAGGACCTTAAGATCATCTAGTTGCAACCCCCCAAAAATAGTTTTCTCTATGAGCTCCTCAAGGTGAAAGTTTCTGTGAGATCAGGGCAATTTTACTTCCTGAAAGAAATCAGAGATTTACTCACAGAAGCCTTTAAACATTGGACTGAAAGAACAGGATGGAATGTTTTCAGGAGGGTGATTTACTGTGTAGTCTGTATATCATTGTGGGTGCAGAGAGAATTCGGCTCTTTGTGGAAGTCTGAAGCAAAATTTTACCTTACATTTGGTATTTCAGATGATGCAGGGAAAGCATTTTGTGGCGTAGTCATACTTGGACCAGAATACAAAACACATCCTTAGTAAACTGTGAAGCTTTAACTTGTTCAAGTGACACTTAGCCAACAAATCATTTTGAACTTGGAAGCATTAGAGAGGTCACATTTTTACACAGCTGATCTGCTGCTGAACAGTCTTTTCTCAGGCTTTAAGAGCACCCAGGCTTTTTTCAGCACCAGGTATCATGTCTCATCCGTGAATTACATTTCCCTGAGTTTATTATGACCATTTCAAGGAAAATTAAGCCACTCCATTAACATCCGAGACAGGAGCACCCTTCAAAAATCCAATCCAGTAGAGCAGTTGATGGTATTTATTGCTCTTCCCTAATGTACTTGTATTTTCTCTGCCATGCAAGGACTGTTCAGACATCATCATACAACTATCAGGACTGTGTTCCTTGTCTCAGCACCTAAGAGATGACACTGGCACTTGCTTAATCATGGAGCAATTATAATCTAAAATACTTCCCAGAATAAAGATTGAGTCCCCACATAAGTATAAGGAAGCAGCAAGTGTTTTCCTCTGATTCCAGTATGTCTGCACACTCTTGCCTTTTCCATCTAACCTCACAAACATCTGTCTTCAGCCAAGAAACAGCAACAAAGATGTCAACATCTGTTCTGCTCAGCCAAGTACAGCGCTGATGTTCAAGTTTTCCAAGATCACTGATGTCCTACATTATTAATCAAGGGCCTCAGAAATAATTTTTCTGCTGACAGACTATTTATAAAATACATCTCCTGCCTTTAAAATATGGTTAGTGCACAATCCTATAGCATGGAGCAAGGGATGAAGGCTGCTGGGCTGAGATTCAGCTGGTGAGGACAGTGCTAGTCACTCAGAGGTCATACGAAGCATCTGAAAGAAATGGCCAAGGTAACTGCAAGTCCCTTATTGCCCCTTGTTTTTGGCATGGTTTCATTTATTCTGGAATGTCCCCATTTAACATGAGTCTCCAACAGTTCATGTAACAATAATGGCAAAGAACATTTCCTCCTTCATTCATCCTTCCTCTGGTTATCCAGCTTGCCTGCGTGCCCTCTGTGTGTGGTGGATGTCCTGTATGGCAAATGTTAGGTAGCATCTGAATTCTGTTTCCTCAATGTTACTTCTGACAGTGCTTCCCACATCTCTGATCTACAGAGGATGTGAGTTATGCTGAGGTTAGGGATACTAGAGAGATAGTTTCTGTCTTCCTGTGAGAATTCTTGATATCCAAGATAACTGAGACAGTAAAGATACCAGTCTTCTCATTTAATACAATTGTATACAGCAGCACAGACTCTTTTTTACCTTAATCTCTGCTTAGTCTGTTACTTCCATTCTCTTGTCCAAAACCTCCCCATCAGATCGCTGCCTGAGGCCTCTGGGATGGTAAAAGTGACCTAAGCCTGAATTTCTCCAAATCAGTTCAAAACCAAATTGAAAATACAAGCTGAGCTCGTAATTTTGATATTAAATAGACACACGTCTTCAAGGGAAAAAGAAAGAAAGGTATCAAACCCCCAGTGATGTCCACTGCATAAAACCCCTCATAGGCTGGGCACGGAAAATGTGGCATATGAAAGTAAGTCTATGAGGGAGAAGTAGAATCTCCCTGGCTTAGCAATTTCTCTATTCTCTTCTTGGTCATTTTGTTCCACTCTACCTCTCAACAACAACTTGTAGCAATCAGAATGTCTTTAGCATTTTATCCCCAGCCCACAGAGCAAGTAAGATCTTTGTTTAACAGCAGCTTCCAGATACAAAGTAACTCATACATTTGAAATGCAAAACAGCTCCTAAATTTCAGAGAGCTGCCAAGTGAAAATGCCTCTCTGAGGTGCAACAGTGGCTCTGGGGAAGGCTGTCTCCAAGGAAGGGCAGCACAGAGCCAGGCTCACATGGGGTTCTGCTCTCCATCACTCACGTAGATGTTAAGAAATAATTGTATAACCTCATCATCTCCATGCTTACGAGTCAGCGCAGCTTTAGTCCTGCCCAGCTCCCCTGCCACAGGATAAATCCTCTCCATCTCTCTCATCTATCAGCTTTGTATAAGTGCTCCATCCAGCTCTCTGTACTGTTTTTATCAACAAGCACTGTCAGGTTAAAAAGTGGATGACTTACTTCCCCAAGCGATCTGAAGAATTCAGTGCCACAGAAACATGTTTAATGCTGGGTAACCATCCACCTTTCCCAAGTGAATCTTTAATGGCAGGGGCTGCCTTCTGTAGTGCACTGACCAGAAGGAGCTGTGATTAAAACCCACACTCCATGATTTCTATCCACAATTTTCTGCTCAGCGGATGACAAAACCCAATATAGTTTTCACTGAACTCTCCCCCAATTTCCCACTGGCTTTTAGTATGTGCAGATAATTCAGAATAAAGCCCCTTGTCACAGTAATATGTATTCTAGCATAGTGCAGAGGAGCTGTTTCACCATGTAAAAGCCATATTGCCAAGCTGTATTATGCTTTACCTGTCACCATGCCAGGAAACATTTAACAAGGGAGGAAAACAAGGAGAGCGCATGTGTTGCCAGCTATTCAATATAGGCCATTTACTATTAAACTGTGGAAAGGTGCTGGAGTTTAAATGCACCCTGGCTTTCTTCTGCTACTGGTAGCAAAATGCTGAAAGGTTTTGTACTGTTGACCTACTGTTCAGTGCTGCTAATTTGGCCCTGGACTATCTCACCAGGTCTTTATGGTTCACTGGTCTTTTCTGAGCCTCAAGGGAGGGGTTGTGTGTTTGTTTTCAAAGGATTTGTACCACCCCTGAAAGTGAGGTTTTGGCTGAGTGATTGGCTTCAGTTTCTATGAGAAAGGGTGGCCCACACTGCCTGAGTCCACAGATTGCCTGGGGGTGCCGGGACAAGGCTCAGCCTCATGCAAAAACTAGCCACAACCTTTAAGTACAAGTGTCTTGCCATGGTAATGCCTTCACCACCTGGCCAGCACAAAGCCCTGAGGTTTCTATTGGTGCCCCCCATGCAACAAGTGGTACCTTTGAGCAGCACTAACACTTAACAATACAGAAATGCTGGAAAATAAGGGGTAGTCTAATTATTTCCTTTTGGGAGATGCCCAGTGGTGTCACTCTTCAGTTCTGCTTCCTGCCACAGGGGCTGTCTGTGCAGTTCATGTGAAGCACTAGTTTGGAGCGGAGCTGGGACTGTAAAACATGTCCTTCCTTTAGGTAAGTGATAGAAACAGTAGACTGCACCATACATAGTCTCAACATCTGATAAATCAAACTTTGTCTTCCCTTCTAGGAAGCGGAGTGGCTTTGGTGGAAGGGATCGGGCATGTCTTTTGCACAACCCCACTCTGGATAGCCTATGGTCTGCAGAAGAGCAGAGGTGTCTCTTCAAGTTCCCATGGGCAGAAGAGAGGACGGACTCACAAGTCCTGCCTTTCAGCAAGAAGGTATGGCATAAAACAACACCTAGGAAGTCTTAGTAAGTAGCTGCTGTAGCGAAGCTGTGATATGACGGGTATTTTTAGTTTGTATGACTAATTGCCTTCATTGTTTTAATCATTTGTTTTCTGTATGGTTGCTTTGGCTGTGGGGTACTGGCACATGCTGTTATAGTGTGCTTTTGAAGTAAAAATTCGGATCATGGATGCAGAGGAGTGAAAGAATAGCTCATAGAGAAGGCCTCTGTTAGGCTTTGTCTTCCTGACGCATGGAGCTGTGTGCCTCATTTCAGAATGTCCTGGAGTCTGATTTAAGTACTGCGATGAAATCCAGGGAGGCAAACGATTGTTGCAAAAATGAGGTTGACGAGTGTTTTGCGACAGCCTTGTTATAACGTGATCTACTGTGGTCAGGTGTGTTGCTCTGTCGCTTGAGCGTGTGTCAGTGTAATGTAGTTTGAATCCAGGGCACGAGGGGATAGAGGTACCCTCCATTTACAGTTGTTTCTGTGTAGGAACCTTAAGCTACAGGGAGAAAAACCTGAGTTAGGCAAGGTATTATACTCTGAGCAAGACCCCAAGAGGACCTTTTAGTGCTTGAAATGAGGGTGAACATTGCAAAGTGTGGCTACGCAGCAATTCTGGGCCTCTCTACAGAGGCTTTTTTGGAGATTGGGGAAGAATAAGGCTGATCTGAACCACACAAGCCATGAGGAACAATGGCAAGGCTGGAGCTGATGGATGTACAGTGGCTCTTGCTTTCCCTCCTGCTCCTGTAAGGACATCTCAAGCCACAGATTTGACTGTTCCTTCCATTCTCTTTAAGTGCTTTGAAAATACTATTTCAAAGTGGAAGCAAAAAGCACAAATAGATGCAATCAGCAGGCCCATCTCTCCTTCCTCCCCTCAAACAGCACTGTCTTGTTCACCCTGGCAGTGATTCTGTTGGTCCCCTCTCCATTGGCCTCTGTGTCTCCCCACCTGGTGCTCCAGTGCTAATTGGTACAATTAGCCTCTCCCTCCCTGGGCTAATTGCTAATGACTGTCTCACCGTCCCCAGGGGGACCAGAAGAAACTTGCACAAGGAGGAGAGCTGCAGTCACAGAGACACCAAAGGGGGAAGAAGAGAGCTGTGGCAGGCTGGTTACTCTCCATTCGTCTTGAGTCCACTCACACAAAGCACATAACTCTTCCTCTGAGCAACATGTAGCATTTCTATGCATTGTATTATCAATGAAGTAACAGGGCTGTTCAGCACCAGGGAGCCAGTTGTAGAGTCTGTAGGCATTTGAGCACTTGGGCTGGTAAAATGCACGAGGCAAAACTCCTTAGCTGTTGGTCCAAGGTCTTTGTAAGACACATTTTATGTCTGGAGAATATTGCTGAAAGTTGCTCAGAGGCTTGCAGTAGTAGAAAAGTTAATATCCAGATTGTTTAAAAGGAACTGGGAACAAAAGCCCTGTTGGTTCTTCAAAGGAATAGTGTGATCTCTATACAAAAAAAATGCATGCTCTTGAAACTGCTGCATGTTTAATATTAATACAAGTATTTGTTTGCGACTATATTTGAAATGGCTTCAGATGCCAAGTTGTCCTCTGTTGTCCTCAGCAGACAGGGAGCCTTGGTGAGAAGAATCTGATTAGAATTAGAGAATAGATTTATAAAAGAAAATATTGAAACTGTCTTTTCATACTGGGACCCGACAGTAATAGAGCCTTTTTCTTTTTTAAAGATGCATTAATTGGATGTATACTACTATACTATATATACTACTATATTACTGCCCATCCTATGTGTTAGCTAACCTGGCTGAAATCAGTAAATGAGGATTGAGGGGATATGCTCTGGGATGTGACTTTCCAAATACATGGATCCAGACGAGGGTTGGGGAGCTCTCCTCTCTGTGTGTGTAACTCTTGCCATGTTGATGAGCAAACCCAGCTGAGCGGAAGAACAGAGTCAGCTCAGTGGAAGATCAAGCTAAACCCGAGTGGCACCAGAGCTGGTGTCATGTACTGAAAGAGCTTTGCCTGCATGGGAATGATTTTGTGTTGGTTTGACCTACAGTATAACACCCTGCCCCACAGCTTAGCCAGGCAAAGGGAGGAGTAGAGAGGGAGTCCCTGACAGTTTGAACTTGTCAATCTGGAGATCAAACCTCTGTAGACATGCAGGGTTGTAAATAGGTACTCTGTTATAGATAGATACTCAGCATATCACTTGGCAGGTGAATGGAGAGGTGTTGCGGGCAGAAACAATGGGAGTTTTGGCTTAAGTTCTCCAGAAACATGCTGAATGTAAATTCTTTATGTTCAGGTAGGAAGCTATAAGAATTGGAGAGAAAGGAGATTGCTGTGAAGTTGATTTTATGAACAGACCCTGGAAAAAAGAACACCTGCAGATGAGAGCAGCATGAAGGTATTTGCTGTTCTTGGGAGCGCATACATGAATGGGCGGAGAAGACAAACCTCTGTCAAGCCTCACATGTGACTAGTGTTTTCCAAGAGTTATTGCATTTTCCTAATGAAATGACCTCTTTGAGATGAGGCAGTGTTTATTTCAAACCATATAATATCTTGTACTATCCCAGCTTCCTCAACCCTCTTCAAACTTGAGCTCAGTTTTTCCAAGCTGTGTTCATCTTGTAAAGCTATTCATATATCCAGGCATGGGTTTGTACATCAAGATATAATTTGTGGATAGACACTGACATTTAGAAAAAAAACAAACCATCAGACCAGGAAAACAGCTGCCATGAACAAAGGTTTAAGGAACTATTCTTGTCTCATGAAGTGGGTGGATGGATGGTCCAAGGCACTTTGCTGGCTTTGCCGTGAACTCTACACTGTGGGGAAGGCTGTGTGGTGAGGGGGGCAGAGGTTGGTACAAACAACCTGAAGCAAGAGGGAGGTAGGTTGGGCCACTGAAGCACTCAGTGCCCTTGAGTAAGTGGCTTGACTTGCTCGCTCCTTAGGGTGACCTTGGACAAGGCTCTTAAATTCATTTTCCTCAGTCAACCCAGCTGGCAAATTTGTTTGGGGGTGAAGAAACACCAAAATGACATTGAAAAGCAAGCTGTGCCCCTGTACTGCCCTTTCCAGGGTAAACAAACCATACCCCAACATGCCCCCAGCCCACCATTGGGGGTTTTCAGTGTGTCCTTTGTGGAGCCCTGTGGAAAATCCTGGATGCAACATGAACTGCACAAATGGAACAGTTGCATATTCAGATATAGTGCAATGTTTGTTCATCTCTCAAAACGTGTGTACAGTACTGATCACTGTATTATCTGTGTGCTTTCAGCTAATTAGCAATGCAAATACAGAAGGATTCTTCTCCTTCCCTCCTTTTCCATAAGCAGCCAGAAATGCATTACTTTTATCCTGTTACCTTTTACATTATTAAAAAAAGATGCTAGACATAATAAACCAGTGTATTCAGCATCTAGTGGAAAGATAATATTATAAGTGTGAAAGATGGCTTTCCTGCAAAAGGGCAGTTTTATTCATTGGCTAACAGAAAGCATTAGTTTTACAGTTCAGGGTAGAAACTGCCATAATTCTGGTCGTATTGTTTCTTCTGGCAGGGAATAAACTCTCTCTTTTTTTTTATACCTAGAGGTGAGTTTTTACTCTTTCTCTTTGAATTACACTGGTGGTCATCAGAGTGGTGGTGGAACAAGAGTGTGATGTTGCTGAAGTACTTCAGATGTATTTGCTCAAAGCACTGCCACTATAATTCAAAGTGAAGAGAGTAAAACTTACAGCAGGCGCTCCAGAATGGAGGACACCGATGTCTTTGTTTACTGTCCTCGTCCTCCTTCCCTTTGGGCAAGAGACAGCATCTGACATCTGCGTTGCTAGGTACACAGTTACCAGCCAATTACTACCTACAAGCACAGAGGAATGGGGAGGAGAGGACCAGGCAAGAAGAGATGCCCCTGGTGCCATCTGGGGACACACAGAGGCCAGTGCAGGGACTGCTCCCTCCCAGTGATAGGTGTCATTGAGACTAGCAGACTAATTTAGGAAATAAAAGAGATTTGAGGGCACCTGGGGTTGGAATCTTAGATGATCTTAAGGTCCTTTCCAACCCTAACCATACTATAGGCAAAAGAGTTGCACACCTACTTCAGCAGTAGTTTCAGCAGTGCTTCAGTTTCAACAGTAGTCAGCAGTGCTTTACTGCTGAAAAGCTACTTGGGGTGAGAAGAAAAATTGGGTTTGTTTCCATGCTGTTGTCACCCCTAACCTTAACTTTGCACCTTCTACAAAAAATATAAACATATTTATCTTTATATAAACCTTACCAGAAGTAGCAAAATCATTCTATGCCTATATTCCTAGTGGGATGTGTATTTCTATAGGATAGATCTGGGTCAAAATCAAGGATATCAAAACCCAAAGTTTTCCTTGAGCATTTGTGACACTGTCGTTTGCAGCTTCCCTTTGTGTTTGTTTCTTCTGTGGATAGTCATATGATTTGTTGTGACCATTCCCAAAGACATCATTATTCCAGAAAATTACTCCATCTTTTCTCTTTATCCCCCAGACAGTGTGTGGATGTTGCCCTGATGTAGCTGAATACATACGTGTGGCACAGATATATCCCAACACGTAAAAATAGTGACCTGATCATGCACAGAGCTCTTTTGAGCAGCTGCATACAGAACCCACTTCCACTAATTTTCTTGCCATTAAACCAGCTCTGATTGCTGGCCTAAGCCATGCTGTGGGACACCTGAGTGGAGACAGAGAAAGTGCTCCCATACCAAACTTTTCTGTAAGGATTACCTGATTCTCTGTGTAATTTACGGCAGCCCCTGGAAGAAATTGCATCACATCCACATGAAAAAAATACAACCTAGTGGAAAGAGTGAGATTAGACATAAACTTGCAAGCTCTGCTTATAATGTGGAGCAACAATACATGAACATACTGTTCTGCTGCTGCTGCTACTCTGGAGAAAGAATGAGGGTAAAACGTGTGAGAGAGCCACAGTTAAATTACTCACTATTAGCCCCTACAGTGTGCTTCCAACCTGCCTTGATATATATATATACAGAGAGAGCGAGAATGTCACAGTTAAATTTTTTTTACTAGTATAATGAGGAAAGAGACCAACAGAAGAAGTTCCCTTGGCTAATTTTCTAGCCAGCAGCCACTGCAATGTTCCCACTAGGAGAGACTGAACAAGTGAGAGAGTGATATAATAAATAATGACTGGCTTTGCTGGGAAGGAGAAATTATCACTGTGCTTGGGGGATCTAAGTATGTGCTCACCCAAGATACCGGCAGGGGGAGGGAGCCAGGAGCGCTCTGTTGTGTCTTGAGAAGAACATTCAGCAATGTTGGAATTAAAAAGGATTTCAGCCACTGCTTTGTCTGCTAGACTGGGGGTGGGAAAAGCTGGATGGAGCCATTGTGTGTGGGACACATGAGGAGATGTCAAAGGAGTTGCCAATCTAAGCTCTTGTTTTATACCTGCTCCCTAAAACAGAGTGTAAAGCAAAGGTATGCTCACAGCCATGCCCAAGGTTGTGGAGCCCCACTGACTTCTCCAGGGAGTGCACCCCATGGGCACAGCCTGTAGTTGGTGCTGCCTTTGGTGCGTTGCTCACCCTCTGGCACAGGCTGAGCAGACTCAGGCCATAGAGAAGTCACTTCTTGGAGGGGTTCCACGCAAGGGCTGTGTTCAGCTTGGGATCTCACAACAGCCAGAGTTCAGGCTGTGCTGTTGGGATCCATGATCTGCTCTTGTGGGAAATAACACTGAAATGGTTCAACTCTGGCTGTAATGTCTCCTCAGGCTTAGAAATTAGCCACGTATTTGAAAATCTGGAAGGTTTTTTTGTTATTATTTAGATTAAAAGGGAGAGCAAACCAAGATAAAGTCACACCAGTACAGCTGAGCGCTACGTGCATGTGCCTCTGTGTTTCTATTCAAAGCCCTGTCTTGCAGTGTGGCGCTTGCCCCTGCAGGCACACAGAGTCCTTAGAAACAGAAAGGTGCAGTTCAGAGAAAAGGTCTCTTACAGGAAAGGAGTGTTGTGGCTTAGCCAAACACAAGCTGTTAGGCTTGATGCAAGGCAACTGGGTAAGGTGCAGTGATGTGTGATGCAGAAGATGTCAGTTCAGACGGTCAAATGGCTCTGCCCACCCTTAGGTTCTATTAATTAAACTACATGGAAGAAGTCATAGGAGTTGCTGGTTGCTAAAATCTCTCGGCCTTCAATAGTAAAAGAGTAAAATCAACTATTGTGAGGTTTATGTTATTTTAACAAAAAAATCTCCTTAGAAATGCTTGAAGAATTTTGGACCCATCTAACCTGAAGCAGATTCCTGGGTCACGCTTCAATTACAGACACTAGTTTAAACCCCACAGCTAAACAGGTGCTTCTTTCCTATTTCCAAAAATAGTATTCTACTTTCTACATCTCACTGTTTCATATACAGAAATAAATAATCTGGGATTTGGTCTGATTCAGTTCATTTAAATGAAAGCAACTTTCACATAAAGAATTGAATATTCTGCTTCCTAGACTACATCTCAAGTTTTTTTGCAGAAGAAAAGCAGCACCCTTTTTTTTTGTGCTCCAGCATCATGGAAATCTGTATGGTGAGATGCATTTCTCACCACATGCCGACTGCAAATTGTATTTGAAATGGAAAGTATCAATTAAATAAGCTTTTCTGAACTGCCTGGTGACAGCTGCCATGCTGCTGAATTTTGATGGCACTCGCAATATCAACAGATATGGGCCCTTGCACTAGAGATTATAAAACACTTTCTAGCCATGTAAATACTGGTTTAACAAGCAGATTAAGATCATCATTTCAATCATTAAAGACAGAAACGTTCACTGGGGAAGCCTTTCCTCCATGAGCACACCCAGTCACATCTACACTGGTGCTGGTTCAGTGGTTTCAAACCCTGCACAAGCTAATGGAGAGGGGCAAGATGAAATGGTGCTCTAGGTCAGTGGGAGGCTGGGCTGCCTGCTCAGACAAGCAAAATCACCCTGGAATCTAGGGATGGTTTGGGGGTCTGAAGACCTGGAGGAGCCTCTCAACTGGTCTAGCCAAGGGGCTTGCTCTGGCTGAGGGGGTAGGGCAGCTCCTCACCAGCTCAGCCCCAGTGCAGTGGGCATCAGGAGGCAAAGCTGGATGTAGTCTTTCAAAACTAAACCAGTTTTCTTTACAAAATGCCTGTTTGCTTTAATAAATTTTTCTTTTGAATGAGCGTGGCAGGTTTGAGTGGAGCTGCCTTTTTTTATCAGGTTGCAGTTCCTGGCCTGAAATGAAAGACTGCAGGGATGCAGGAGGAGAGAATTCAACTGGGACCCTCAGCATCCCTATTAGACAGTGTGCCTGTGGAGCTGCTGGCTGTTGTGTGGTAGGGTTTTTGTTCTGTGGGTTTCTTTTTCTTGCTAAGTTTATAAAATCTTGGATTTAGTCCAAATGAAAAGATTTATTTTCTTTATATAAATTCTTTAAAATCTTGTTACAACAGGTAGAGGCATCCTTCTTGCCAGAGAAGCTGCAACCCCCAGTGAGAGGGAGGTGTTAAGAGTGTATGGACCCATAACCAGCAGGTCAAAGGAGGCAATCCTGCCCCTCTATTCTGCTTTTGTGAGAACACTGTGTACAGTTCTGGTGTCCTCAAAATAAGAAGGACATGGAGCTGTTGGAACAAGTCCAGAGGAGGGCCACGAGGGTGATCAGGGGCTGGAGCGCCTCCCGTATGAAGACAGGATGAGAAAGCTGGGGCTGTTCAGCCTGGAGAAGAGAAGGCTGCATGGAGACCTCAGAGCAGCCTTCCAGTATCTGAAGGGAGCTACAGGGATGCTGGAGATGAACTCTTCACTAAGAACTGTAGTGGTAAGATGGTAAGGGGTGATGGATTCAAACTTAAACAGTAGAAGTTCAGGTTAGATATAAGGACGAAGTTCTGTGAGAGTGGTGAGGTGCTGGAACAGGTATTGCCCAAGGAAGTGGTGAATGCTCCATCCCTGGCAGTATTCAAGGCCAGGTTGGACAGAACCTTGGGTGACATGGTCTAGTGTGAGATGCCCCTCCACTAACAAGTGTGCCATCACTTTAACACCCCATTTCTCTAGCACAAACTTTCATTTCAAGCATGCCTTTGCCATCCTTGCCTGAAAAAAAATCCCATGTAAATGTGAGGCATGGCCTGATGTGCCTAAACCAACACTCAGCATGTGTGCGCTCTGGCTCCTGCAAAGTCTTGGGGAAAACATGACCTGAGTATTGCTTTTATGAATAGCAGATGCACTGCATTTTTAATTTGAACAGTGTGCCTAATCATGTCTGGTGTGCAGTACTTAGGTTAACAACATAAACTAGACCTTGAGAAATACAACTATTGTAATCTCTTCATTATTTATCCATTTTAATCTCTATTAGGAGACTATGTATAATTTATTTTTCATTTCTGCAATGAATAATATAACTAAGACCTCTTTATATTTTTTTTTATTTGAAAATTCTGTTTTAAAATGCTCTGTTGGATAACATTAACTATATTTTTCCTTTTTTTGATAATAAAGTGAAAATAATATGCTAAGCTTTTGCACAGGAATGCATACTAGAATGCCCTTAATGCAGTGGTATGGCTGGAACTCCAGAGACTTGAGGCTGCTTCAGCTATGTACTGAGACCTTGAAGTTGTATGGCCCAGCACCAAAGACTTGAATACTCACGCTAAACTGTTGAATTTCTGTGTTTTTATAATCCTGCTTTAAATTTCTTCTCCTCTTCAATCCTGTCTAGATTGGGCCCCTTGAAACCGTTGTTGCTGTCATCAGAGCTGCTCACTTTGCTGACTGAGTTTAGATGATGACTGGGCGCAGATCTTAATTCTGCAACCTGGAGTAAGCAAAATCCTAGATGGGGAAGGGGTGAGTAGGAGATTTTCTGGTCAGGTAAATGTGATCCAGAACCCATGGCTTCTGCATGACTGCTGTCTTGGTAGTCTTGAACCCTGACCTCAAGCTGTGGAGAGCTTCCTGAAATGTCCCATGTTCAGGGAGTTTGCTCTGCAGAGAGGGCCTTCAAGAGAAAACCTCCTCTTCAAAGGTGCAAACAGCTAAATACTAACAGTCCTAGGCAGCAGGTCTCCTAAAACACAATCCCAACAAACTGTGTCCATTGACAGATGAACATAGAAAGGGCTTCTTCTATCAGTTTGTTTCTTAAAGGGAAGTGGGTCAAGGGGCAATGCAGAAAGTCAAGGGCAAAAAAATGTCACTTAAGTACTCAGTCCAGAGAGATGTACTCTTTAAGCAGCCTCCTTCTGGCAGGCCTGCACTAAAATCCTGGCTCCATCCCTATGCTGCCATCAGCCTGCGCTCCGCAGGAAAGATCAGCTCTCGGGTTTAGGTGGCGTATCTCTACTCCCCACAAGAGGGTGGCAAGCAGACAGTCTTGTCCTTGAGACTTCCTCTTCTTCCACAGCTATTTATCCCTCTGGAAAAGCAGAGCTAAGAAAAATAAATGGAGCAATTCTAGTCCCATGGGATTTATTTACTGAATTAGAGGATTGGTGCAACCTATTAAACATGAGTCTTGTCGGTCTGAGGACACATGATTGCCAGACTTATTGGTGTACCCTCAGATCAGCACCCTTCCTTTCAAAATGCCTGTGGAGATTTCAAAATGACTGTGGAGAGTCAGCATTGGTCCATCTCAATTCAGGATTAAAAGTCTTCAGGAGGTACTGGTTTAACTCCTCCGTGGTCTCCCTGCTGCCCTCCCTCCCTTGCAATTTACAGCAGCAGCATCTACAGTAATGGAGAATAGCTGTATAGTTTAAGCAAAAGCCAAGAGCTTTGGACACCAAGAAAGCAATCCTCTCCACTGCCTGTCTTATGGAAAGGAAGGCATTGTGCCCATGGATGTAGGGCCCTAGGGTGGTTTTAATTTAGCTGAAGACTCTACTTCTGTGTGAAGTTTGGCTGCAAGAACAGTGTGGTAAAACACATATTACCACTTTCCTACATTATAGTTAATCACAATTTTCTAGAACAGTTAAACTGCCATCCCCTCCCAGAGAATAATTACTGCTATTTAATTGTATTTATAATTTAGTATACACCTGGAAAATATGCTATAAAATATCAGGGGGGTTCCCTTTAATACTGGTGTTCCATTTACAAACTGTCACATTTATAATGCGTCTTTAATCTTCTGTGGTCTGCTAGAATTTTATATTAAAGTCTGCTTTGTGCTTTAAATATTAAAGATTCTGCAGTACTTCAAAAGGTGATAATGCCTGATGCTCTGGTGGTGCTTAAATCTCAACAGCTAAATATATTGAGGAATGTTCGGTGGCCCTGGCTTAATTAAACATGTATGTGTATTTTCAAATGCAATCTTTTTCTGCTTGTTAGGTTTTTGACAAACCTCCAAACAGGTCCAGGTGGAACAAAGCATGTAAACAAGCTTGTGAATGCAAGCTTAAAACACTCAAATTAGCACCTTCTTACAATTAATATGCAAACCCTGGGATCTCTGTTATTGATAATGCCATTTAATATTATTTGCAGCTGAGCCTTATAGTCTAGCCTTTTCAGTTTGATAAACCACGTCCACTTTAATTATGTGAAAATGTACTGTTAGAGACTAGTCATCCAATGAGACCCTATTTACTATGAGAAACTTATTGTACCCTGTGTAACATAGTATAAATTACAGGGCTGCAATAGCAATTCAGCATGCCATTTGCTTTACAATGTTTAATGGTCTAATTTAGCACATACGGCTAAATCTGGAACCATCGAGGTAGGCACACGGGTTAACACATAGTCTTTTTAGTGTTCTCATTGCTCGTTCCCCCCCACCCCCATCCCCCAATGGGTTAATAAATTCACTGTATAACATCTCCTCCTAGACTGGATTGCAAGTGCTATATTGGAAGTGCAAGTGCAAACTCTCTCCAGTAGGAATGATACCCACTGATGGGGCTCTGCTCAGAGCCAGGGCAGGATGTGAGCCTCTATCAGCGCCCTGCTACCGAGTGATAGATGTATTAGGAGCAGACTGACTGCAGCATCTGCTCCTGCAGGTTTCTAGCAACAGAAAAATGTTTGGGAAGGGTTTTACTCTTCCCAAAATAACAGGAGGGTAAAGCTCAGCAGTCCTAAAGCAAACAGAGATTGTGCTCCATGGCTGGTCCACTCATGCAGCTGGTTTGATTGGCAGTCATGCTAATCTGACTCGTCTTGTCTAGTTAGAGTAATTGGTGCAGTCACGATATGTGTCATAAGGTAGCTTTTGCTACCTCAAAATTAGTCCGTATCCAAATGACCTGACTGGTCATTTCATTTTACATTTTGTACTTTAAACTGTAGGATTTCTATTAAATTAAAGTGCTGCAGATTTAAAAATAAAGCAAACGTATGAACACAGACATATTCATGCGTAGGTGTATGATACATATATGATATATGATACATATCGTGTATGAGGCATATATCAACAAACCAAATAAGTCTGCATCTATGTAGGAGCATTGCCTTCCAATTCTGCATAAATAGATACTGGCCATAATTTGAACAGGGAAGGAAATATTCCATACATGAAGAGATGTGGGGAATTACTCCATTTGTTTAAGCGCAAATATGCAGCAATTGTCTGAATGCTGTAATTGTCTGAAATATGATGAAAATATCTATGAATGCACCCGAGAAATGTTCTTTATTCTGTTGTAATAGGTAAGGTGATGGCAGAAACTGGGGAAGCTGAAATACAGCTATTGCAGTTTTACAGGTGAGGCAATGTTAGCAGGAAATGACAAGCAGGCTACAGTTATTATAATACCTAGGGCAAAGCAGCAAGCATGCACAGTGATAGACAAATCTAAATTAATCATAGCAAAGGTGGTGTGGCATTTTAATGTAAACTTCTTCTACTGTAGGGAAACTTGTAAGAATATTGTAAAATAGGTGAAATACCACTCATCATATGTGACTAACAAAATGTTTCCTATAGAAAATACAAATGCAAGCATTTTATCTTGCATTTTAATATTCTCCTGTTCAGACAGAAGGGGATGGGTTGGCTAGTTGTCATTGAGTCCTTATGAGTTAAAACTGGCATTTTCCCTGTTGGATTCAATATGTTTTCTCAGTCTGTAACCGCCACCTCTAATTAAAATGTCGTCCTAACAGCATCAAGGTGCAGAGAGTAAAAGAGTCAGCTCACCTCTGGAACTGCACACTTTATGGAGCTCCACAACCCCTCAGAAATGGAAGCTTGGAGAAACTGTCTCTGTGATCTTTAATGGATTTTTAAAGATGACAAGAAAGGAAATGGGAAACTAAAGGCATGGAAGACATAAATTCCCTAAAGGTGCATTCTGAAGTAAATCAGAGCAACTGAAAAAGTGAAATCTTTGAGCCCTGGGATATCTCCCAGGTTTTTCAGCTGGACACTTACAGCTTGTCGGGTCCCAGAACACCTCTGCTCTGGGCATGCTTTGACACAGCGAGTCACAGAAAGATGAACAACATCACCTGAAGTGCTGTTTGAGGGGCAGAAAATTGCTCCCATTGCACACTGTGCTGCCTTTACTCTAAATCACATGACTTATTACAACCTTCGCTTTATAAAAGAAGTGCCATTTAGGTATGTTAACTTCTCCAGCTGTAATAGGCATGTTTCCCTCCTTATTTCCACAACAGCCAGATGCAGTTAAAGAAAGAGGTAAAGATCAGGTTTTATAAAATCAAACTCGGATTGTTCTCAGGGCTACAGCTGCATGGAAGCTAAATAACAATAGGCAAGAGCAAGAAGCTTCAAAAAGCTCTGTGTTACCCAATGTATGTTACTAAGATATGTCTGTTTCTATAAACTGGTAGAGGAAAAAGGAAAACCAGTTTCCCTTCCAAAATCATCTGACCGCGGTTGCACTTTGTAGTTTTCAGTGAATAATACACTCTGAGGCTGAATGTAGCCCAACATGTGAACTGGATGTACTTGAGTGGGAAGGGGTTAAGGGGGTATCCTTATATAGAGTGAAAAGAGGAACACTGGTAAAGACGGTGATAAGTATTGCAGAGGGTAGTGTTCTGACTTGTATGTGTACCAGAGCAGTACCTTTAGACCACTCTGCTTGAGAAGTGTTATTCTGTCTTTCTTCTCCAGTGTGAATGGCTCCATGGAAAATGCTGCACTTTCAGTCAGTCACAATTTTACCCAACAACCATAAATAACACCAGTAAGATAGGAGAAAAAGACACATTTTCTGTATTACCCAGCGTTGTGAATCATTGAGTCTGCTTTTAAGTGTGAGCTAAAGCGTGCAAGGAAGATGACTTGCTCAAAACTACTGGTATTACAAGCCTAGTATTGTGGCCTGGAAATCAGGTGTAAGTTTCATGTACCAGCATCATTCCCTCTATTTGCATTTCAGTAAAACATGCTTTAGGAGGGACAAAGTTAACATTATGACTTTATTGGCAGTGTGGTGTGTATTTGTGTAAGAGGCTGGAGCTAAATCCTTTAGCAACAGGCACAGCAGTTTCCTCCCCCAACAGGTAAAGCATGAATTCAAAGGCCACAGTAACTTTGGGTCCAGTGCAATGCAATCTGTCACTTCCTAGGTGCAGGATGCATGCTTTGCTGGAACATCTCCCTGTATAAGCTTTACTTGAGCAAGTCACACAAAATCAGCCCCTCAGTCTGAGCACCTCTCTGTTACGGTAGGTTTTGGTTCTATTAGCACTCTAGCATTAGAGCCCTATTGATTAATGAGCATATCTGGAGACCTGTATAGGAGGATTAAGTGAGAGAGATCCTATCACATACTACCTGATACTGCACAAGGGGGGTGGCAATAACCATAGTGAGAATTCAGGGTAAATGTCCTAAGAACCTGTCTTAAATCAACGCAGCTCTCTTGTTTTCTCCCCTTTCACCTTTGTACTTCAGCCACTTTAACTGTGCAGCTCTCTGCCTCTTACCTTTCTGATGCTATTATCTTTAGGAAGAAAATCCCCAAACCAACCTTCATTTCTGGCAATCTCTGTTGTCACCTTTGTTTTTAAAGCATGCAGTTATAATTAATCAATTGCATGTAATTACTTTTAACCAGAATTAAAAAGCAATAGATCATCTCATTGTGTCAGGCTGCTATCCTGTACGTTATCGTTTTCAGACTCCAGTGTACTTTTTTCCTGGTGAAATGTTCCTCGTATCTCTATCAGACTGATTTATTGGATTGTTGCTTTTGTTTTTCTTTGGTGGGGATGATGCTGGTCATCTTAAGCGATGCCTTTGCCTCCAATCAGAAATACCTTTGTACAGCTTCAAAACACACCAGGATTCACAACTTGTAAATGTCTCTGATTCTTGATTTCCTTTTAAGTGCCTGCTACATTGGAGAAAAGGTAATAGCAATTCCAGAACTGAAGGAGAGAGAAATCTTGCTGTGTATCAGCCAGCTGCTGCCTTTTCTACTCATAGTACTTAATTGCATTTACAATTTCCTCAGATTTCCAACTATTTCTGTCAGGTTTGCTTGTAACTCACTACAGATTGTGTGCATTGACTGTGCAACAACCTCGCTCCGAGCTGAAATATTTAATCACTACCCGTGGATAAATGTTTTCATACTTTATGCTATGTTGTTTAGAAGCGAGGCATATATAAGGAACAAAAAATCTGTCAGTATGCATTTCCTATTGGAATGTTGCATAGGTTTTTAATTGGAAAATAGGCTTTTAAAGGTAATCATTGCTGAAGACTGCAGTTAGGAAGTGAAGCATATTTTTGCGTGATTTTTCTTCTTAACATAAGGAACCTTTTTGTGTCTGTCATGGAAAACATGGAAATTTCATTCTCTTCTCTGTAACTATCTTCACTTAAATGTTTTAGGTTCAGTTGCTTTGAATGGTTTGCAAGTAACCTAAAGGGCTGTGTTAATATTAGCCTGCAGTGAGCGTATACTGGCACTTTGTTGCTGTTTGGAGAAATGACCGGTTTACTTGGTTATATTGACAGCTCTACTGTAAAATTTGCTGGCATTAAAGGTCAAAAAGACCCAGTTTTTCCTCCAGTTGCTTCTATCCAAAAGAGAATAAATCTCAGAGCAGAATCACTTCTCTGACAATAATTTATGAATTATGCACTGACTGTGTTTGAATTGAGAAAGGCTTTCATATCCTTTCCATTAGCTCAGATTAAGTTTTCATATAGATGCTGGGAAGCATGCTAGCAATATCCTTAGCTCATTTTTATGAAAATTTTATCAGTGCTTTTTTCTGTACTACACTTCAATTGGGATGTCTCAGAATCTAAAGCTCAGCTTTGGACATGAACTTCTCTCAACCTGGCTGGCTGCTGCTCTAAAGGTTTCAATATTTTATGGGCTCTGGCTAACTCAGCCGTGAGATTCAAGCTGCAGAGATTTAACTCTAATGTAAAATCATGAACGGATGAAAACTGGGATGTCATAAGTAATACATCTACAAGAGCAGGATGCAGTTACCATTTTTAAAAGGTTTTTAAAAAGAAAACAGCATTCTCTACTCCCTCTTTGTATCCTAAAATGAAAAGCCTCTGAGCTATTGTACTAATACATAGCCATCTTTTCTTGCCTGCTTTTCTTCAATTGCTGCTTAATTGTTGTGGGTTTTTTCCTTCAGGTCCACCATCAACAAGAAAGCCCCTAATGTCAGCTTCCTAGAGAAACGGGCATCACATCACTTAATGTTTATAGGCCAAATCCATTCCTTAGCATCTTCTCTTTTTGTCTCAAAACTGATTTAAAACATTTGGAAAATCTGTCTATTCAGCCGGAGTGTTCTGGTGCATTCTTTCCTAGAAACAGTGGGGTCAGATGTGATCTGTCTGATGGACTTTTTTGCTGCAATCTATAGCCGTTTCCCTTGAGTCCTGCCGAGCCTAGCAAAGCAGCGCAGCCCTATAATGGCCCCAATGACAATATGTTCTTTGTGTGAAAGAATCCAGGGGGAAGTGCTGGAAGGTGCTCTGGTCAGTAAAAAAAGATAGTTTTAGTGCTTGCTTATTTTTATCATTATGTACGTTGCCTCCACTGGAAATATTTTCTTGACAGTAAATAAGAGTCACCATAAAACATTTAACAAGCATGAAGAGAACAAATACAGGGTCCTTTTCATTTTAAAAGGCTTCAGTTGTTAATGTCTGTTATTAGCACGTTTCACTTGAGAGGGCATAAAAGAGGGACTGTATCTTGTGTATTTTTGGACCCACAGTCAAGAGTTTAGTCTGTCCATGAATGCAACTCCCTTATGGGTGATGACAGAAAGATTTCTCTCCTTCTTTAACAATGTGTCCTAGTCCAAAACTCTGTTAGGACAATATGATGGCTGAGGTTTGTCTTTGCATTTTGGCAGGGGTACTCAGGTGTAAAGTGCAGGTATAATTAGGGAAGCCCCTCTGTAGAAACAGCTTCAGCTGCTCCCATCATGGGTACCCATCTCCTGGGCACTCATCTTGCCTCACATGTTGGTCCAATGGGCACGTCTTGCCTTTGTTTTCAATGGGTGTTAGTAACACCTGTTCATCTGGTAACTGCAAATCAGGCTCTGCTCTTTCAGCTTTGCACACTATTCATTGACGGCTGGGAATATTCAGAATCAGAAACATCTCAACCCTGTGTTGATAGTGTACGAGGTAAAACACAGCTCTGCTGTATTGTGTCACAGTACCCCTTAGCAATAAGTCCTCCATCACTTGCAATTAACAGGTAATTTGAGGTACGTAGGAGTTGGACATGTACAGACAAATGGATGCCTCTTTTTATGTCTTTTAATTTCCAGTCATTTGCCTGATCGTAGTCGCACTGTAAAGCTGTCACAAAAATGTGGCTTCCACAGTGAGGTGGCACCAGCCCGCTGTGGTGGAAGGGAAGGATGGAGACATTTAAAAAGGTCAGTAATAGACCAGGTTTTACACTTTAACTTCAATTACCCACACACAGGCAAAGCAGAACATTTATTTAGCTTGGCATCACCCCGCTATGCTTCCACTTGGCAATGCCAGTGTATGGGCAAGCCTTGATGTCAAGAGCATGGCCAAGTTTTGCCAGCACAGCCACACTGAGCACCTACTGAGCTGGCCAGACAATAAGGTATTCCCTACGAGTCCCCAGTGTATGCCAGGGCATGCCCCTGCAGACAGCACCAGTGTTAAACCTTGCCTGCTAATTTAGAGCCAAGTGCCATGACTGATTCAGCAGCAACAGCCCCACAGGGGTGAGCAGATTTACCAGCTGTCCACAGTTGATCTCTGCATGTTTGATGTTTGATTTGCCTTTTGGTCCCTTTCAGCTCTAAGGCCATTTATATTTGTGCTGTCCTCTACCCATACTCTTCTCTCTTGGCAATGGTCTGTGTCTTCTCTTTGCAGCCTGTGGTCCTTTTCTCGTTTGCAGACCTGCAGTAATGCCTATGCCCACTTTATTACTATTTAAGCTAGGAATGTGTGGGGCTACATGAAGAACCAGACTGAAAATAGCCTAAAAGGAAAGTTTTGCAGTTTCATTACTTTTAGTATAAGGTTTTCTCTGTATTAGTCACCTGAGGTTTTGTTTGATGTTAGACATTGTGTGAAATGCTTTATTCAGGTCATCTGGAATTGCTCTTTTGGCTTTGCTGTGACATGTTAGTCCGAGGGTCTAGAATGCCTGGTCTCCCTGCAGGCATGATGGGAGCAGCCCCAGTGAGATCTGCTCCTCACACAGTGGAGCCTGGCCAGTGCTCCATGAGGTTGCATGAGATACTGCAGAGTGGTGCAGATAGGGTGTACCTCTCCTGAAGAGCCTCTTAGGTTGTAGCTATGCGTTCACAAGCAATTTCCCCTTAAAAAAAGTGTGTCTCTTTAGCAAAGTTCTAATAAGTTGCTTTTTTGGCAATGCTTACAATTATGAGAGCCTAGGTTGTTAAAATCTACATGTTTCTTGCAAGTGTCTGTGATTAAGGTATCTTTCCTAGCTGCTCACTGGACATGAGATGGGTACAGCTGGATTAGATTTAGGGAGAATGGTTTCCCTATGCTATGTAACTCAGCAGGATTCCTAAAATCTCATTCTGCACAGTAGGAAACATGGACATCCTCTGGGAAAAGAGGGCACATGGAAGAGCTGTGATACTGTGAGGGAAATGATAGCCTCGCTTATAATCTTCCTTAGATTTGTCTTGCTAACTCTCCTTTGGATCTCAGTAAGGTATCAGTATTAATACTGCTGTGCCCTTTTTTATTCCTAAAGATGATATCAAAAGATTTAGTATCTGGGGAGCCAACACCACTTTTCAGACCCACCACCAGCTGAATTATGTGGATAATGTTGCTCTCCATCATGGCCAGGCAGGACAGCAGGGTATGGCAGGATGTGCTTTGTGTTCTAGAGGATGAAGATGCTGGGTCTTTGGCCTAGTCTCGGGCCTGACTCTCCTTGGCTGTTCTCCACAATGAAGCCATTCACTAAAGGCAAGCCATATCTTGAATATAGCAACTAAAGGAAGAGAAAGGCATCTTTGAGTGATCACCTAAGTATACCAGACCCTGCCTTAGAACAGAAAATTAGAGAAGATGGAGTTCTTTAATTCACCTTACATTTCCAGATCTCAGGAGCATTTGCTCAGTATCATGCAACTGAGGCTGTTTATAGCTGAGCAAGGAGGAGGGCTGCCACATAGACTACAGCAAAGAGTGCTGTAGTCTAAGAGTCTGCATAGATTCACAAAGGCACTTTGATTTTTGATGCTTCCACCCTCATGGGGGCTGAGACGCAGATTCCTGAAGCATATCCACAGATTCAGAATTAATCCAAAATACATGGCTGTTTTTAAACCAACATAAACCATCATGCATAGACTTGATGGCTTTCCATCATCTCCAGATGGACATTGCTTACATGGCCAATCATTAAAGGTAAACCGTATGGCCATATCTCTTTTCTGTTGTGCTTTTCTCTTGTATGTCAGTGTCTGGAATACATTTAGAGTACCTGACTGGAAGAGGGGTGGGAGTTAGTCCTTTGCACCTTACAGGACTTTTGCCAGCCAATGGGCTCTAGCGGGCCCCAGCAAGGCAGATTCTGTACATTCCCTTGTGTTGGGTCTCTTTTTGTAATTCCACTCTGCAGACAGTGCCATTAGAGCATGTAAAATTTCATTTCCATCTCATCAGTGTCAGAAGCTGATCAAGGATTGCCCACGAAAAACTATTGTGCTACTGGCTGCATCCAGAGCATATGGGCATGGCATTAGTCACCATGGCCTCCACAGTTCCTCCAGCGATTATCATCAAGGAGAAAAGGCATGTCATATACTGTAAAGGAAGGCACATTTCCACATATGTGTCCTAATAGTGAACACCTTTATTTCTAGCACATTAGGAGAAGTCAGGAATTGAGTGTTATTTAAATCTGTAATGTAAAGAGTTGACCTCATTGCCATCTAAACCACAGTGCCCGAGGCATGTGTGTTATAAGCTGCTTGCATGCACTTTGTCTGGGGGCAGCCCTCCAGTGTGAGCAAACACAGCTCCTGCCTAGGGCAGCGAGGCTGATAGGGTGCTAAGAAACAGCAGAGCTGGGATTTTTCCTCTTCTAATACCACCAGCTTCTTATTTCTGCCTTAACATACTGAGGGATGACACGTTCCTTACATTCCTCACACCAAGGGGTATTTTCTGTTGGCTAAACAACATAAAGTATGTCATTTTACTTAACCATCTTTGTAATCTCAGATAATGAAGCCACTAGGCATGTATTAAAATTAACATCACTGCCCCAAGTAGACATTTGGGTCCTGGGTAGAATTCTCCCCTGGCTTTGTCCTGCAACAGAGAAAAAGCTGATTAAAGTCAGAGATGCAGTTTAACCAAAAAGGCTCAAATTGCACCATTTTAATGGGGAAAGCACTCAGCACCCTTCTCCACAGGGCCCTGGGGGCATCTGGACTATCAGGAGTGGGTTTTTAGCTGGTCTCTCACCTTGGCTACTCGCAATGTATGAAACCCAATGAGGGCATGTCAGTGGCCACCCTGCATGGAGCATGAGCTGGGAAGGACCAGCCGGAGCAGGGAGGAGGAGGCCTGAGGGTCCCATCAGGCTCTGTGTTTCATGTAAAGCTTGTTAGAGGCAGGCATTTGCTTGGTGCCATTTCATCTTCTTCTGGGGCAACAGACTTTGGTGTAAGAATGGCCCAAAGCAAAGTCCAGTTCGCTCTTTGGAGCCCTCAAGGATTTGTAGGGTACAGGAGCATCACCTCAAAGTGGCCACTGATCACAGGAAATAACATGCAGAGGAATTTGCAGAGGTCACCAGCTCCATGAGGGCTGCAGAGAGAAAAACAAACGCTTGCTGATGGATGTACTGCTTGTTTAAAAAGCATTTGTGAGTACAGTGCCATAGACGTGCAGCCTCCTGGGCCTCCTTGTTTGTTTTCATGTAGACACATAGCAGAAGTCATGCCTTATCCTGCTATATCTGAGGTACTGACTTTCCTCAGGAAATTCACCAGGACTGGATTTCTTTTTCTATCAACTCCCACAGATCTCATAGTCTATCATTTTGTTACTGTTTATTATTAATGACCATCTGTATAGTAGATAAATATATGGTTGTGTCTTGCTTCCAGTGAGTGCAAAGAGGAGCAAATAAATCAATTCTACTCTGACTCTGTTTACGTGATGATGAAGTTGAAAGTTTCCATCCTTATGTTTTATATCCTCTGTGATATGGACTTGATTTGAAATATGTTCTTTGTTTCTTTACTCCTTCTGATGATCTTTCATTAGCTGCTGTGGTCCCCTGTCTGTCTGTTCACACAACAGAAGAAACTGATGCACACAAACCTTCTCCTTTGACATTTCCATCAGGAATAAACTTCCCTGTGTGTCTGCCCTTTGCTAACTTCCCACTTGTGTCTGGGTTTGCTCTGAAGAGTAAATAAAGGGCCAGTCCCAGAAGCAGCATCTCTCTGTGAAAGGCCACTCTACAAGCTAAAGGTAGTTTTCAAATCACATCAGATGATAGTCTTTCCATATAAAAATGAACTTTCTAAACACTATTGTTATATTAAGTTTAGAATGAAGTATTGTCTGGTAAGTATTTCAGCAAAATATCTCCTCAGGAAACATATCTGCTAGTTTTCTTTAGGAAGAAAAATTCTGTATATAGAAATTATTTGAACTGTGCTTGTAGGGGTTGTTTTTCAGATATCCTGCATCTTGTATTGTAACAGATTATATTGGTCACAAATGATAACGCATAGATACAGTTCTTCAGCATTTTAAATGCATTTTCTTCTAGAGAATTCCAATGGGAATAGGAATGTTGGAATAAAAACAATTCCTCCTGTGTGTTTTCAGGAAAGTGTGCATTGGCACAGTGAGGCCAGAAGCAG
The DNA here is from genome assembly GCA_017639245.1 of Myiopsitta monachus. Classification (NCBI taxonomy): domain Eukaryota; kingdom Metazoa; phylum Chordata; class Aves; order Psittaciformes; family Psittacidae; genus Myiopsitta; species Myiopsitta monachus. Next base: position 9,233,995 of record CM029923.1, on the reverse strand, counting down.
AGGGTACACCTCACCGGGTGTCCTGTGCTTTTTAAAGGCCTCCAAAGGAGGGGCTTGCTTCTTCCCATGCAGTGGAGCATCCAAAGCCAGTAGGACAGAGTGAATCAGGTCATGAATGTACAGTTTGGAGCTTATCTTGTTTGAAGCAGTAATTGCGTTGCCCAGCACTCGCTAAGAAGCTGCTGTTTGCAAGGCAAATATTTTGCATCGAGTCATTACTGGGTTTGTTACAAGCTGTGGGCACATAATAAGAAATGACTCCAGTAATATCTCCATGATAGTCCCTCCACTGATCAACTGCAAATGATCTGATTAACAGTCAGCTGCTGATTCCCAGTTTTAATTAATCCTGAATGGGCTATTGATGCGCTGCAACTGTTTGTCCTAATAATGAGTTTTGAAATTAGACTGCGACGAGCCACTTAGACAGCTGCCAAGGAAAATAATCATTTAGGAAGGCAAGCAATGGAGAGGACAGAGGAGGAATGGCTGCTGTTTGACGGGAAATTCACATGGCTGTGTCACATGTGCTTTATTTCTACATTTGGAGCACATTAGCTGTACCAGCAGTAAGTGGTGACTGCGAGACACATAACTAGCTTTACAATTAAGAATGCTACTTCTCATCAGTATGCAAAAGCTAAACATGAAACATGAAGTGTGTTAATAGCAGGATATATGTACTACAGGCCATTGAACAATTTAGGTCAGTCCTTTGCAATGTTTAATTAGACTAATATATCTGTTTGCAATTAATAACAGATGTGACAAGCTAATGTGTCCATGTACTGACAAATTAACCTTTGCCCATCAGCTGCTCAGATCTGTGAGAAAAGTGCCATGTTTTGCCTCTGTTCAACTGAACCTAAATACAATTGCAGGATAATTATAAACATAAATGTTAATACAACATGCTTTCCATGGGAAGCAGAAACCCAAGAAGAATATTTCTCAGCCAAGCCATCGTACTGTACTTTGCCACGTGACAGAACCTGCAAATTGTATCTTTCCGTTTGTTTCAGTGCAATTAGTGTTCGGTTTGACAGATGCTAGTTTGATAGTCCTCACCGCCGATGGACATGGGACATACCAGAGACCCTCAATTAATAGCCAGGCTAAAAATGCTTCTGTAGCCATTCAGGCTTTGGCTTTATTTGTCATCTGCGAGCGAATGTGCCCTCAATTTGTGACAAGCCTTGCCACTGGAATGACGTGGCAGACGTGTCTGTCAGGGCTTGGGCTGAGGCCATCCGCATATTCCAGATAAGTAATGGAAGCATCTTGCACCCCCTGGGCTGGTGGTCTGTTTGCATTTCCAATGTAACCTCTCTTTCTCACACACACAAACACCCCATGTATGTATATTTTTATATATATGACAAAGATATATATATTTAAAAATTATAGGCACATTATATGTATATTATCTATTATAATGTATTATAGGCATTTTTCCCTGCTCTGCGTTAGGCTCTGTTAACAAACTCCTGTTCTTGATGGGATTTATTGAGACTGTGTATATACATATATCCTCACACACATGCGTGTACACACATAAATGTTTGTGTGTATATATATATATACGCGTGCATGCACCCATCCACATCCAGGTGCACATCTATTGTAAAGGTGTTCTGTACCTAATATTGACAATATAAAATTTCAGATTCCATAAAATGGTTGTATTGCTCCGGATTTGATCTGAACTGCATCCATGTTATATTTAAGATCTCAAAAGTGAGTGGCATGTTTGGAAGTTCCATGTCTGCATGCTTCCTACTTCTGCAAAGATGCTGGCATCTTGGCTTCCTCTGAGTGCTCTCTGTTAATGGCTAAGACTAGATACTGACCTAGGCAGGCTCAGTCTTGAAAGTCTTGCTCTGCAGTTTCTGCACTCTTGTTCAGGAATATATTAATAGGTGATGTCCCTGAGGCTGGCTTTGTGCTGGGATGGGGTGAAACTTGTTGGGTGATTTAGCATGGCATGTTTTCAAGAGCAGCCAAGTCTGGAGCTCCTACTGCAGCCCGAGAGCAGCCATTCCTCCTCTGTCATCTCCATTGCTTGCCCTCCCACGTGATTATGGCAACAAAGGTCTACAGCACTGGTCAGTTCGAAGAAGCTTTCAGCTCAATAGGCACTTTTCATTCAAACCTAAAGTTTTGGTCACAGGATCACCCCATCTTTGGATCGTATTTATAGCATCACATCTGAGACTGAGTAGTATCAAATTATCAACAGCCCAGAACTAGCACCAGGATTTGAGAGGAATCCCATAGACCAGGTTTCCCATAGACCATTAAAACACAAGGGAACTATCAATTGCATGTGCTGCTGCTTCCTCAGACACCTGCTTTGTGCTGCTCAAATATGCACATTAGGACTAGATGTGTATCGACATCCCTTACCAAATAAGTGTTAAGAGGCAAAGCATCACTACCTTTTAGCCACAAAACCACAGTATCCACCTGTTTTCCCCTCCCAAAGGTCAGTCACTCACAGCCTGCATGTACTGCCCCTAAGATGATTGCCATGTTGTCATCAGCATTCAGCTCCAGCTGCTGCAGAATAAAGGGAGCCCAGCCAGCCACATGAGAAAAAGGAGATAAAAAGAAAGCAGAAAGCACAAATAAAATGCCTTAAGTCTGTGCTGCAGACTCTTGCCCTCCCTTGCTAATCAATTGTCCTCCTGGTGTGGGTTCTCTTTGGCATGTGGAACAGGCTGCAGATAGACCGGCAACTGCCCAAATCCAGGCACAACCCTGGCACGTGAGAGCAGCAGGAGCCATAGGGATGCTCCACATTTGATGGCACCTCTCCCTGCTCTGTATTGCCCTCTGTTAATAAACCCATGGGATTTAGTGAGAGTGCACCCTGGGCAGCTTGGCCTCCTGCCGTGCTCACCGCTGTTAACAGCAACAAGTGACAGGGTGTTCTTAGCCCTTCTTCTGTCCCATATCCACATCTTAAGCAAATCTTGTTGCAGCGAAATTGCCACTTGAAACCCTGAGTGGGAATTTCTCAGTTTTACCTTGAAATGATTGGTTTGACTTTTTCCCTCTGATCTGGTGGGCATGTTCATCCTTCAGATGAGAACTAAGCAAGAAAGCTATGTAATCTGAATCAACAGCTGGGAAAAGAACACAGCCTATTCTGACAATGAATGGTCCTGGAAGAAGTGAGCAATCCCAGTCCTTCCCTCAAAGCCCTGATGTGAGGACAGTAGAGCTGAGGGTGGAAGGAAGTGTCTCCATGGGCTAAGAACCCCAGTGTTACAACAGTTTGCTGCAGGGAACAAGCCCTACAACAGAAAATGCTGCCCAGAACAGTGAAGGTACAGACTATGTACACTCACAGAAGAGGTATCCCTTTGTCTAAGGGATACCTCTAAGCACTGGCTGGAGTTTCAGGCTCTTCCCTTTCTTTTTGGCCTTTCGCTCTGTGTGTTTGGTGATGGGATGCTATGGGGTACATCAGGCGTGTGTTTCTCCTTACAGAGCAGGAAGAGTTGCACCGTACTCGGGTACTGTAAATGATCTGCAGCAGGCCTGTGCCAGCTACACTGTGGACTGGTCCTTTCAGAAGGTTTGCTTTTAATAATTGTACAACTGCTCATGTGTTTGAAGGAGGGAATAGGTTCTGAGATTACTCCTGCCCCCTTTTTGCCCTGTGTATACTTGGGAGCATGGCAGAAAGGCAGCTGCTGGTGCTCGGGGGAAACAAAGTGTGTAATGGCTTGGAAAAGCAGTGTGCTTTACTGGGAAAAGTTCATCCCGTGTTTCTGGGTAGTTTAAAAATAAATAAATAAATGAATGAATCTATAAATGCTACATAACTTTTTCATGAACATGGCCTTCAGCAAGGCTGAACGTCCAAAACTGGGTTTGAACTACTGCAATACCATATCCTGACTGCTCCCAGTGTAAGGAAGCCTGCATTTGTGTGCTTCCAGGAAACCCCTGTGACAGCTCTATATGAACCTGAATGGCAGGAGATACAGAACCAATGATTTCTAAATGATGTGTGAGACTTCAGAGTGGATTTATCCCTCTCACCCCGCTTCTGACAAGCTCCTTGACAACAACAGGGTGATTTGCTGCCTTGCATGTGGCTGCTGGGATGAGGGATGTAGCTGCGCCTCTTCATGCAGGAAGCCAGTATGGAGCTTTAGAAAGCTGAGCGGTTTGAAACTAGAGGCTGCTCCTGGCTTTTGAGTTGGCATGCTCCTGATGCTGCAGATCTCTCAGGGTGGATGCTGTGTGCAGGATCCCAGTGCACATGCTAACCATTGACTATACTCTCCTGAATAGGCTTTTTATTTGGATAGCAGAGAGGAAATGAATGAAAACCTGATATTTGACATAAAGGCAGACATAGCAGAATGAACTCTTTGACCATCATTCTTGCTATTCTACTTAAAAACGTGAGGCTTTGTGACGTTTCTTCTTGCAACTACAACTTTCGTGCCTCACATTGTGGGAGTTAGTTCATTTCTCTGTAGAGCTACAATCAAAGGATACATATATGAGGGGCCTCATAATTCCCAGAGATTTTTGTTTCAAGCCATTAAAGCTGAAATACATTACTCCCTTTTCAAAGCTTTCAGAAAATAAGCAGATGAAAGCTCTGGGCTTTCTGTTCTTATTGTCCTTCCACTTGTACAAATAACATATAATGACACGTGCATTCAAAAACTTGCGGGTGGGGGTTGCCCTTCGTATCCCAAACCAGTATAAATTGATGTGGTTCAGATCAGCTATTAAAAACTCCTCTCTACCTTTGCCTCAATCTACAGCAACGCAGTACAGGTCTGGTAGATGGGTATTGTGGCTACATGGTATTACTGCATAACCTCTCATCATATGAAATTAGATTCTCTATCAGAAATAAAAGTTTCAGCAGGATGAAATTATGATTCTGGGAGCAGGTTCCTGCTCTGGCATCAACATTGATGCAAAATTGATGAAACTTCCAAGTGAAATTGCATTGTTTGATCTTCACAGTCCTGGAATAACATAGCCTAAAGCTACAGTTTCTGTAAACTTACTTTGCACAAACGACTTAGCTGGTACTGATGTATTGACATAGTGTGCCCATGAATGACATTAGGGCTACTTAGAAAAGAGACAAAATAACGGCAAAAGAAGGCAGCAATTGGTTCTGAAATTACCTTTTTCCAGTGAACCTCTCTGAAAAATTACCTTTTTCTTCTGAGTCTCACTCAAAAATTACCTTTTCCAACTGAAGCTCTCTCAAAGTGCCTTGATGTTAAGCAATATAGTTTTTAGTTGAAAATGTCACAAGGCCATGAAAAGAAATTGATAGAAAATTTCAGGGTTCCTTGTTGATATTTGAAGCAGCCTGTGGATTTTTGTTCTTTAACGCAGATCTGCTCTGCTGTGCTGCCACTTTGATTTCTGTATTGCCAAAACCAGCATGTTTCTAGGCTTAATGGCTTCACCGAGAGGAATGCGAAGGTGATTTAGTTATTGTTGTGGAGGTGATGGTACCAATAGGAAATTGGTATACAGATGTCTTCTGAGCCATTTCCAGTCGTGGAGAAGGGGATGGTTTGCTTTTTAAATCATGAAATAGAATAAATTATCATCTCTCTAAATGTCTTCCTTTTTAAGGCATATATAAATACAATGATACTCTGATTATCTGAACTACTTGGTTGAAGGTGTTCTGATATTAGCCTGCATATGTGGCTGAGAGAGAATAGTGAGCTGAAGCTCTTTGAAATCAATGGAGGGGCTCCCACAGCCCCAGCGGGCTTTAGCTCAGACCTGTAACTGGAAGTTAAGAGACCAGGTGAGTGCCAGCAGGATTTTAGAGCGGAGGATTGCAGAGGCAGGGATCAGGTTTTCCTATACTTGATAAGACCAGAGCCTCAGGCTGTTTGTGCAGGTGGATCTCACACTTGCACACAGCCTCAGTGAACTGCGGCAGGTAAAACAGGCAGTGTATTAGCAAAACTGTGAGCCAGGGGACATCGAGATCAAAGCTGTGGGCACCTGAATAACATACCACAAGGCAGCTAGGGAATAATTTCACAGTACATTGGCAACAACTGCATGTGTGCACGTTCTTACTGTGGTAAATGCAAGGTTAACTTTCCATGAGGAGTGAAGAACTTTGCATTTACTGGGGGTAGGAGCATGGGTGCAGGCAATAACTGCAAAAAATTACTTGTTGCGAGCTCTCCATCTCCCTTGCAGCCAGATACTTGATCTAAACTAGCAATTGAAGTCTCCTCAATAGTCAATAGAGACAGAGAGGCCCCGCTGCCTGTCCTGATGAGACTTTCACCCCTATCACAGGTTTAGCAACTCCAGGGCACATGCAGTGAAGATAACGCACTGCATCATACTGCGGTTTCACAGAGGTGGTGCTTGTGACACACATCCCTTCATGTGATACCCAGCTTTGTGGTTAATCAGCAGCATGCCTGCAACATGCAGCATTGCTCTTGATGGCCTTTTCCCAACAGGCCCTTGTCCAGTTTCTGGAGGCCCTGCCTTGAGGCATCCATCTCTTTCTATTGACAGTGGAGAGTCCCCAAAGACAGCCTGTGACCGAATGGGACAGTTTCTTCTTGAAGATGTGGGAATGAGAGCTGGCAACTGGTTGCACGGATGGTCTGGGTTGTTGCTATGGTATTATTAACTTTACTTCTGAAATGCAGAGCAGGATCCACGGCTTATGGAGACAGTGGACAAGGAGCTGCCCAATAGGAAGGAAGAAATGATGACTTAGACTTGTAATTCCCAAAAGGACAGTGTCTCCAGCTCGATTTCATGGGGGATAAGTTGTACATAAATCATGGCTTTAAATATGAGTTGCTTGAAAGAAATAAAAGATAACTAGATAAACGAATTAAACACAGATTTATTAGAGATATATTATTTTATTAGAGATATATTAAGAAGATGAATTACAAATCCCTTTTGGTTATGTATTGTGCTACACAGGAACCAGAACAATGCATTAAGGAGAGGATACCTGAGCATCAGCTGTTATCGGTTGATGAACACTGCAAGATCAGCTTTGGAGTTTATATTTAAGAATATATTGAGCAGATTTGGCCAGGTAAGAGCCTAGAGGAGGACTAAAACGCTTCTCATAGAAACAAGCATCTTCTTAGGTAAGTTTTTGAGGCCCTGTAAAATGTATTTACTACAAACTATGGCATTTCAAACCGATGCTGCTGAATTCCTGAATTCAGGATCAACCAGAACCCTTCAAATTGTGAATTTTTTGCTTCCCTGAGAAAAATCTGTGCCATACCTTCACTGATGTCATGTACATCGACTGAAATCATTGGTCAATGCTCTCTGCCTGTGGCTGTGATGTTGTAACTGCAGCTGGCTGGAAACAGACCATTGCACGTTGTGAAGGTGTTTGAGGTATCAGGATTTGTTTTCGATATCTCTTAGTGCAGGAAAATGAACCCTTCTGTATTATTGCATTAACTGAAGTTTAGTGGAAGTCCCCATAGCATATTTTGGAGTCTATGTATGTTCCTTGGTAGATGTGGGGGGTGCTGTGCTGCATTCCAATGTGGGTCTGAGTAGAGTTTGCTGTGATGGTAGGAAGATTACAGGGATCTGGCATGGAAACACAGGTTTCTTCATAGTTTTGAAGCTGGTGGTGCCTTTGTCAGCTCTTCCTCAGCTCATGAAAGGCTCAGGGGCTTTTCCAATAGGGTCAGTAAGAAGGATGCAAATCTAAGTACTTATACTTACAGTATAACAGTAATAATGCTGGATGCAGTAACAGCATTTGGGGTAGGGCAAATCTTCTTGGGGTGGATGCTATTTTTCCTTTTTAATCTTAGCTTCTTGTGCCAGTCCAAACCTTTCTGAGTGCAGTTTGCCATCACTGGTGTAGGGAGAAGGGGTGCACCTTCCCACATGTGGCACAGGCAAGGAGCACCATGAAACCCTTTAACCTTGCGGGTGATGCCAGTACAGGATGTGCAGGTACCTGAGCAGAATCACTGCACTGTAGAGCAGTGACAGCCAAGGATATACTTGCAGAAGGTTCCCAAGCAAATCCTGACAGCCTCTGTGGAGGATCAGTGCCTTTACTGTAGAGGCTGGGAGGCCACGTAATGTCTTGTTCAAGCCCTTCCTCTTCTTCCCAAAAAGGAGAGTATCCCTGTCAGAAACACCATTGAGTGATTTCTTTAGTGGTCCATGAGGATGTGGCACACAGAGGTGTGACTTTTAATGGGCCAAAAGGATGGTTTCTATGAAAACCACTTGCAAAATCAAACCAAGCTACACTCTTTACCAGGCACAGCAGTAAATGTCCTGCAGTTTCCCTGAAGGAAACAGTACTCTAAGTCTTTCAATTTAAAAGATGCGGGATAGGTCTCTTCCCAAAGCAGCATCCCTTTACAGCCAGCTCTGGGACCCCACAGCCCAGCAAGGTCTGGCTCTAGGTCTGCCTCTGCTGAGCCCAGCCTTGGGCAGTTTTTGGGGTTGCATGTGGTCAACGTGCCCAAACACCTCCCATAGGAAGGCTGTTGTGTTGGATGAACTGATTGTCAATCAGGAGACACAAGCCAGTGCTTTTAGCAATAATTAACATGGTGCACGCAGGTATCCTGGCATGGGGAGACCACATTTTAACACTCAGCTTCATTTCATGTGGAAACAAGTCTACTATAACCTTTGGCATTTTACTTATTAACCTGCTAATGGGCACATCACGGGACTCATGTCTGTAACCGTACAAAAGTCAAGGGGGGAAATATGATTCTGTGGGTTCCTGAAATCCATTCCAATCAGCAGAGGCTCTTGGGGAGCTACATTTTGAGGCAAGCTGCATCAGTTTGCTGTTATTTTATAAAGACAGGCTGGGACTGAACACCTTGCAGAGCTAAACCTCAGAGTTTGAGGTACACAACAAGCACAGGCTACAGCAGTGGAGGTCCCCCCTGCAGAACAGACCAGGTAAATACAATCACTGTTTGAGATGTCTGTAAGGGTACATGGGGAGGAAAAGGGTGATGTCTCCTGTTCCATTGTAATTTTATATTCCTTAAATATATGAAGTACAGAATAAAAGAGGAGGACGAAGGTCATTAATAGGCCAGGTAGGATACCAGCAAAAGTGTCTCTGGCTCCCCACTTGCATTAGCCATGCTTTCCATAAAAACCCTGGTAAAATAACTGCACTCCAAACAAAACCTCCTAAAGAAAATGCTCAGGTTAAAGTCCACATCCCCTAACGACTTTGAGGTTTACATCACATGTATATTTCATGCTCTTTCAAATGTTCCTGACATTGTTTTCCACCTAACAGGGTCCCCAAAACCACCCTGTCCTCCTCTATTCCCAGTAATTCCAGAGGCCCTGTCAGGTGAGCTGCCAATTTGCATTGTGGGCAGCTCGCCACTAGGTACAAGCTCCAGCTCCATGTGAGGAGGAGACAATGCCACAGGAATTCAGCTTCGCAGGTGCCTGGCTCTTTATTCCTCTTGCACTGAGCAGGCATCAAACCCCAGCCCAGCCGAGGGGCCGCATCCTGCGCCTCTCGTTGTGGCCGAGGGGTCCGAGCCTCCCGGTGCTATTTGGGAGCCCACCGCTAGATGTCCCATGGATTAAGCCAGTGGGAAGGATCGCTACATTTGCATTGACAGCAGTGATTAGGGTTTGCAAGTTTAGTAAGGCCGGGTTGAGCTTATGAAAGCACGGTTAGAGTGGCTGAGCAGTGAAGACGGGCTACACTACAGCTATCAATCGCATGTGTTATACAGTGTGCACACTATACTGCTATTTGCCAAAGAAACAATTCTGCACAGTCTCGTTTAAAACCTGTATTTCAGACTTCCAGTATCTGAAGGATGGAGGAGATGGACTGGTCGTTAGGTACTGTAGTGACAGGAAAAGGGGCAATGGGTTTAAGCTTAAACAGGGGAGATTGAGATTAGATATTAGGCAAAAGCTCTTCTCTGTGAGGGTGGTGAGGCCCTGGCACAGGTTGCCCAGAGAAGTTGTGAATGCCCCATCCCTGGCAGTGTTCAAGGCCAGGCTGGACAGGGCTTGGAGCAAGCTGGTTTAGTGTGAGGTGTCCCTGCCCATGGCAGAGGGTTGGAACTGGATGAGCTTTAAGGTCCCTTCCAGCCCAAACCATTCTGTGACTCTGTGATTCTGAGGCATATTGCATTGCATGGCTATATACAGAGCACTGTAAAGCAGGCCTTGGTTGAAGTCTTCACCACTTAAGCCACACAGAATTAACTGCCCCAGGGTTGAGCTTTTCCCTTTTTCTTTCTTTTTAAGGGCACACATTTTTAACAGAAGCAGAAGTCATGAGGGACATAATCATAGGATGATAGCATAGTTAGGGTTGGAAAGGACCTCAAGATCATCCAGTTCCAATCCCCCTGCCATGGGCTGAAGGCTCTCAGTAGTAACTTCTAAGAGACTCAAGACAAACTGAGGTTATATTTTATTCTCTGTCATAGCCTGCAGGTGTCCTGGGGTACAAAATGGGGCAGATACATGAAGTTGGCACCAGCTTCTCCAGATCATTGGGGGGTCCAGAAGTCCTTTCCATGGCAATGTCCTTCAACATCAGCCAACACCTGCTGGGACCAGGGGAAGCAGAGGAAGCATTCATTGGTATTTTATTAAATCCATTTAAAACATGGAAATAAAGCCCAAAATCCTGCACTTCTGCCCAGTGCCTCTGAAGGAGAGTCCCAGAGACAGAAGTGTAGCCATTATAAAGATTCCTTCTCAGGAACACAGGACTGGAAATGGGAAGAAAACAAGTTTGAATTGCACACATACAGACAAGGGGTGAAAAGGAAGAGGATACAGTCACCTGGAGCCAATTGCCATGGACTTGCTTTATGTGCTGGAAAACCTCTGACAATGCAGAGCTGGCTGAAAAAGAAATCAGATGTGACTGTAAGAAACATGCAGCCAGTATTTATGCCTTGCCCTTTAAGCAAAAAATAAGAGAAGTATGAGTTATTGTATGATCATTTATATATTACAGGGAATATGAGACCCACTTGATTAAAACCTATCTGAAAGAATAAACCTCTTTCAAACCCCAGCAGATTAGTTGATATAAGGCCAGGGATGACAAATATTATTGCACCCTGGAACATTGCTGCAGTAGCCACAGGCAGTGACATGCAGGAGTAAGGGCAGAAATGAGCAACAACAAGCTTTTCTTCCAGCTTCTAAACTTACCTGGTACGTAGCTCAAAACATGGTTCTCCTCTGTGACAGCCCCCAGGCTCTTGAGTGCTTGTAGGCAAAATGGCACCCAGCCCTTCACCTTGGGGAAGCAGAGGGGAAAAGCAGCAGTGGGTGAAGAATTCGAGGATTGGTTATAGGGGTTTGGGTTGGGTTGGGTTTTGAGGGGAAATGCCTGTGGGTTTATTGCAGTTCATCTGATTTACGAGTATCCCAAAGGAGACAAATGTGTAGTTTAAAACCGCAGACCCTCGGTACAGCAGCAGAGCCCAAACCCCTGCAAACAGAGCCAAACCCTGGCTGCTGCAAAGCTGCAGTGTGGGAAGGCAAAAAGCAAGACAAGTCCTTGGCCCAGGAGGCCTGGCAATGACTTTGGCTGTTGTGCTTAACTGCACTGTGTGAAAACCTTCTTTATTTGGCAAATTATCATGCTCATCATTGCTAGTTGTCTGAAGGAGAGAAGGCTCAGGTGGGGCTTACTGCTCTCTACAGCTACCTGAAAGGAGGTTGTAGTGAGGTGGCTGGTCTCTTCTCTCAAATAACAAGTGATAGAACAAGAGGAAACAGCCTCAAGCTGTGCTAGGGGAGCTTTGGACTGGATATTAGAAACAATTCCTTCCCCACAGGGTGCTCAGGCATTGGAACAGGTTGCCCAGGGCAGTGCTGGAGTCACCATCCCTGCAAGTGTTCACACACCATGTAGACAAGGCCCTTAGCAACATGGGTTAGCGGTGGCATTGGCAGTGCTGGGGAATGGTCAGACTTGATAATCTTAAAGGTCTTTTCCAACCAAGTTGATACTATGATCCTATTCTAAACAGCAGTCTAAACTGAGTGTTCCAGAGCTGGGTTGCTGGCTCTGCCAGGGCCAGCAGGCTGGGGGTCGCATTCATTTCAAGACAAAGACTGCTATAAAGCAGACAAGTTGGGCTTGGGGAGGAGCACTGCTTTCTGCTGCTCTGCTGGCCTTCCTGGAGAAAGGAAAGGTTGGGTTTGAAACCATCTCCAAGCAAAAGGGAGAGCCAGGAAGTGTTATAACAGAGCTACCTGGGTTAGAGCTGCTTGTGAGGCACAACAGCACTGGATGATTCACGTGGTGAATCAGTGTGTTGGTATGGATGTATTGACGGCTGATGTCGTTTGAGTTAAATAACAGAATAAACACGGATTTGTAATCTTAAACCCCCTCCTGCCGTGTTTAATGAATTTTTAGTTCAGGATGTACATAAATAATCAGGCAAGTCAAACAACAGGAATTACATCTTATAATGAGTAGTAATTAAACCTAAACTATAGACTAAGTCTCTGTTATACAAGGAAATGTAAATAACCTCTGCCAAAAAGAGCAGGAGTGCATTTGCTCAGCTACAACAGTGCCATACATGGACAGACAGGAGGTTTATACAAATAATGTCTTTTATTATAACGTAGGAAACATAGAGCTGCATCAGGATATACTAATAATTTCTGACAGCTATTGGAAAATAAAATAAATCTGAGATTTGCATTCAGGGATTAATTTTTAACATAAATAATAATAATTCCAATTAAGTTCATTAGATAAAATGAAAAATTGTTCCTTAAAAAATGCTCATTCAGCATGCAACACGGAGCAGAATTGTCTTCTAAGTAAGTGGGACACGAAATAACTCTGAGTCCCATTTGATATTGCTCTGCTAAAAGCTTAATAGAGAAAATGCTCTGTGGCTGATGCTTGATAGCCTGCAATGCCAGCTTGGGTTTTTCTTTGGCTGATTGGTTGTTTTTACTGTAAGCAAACTGATATTTCATAGTCTTTTCATTCCTCTGTTTAGGAAAAAAAAAGAGTCAAGGAGCGAAACACAACCTTTGGTAGGCTGATCTGTGACACCCCATAATCTTTTGATACCGCCTTGATTTCTAATTGTGTTTTTCACATTTTTTAGCAAAAGAAATATGAAAAAGCCCAGAAGTGTAACCTATATTATTATACTTTAATGCGATGTTCTACTTTTCTGTTTGTAGTTCTTGAAGTTTTTGTCTTACTTCATTAAACATTTAATAAATCACTGCCAGTTTTGTGACAGATTTTAACCATAACACAAACAGCAGGAGGTGTAAACTCAGCTCACTTCGTATAGGCGTATAATATCCATGTCGACATCATCATCCCCTCAGGGCATATTGGCAAAACGGCCAATGGAAGCTAAGCTTTTTCCGACAAAGCTTCGAAACTAAAGTTTTCTTCTTTTATCTTACTACAAATCAATTGGAGCCCTTACAGCAAAATCCTATAAAATAACTTCAAACACCGCTTCTTAGTCTCAAAATTTGTATTATGGCTAAAACTCTTTGAAGTTTTATGACTGAAGTTTGGAGAAAAATGATTTAAGTGCTATCTGCTAGACATCAGAGTGTCAAAATTCCTCTCCGTTTTCTTGACACATAAACTGCTACCTACTGTATGTTTTTCAGGGCTTTTTTTGTTTCCCCCTTTCTTTTAACCGCCTAACCCAGCTTGCTCGATGGAAGTTTCTTAACTGCATTTTATCCCATTGAATTAATGCCCTTTCAAGCTTCAGCTTTAAGTAACTGATTATTTTCTGGTTTTTGCCTCTCTGACGACACAGGTGGTAAAAGGGTGGGGAAAGAGACACATTGCAAGTGGCCTGTTGAGTTTTGAAAAGAAAAGGAAGCAGGAGAAGTGCCCGAAACATCACATGTGCAGAACATGCAGACAAGTCCTTGTGCTGGGGCAAGTGTTGGCAGGTCTGTTGTGGTGACCCACTTCACAAAGGGGATCAAAACTCCTCTTGTAGGAGAAGCTCACAGGACACTCAGAAGTGTTGGAGGAAACTCAAGGCTTCACATGGAAACACATGGATGAAGGAGACCCCATCCACATCCCCTTGCATGCCACAACACCACACTGGTGAGTAGGGAATGGTTAAATGCTTCGTGTTGATACTGAAGTACCTGAAGGCCCAAAGGATGCATCCATCAGCCCTTTCCGTTAGGTGGAAGCTGGTCCTGTTAAAGCAGGTAGCCGTCAGTGCTGGGCATGCTGCTCTATGTACAAACACCACCATGAAATGCCACTTGGAACCGCTTCATTTGGTTAAAATGCCTATTAGGCACAAAATCCTGAGGAGGGACTTTGAAATTGAAAGCACAGGAAGGAAAACTTGATCTAAGCCACACCTTCTCTATTTGCTGTTATTTCGATTTATTTAATTAAAGCAATCATCAGAAAAGAAGGTTAAAAGTATTCTCTGTAAAGGAAAAATGATGGCCGAGTGTCAGAGTTGCATCAAGGTGACACTTGTCAGAATGCAGCAGGATGGTTTGCGTACCAAAATTAATAAAGGAGTGTGAAATCTTCATCAGAAAGCAATAGCAAAAGACGCTTAAAGGTAAAAAAAAAAAACCCAAACTGCATCATCCTTCATTACTGCAGCCTTGCAGAATTTTGTTCACCCAAGATGAGTGATTTGTTTTGATGGGCAAGCAAAATATTATCATTTGAGGGAAGAAGGAGGGAGAAGGGAGGGAGGTCCATTATCATCATCTTGCGAAAGGGTGGGTGAATAGATTTTGTGCCTGAGCTGGTAATCTGTAGCACGGCTTTGCATGGCTGGGATAATATAATAAACTGACTTAAATATAAATGCCATTTAGGAGCTATTCCATAGTGAACAGTTAAAATGATGGCATTCAACAGAACTGCCACAACAGAGCCTGCTGTTGCTGCTAATTTGCTGAAGTGGATCTGCTGTCTTTACTTCCTCCGCTGCTCCTGCTGCACCTCAAGGCACGCTGAGGGCTCATCCATCATGTGCTGGCTCATAACAAGGCAAGAAGAGGGAGCTCGATTGTAGCGTACAAGAAACTGAAGTGTAGGTCCAAAAGGTCACAGGAAACCATCAACTCTTTAGAATGGGCGAGCTGCATAAAGATCTTGCAGAGGAAAACATTGCACAAAGACAGTTGGCACGTTCTTCCTTCACTGTTAGCAGTGTTAGAAGTGATGCTGTGTGCAAGCAGGGAGAGCTGGAGCACGCTAAGGACAAAGGCCCAGAAGGCCTCATTGTGCTTGATAAGCTTTTAATGCAGAACAATTGCAAATTGCCATTAATGCTCTGATGGAGAACTGAGATACACAAGTTTATTCCCTTCTGTCATGTGGCATTAGGTCAAAAGAGTGGATAATAACGTCGAGGCATTAGTCCCACTGGAGTGCTGCACAAACACATGCTGCATGGACACGTGGGCATGTTTCTGGCATCTAAGTGTGCTCTGCTATGACCTAACTTTTAAATAGGTGTTCTCACGTCATGTAACATACAGCAGCAAGCAAACCTTGGGGTCTGGAAACGTGCCTTGCCTTTTCTTGATCATTTCATGATCATTTAATGACAACTTCATGATCTTTTCATGATCATTTTATACTTTTTTGTGAGATGGTAGCTAACGGAAGCCACACTGGTCCATGCTATCAGACAATGTTCGGGTGGGTATTAAACCTCCTGGCAAACAGTTTAACATGCTCTTCCTAAACCAATTCCCCATGATAACCCACCAGGCTGCAACGCAGATGATAAAGCTCCATCTGACAACGCAATCCAGACTTCACACTACCAGTCGTGTCGATCAACATCTGAACTAATGTCAGAGTCTTCTCTTACTAATGAGCTGCTACACTGAGACTCAGCCTTGCTATCAGTCAGATGCCTGTAATGAGGGAGAATGAATGGCAAGACCCCTCTTCAGACACTTTCTCTCATCTAGCCACAGAGGGGCTTTGTTGTTCACTTATTTCAGTACAGAGCAAGAGTTTCTTCCCGAAGGTCTCCACCAGTATCACACTACATTCATCTAACACCTTTTTTGTATTTGTTTTTTGCAGCTCTTTGGAGAATTCCTACCAGGAATTAATCTGGGGGTTGTTTCCTTTTCCGTTCTAATCATTTGCAATCCCAGTGCTTGCGTATAAGGGCATCTTAATGTACACTTCCAATTCAAAGTATGTTGCCATGTCCCTGAGTTGGACACCTCCTTGTAGCACTCTTCTTTCCTTAAATTATCTGGCTACAGTGCACATTTGTCCAGCTGCTCAGACTTGGATTTTAAGCAGCAGCTACCATGCAGTGGTGTATCCTATTTACACATCCCTTGATATCACTGGAGGAACCAGAGGGATGTGCTCCAAATCCATAGCTTTCCATCAATGCAACAAAACCACAGTAATGATTTCTTTATCCCTCTTTGCCTGTCATGCTACTGCTGAATGGCCTGAACTGAACACTTACTGCCAGACCCAGAGGTTCTGCTCAAGCCAGATCTAGGGCTGTTCACTGAGAGGGTAATTTATAGTTGCAGTGATTGGAGAAGTGCCCATAAACTGTATGAGAGAAGTAAGTGAGCAATAAGGAAAGCTCCAGCATTTGGTACAATATCTCCCACTCAACCTTTCTATGGAATTCCTTTTTAATTGCTAAATTAAGAAAAGGAGGGCTTTGTTTCTGTACAGGGCTTAACTCAGTGCAGACAAGTTGGCTATTATTCATTACTCCTATAAAAACAGTCATTGCAGAAAAGCTGGGCTCGGGTTTGTATTGCAAACTGAGGTTGTGACTTGTCTCTTTCTCATCTTCCCAAATATTTCAGTAAGGTTTTGTTGATCTTAAACCAACATCTTACATCTCTCAGTGGCAGGTCTCAGCATGCAATTATTTATTCACTTCTCATTCCATGCCACATAAAAAGCATTACCGAGTTTGTATCTTTAAGACTAATGAGCTGTTGGTTAACACTTTTGAGGCAATTAACCAGCAGTATCACTTCTTATCAACTGACAGAGACATCATTGCATTCAAATTTCTCTGTGGGTAACTCATACATCCAGAATTCAGCCCCTACTTGTTTGCTCTGTCAGACAAGGCTGCAGGTGAAGAGCAATGGGAAGCCATAAGTGACCCGTCCATTAGAGCCCCGATGTGGTGGCTCATGCAGTCTGTGAGGCACTGGGGCAGATAGGATGGTGGCCTTCAGCAGAAGTACTTGCATTTGTTACTGCGTATGCGCAGCCCCTCTCAGGTTGGTTATGAGAGCCTGCTGCCTGCATAGGGACCCCGGCCAGGGCTCCTCAGAGCCCTGTCACTGCCTCATGCTGCAGCAGTCCCTCAGGGCCAGCAGCATGCGGCTTAGGACAGAGCTGCCCTTCAGGTTTCTCTGGCTGCTGCCAAGGGACCACGAAAGCAGGCTCAAGGTTAGGGTAGAGCAAATCATCTTCAGCAATGACTGTACCATTATCCTAGACCAGGACACACAGAGGAAAGCCTGGTGGGGGTGTGATGAAAAGTCCGTGAGGACACAGAGTCTTTAATTTCCATGCTCAAGCACCCACAGGAATGTAGCTTGGAAGGTGCAGAGCTCTCCTGTGCCTTTAAAACACATGGCTTTAAAATGCATACTTTTATTTCCTGTACAGTTGAGATTTCTTGCTGTGAAATAACTTTTTGTGACAACAGTGATCCTCCACACACATCTAATTGACAACTTTGGTTTGTTTTTTTCCAGGATTAGCATTTCATTTGAAGTTTACTTTTCATTAATAAAAAAGGAGGGTTTGTCCTTGTCAAAAGGCCATTTTTTGTCGCAGCATGCTTTGTGGCATCCTTACTGGCCCACTTGGCTGTGAGAGGAAAGATTCATGGTCCAGCACATACTCCTACAGGAGAGTAATAGTGAGGGCAGCATAGCACAGGGGCAGGCAGCGCAAAGGCACCTGCACACCTTCCCTGCTAGGAGGTATTACAGGCAGAATAGGCACGTCTGCACAGAGAGGCAGCACCATAGCCACTCTTCACCTGAGGGACAAGCCTAAGGGGCTTTATTTTGCAGCCCATACTAAGCATCCCACTAACACAGAGGACAAGCGTAATTCCCCTATAGCAAGCACATTCCTCACGTGGCGTGGCAGCCCCTCACAGGAGACATGGAGTCAAAGCCACAGCTTCATCTCCTTGATGCACATCCCACTCCCAGAGCTCTGCTCTAGGATTTTGCAGGCAGAAGTTAACATAATCCTGGGCTGCACCTGAGCGAGGGATTCCGATGCCTGGATTGTGGCTGCCAGTCCCTGTTGGTACAGAAAAGCCCTGGTGGGAAAGTGTGGTGACTCTAAGGGTATTGTAAATCAAATGAATCCATCAGGCTCCAGGGAGGTAATGTTCCACCTGAGATTCATATGCAAACTCTGGAATATTAAAAGCACCCCAGTGAAGGCATTGCTAATTAAAAGGAGAACACACTTGTGTGTACAGAACGAATTATTTAAAACATAAATTATTTCTTATTTAGATAATGGTGTCTAATTAAATGTTGAAAGAGCCGGATAACAGTTTACGCTGTAAAATGATCTGTTAAACACGTTCCTGTTAACATCAATACAGCTATTGACAAGCAGATCCAATTTTGTTTTACTTTCAGAGAGCAGACAACAGACAGTTTTACTACTGCTATCTTATTTTACAAGCATTAATGAACAATTAACTAACACTGGCACTCTTTCCATCTGTAATCCTGTAGTAGGATCACTAATCTCCACCAGTTGCAGCTAATGATGAAGGTCTCTTAAGCTTCACTTCTTATCTCAGCCAGTTCTTAATACTTGCATAAGTATGCTTTCTGAGCAGGGCGGCCCCCCATTGCTCTGCGACTGCAATACAAAAGACTGGGGAAATTTTTGAAGGGTTTTCTGTTCAATGACACCTCTATACTTATGTTTGCCTTCCTACAACAACAAACACAAGTGATCAGCAGAGGACTAGCAAGGTCACTAAGGGCTCTGTGTTTCCATACTTGTTCTAATACTTATAAGAATGTATTCATGCCCTATTATATATATTCCCTGGCTGCTCAGGCAGAAGCTCTAAACTAAACTAAACTGAAAAGAAATAAAAGGGGGAAAAAACAGAAGGCTAAAACAGTGTTTATTTCAAGAACAAGTTTGCTGCTTATGTCGAACAAAAGGAAGTTGGAAAGTGGTTGCCATTAAAAATACATGCAAGAAGAATGCAACTTATTGTACACAATAGACATGACATTTTCCAACTACTCTTTCAAAGTGTTCCTGTGTATAACGTACACATGAGATCCGTGTACTGGGATGACAGGGAAGTTGCCATATGCAGCTCTATTTATTACATGCACACTGCTTGAACACAGTGGCCCTGACCCAAGCAGAACTCAGGACAATTCAGGGGTAGCTTCCCAGCCTTGACACAACTACTCCAGCTGGGTCCAAACATCCCCTGCAGCTGCTGAATATAAGTAGCAAAAGGCTGGTTCCATTCAGGGAGGTGATATGGGTCTATTAAAAGTTCAGCTGGACCCTGCTTGCTTTAAGGTGTGCGGCAGATGGACGAGCATCAAGTTGCCCCACCATATTTGACATGGAGGAACAGCCTCAGGTTTCAACAGGTTACCAGGAGCTCAGAACACATCTACAAGCTATATCCCCAGAGACTTCATAGCAATAACTAGCAGTATGTGGCACTGCTGAGGAAATGTGCTGTATAAGCAGCTAGAAACAGAGAATTAATGTTTCTAAAGCAATCAGAAGCTGCTTTCTTGCATATTCTGTTCCAAGACTTCTTCCAGTCTAAGGCATACAGAGAAACTGAATTCACCTGACACCCACAGCTGAGAGATAACTTGGAAACAACTCCTGCTGAGTGTCACAGACACTAATTGCCCCTACAGATACAGGCTGGGTTTTTTGTTGTGCTTGTACAACGCATATCACAATGCTGACCTTTTCTTTCACCAGAGCTCCTCAGCACAGACAATAAATAGCATTAATTAGAGAAAAAAGCACACTTGCTCTGTACCTCTGCAGGAATTGTGACTAAACCTCACTTTGACCAAAAGAAAGTACCGCTAAAATCCAAAAGTAGCCTGGGTGCGCATGTTGGAAGGCACAGGGATAAAGGGAAGAGAGGTTCTGGGACTACCTGCAGTCTTTATTTATTCAAGTGAAGCTTCTATTGAAGTCAAGAGGGATTTTGCCAAAGTGAGGCCAACCAAGATGTCAGCAGCAGGCCTTATCAAATCCAGAGAGTGAAATGACTGCTTATGGAAAAATCACCAGCCATTAGTGAGAAAAAAAGGAAGATTTTGATTTGTTTCAGCCAGCTTTTTCATTTTTAAGCCTTTGCTGTTTGGCTTCATATCTGATGTATGGAGATTTCCTTGATGTGACAGTCACCCACAGTGAGGGTGGATAGCTCATTCCCATTCCCCTCTGCAGGCTTCAAATCTCAGCAACGACTCCAGGTGACATTGGCAGGATCAGAAGATGGGGAGAGGAGGTGGATGGAGCTAATTTCTGCTTGACACGTTATAAAGATTCCCATTACAATGGTTACATAGGATGCAGCTTGGCATGTTTATGTGGATTGCCTGCATATTTGACCATGAGACTCATCCATTACCCTGACTTCATAGCAATATTTGAGCTGTCTTCAACCCAGCTCAGCTGTACAAGTACCAGAGAGAAGAAAATTAACTGTATTAACACACTCCACTACATCTCTATCCTAAGAGGGAAAATTATCCAGGGTGAAGATCTGGAGTAACACAGCTAAGCCCATTCTGATACTTGACATAGCATCTAGGTCCACATTTTCCCGCACAGCACAACATAGCGTCAGGGCTATTGGCAGTGGCTGGAACAGCAGTATAGTGATTATAGACAAACATAAGCACAGGCTAGTCAAATGGTTGCTCGGATTAAGCATAAAATCAGCCACTATTTTCCTTCAACTGTTTCAAAATGCTCATTTGCCTCCACGTAATTTTTGCATTTTCCCAAAAGGATTGTCATTTTTACTGTTACCTGCTGTACAAAGAAAATGTCAGGTTTAGTGCATTGCTCCCATCTTTATATGATAAAGGGGGAGATTGAAGCTAATTAACAATACTGTTTCCAAGATAGCAAAAGAGGTTGTCTGTGATGATAGTGCTTTGAATTAACCAGGATGAAGCCAAAACCTTGGTTCAACATTTCCACTTCATAGGTATTAGATATACTTCTCCACCCCCACCCAGCTCACATATTCATTACCCAAATTGCCTATCCTCAAAGTGATAATATAGTGTGGTACAACATGCCCCGACAGGACACAAATTGACTCTGTGCCTAGATACTACACAGACAGTGTAAAGCAAATATCTCACTCTATTATCTGTTGTCTCTATGAATCAACAGATTACATGGTTCACTGGGTAGCTGAATAACTTTTACACAGTTTGCTCATATCTATTTACACATATTCCACAAAAAATACATTAACACCAAAGAACAAATGTAGAAAAAAAAAGTATACCTGCAGAATCCAGATAAATTACACATGTGAAAAAACACAATAAACAGTCATGCTTATATTTCGTATGCAGTGTCTGTAGAAAGGAGACTCTAGTGACGAAAACCTGAGACCAATAGTTCTGTGCAAGGCCCTAAAAATCTTAAAAGGAAGCTTTAATTTGTGCAAGTTTGTAGCTGAGATTATGCACCACATTTTAAAGAGCCTTCAGCGTTCCCTATAGTAGCCCAGAGTAGGACCCTCACCAGAGGATGCTTCACTGATGATCTCCTTGTAGATGCATCTCCATTCATCTCTAAGCTGTGGCTATTCAGAGCTCCGCATCTCCTGCATCTACTGCTATTCCTAGCCATCACGTAGCCATTATTTGGAAGGGAAATCAGCAAGCCATGCCTTCTTTTTTCATGCCTTGCTTGACAATGTCGTGAGCGAAGCAGTTTGACCCATGTCACCCTAGAAGGTAACAGAGCTGCAGCCAGCTGTAGGATTTACACGCAGCTCTCAAACTGCATATGGATATACCCTCCTATCTCGATCACTTGTGTTTGCCAACACTCAAGAAGCAAAAGTGAAGGCTATGCAAAAGAAGAACGGAAGGTGCCCTATGCCTTTCAATGCTGCGCCTTACAAAATTCAAACGCTCAATTTCCACACACACACATTTTACATACATATACACACACACACACACAGAGTGGCCTCACCAAACACATTTCCCTATCCAGTATCTTCAGCGATTCTCCACATTCTTCTCCACTCAGCTCTGTAACACATTGCAAGTGTTTGCACTGGTGCATTACAAACTGTTCTGTCTTTTCCTCTTCTGCTGCCTACAACCAACTCTTTTCCCTCCCAGATACCATTTAAACCTATTCCCTGACTCTGTTAGAGCTCCACTTTTTCTCTGTCTCACTCCAGACAGTGACTTTTCCAGGCTGTCCTCAGACAGTGGCACGAGAAGCTCTTGCCCTGTTGCCTGTCTCCTGCATCCCTTATGCATCTTCTTCCAGCAGTGGAAGCATCTCTCTTCAGCAGAGGTAACAGGCAGTCAAACCTTCAGTCTACCTAATCATCATGTGCTTCTTACCTTCTTTAAAAAGGGAAGTTTGTCTTGAACCTGTGGGCCAGTTATTTCAAACCTGACATTATAATGAAGCAAAAGAGTTTAAAAATGTATCACATGGAAGTTAAGTGGGAGTATCACAAACTTCCAATTATATTAAACAGAGCAGCAACAGTAATTTATTATAAGATTAAAGCTAAACAGAGGGATGCATTCAAATTTAGTAGCTTACAGTATCTGTTTGCAGGTATGAAATAAATAGCTGTGAAAGAAAGGCTTTTCAGTGCTAATTAAGTAGCATATGAACAGTCAAAACCTGCTGGATATTGGATTTTTAAGAGCATCGGGTGAGGGGGATTTGTAGTATTCTGAGTTGGTTAATAATATTTAATTTGAAAAGGGAGGTTTGTTATAGCTGCTAGATTTTCCTCTGTAAATGATGCCTGCTACTCTGGGCAGCAAATCCTACATACTTTTGGTAATGGAAGATGCTGTTGTAACAGCCTTCTGTGCATCCTGATTGAAAATTCAGCTACATAACCCTCACTGAACTGTTTATCTTATGTACTTATTTAACTAACATTCAAACTGACAAGTCTCCTATTTCTGGGCTTTCTTTTTATACTTTAATATATGCCTTATCAGATGAAGCTCAGATACTACCAAACTTTGCATGTTTTTGATTTTGCACATAAACTGAAGGGCAGAATTCCAGTCTATGTCCTCAGTCATTCAATTTTTCAAGATCTTTGAACAAGACTTCAAACCCTGCAAAAATACAACCCAAATACAGACTTGCTTCTCTGTCTGTACAAATATGTGAAAGAAACTGGTATGTCAAGTTTCAGTGTAGGCAAGCCTAATTGAAGCTTTAACTACATTCGAAACAAGAGGCAGGCAGCTCTACCAAACTGCTTTATTCAAGGGCAGAAAGACATTCCTGAAAAGAGCTCGAATTATTCATTACAAAAACATTATCCAATTAATTTAAGGCAATTTTTCTGATCATTAATAATTCACAGGCTGCTCCTGATGGTGGCTGATGTGTGCATCAGCCCTGATCCTGACAACACTTAGGCGCATGTTTAGCTTTTAATTTTCCCCGTCATCCCATTGAACCCCATCAATTTTCCCTGTGTGCTGCAGGTGAGCCTATGGAGAGTTTGTGAACAGCTTGTTTCCCTGGGTAGTATTTTAAGGAGTAATCATTTGATTGAGTTGTGCAATATTGTATCTGCACCTAATTGGATGAATGACAGTTCTTGAAGAGAAGACTGAATGCTGAGTAGCAAAAGATGAATGTTCTTGTTCAAGCCCTTTTCACACAAAGAGGTTGCACTTGAATAAAGCTGCACTTTCACAAACATTTATGTGAACAAAACCAAATACTGATGCAAATATTCATAATAGTGAACAAAGCAGGACATGACATACCCTGCATGAAAACAGACCACGGGAATAAAAGGTTCTGAATGCTCTTTAGCCATAGGTACCTTATGTCTCCAGGAGAAAGCCAAATGCAAATGCCATGTATTAGAAAACGTTCCAAAAAAAGCCTGTTGTATAATTTGACTTCCTGGCCCATGTGCATATTGTAAATTATGCCATCCTAAATGACCAACAGGTTCTTCTCCTACCTCTGTTCAGAAGCCCTTGCACTTCCAAGGTACTTCAAATGAAATAAAACCTCACCTGGCTTGTTCTGTAGCCATCAAAAAAGCCATGAGCTATTTCCTGTCATGCCTATGATCTCCACACAGATCTTCACTCCTGTTGCAGTACACCTGTGGGAAGCTTGAATGGTTGTCATTTCCAGTGCTTTAAGGATATCTCATTATGGAGTGCTTCTGAAAGAAGAAAATAATTATTAGTTAGCCAATTTATAATGAGATTTTTCATGCTCTTATTCCTGTTTCTCCACAGGTCCATTTCTTTTGTACCTCAGTTAACACTCTCTTAGCTGTAGAATCATAGAACTGTTTAGGTTGGAAGAGACCTTTAAGATCAGAGTTCCAGCTGTTAACCCAGCACTGCCAAGACCACCACTAAACCATGTCCCTGAGTGCCACATCTACATGCTTCTTACATACCTCCAGGGATGGTGACTCCACCGCTTCCCTTGTCTGCCCATGCCAGCACTTGACAATAGATCAAACACTGCAGCAAGTCCCCTGAAAATAAGATATAATTAAGTGCAGCAATTCTCACCGGTGGTTTAACAATTATGCACATCTAGAGCTGTGCTGACAGGTAGGTATAATGCCTTGCAAACTTTCAATTACCTGCTGTCCACCAACTGCTGTCTCACTCAAATCAGCATGAATTGCAGATCACTTAGGTTCTTTTTGGAGAGACCCACTCAAACATAGTATGATCCCAGCATCTGACATAACAAAACATGATTGCTAAAAGACAAAGGGAAACAGGCTTATTTTTTATCTGATATGTGACAACAACATAGATACAGTGAGTATTTGATTCAATTTTGCGTGTCAAATGGCAGCGGAGCAGACAATAAGGTGTCCACAGTATTTATGAACAGGCAAACACCACAGTTCACTGACAAGACAAAATACTTTTAGGCAGCACTGAACCTGTCTACTTGCATTAGGTTGGGGCAGATTTCCAGGTTGGATAGAAAAGATGCTATTTTTTAACGTATTTTAACCACTCTCACTGCTAGCATGAAGCTTAGGACAGCCTCGACCACTGTTGTTGTGGCCCTCTCACCTGACTGTTCTTTGAACAAAGCCACTTTCATTTGTTCTCTGCATAATCTGCCAGGCTGGATTTCAATTATACTGATGCACTGCCCACACACCACAGGGAAAGAAACATTACCCCTAAGGTAACAAGGAGGCATAACCTACTGGAGTTTCAAATCAAGTGGCTATGGACCGTGCCAGGGAGGTTCTATCCCATGGTCAATGGCAAGTATACTTAGAGAGCAGCACATTCAGTCTTTCTTTCAAACAAAGCATGGTTTTTCCAGCCACTGCCCACAGGGCGTCAGTTATTATTACATTTATTATTAATTATTAAATTATTAACGTAATTTCTGCTGTATTATTAGGAAAAATCTTTCCACTAGATTTTCTTCAGCCTTTCAGGAGAAGCTTCCACAGCCCCTGCTGTAACAACCACACTGCCAATACTCCACTACTGCAGTGCAAGTATCTGTGGAAAGACCTGGATGCTCTTTTCAGTTCCACATAGATAAGTATTTCCAGGAAGGCTTAAAGCAGTAGGTCTACACATCAACACCTGTGGAGAGTGTGATACTCCAACCAATTCAGTGCTCTTACGTCAGTGCAAAATGCAAATATAAATGAGTGACACTACACTGAGAGAAGCTTTCCTTGAGTGCAAAACTCCCTGCATTCATGTTATTCTGGGGAATGCAGACTTTGGGAAACCAAATGTCACTGTCAGCTGCAGAAGTCATTAATATAGTGACACGGGCATGTGCTACCCAAAGCTTTTGGGTTGGTGGGCACAGCCCGGCAAAGCCTAATAACAGTATACCCATGGAAGGGGGGTTGTAACTAGATGATGTTAAGGTCCTTTCCAACCCAAACCATTCTATGATCGTAAGTCTGCTTCAGCCTCCCTGCAGCCCTTTCCATGGGAGGAGCTGCATTGCTCAGTGATTTGTAAAGACAAATAGTGAGGCTCTTCTTGCTCACCATAGAAATTCTGGCCCCAGGTAGGCAAAGGCTCCTTGTCCTCCATCATCCCAGGGTGCTCAGGGAAAGCAGAGCAAGGGAAAGATTCTGCTCCCAGCAAGGCAGAGGGGCCCATCACCATCCAGAATCCTAATCCTGCTCCTGCCCTCACACTGCCTCAGCACCACCTGCCCCATCAGTGCCTCTGCTAGGAGACTCTTTGATAGGTAGCCTGCCTCCTGCTGGAGTGATATTTCAATCAGACAGTGGCTTTCCTTGGGGTGAGAGAAGGGGGGGAATCAACTGTTCCCTCTCAGAAAGTGTCATAGTGATCCTGTGAATTGCTATTTGAATCTGACCGGATTCAGAGACATATTTTCTTCTACAGTTGCCAGCTGGCCCCAAACTCTCTGCCCTGACTGCACGCAGAAGTCTTCATCCTAATCCCAAACTATTCATCCCAACACTTCTGCTGCCACCAATAGATTTAATATGTTTTTAATGCCTTCCTTGAACTTGCCTTGTCTCCTGTCAGCCAGCCAGAAGTGGTTTTTATCAGGAATAAGATTCAAAAAGCCTACCCTGCAGCAATCCCATCGTGCACTTCTTTGTCAGAATCCTAATGACAATTTATATATACTGAAAAGACTCTCTCCAGCTGTAAAACTGAACAGCTTCTGGGGGTCTATACAGTTCCCTGACCTCAGACCTGTCTTTATATTTTGATCTTGGGGATAGTGCCTCCCAACACACTGAATCCTCCAGTTATCCCTGCGGTAACAAAGCAAGAGCTTAACCAGTAGTAACAAGACTTAAAACAGGGCACTCAGGATCAAAGTGACTAACAAACTTGAGTATTAGCCACTGCATCAGCCCTAGAGACAGTCATGTTAAACTGCAGCATGAATATGGCTAAGCCTCCATGCTAAATCTAAACATCACTCTCCTGAGGATGTGCATCTGAAGAGCCGTTTTTGCCAAGGTATGTATGAAAGCATGCTTCATTTACCATGCTAAACAGGCATCTACTGCAGACATTGTCCTCCCAGGCAGAGAGGAATTATACAATTATGTTGCTTTTAGGCTCCATGGAGCTATTTTTAGGATTTTTCCTCCGTTATTTGCTTTTACTTTCATCTCAAACAATAACAGAAGAGATTTTGCCCTACTGATTCAGAAGAGATGAGGAAATACAGAGAGTGTGAGAGCACTGACGAGTCTGGATTAAGAAAAAACATAGGCAGGATAAGGTTCTGCCAATGAACTGACACTTCATTTTCCTTCCATTGTCTGATTACCAGAAAAGCTGTACACTAGCAACAAGGATGATCACATGAAGGCGGGAAAACACAACTGTCAGGCTTCAAGGACAAAGCCTATTCTTACATTGCCATTCCTTAAATCCAGACATTAGAGCAAAAGGAATGAGAAAAAAAGCAGCTCACTCATGGCTAGCTTATTGAGGATACTGCAAAAGATTATGCTAATCTTCACTTCATTGTCCTCTGCAAAATGTTTTCATACCATGCCTTTTATCTGTGGAAGGGATGCACAACCTCTCAACTCTGCGACAGTGAGCACTTTCTGTGTGGTTTCTGCGTAATTAACACCAGCACTAGACCTTTTCATTTTTGCTACTCAAGCTTATGGCCTTTTAAGGGTACCCACAGGGGAGCATCCCTCACCCCTTTGCTTGTGGCCTAAGTGATAGTCGCAGCTTATCCTTAGCTACATATACCATCTGTTAATAGCAGAAGGATCAAAAACTTTTGGCTAGCCTGTATTTCCCAAAGAATGGGGGCAGGCAGCATAAACAACACATTAGACAAGGTTTCCAAGAGTTTTAATTCTGAGCTGGGGCCTGAAGACTTCAGGTTTTATTTAAACTGCCATTGCATTATTGTCTAGATTATGCTCACATGCACAGTCATCTTAGGAGGTGGCTTGAATTAGATAAAAGTCAGCATTTAAGATGAAATCCATTCTAACATAGCCTGATTTATCAATGAAGTATGACATGTTGGATACCCGTATTTTTTGGCAATTGGCACACAATGAACACTGAAGCTGCAGTTTTGCCCTGAAGTGACCATCCCACTTTTTGAGAGTAGAATCAGATGCTTGACAATGTATTTGATGCCAGTGATGGTGGAAATTGCACCCCACAACAACTAACTCTGAGCAGCACAAACTCAATCTGACACTCACAATTGATGCTCTTCTTAACTCCCAAAACTGTGGAGTGCTTAGAAAGTGAAAACAAATTATTGTCACTTTAGCATTAATGCCTATTTTCACCAGCTTTCCTACATGCAGATTTTATCTAATGGGGGGGGGGGGGTGGTGGTATTAGTTCTTCCCGCCTAGGTACATTTCCCTGCTCCATTTTCCCACCAGGCCTTGCCATGCTGGTGTCCTGGCCTCCAGGCACATATACACCACATTTCAGTTAAAGGTAGAAAACGATTGTATTCCACAGAGCAGTATGTGTTTTCAGGGCTCACTACCTGCTTTGCCCCCTGCCCAGGAGCAGCCACCTAGCAGCAGGGCAACAACCTTCAGGGGTTTTGGCCTATCCATGCAATTCCCAGATCCACTGGGGCTCCCGTAGCTCATCTTTGCCTCCTGCCATGTTTGAGATTGTGGGAAGGCTACCGATGAACCAGACAATGGTGATATTTTGGTGGTGTTCATGAGATTACAACTGAAGCTGCTTTGGAAGCGGACTGGACCTCTGAATTCTCTTTCTGAGCATAATACTCGATAAATAGAGCTAAACTTCTTTATGGTCTGTCCAGAAGCACCAAATGTGGTTATGTGCTAATGATGAGCTAAAAGCACAGCTTTCCTTTCAGTTACCATGCATGCTGACATACTCTCCCCTCCACAAGAAAAGCAAATGTGCCTTGAGATAGTTTGGCAACATGACAGATGGTTACTGCCACTGTGGCTTATTATAGTGCTGCCAACGTCTCAGATGTGCATTACATTCATACACTGATAGGATGTCTCAAGGAAATGTTCCTCTACATTTTTCTGCACTGGCATAATCCCTTTTCAAATAAAAAGCCCAAAGACATGAAGATTTAAAGCCCTCTCTGTCAGGATGTCCTGCACCAAAGGGTACATACTACAGAGAAACTTCTAATCTGAAGTAGCACCATGCTCTTAAATCTGAAACCAGCTTGTTCATTGCTGCACATAAAAGCCTCATGACTCCAGCCGGTTCCCCTCCAAACAACCTAAAGTTTACCACAAGGAGAAACGAGCTGCAAAGTCCTTAAAAGAGGTTTGAAAAACTTACAGGAGGGAGTAAACCATTGGTTAAATTCACATCACTTCAGTGTTCTGAACCAACTAATGGGGGGGGGGGAGTGTTAATTCTTTTAAATACCATTTTTATAACTGATCGAGACTTTAATATGTTCTCAAGTCCCATCAAACCCAAAGCAAATTCTATTTCTACAGAGGGTACAGACAGGTCATGGGATGTTTGTGCTCACATTTTATCTCTGGAAACTTGAGCTGAAATCCTGCATTAGGTGGGAAAGGAACATAAAAGTGCTGATTGCTGGCAATCCCTGTCCATGCCTGAAAAATCAAGCCATAATTTGCCATTATGCCTTCTTTTTTTTTTGCTTAGAGAGGCTGCCAAGAAAGGATCTTTAGAAAACTGGGCTTAGGCTGCCAGGATAAAGCAAAGTGAAGAAGTTTCCCAGCATCCAGCCACACTTTGCCAGGCTCAAACTTAGTCCTATGAGCCTTCATTGTCATAGGCACTTCCAATAACATCTCATTTTACAAAGAAATTCAGGGAAAAGGAGCTGCACTAAGAACAGCTGCCACAGACCCAACTCCTCTGAAGCTGCCACTGGGAAAAGTGGAATAACAAACACCTTTCCTACATTTCGAAGCTTCTGTACAAGAAACTGTCCATGATCCTGGGGAGGGGAATTGGAAGCTGCTTTTGCATTCTCTGGAAGCGCAAATCTCCAAAGTTGCTCTTGTAAAAACAGCCATAGAGTCCGAAAGAGAGAGTTCCAGATTTTTTTGGTTCTCATTCAGCTCCACTGACATACATGGAATTAATTTTAGACTGCACCAGTTTAAGTGACAATAAAACACATCTGAGCTCTGAAGGCCAGATTTCCAGCTCACTTTTTCTGCGTCTTGGATAATCTTAAACAACCTTAATAGAAGCGTTTATGTGCAAATATAAAAGTATGACATAAATACGACATTTCCGTGTTGCCAGCATTCACAGCAGGCTTACAATACTCACAGAATAATAATTCCTGTGAACTGTGTGAAACTTCAAAAGAAGCTAATTTCCTACCCTACCTTCAACCAGGACCCTGGTACAGTGACACTCCAAACGAAACTAAATAGGTCTGTGTTTGTGGCAGAAAAAGCCTTCATTACATTCAAACCAATAAGGTCAAAACCTGTGGCTCACTGCCCATAACTCTGTTGTCTTTCAGAAGTTCCCAAAATTTTCCCATGATTTGATAAAAATGAGGTAAACTTGCTAGTATCCCTTTAAAACTTCTTTTATAAAGGCACCCAAAATGCTGCTCTCAGTAGCTGGTCTGTTAAATCTCCTATTAACTCGAGACAAAAAGCCTCACTAGCAACACAGGTTTTCTGCAATAAAGGCACAAATAATCTAGTTGGAGTTTCATTAAATGGGCAGTCCACCTAATAGTCACAGCTCCTGCAAGTGCTAAGAGTCACTAGTTTCTGTCCTCAGTGATTAAACTTTGTGGAATTATATTACACTAGATCTCATACACCTCTGCAAAATAGCATTGCTGTGAAAACACCACTTACTGGCTACCTAGAGTTTTACTCGCTATAAGCTGTTTAGACCACATGAAACCTGCAATACACTGTTAGATCTTTACAAATTTCATTAAATCTTTTTCGGATATCCCAAAAATCCTGAACTACTTGAATCTTTTGTCTCCCAGCACTGGGGACTGACCCATAATCTCTTTCCCAGCCAGTATACCAAATCTGTAGCCAACCTTGTCACTGACTCCAACAGCTGCTTAAATTCACCAGAGGGGATAGCAGCAATCCTACTTCTAAAAGAACACCACAAGGCTTACGTTCATGATGCCTTGAGGAGACACTGAAAGGAAGGTCAAAGGTGAAGAAAAGATAAAGTGCAGTACAAGAAGATCAGTAAAGTTGAATCTTCTTGATGAAAAACTCATGTCTGTTTCTTCATGATGCAAACAACATAACTTCATTTCAAAAAGCCTCTGTTTTTTGTTGATTTTTTCTCCCCCTTCTCTTTTGGTTTGGAGTATTTTGAAGTTTATTGAAGGGTTTTTTTCTTCTTTTTTAGGTCAGAGCTCTGTGCATCTAAAAGCCTTATTCAGTTGTTCTTGTCACGAGTACTTTGTCTTACACAGGCTGCATTACTCTTGTAAACAGAGGCAGCATCAAAGTGAAAGCAGATAGAGTCACATCAGTGGATTAAGGCCTTCTGCATGATAAAGTAGCTACCTAGGGTGGGATAAACTTAATATGTGAAAGAATGTTATTGAGGAGGAATAAAGTGCCAAAACTCTGTCATTCTCTTCGTAATGTCCTAATCTAATGCCTGACACCAAGGCCTTAGGCCAGTGTTAGTGTTAATCAATGAAATACCCATCTGTGTTCCCTGTCCTTATCGCTATTTAGAACTAGCCTAAACTCAATTATTTTCCCTTAGAGACCAAGATGGGATATTAAGTTGAGTGAAAGGGATTGTGTCCCACAAAGAAATCTCAGCGTTAAAATGCAGAGATGTCAACATCACTAACTAAATTTCAGTTAAACAGAGATTAAATGCTAGTTCTTTGGACATGAAACACTGCATAATCAAATCTAGTTAAAAACCCTTATTTAGAGAGTGGCTAAAAACTGTTAAGCAGTTTAATCAACTTATAATGTAAATTTTGTTCCTTCATATGCATTATTTATCCCCTGCAATAACCATTGTACAATAAATGTTTGAAGAGCACACTCAGCTAAAGCACTAGGAAAGCAAAGCCTCTTGCTGTTACCCAGTGCTGTGAATGATACAGACATTGCCAGATACATAATGGTTATCTGAGGAGTATGTAATTTATCCCACGAGTGAACTGCAAATCTCATAATTCAAGACTGCTTTAGTCACGAATGAGTTATGGAGGTGTTTTTCACAAGTGGGATTAATCTCACATCCCATTGATGCTCATCATTGTATTCTTGGTTTATATCACCAAGATATAAAATACTATCTTTTTTGTTTTATTAAACTTTCAAACTTGTTTGGCTTGTGGTTTTGTACCTTTATATATATATATATACACACACACATATATATAATTAGAAATCTGAAGACAGGAAGATTTTGCAGACGTACACAGATATTAAAGGCATTTCCAAGTGGATATACAGAAAAGAGATAAATCAACTTCTGATTTAACAACTAATGAATACTTTCAGGGGCTTTGTAATGAACACTTTCTAGGATTAATTTCTGAATAGTCTCTGTGCTGAACTCCCCACGTGCTTTTCTTTAGGCATCTTCTTTTCCAATTCCTTTTTTAATTGGAAATTAATTGGGGATGCTTCCTACCATGAGCACTTTTATTTTTTTGGCAAATCCTTTTAAGGTTAGCAGTCAAAAAATGTTACATGAACTTATAGCAAAAACATTCCCTTCTAAATGAAGGGATGTGCAAGATCTCAGGTATATATGAATGGAAAAGGTACTGAAAAGACTAAAATCAGATAAACATTCCTAATATGACCATCATGGCAATGCCAGAGGGGAAAAAATAAAACGGAAGAAACACCTTTTTAGCTCACTTTCTTGGCCAGTAATTCACTGAAGTGCAACCATCCTCATGGTACTGGTCTTACTTTTAGACATGCCACTCATGTGGTTCTGGTTCAGTACACCTTCTTATTTCTCTTTGAACTATCACTATAATTTTCCTGATTGCCATCTTGCATCTTTGTTTAGCATCCCAAGTAAATTGACTGGAGAGAGGGCAGTAACATTCCCTTAACACTGGTAAGCACAGGATGCTGACAGGGGTTTTGGTGTTGTGAATGTCCTTTTTTCTTCTTAGCCAGAAGCATGGACATGATTGCAATGGAGCTTTCTGACTGTGGGAGTCCCTGCTTTTCCTCTCCTCTCCAGCAGAAGTTACACTTAGTATGTACTTTCTTACTGGTAAGCGAGATGTATGTGCTTTCTCATTTGCAGAGTAAGGCAAAAAGTCTACTTTTTTAGACTCTTCAGACTTTTTCACTTAAAAAGCAACAGATTTCTGTCCTGGTTACTTGGCACCCCAGGCATGGGAGCTGATTTTATGTGAAATACAGTCAAGGGGGAAAAGCAAACATGATCGTGTGAGGGTTTGGGGCTGCTGGGTTTTTCTTCCTCTCTTCCAAGAGGGAAGGATATGGTATTTCAAATTATAGGCAGTTGTGAAATTCTGGTTTACACAGTGTGGGAAATGTAAGTAGTTCTTGGGTCATTTAGATATTTCTCAAGGTGACAGTTGGAAAAGTTCATAAAAAAAGCTTTGTTTGAAGCCTGAAAAAGTAATTTTGCCAAGATTTATGGGGAGTATTAAAGACTTGAGGAACTAAGGGATTCGAAAGTCTGCTTCTAACATAGCTGAGTGAGCTTTGGCTTGTGTTTTAGAAAGCACTGTATCTTCTTGGGTTAGCAGAAATTGTTAATGATAATATAGAAGAGAAGGCTGGCGAGAGGGCTCCTCTTAAAAAAAATTATGCTTTTTAGACCCATTCTCCTCTCCAAGGTCTCAGTATTACTTTGACTGAATAAAATTGTTCCTAGAGGGTTGCATTACAAAGGCTGAGTCTATCCTATTTTGATGAATCCCAAACTTAAAGAGAGGCACACACCACAATAAATAAAAAGGCCGCTGCTAGGAGCAGGCATTTGGAAGTCCCATACTGGTGAAAATCTGAAGGCAGCTGTGTACTGTTCTCATCACAAATCAACCTTACATGTTCGCAGTGACAATACTAAAAGAGTGGGCTGGTTTAAAATTCTTAGTACTTCTTGTTGGGGGTCTTTTTGCAAGTTTAGGGGTACTAGAGTGGCTTTAGGTGGGTTTAGGGTTACTTTGGTGGCTAGGGAGGAGTGTCTGAGAAGGTCATTAAAAGCTTTGCACTTAGTAACTAGGGCAAAGTTTTGCTACTTGCTTCGCTCTCCAACCTGGCATTGGAGGGTATTGTGTTATTATGGCTCCCATCTCATGAGATGGACATAAAACTGGAGATTCATTCACATGTATATAAATCAAAGTCCAGACTCCCTGCCCCAAGTTGCATCAGTTGTATTAATACTGTGGCTGTAATTCATTCTTCCTACTTGAATCCCCCTGCAGGTTTTACAAGCAGGTTTTCTGCCTGTAATTGCTGGATACTATTTCTGTGTATGCTACCCTGCAGATGTGGCTGCATTTCAGTTACAGCTAAATGCTTCCCTGCTTAAGCAGTATGCAAAAAGTATGGCCAACCACTTAGAATTCTTCTAGGAAACATTGTGAGCTGTGAGATGCTCTGCCCCACCTCCGTCACAGGGATGGAGCTATAAGCTACAGGACAACCAATCCCTTCTAAAGGATACAACCTAATGCAATTCCAATATGAATTATGAATGAACATTGTAGCACAAGACAGTCAGAAAGCTCATTGCGTAATTCAGCAATTCAATCACGGTTATTGTTAGTATACAGTACCGTACACTATAGGTGGAGAGGGGAACTGAGTGTCAAGTGGATCAAAACAGTCTATGAGAGCCAGCTAAAAAAAGCTATTGTATTTAGTTGACTGAAGTGGAGAATGAAGTGCTCTCCCCTCAATTAAGGAAAGTGTAGTGGAGCTGATTAACCTGCTTGTTACCTTTGTAACCTGAGATTTATATTGTGAATGAATACGTAGAGCTGTAGATTCCTTTTATCAGACAAGAGTCGGATGAACAGTTTGAATGAGAGAACTACAGGGCTGAGAGGTTCTGGCACTTAACCTGTTTACGAGACAACACTTAATTTATAAGAGGTGGCCAGTGCTACTATATAATATACATAAGTCACCAATACAGAGCATGACAGGCATATGCTATGCTGCAAATGCCTTGCAGGTTGTGCACACAGATCTAAACAATTAAAATCCTTCATCTACACAACATCCCCGAGCCACCACCAAAGCTGCATGGCTTTGGGTTGGCCTGAGCAATCACAGCACCCCCTGAAACCACCAGAGCTCCTGTATGCGAAATGCCCATGGTGCACCTTGTGCACCTCATCTCTCTGCTTACTTAATTCTTTGTCTTCTGTGCATCTCAGGCTAATGGATCAGACTTCACATTTATTAACATTAAGCATCTTTCACCAGCCCTCCACCCCTTTCTGGAAAAGGCCTGAGGCTACATTCTCCCCTCAGTTACATCTGTCCAATCCCATTGACTTCAGTGAGGTTGAACAGGTGTAAGCAAGGAGAAAATTTGGCCCCCTGTTGTCTGTGAATTGCATTATCTGTGTTCACCACTGCCTTGACTTTATGTCACTGGCAAGTATAATTAATTTATAGTTTGTCTTATTCTCTTAGTTGTTTAATAAATAGATGAAAACAGAAGACTCCTGAGGGACTTACTCCAGTTACCTGTAATAGAAACTCCCCCACTGATACAGCTTCTTCAGGAATATCCTTCATACTTCCTCCTCTTTTTATCAATTCTTTATGATTTTTCATTATCTTCTCTGGATTCTGCAGTTCTGCAGAATTACATTTCCTGTGTATCGTGATGTGACCTGTTAGAAAATAAATGGTGACACTACTGAAAACAGAGTCTATCTTAAACTGAAAATACTGACTTTTGCCAAGACCAGTGTCTGCTGCTTAGCATGAAGAACACCAACTAGCAATCAGACACAATAAATCATGTTGCCATAAAGACTGTTGCCTGAATTAACTCAAAGATACATTCAAGAAGTCCTCGGGGGCTTCTTAAAATTAACACTTTACAAGATTTAATAGTTTTGTGAGCCTGAATTGAAGCCTTCTGAATAGCAGTTATTGTTCTATATGCTCAACTGTCTTAGAAAACTGGGGCTATCTGACCACCTTCCAAATGTCCCAGCACAAAATCTGTTCTTATTAAATTAGGATTGCATAAAACTGTTGCTTGATTAGCAATATAATCAGTAAAGTGTTGGTAAATGGTCATCTAAATCAGAAAAGAAAAAGCTTCATCTCTGTAATGAGGAAATCCCTCCAATGAGATCATCATGGCTGCTTCTGCTAAAACCAGTAAACTCAATATCAATACACTTCAAGCATAAAGAAAGAAATTAGCAATCCTTGTCTTCCAATGTCACTTGTAGCTTTCTGAGCATTTTAGGCACTATCATCATCCTTTACCTTATTGGTGTATTATAAAGAGGCACACTTCAGCCAAAGACCATCCAGCAGGTCAAAGGCAGAGCAGGCTCTCCAAGGTCCAAACTAGCGCACTGTTCTCCAGACTAAACCTGCTGTGCACTGCAGCAAGTCAGTTGAGTCCCATTCCAACACACTCACTTCACAGGCACTGGAAACTCTGTACATTCCTATGGAATAATATAAATCTGACTTACTTTTTCGAGTACTTTTGGGGGAGGTTTGTATCTTTTAAATACTATGCCTGGTTTATTCTGAACTTCTAATAAAACCTAAGCAGAAGTTTACAAAGGTAGGGTGTTCAATGATTGGCAGTGCCTTCTGCTGTATTGGTAGTACATTTAGAGTAATTATTGGATGGTGTTAAGAGCAGGCCACCCGCTCCACATGTGGCAGTCTTCTCACCTCCCACTAAATTAATGCCTCTCCTCCTAGACGTATGGATTTCCTGTCATGGAAACAATCTTCTTCCAGTAGAGATGCAACAGGCTATTATGCCAGCATAATGCAACTTTCAGCTGATAACTAGAGCTCAATGTAATATGTATGTTCTACTGCCCTAATAAATACAGGATTGACTTGTTTACTACCACCAGTGTTGTCTCAATTAGCACTGTTTCTCTAGGCCATTATTCATTGGTGAGAGGAAGCTAAGACCCACTTGGTTCTCCATTAATCCAACTGTGTGAAACAAACTGGCTGATTTTTCAGCTTGTGTTGTTTGTTACTTAATGTGGAGAAATCGATTATTTCATTGCTATCATTAACACCCTATTTATGAAGTGCAACATCGTTTATTTTTCAACTTTGAGAAACAAATTAGTGCCTCTTGTTTCCCCATGGAAATTCTGCCTCAAAAGTTCCCTCATCAGGCCAAAATTTACATCAAGATTCTGCAGCATAGTGCCCTGGAACAGGCTTCCAGACAAGGCCTTTGCCTATTATCACAGTCAGGAGAAATTTTCCCTTCTCATTGAGACCGGTTGGAGTTGAATCAAGCCTGGCATCCAGGATCTAGGGCTCACTCACTCTGATTGCCCACATATCTCCAAAGACTGCAAACGGGTAAGTAAACCTGAATCTACCCAAACTTAGAAATTCCACCCCTATTTCTACATCTGTATGCAGCATCTAGCGAGGAATTCCCCACTGGACTAGAAAGACTTCTCAGAAGACTACCAGTGAAGACACAATGAACTCCTGGATTTAGTTCAGTGCAGGCAATAGATAGTTGCTAGCTGAGGTCAGATGTCCTGTCTAGGGATGAGGCTGCCCAGTCAAGTACATGATGTACCACGTCCTGCCAGACCCCAACTATTGTCAGGGTAAGGCAGGAAAGGAGAATTACAATTAATGAAATAAAAGCCCTGCAAAAGAATATCAGGAACAACAGAGAGGACAGGCTGAGAAATTAAGGAAAGAAGAAATGGGTCCACATAGGAAGAAAATCCAAGTACAAAGCCTTAGATTAAAACATTAGACATAACATGTGTAATAGGAGCTAAAACAGCCTCAGCTGCTCCAGAAATAGGCTGTTCAAAAGCTAGATGTATAGGATGGCTCTGGTTTTCAAACACAGAGACCCCACGTCTTGTATTAGATGTGTAAGCAACTGATCAGCTTACCTTAAGTGCCAAGTACCCAACATGATTCATGTAACCCTCCACAGATTTTAGACTGTTGTTTCTAGAAACAGTCCAGCACAGTATACATTGCTGTGTAGCACTTGATTAAGCCATTCAATTACCTACAACAAGTTATGGTCATTAGAAGTGCAACACATTTTTCACAGTACTGCCAATACCCATTACTTGTCCATAGACATCTGACACCATCTTAAAAAGCCACATTCCAGGCAGAAAGGCATCCACAGTTCTAATCCTGCCCTTTCCAATCCCTTCTGGACATATCTTGGACCGCTGCAGTAATTCACTTTAGCATCACAACAATTCAGTTTTCTGCCATGATCTTACCTGGAACAGTCAAGCTGCTGGGAGATGACAAGTAGCACTCCACACTTTTAGGCTTATTTCTCAAGCTGCCCCAGTTCTGATTCTTTTCTCCTCCTTCTCATCTGTCAGGTATAACATTGAAGGGTCAACCACTTCATCAGCATTTGCATTAGATGGCCATTTCTATTGGGGCTACTCTGCAGTTTTTTATTGATGTGTTTTGAGGGGACATAAACCGTATAGAAAGGAAAAAAAAACCTACATCAGTACCATTCATGCAGTAGAACAGAATTTTAACCCTGTACTTCTTAGTAGTCAAAAAATACATATCTCACCTTAATTTTGTGTGTGGCAGCTGGAAGCACAATACCTGCAAAGCGGGACACACTTCAAAAGAAGGATGGGAACTAAAAGAAAAAAAAGCCAACCAAAAAACCAGCTGCTTTTCCTTCAGATCTGAGAGTCCATTGGGTGCTCCTTTTTACATCGCTCTAAAATGCAGCATGAGTGTTCTTGTAGCATTTCAAAGAGAAGCCAAGCTCATAGAGATCACTGTTTTTCATGATACTTTGGAGAGAAAAAGGATTGTGGTGGCTGGGCAATTCCCATCCAGCAACAGGAAGGTTTTTTGAAGGATTGATGTATAGTAGTGCCCACATGATACCACTGACTCAGCTCACTGGCTCCCTAGAAACCTAAACCTGGCCTTGCTGGTATTACGTGAGGCGACTGCTATTGAACAGGATGATTTTGCTGTAACTAAGAGTGCTTCCTTGCAGTTCTCAAAAGCACTTGTAAAGAGAACAATAGCAAACACAAAATCAGAAAGTTACTATGTGGAGACAACTATCTTTTTGGAGAACATATTATATCCAGGAAACTGATGTTGAGCTATCTTTGCCTTTTAGCCTGCCCTGTAAATTGCTACTGAAATAAAAGCATGATTTTGTTAGGACCTGCTTCTCATCTCGTTTAGTTTGCGCAGACCAATGTTAAACTACATGTCCCATGTGGTGTCACCAAATTGCAAAGGCCAAAAGAAACAGCCTACCAGCTATGAATTGGTAAATACAGCAGGAAAAACAAAAACAACACCCAAAGCATGGATTTAATGTTAAAGGTGAGGAGCGAAGAGGCAAAGGAGGGAAAAGGTTGGACAATTTTATTCACAGTTCGACTAAAACCTGCTGATATTTTCTGGGTAAGCCATATAATTTGTGTGCCTCATGTATGTCACCTCCTCTGAAGAAATGAAGCTGAAGCCAATGTATCTAGGGAACTGAGTGAAGAGTCATAATTGATTATGGCACTGACCTGGCAAGAAGCTGCTTAATTTCTTTCATGTCAATCAAGCCCAAAGGAGGGAAGGCCTCAGCCATGGCTTTTGTGGAGACCATTGCTGCACCCAGTAGTTATGGTTTAAAGAGTCAGGTCCTTCTTCCTACCGCCACCAGCCATTCAACCAGGGCTGTGAACCAGAACTGCTTGAACACACCGTGGATTTGAATTAGAAAACAGGGTGCACCTTTAGACCATAGTACAGGCAGATACCAACTAGGTACTATCAGAGAAGATCCTGCTTATTTTAGGGAAAACAGCCGCCTTCTTGCCTTCTAATGGTGTTCATGGCCAAACAAGTGTTCTTCATCTCCATATAGAATCATAGAATCATAGAATAGTTAGGGTTGGAAAGGACCTTAAGATTATCTAGTTCCAACCCCCCTGCCATGGGCAGGGACACCTCCCACTAAACCATGCCATCCAAGGCTATGTCCAACCTGGCCTTGAACACTGCCAGCGATGGAGCATTCACAACTTCCCTGGGCAACCCATTCCAGTGCCTCACCACCCTTACAGTAAAGAATTTCTTCCTTATATCCAAACTAAACTTCCCCTGTTTAAGTTTGAACCCATATAGTCTGCACTCATCCTGGACACTTGAATTACTTTCTCTTTAAGCTGTCTCCAGATGTTGAGTATCCATCCCACTGTTAAGCCTTCCTGAAGAAGTAATTTGTTAAAAACTTCAGTTTTGCAGAAATTTCATCCTAAGCAACATTTACTATGTTGTGCTATTCTGAGAAGTGATGTTATGAAATCAGCAACAAAGCACTCCATGCTCAGAGAGGCTTCCTACATTCCTAATTAAACGTGGTTGGGAAACACCTCAAAGGATGCTCAATATCTGACTTTCATCCTGGAGACTCAAGGTGAAATCTGACCATCAGCCAGGCTCTCCCTTTACTTCATAGGATTGCCAGCAGCGATCCATCTGCAGAACCATGGACTGACTGACAGCTTCACTGACGCTCAGAAGCTCTACAACACTGGAAAATCTGGCCCTGTGGATCCCCTCAACAATGTCCCCCTAAGCAAGTGCCTCACTGGGATCTGAAACATCCTTTGAAGTGGCAGAACCCAACCATGACAGCAAAGAGACGGTGATCATTTTGAGGAACTATATTAGGCACAAGATACACCAAGAGCCAAGTTAAGGTGCAGCAAGACCTCCTCTAATGACCTAGCTGAAATGGTTTAAGAGTTACAAAACCAGCTCTTTGCTTAAGTTGCTGCTACAGTGCTGCAAGTACCTCCACATGAACGAAATAATTTTAATGTGATTGAAACTTACCTGGCTGTGATTGCCCTGAAACAGGCCAGGAACACAGACAGGATTTGTTTGACATCTGATCTGCAGGATGCATTCATCTCCAGCTGAGGGGCACTACTGAACCAGAAGGAGTAGGTTCTTACACTACTCAGTCATACCTGCACTTGCTAGTGCCCTGCTTTGCCTCCTTCATAGGAGTAAAATGGCCTTTGAAAGGCAGAGGTCCCGTTTGAAATATTATTTGAGTTCACTGACTTTCTACTGTAGGTCATATACGTGACAGAATAGCCAGAGTTTCACCTAGGCAGCCACTTGTTATTAATTAAATAAAAGTAAATGATACATAACTATCTCCTGCTTTAGATCCCAAAGCAAACACAGCTACTCATCCACACTGAATTGACGTGCTGCTTTTCGGAATAGAACCACACCTTGAACAAATAAAAACACTTTGTAAAGGTTTTAATCAATTATTTTTTTTTCTTATTGCTGCATATTTGTGCTGTATCTCAAATTGCTCTTTTTATTTCCATTCTTCTTTTACTTGAATCAACCATGGAAATTACAACCAAGGTTGCTGCCAGGTTGCCAGCAATACAATTACTGTTTTTACTGGGGAACTGCAGCAACTTGATGGACAGGAATGGCCCCCTTCTCCCATTAGATATTATGCTCACCCTGCCCATAATATACTGGAAGTCAAATTCTCATATAACCTGAGGGAACTGTTTCTTCATTTCCCCACCAAACTGCAAAAAACACAGGAATATACTGTGACTAAAAGATAAAAAGTAGCTACAGTTTGGGTTTGTGTATGCTGCAGAAAGAGGCCAGCTCTGTTAAAGGCATGTGTGAACTATGTATACAAACATGCTCACTTCTGGGCAACCACTAGCCTTTAATGTGTGGGGAAATCAGCAGAGACTCATATGGGCGCTTCGTTAATTCTCCCTCTATCTTAGTCTATACAGGCCTGGTGCATGCGTGTATTTAGGAATTTACATACCATTGGTTCTAAGGTTTGAGGCCAGATAAGAAGGTTGATTAACTAGCACTCAAATAAATTCAGATGTCTTTGAATCATGGCCTACACATAGCCATGCTGCTGCTGTGCTGGAAAAGTGGGAAGAAGGATGGGCAGCACCTATCAGAGCGGTAAGGTGAGCTATAGCTCAGTCACCTTATTCTGACACTGAACAGAAGAATCACATCCAATTTCCCATTCTAGCCCAATGTTTCATTTGCCCTATGAATGCTAAAGACAAAGAGGAAGACAAGGTTCAACATTTGTAAGTACGCTGTGTAAAGACGTAAATTTTACTTTGCTTACAAATAGAGTCCATTTTAGCTGTCAGCAGAAAGAAAACCCTATAGCCTTTCCTATGCTGTTTGACAAAGTAGAACATAATGTTCCATGGGTTGCTGGGTTTTGGCTTGCTTTCCAGCTCACAAGCCCAAGATGGGGAACAAGGACAAATTTGCCAGGTTTTCTAAGGGAAGCTGGAAGAGTGTGTTTGCTACAGCAGATGTATGAAAGGACTTCTCAGAATGCAAGGCAGGTGACCAAAACACAGACTACAATAATAAGCAGTATGGAAAAAAGTCAGAGAACATGACAATTGATTCTGAAGAAATAACTGCAGTGTCTGTAGGGCACTATTCATATTTCAGCTGTTAAAGTCACTCAAAGCAGTAAGTATTATCACCAGCTGCTCTGTAAGGCTCGTTTAACTGAGAGGTATTTGAATCAAATATATAGGACCGTCCTTCACAACCCAAGTTGCTTATGTTCAGGTTAGTTTTCCCACTTCCATACAGAAAAGCATAGGCAGTGTTAGATGTGGTTTTACCCTTTACATATTAAATAAAGACATTGTATGAGCAGCAACAGCTGCTCACAAGCCTTATTGGAAGAGCTCAGGAGTTTTCTCCCTCATTCGTAGAGACAGTAAGTGTATCCGCATCTGCGAACAGCCTACACCACCGCGACAGCCACTGCCTCCACAAAGTGTGGAAGATCAGCCTCATTTCATATTCTGACAGACTCACTAATAACAGTTTAAATTTTGA
This sequence comes from Myiopsitta monachus, assembly GCA_017639245.1. Classification (NCBI taxonomy): domain Eukaryota; kingdom Metazoa; phylum Chordata; class Aves; order Psittaciformes; family Psittacidae; genus Myiopsitta; species Myiopsitta monachus. Next base: position 9,190,586 of record CM029923.1, on the reverse strand, counting down.
ATCACAGCTGTAAACCTATTCCAAGCAACCTTTCCAAAGCCAAGATGGCCCCTTGGTCAAGCAGATATGACAACTGCATAGAAACAAAAAATAAGGGTTTGCAATATCTAGTCTTATGAAAATGTAAAGGAATATGCTTGGTTGCATAGATGCACCCATGAGGTATATATGAGGGTGAGGCTTAAGGATAAGAGATATGTTGTACATACCTGGTTCTGCAATGTATCAAGAGCAGATCCACATCCAATGGAAGCTGGTCTCACATGTAGAAGACAAAGATAAGCTACTTCCTCACGACCTACCTCCCCTTTTGCCATACGCCTGCAAGGTTGGAATCAAGCTGGCAAACAAGGCAAAGAATGGCAAGCATCTATCCCTCTGTCCCTATAAACTTTAACCAGCGAAGCTCTTGGTGGAATGAGGTTCTCTTCAGAAGATCCTGGCCAGAGGAGGCCTGTGGTAACCTGTGGCAATTTACCTCCAGAGAAGACAGACCATTAGGAAGTGATAAAAACAGACGCCTGACTGTGTGGGTACGTGTTTCCTGCAGAAACATCTAGGTGTCTCCGCAGAGGAGTCATTTTTGTTCACAGTCTCTAAGGAACCTGTTGCCACTGCACAAGGGAAAGTCCCATCACCTAGCCCTCTCCCATTATATTTCATGGATCTGGCTGGAACCAAGGACACAGAATGGTAGCTTCATTGCCTTCTGGTTATTCCATGTTTATGGTAACAGGAACCAAGATCTGATAAGGCCATAGTAATCCTCACCATGGAGGAATGGGTGTCTCTAGAAGGATGTAAAACCTTGGCGTAGCAGGGTATGTCTCGAGTGACATTCTACTGTCATGTGGCAGGAAATAAACTCAGGGTAATTACATATGGACTCACATCAATACCAGTCCCTGAAAGCAGAATTGGAGCATATCAGCTGTGGCTGATTTTATTAGCATGTGCCATATTCAAACCTCCCATCGGTATGGAAAGAACTCTGCATAAATTGGCACAAAATAGGAGCTTTTCTGTTCAGGTTTGCAGCATTTCAACTGAAGGGCTGAGCTGAAGTTCACTGGAATCCTAGGCAAAGGCAAGCATCGCTATGGACTTTAAGACCCAAGCAATTAAACGCTGATTCAACCACTTATCTTTGAGAAGGTAGGGCCGGTGGTGCTTAAAGTGGGGTGAGGCCCCATGTTTTGCTGACTGCTGGTGGAATTGGTAACAGACTTTGCATATTATATCACCAGGCTTTTTTGGTTGTGTTTCACATGCAGTGTTTTTCTGCTTTTGACTTTGAGGTGTGAGGGGGAAGGCTCTAATCATATGGCCTTGTGCAGATGCTCCATTTGCATTTCTATTAACCCAGGCCCTCCTGGAGACGTTTGAGCATAGGCACAGCATGCTCCGTGTTTGAACTTGTGAGAACCCACACCACTGCTTAATAACTTAATACATATGTATAGCCTCCTTCAGACAGCCCACTAGGAGGCAGAAGCAGGGGGAGGTGCTATTAGTGCATGGGCTGCAGGGCTCTATGTAAATGCGTTTCGACAAGGAGGATACCTTGCCAAATAAAGAACCCAGCTCCTTAGTGCTGGGCCGGTCCTGATTTAGGTCGGAAAACTTGTTTTACTGGAGTTTGTACAAATGAGAGCTCACATGGATCTGCTGGAGAGTGTTAAAGGTGTGTAGCAACTTTGCTTGAAGCTCTTGAATGTAATAATGGTACACTCGACATGGATGAAACAGGAACACAAAACAAGTCTGGGTCTTTGCCCCCCTCTACTTTTACCTTCCCTGAACACCTCCACAGAAGGACACCCAACCCTTTCTCAAAAAAGTGCCACAATAACCTTAATAAATGGTAGTTTCCCCATGTTTGAAGTGCTTAATAGCAAATGGCTTAGAGCAGCAACCTTTGGGTAGAACTGGACTCAGATCTTTTACTAAAAAATATGACTTCCTTTGAAAATAGAGGCAAAGGGAAAGTTTTTATGCAAAACATGCTCTGGAGCCCATTGCTGTAGAGCACCTGCAAGAGGAGAGAGAAAAGACATGCAGATGCCAGCACAGATAGGTGCAGACAGGGCCAATGCATTAGCATGCCTGTACGGTCTGAGTCCTGCCAGTGGGGAGAGGGGCAAAACCCCTCGAACCCCAACTCACCCTTGTCCGTGCAAAGCCACACCAAACAAGCTGCCAGCCATCTTGCTGCTGCTCCCTCCTAGGATGTCTTGGCCCAAGACTCACTCTGAAAGAGGCCAGGATGGGATTTGGATAGGGCTTGGCCACATCCAGAGTGAGTACCAACAGCAACATGTAGGAGAGAGAAGGGAGGAGTGACTGGCTCTGGATGTCTCCTTTCTCCCCTCAAAACATTGCACTATTCATTTTGACACAAAACAAAAGCTAAGCAACTTCCCAAATTTCCTCTTTCCCATCCCCACCATAATTTCTGCTTTCCAGCGGCTCCAGCAGATGTTGCACTGGATTAATGTGAAACACTCTGCAAGGATAACACCATTTTATCATTTCCTTACCCTTAAAAAAAGAAAGTGTCCATTACTCACTCCAACCACACTCTGAAGTCCCTGTTGAAGTCTTCTTTATGCAGGCTTAGCTCCCTGTGAAGTCGGTTTACACCAGATTCTAGGAAGAGGCTCTTATCTGCCCCATAATAAAACAAACTGGGCAGGATGGGATGCTAACCTCCAGGGCTGACACTTGGCTACAGACAAAATAGCCACACATGCAGTAAGCAATCCAAACCATTGAAGTGGCAGCTGCAGACAACTGGGAAAATGACATGCTGGGAGTGATACTGAGAGAGAAGGAAGAGCGCCCGGGTCTGACAGTCAGTCTTAGTCCATCAGGTAAAGAGAACAGATGCGAGTAGGGATAAATTGGTGATGAGACACTTGAAATTAGGTGCATGATAGGTCCACCACTGCCTGGCCACATTCATTTTTGTTACACTCAATGAGCACTGATGGGCAAGGGGGGAGCTAAGAATATTCCTTAAATCTTTCCATCCTCCTGTCACATTTCCATGAGTCTGTATCAGCCCTCATAAACACACAGACAATTGTCCTATGCTGGCTGTCACCCACGCAGCTCCACTATGGATGTGTGGCTGCAACAGAGCTCACAACATGGACCCTGCTCTTGTTCCCACAGATCTTGGCAGAAGGCAGCAAAGCTCATGTCCATGGCCTTAGCCCCAGCATCCCACCACAGAACTCAGGATGGGGGCACAGGACAGGGCAGGGTGGTGTCCCTGTTTTGGGGGGTGATGGGGAGCTCCCAGAGCTGGCACCAAGGTCCCACAGGTACAGAAAACAACCATCAAGCTTTAGGCCTCTTTTTGCCATCTCACTTAGCAACTGACTGTATGAAATCATCCCTCAAACCGCTAGTGCTGCAGTTGAAAATGGCAATGCCCAGTCTCAGAGGGACTGCTGCTGCTGTCCCACATGAGGAACAGCCATCCCCTCTGACAGCCGCAGGCAATGGCACTCCTCACCCCAGCCGGCAACACCCGCTGCTTCCCCTTTTGCTTATGGAGCTTCTTGCAAATGACACATGAACCCATACTTATTAACTTACATTAAGTTCATTTAACACCAATGAGAGAGACCAGAAGTGTCTAATGAGCAAAATGTAACAAGCTACCAACTACTGCTAATCATGTTCAGTTTATGCATTCTTGTGTCATTCTTATAGAGTATTATTGGAGAATAAATGCTTTGTTCCTATCTTACAAGAGGAAAAGAAATAAATTCTCTAGGTATCATTCCAGTGAATAACAAAGGAATGAACAAGCTTAATAATCTCCAATCTGATTTTTCCCCACACACACGTAATGATAGAGATGCTGTGAATTCTGTGGACAAAGTACATGAAGAAGCACCCACAAGTACTGAAAATTTAATTAAAAGTCAGAAAGTCATTGCAATGAAGACTCAGCAGAAAGCCATTTATTTTTAAAATCTAATATATTCTTCATGACTAAAGGCTAAAGCACATGCTGACTTACACATTTAGCTGTAACTGATTTCAGCGACTTGATGATTCTTTTGCGCACAGGGTGGCGCTCAATTTGCAATGGAGTAAATTGGCAGGATTTAATTTGGTGGGTTTTTTTAACTCTGTAAAAAGAATCCTCATTAAAACCTCACGATCGGCTGTATACTTCTTTTCATCATTAACCAGCCTAACTGCAGGTAAAAGAGATACAATTATGGATTCAGATAAATCCTATTGTCAATTTGCAGCTCAAAGACTGGTGAGTTACCTCGTTTTAAATAGGTTATTTTTTCCCCTTAACCTTTTTTTCGTTTAATTAGGATTCGGTTTGTCATTGTCTGGGTGCTTGTTTGCAGGAAAGTTTCTCATCATGCGAAGGAGGTGTAAGGAATAACGATAGAAGATGTTCTGCTGATTTGCAGACCCCACCACAAACTGTGGCCAGAACATTCAGCCTTTAAATATTCATCTTTCCATGAAAAAAGATAAAACCCAGCTACCTTTCAGCCCCATATCTATTGTATGTCCCATGCCCCGTTTTCCCCTCCTTGCTGTCCCTTATTTAATACTACCTCCCACTAAATCACTACCAAATCCATTCTGCCCCATTCGGCACCCCAGGCAGTTCTGGGTTCAGTCCACATGGTAATGCAGAAAAAGGAAGAGAAGATGCAACACAAACTCAGGAGTTCCCAAAAGAGGACAGCCAGTGCTGTTGCTGAGAGACCCTTCTGCTCAATAGAAACCCAAAACAAGGTCCTGCCATAGTCAATGAGGCAGATTCCCAGGTGACAAACTGTACAAGTTACTGCAGCTGAGCATCAGCCCCACTAAATGTCTTTCTACTAACTTGAAATATTAACTAAACTTCTAGATACAAGTCTTAGTCTCCAGGTAGGTTGGCAAGAGGAAGACTTCCGTATAGAGTCTTACTTCATAATAGCAACTGGGAATGCAGTTACTCCTCTTGTCTGACTGAAACACTGCTTCCTCTTTCCTCTACCAAGCTCCTCCAACAGCTACTGAATAAGCTCAGGGACTGAAGGGAAGACATAGGGATGGATCAAGTGAGCAGTGTCATCTTCCACCAGACTGTTACCTATCCCCCCTGATTTGAATACTTTCAGAAATTCACTTATGAATTCATCACTCATCTTCACTCTAAATACTACCCTGCAATATATAAGAACAGATACAGCAAGCCAAGGGGGAAGGAATAGTTCCCATAAGAAGACTGAAGAAAGAAATGTGAAACACAGAGAAAAGGGATTTGTAAGACGGGCTGGTTTTTAACCTTCCTTGGGGTAAGGGAATAAGCATGGCTACACTTTAAGCACTTAGACGTTGAAAGCTGTTGTTCTTCCTCTTTGAACTTTTTACCAGATGTAACAATTAAATGATAAAGTTGTCTTTAGCTCATTAGCTGATGAGTTAATTATATGCCAAAATTAACCTTTGTTAAGCTCTTAATAGAACCTCTTTAATCTGAGTAGCCACAGCCTGTGTTAAAATTCTTAATGATCTGGGCTAAAAATCAATAGCTTTTTGACTTCCCTGTATGAACTGGGAATTAAATGTATCTTTAAAATGTACTGTAATGATAACCTCAAGCTGAAATTGAAATAAAGATATTCCTTGGTGATTTCAAGGACAGCACTTTCACCAGTGCAGAGGCCGTGTAAGCCACTAAAGAACATTGCCACTGGGGACAGCTCTTCTGCCTGCAGCACAAAGATAAATCAAGCCAAGACTAAGTCCAAGATTTTGGTTTTTCCAAGCATTCTTGTGCTGCAACCCTGTATTTTGCATTTATGATCTTCCTATACATACCAGTATTCAGTCAGGAGTGACTGTTCTTTCCTTAAAAGCTGGAGGAGTGGATTCATTTTAAGACCCAATATGCCCCTATCAATGATCAAAAGAATCTATTCATTCCCCCATGTAGAGAGCTGATAGATGATGTGCTTTCCCCTATATAATCAATTGCTAACAGATTTGACAAGAATTCAGCAATCATCCTGTATTCAGTGTGCATTAAATTCTTTTACATTTAAAGGAGCAAAAATTCTATTGTTTGTCAGTTAAATTGCATGCGCTCAGCAGAAGACAATTTAATATCTCTTACTGAATATTACCTTGTATTGCTTCCATGCATGAATTGGGAAGATGTATCATTAAACTTACAAATATCCTCAATCTGAAGTGTCAATGATCGATAGTTTAATGTTTTTTCTTTTCTTTGGGTTCCTATTTCAGCTACCCACAGATACCAAACCTCATGTACCTTCTGGTACCAACTAAGAGACAAAAAGCTGAACAATGAAAAAGGTCTTTAAAACTGAACACTAACTGTACTAATGAGACCTAAAGGCCAATGAAATACTCATGATTTCAGCAGGGCCTTGGCCAGACTTATTCTCCATAACCTTCACTTATACTGTGAGCAGCCAGACTCTCATCTCCAGGTTAATTTTCTTTCCTTAATGCCAGGGAGCAGCTCCTTCTTGAGACATTGGGAAGCATGGCTCCCTGATAACATTAAGGTGTGGCTTGCCATAGTGCCTTGCAGAATGCACACTACACCTTAGCCTGTGTGGAAGCCCAGAGCTGAGCTAATTTGCAGACCTCACCATCCATATAATGGCAATTCATAGATAGTTTTTGGGCTGATAACAAGCTTACTCAAAGTTTTTGTGAGGGGATGAAAGCAGAAGAAAATAAAGGTAATATTTCAGTTTCACAATGAAACAATTAGAGTAAAACCATTGCCATAAAAGGTTTCAAGCATCTTCCAGCTAAAGGAATTCTTTGCATTTGTTTAACAGCATGGCCCTGTTTATGATATTTACATTGCAACAGATTTCCATAGGGTCCATAAATCTAAGGCCTCTCAGGCATGCCGGGATGCTGGAGAACAGTCTAAATGGACTGACCTCTGACAACTGGACTTTCTAGTAGAAGGTGTCTCCTTGGGTGCTATAGATGGGGAAAGTCAATTTGAACAGATAGGGTAAGGCAGGCTAGGAGATAGGAATTATCAGTCAAGATTGCTCTGCCAACAGACACAGTACATTGCACGATAGCAGGCTGAAGGTTGTGCTATTCCCTGGAGCCAGTTTGATAAATAAGAAGGTTATGGGTATGTGACTGTCAAGCATGAAGAAATTTTTGTTGATGTATTCTCAGAAACTAATTCTTTTTTTCTTTAATAACCTGCAGGGCTACTCTTCAGCAGGATTACCAGTCAACTCTGATAGCCTAGGCTGCAATAAGCTGAATCACACTCCAGTTCCTTAACAAACCTGTTCTGTTACTGGCTTGCTTCAACTGTGCATAGGAAAGTGCAATACAGGCAAAGGAAAGCCAAGTCTTTTCAGCTAACTAAAAGAGAGCAGAAGTTAATAGAGAAAGGTTACATCTCTTTAAAGTTGCAAATTGGTAACGGAGCTGTATATCAAAACAACAAGAGTACTGTTCATTTTTAAGAAGGTGTAAATTGCTAATCATACTTCAGGCTTTCTTTTTAATACCTTATTGAGAATTTCTATCAGTGAAATTTTACACATTAAACACCTAAAAATACAAAATATGGTACACCGACAATACATACCATTCGTCAGTCTCACTTCTGAAATGCAGTGATCTCAGCTAGGAACTCCTGCCACTTCCATTGAACACTGCAGAAAAGTCAAAATAAAAACTACCCTTCTTACGCCTACAGAATAAATGAATTGTGTTTTACCTTCTCATTACACACAAACAGGGACCACAATAGCACAAAGGAACTGACAGAGCAGGACCTGCCTGTAACCACCGGGTTACCCACATAGGCCTTTTGCATGCTCTTGTGCACAAAGTCCCATATTCTTGTAAAACATTTTAGAGTTGGCGAAGGATACCAGTACACAGATACCAGCAAACCTTATAGTTGGCCCAGAAAATTAAAGCTCTGAACGACAGCCCAGTTTCTCATGTAATACCCCCCACTTTGGCTGGGTTAACTTGGTTTAATTTGACAAGTACTAATTAGAAATTACCTGTCTGCTCACCAGGGATCAGCTGAAAAAGAAGTCTCCACAGACTTCTCTTCCTTGTGTCTTATGTGAGGCATCAGACAAGGCACTAGCTTTCCTGCAGTGCTGAGCAGCTTGTCTCATTCCTCCTCTCTACAATATCAGGTCCTGCAATTCGCCATTGAAATGATGAGCTGCCTTAGGAAATTTCAGCTCCCCAAAACTCCATCTCACCCAGAGCTTGAATCTGTCACTATGTCTTTTTCTGTTATATATCACATTTTTAACCACAAGCTCTCCAGCCCCTTGTGCAGCTCCTTTCGATTTTGTTTCTCACCTGCCTGACAAGAGGCAGAGGTAGGAATTAGCATTGCTTTCACATCCTCCCCCTCTCCTCACATCTCAGGGCACTCATGTTTCTCTGTCCATCACACAACCCAGAACCTGACCAGGAGCTGGCTGGGCAAGGCCACAGTCTTGCTCTCCAAGGGCCTGATAGCTCATTGAAAAGCATGCTGAATCTACCCACGGACTTCAGTGGCCTTTTATCAATCTCATGGCCGTAGCACTTTGGGCAAGCAGCCAGAATGACTGAACAGAGTGCACCAAGACCCTACTCTGGGCACCAGGTACTCAAGAAGTCTGTTGGCCTCTTAGTTTGACCTAGATGTCCCAGACCATCACAATTTTATAGAGCTTGTGCTGGAGACATTCATTTTGCTCCGCATGCCAGTCAGGGCAGTGCAAGATGAAACACTAAATCAAGCCACAAATGTTGACCACCCCCAAAATTAGCCATTTAAAGGACATCGGTTTTCAACCGCATCCTTTGGGCAGATGGTAAAACTTCAAAGGCATGTGGGAGAAAGACAACCCTCATATATACTCTGTATGGTCTCAGAAACACAGAGCTGGAGTCTCTAAGCATGCATTAGGGTAAAAGACCAGAAGGGTTGCTTATATGCTTATTTGATTGTGCCTCTTTCAGGGGCTCTAAAACCATCTTCTGCATCACATGTGGTAAAACACAGGCCCGCCTCAGTTCCGCATTGAAGCTGGAGAGGTGGTACCTGAACCTCGGAGGAGTGTCATGCAGGCAGTAGTCTATCCACTTCACTTGCTTCTCTACCCTGAACCAAAGCCTTTATTCAGCTCACTTAACTCGACTTCAGACCTGGTCCCTGCCTCTTAGTCAGTCCTGCTGCCCCTTTGGTCAGTCTTCTTGCTACGCTGGGTAATATTATTCTGCAAATAACCTTCATAACAGGATCAGTTGCGGAAAAACCTAAATTTAACATTTGATGCTAAGCAAAGGGGTCCACAGGGACATGGACAGCTTCTGGGATTGTAAGAAAAAGCTCAGCTAACATGGTAAAAAATATTTTCTTTCGTGACAGAATTTGCAATGATGCAGTGACCAAAACAAAAGAAATTAATGGGGTTTTGCTGTGTTGTAAAAGTGGTGGAAATGCAAAATTTCCTGGCTTTGTGTATAGATGAGATGTCAAGATGATTTGAAATACTCTTAGAGGTAAGAGAAAAAAGAGTGAATAAATAACATGCAACATACTGTGGAATGCAAAGAAACCCTGTAATTTGCCTTATTTTTTCACAGAACAGAAATACATAAACATGAACATGCCAGGGATAAGACATGATGCTAAGCTACTGCAGTGATATGTGCTTTAGGTATGTGGGTAGGTGGAATGGATGGATCCAGAATAAACACATTACACCTTATTTATTACTTGTCTCAATCCATATGTTATTTCCCATTGTCCTTAGCACATTCTTTTGTGTGAATAGTTCAGGTAAAATTCTGAATGTTACGAATGCATAAACCACAATGAGACTCAGCTAATAGAAAAAGACCAAGCTATCACCCCAAAGCTGCCTCACTTTTTGTTTGCTCTTTTCTCCTCAAAAACACAAGCTGATTTTGTCTTAGTGGACCAAGGAAATCACATCAACATGTGACTCTTTACTCAGTTTATCAAATCTCTTCAATTTTGGTTTCTAAAGGCAGAACGGTCTAGGGTAAGAATATTATTGTCCTGCTTGCTAATAGCCTGTAGGGACCTCTTCTGTATATTGGTACATATGTACCTGTACCTTGACCTGACTTTCTTAGGTGTGAGTTTTATGACAGTTCGTATGTGCACAAGCACATGCTTTGCCTACTTGCTCCAATGAAGTGGTCACCATGGGTGGAACTGGACAGATAAGAAAACAACATACCCTGCCTCTATCAAACAACAAGCAGCGTAGTTTGAACAGTTACACCCATATACAGAAACACTAGTATTGCCGGTGACAGCTATGAAACCATCACCAGTAACCACTGCAGCTCCTCCCAGCTGCACGTCAGGCCTCATGGAGATATCTGTATAACACCAAGTAGATTAAACCCACACACTGATTTGTGTGGTATTTATGTTGTGTCTGCAAGCACTCCTGAGACAGCCTCTGTCCAGTGACCCATACTGGGTGAGCCGTGACCACTTAAGCATCCACTGCAAACATCAAGTCCTGAATTTCCCATTGCGGCTCCTTCACAGATAAAGACTAGTCCAGGCACATCTACACATGGCAACTGTATCTCACCTGTGCAGTCCAGGTAAGGACTTAAATCCAACTTTTTTTACATTGCTGAGGAATGGGTGCTATGTCTGCACAGTCAGATGACAATCCAGCCTTTGCCTTCTTATAAATAATGGTCCAACCATTCAGATAACTAACATACTCTGCTGCTCCACAGAATGTTACATGCCTTGGGATCCAGAACGCCTGTAGCTCAGCATCCTAGACAGTGACAGTTGGTCCTCCTGGGCTATAGACAGCTGAAGGTGTGCGAAGGCTCATCTTTCTGGAAAGAACACAAGAACTCTTAGAGCAATCATGAATGTGCAAGTTGAAGACACAACTCATCACCTGAAGGTGGCTTGGTTGAATAAATGGTGAATGCAATATTAGTTGCATATTTACAGTCCTTATGATTGTGGAGGCCTTGTCATCATCCTCTTATGGAATGTGATTCAAATTAACGAGTGTGGTCAAATTAACCTGAGGTAAAGTGGTCAACTGCAGAAGAATTGCAAATTCTTCTGAATTAATTTGCAAAAGAACTCCAAATTAATCAGGCAAAGTGGTCAACTGCAGAAGAAACCTTTCCAAATTGTTATAATCACTGCTTTGGCTAAAATCACTGAAACTAAGTAGGACAATTTCTTTACCCTAGCCCCCAAGTTACAAAGCCAATAGGCAGCTGGAAAATTTTGCTCTGGTTATATGGGTTGCCAAATTTTTAATGACTATATGCCAAATTGAATCAGGTAACTCAGCTGTTTTATCCATGGTTAGTAAAGGTTTTCGACTATGTTTTAACTGGGTTTTCTTCATGAAAGGAAGAAGGATTCAGACAAAAGGAAATTAGGACATAGAGGCTTTAAAGGTAGCTAAGGCTCAGCAGCAGCTTCTGCCACTGTGTCACTATCCCTGTGTTTTGTAGCAAGTTATTCTGTGTTGCTCATCCATCTTGCCTGGGCCAGTGAAAGCCTTTGCTCTGTCTGTCAAGAGTAATCCTAATATTGGGAGACTCCAGGCAAAGGATTGAACGTGGCCTGGCACTCCCTGTGGCTGTTTGTTTGATGCTGATTTCACAGCCATTGAATGAGCCCTTAACCTCATCATTTGCAGCTCCTTTTTGGCAGCATGTCAGGTAACAAAATTGGCCTTGAGAAATGCCAGACTTTGCCAGCTCCTCTTCAACAGAGGATCCAGTTGTTCTGTCAGCAGTTATTCAGCCCTTGATATTCCCAGGTTAGTTTCACTAAGCTCAGAACAGAAGTGGAAACACTGTCCCACACTGCATCTCACTTGTGCTAAACTACTCTCAAAATTGCTAGGGTAAGAGCCTCCCTCAGCTGTAGGAGTTTAAATATAACCCCATTAATTCTCAAAACATGTATTTTGTACCATAGAAGAATGTACATAAATAATTTACTTGCTAGTTTAGACTATGATGATACCAATAGGTGCAGTTGATTACAGTCAGGCAAGGAAAGGAGTAGTGACTAGCTCGAACCCATAAAAATTGGGAAAAAGATACTTCTAGGCAGATCCACAGTGGAGGGGAAAATGGTGAATGTTGTTGCTTGAAAAGAACTTCCACCTCTTTTGTATTAATACTGTCTTTTTTAATCAATAATCAAAGTAGTTCGTATATCTGTTAACTGGCTGCCTTAATGCCCAAGTCTTTTCCATAACAAAATCCTTAACTCAGTATCCATTAGCCTCAGGTCAATGTTTCTGATCCAGTAGGCTCCAAGACAGCTTCAAGTTCTAACCCTCAGTAACTTACAGTAAATTAGGGTGGATTTTCTCTTCTGTTGCTTAAATTCTGGGAGGAAGTAATCTGTTTGAAGTACCTGCTGAAGGGACCCAGTTCCATGAATATGAATTTCTCACAGTTCATATGTTCATCAATATGATCTCCACTTCTTCCCCATTTAGTTTAGTATAATATCTATATATGTATAGATACACATATCTTAGCTGGGGGAGGGCAAATCAGAGTAAATTGTCTCTGATTTCTCTTGAACCTCTGCAGGGTGCTGTTTCGATCAAAAGTCCTTAATTATTACTAAGCTTCCTTCAGGTATATGTTATGCTGACAATCCACCTTCACATTGATAGTTATATATACCAAGACCAATAAATCCATGTGCAGTAGCTTTCAGGTTGGAGTTTTTTTTGTGTTATTCAGCAAAACGTAACAAGAACAGCATGTGAAAATCTCCATTTTGAGGATTTTACCAACCTGTCTCTGAGACCACCCCAAAAAAGAGGAAGATGATGGTTTTAGACAGGAATGATCTGCTGTGACCAGGTTTCTGAGCACATACTGGTGTCTAGTTGAATCTGCAAACCAAGCTGATTGAGATGGATTTACCTCCTGTCTCTGACACAAGGACACTCTGCTACCAGTTGTCAAACAATGTGGCAAGATGAAAATCCTGACCCTTGGCGCTCTTCAATGAGCAAACTGGAAGAGTGTGCGCCCTTGGTGGGTGTCTGTCACAGGCATGCATGCTGACTCTTTCGTTCCTTCAACATCTGCAGGGGTGATGCTTTCATCGGTGGACAGCTACAACTCAAAAGCAAGATTTCTCCATTGTTAGACATCCTTTAACAGCAGCCCTGGAGGTGGAACAGACATGAGCAAGGATGAGAAAACCCCTAAGCTGGTGCCAGTGTGAAGGTGCTGACTTCTACACACCCTGAGCAGTCCTAAACCAGCATAAGGGCAGAGCAAGAACCCCATGCAACTCATGTGGGGACAGATACCTTCATCCTGTGACTGAACACTGGGCTCCACAGCTGCATCCTGCTTGCACATAACCCAGGGAAGAGTCAGAGGTGGATCTCTGCAATACTGAACTTTCAAGCAGCGCAAATGGTAGAAGGCTGCTGAATATTTAGATAACTGAGCCCCCCCCCCCCCCCGCCTTCCAACCCACTAGGAGTAAACATGCAGGGTTTTATGATGTGCAGCTCTTGATTCACAATCTGGATATGGGGTCAGGGCTATAGGGACTCAGTAGGGCTACTGCAATGTGACATAACGTGCAGCAGCATGTAAAGGTCATTGCCATTCTACATTGAAATCAATACACTCCCTCAAAAACCTATTAGGCAAAATATAGACTGTGACAGGAAGTTTAGAAGACTATAATAGAGCACCCACCTCTGCGCCTTAGATCTGAAGCATGGCAATGCAAGCGGGAGAGTGTTTTGCAGAGAGCAATCTCCATTTACACTATAAGCACAATTTCTCTCTCACTGACTGGAAGCTCAAGAATTAGCTGGAGCCTCTCCGGGGTGTTTGTGAATCAGACTGAAACCAAAAGTGAGAATAAACTTGGGCAACTCAAAGGGAAAATACAGGAGGCAAAAGGACATGGAAAGCTTCTCGAGTCAGCTCAGGCAGCAGAAGTCGCATTACAGCTTGCCAAAGCAACACATCTTCCAAGCACATTCGCGTGTGCAAGATTCTTCTCATTTACGTTACTTTGTCACAATGGCTTTTGCTGAGTCCTTTTCAGCCCTGAAGCCCCTTCAGACATATTTGCCAAAGACAATAAGATAGCAAAATCTGAATGAGTTTAGCCCTGTAGCCGTACGTCATTACCCAGATGTGAAGAAAAGACAAGTACAAGATGTTTTTAGAAGAAAACTGAAGTGAAAAAGGTAAATGTGTTGTGACCTCAGATCAGATGCCACTACTCTGCGAAGTAATCTTTACTGAATTCTTCCTTCTGGCTTCCCGATTCTTGCTTTGCTAAAAGTTGTACATGGCTCACCGCTCCTTCCAGGCTGGATGCAGCCCTTCCTCCTTGGTCCTACACGCTCCCATCATCGCAGAGTGTGCGTCGACTCCTGCGGGCTGTATCCTTGTCTGCAAGCATCACTGAGAAACAGGGACTAAACAACAGCAACACAGATTTCCTCCTGACAAGAAATGATTTGTTTTTCCTATTGCACTCTTAGCATTAAGCTGCTCCCTGGAATTTCAGACTAAAAACCACTATTACAAGACATCAAATACCTTTTGTATTAGTATAATGAAATAATAATCACCTTTTGCCCATGTGCAGGGAGGAACTGCAGTATCAGAAGACCAGTTGTCTTTTTTACTGGAAAGGAAACAAGCTGAGACATCAACAAAGGAAATCACCTGCCTGTGGAGCTGCCATTGATACTGCACAGCACCTTAAATGTAGCTCTACCAGCAAATTCCTCCAACTTTTGCTAATAGCCAGCACAAAGCTGGCACAGAGTACCATCATTATTTAATGACTGTAAAATAATGGTCCGTTAAAGGCATGCTTAAGTGTTGCAAACCATCAGGAAAGACTGGAATTTTGACAATATGCTGGAGATAAATGGCTATGAAGCACCCGAGTGCATTTTGTTCCACAGAGACTGAAAGTTGAGCAAAGATACAAAGCAGCATCTCCTTCCATAACACAGTTCAGATATGGTCTGCAAAGGGCACATGCATTTCAATTCTAGCTGAAATTCATGTTAAAATGGCCACCCAGAGGTATTCTGCTTTGTTTCTGTCTTCTTAGGTTTTTGTAGCAGATTATATTCCTCTTCACTGAACAGGAGGAAAAGGAAGGCGTCGAACTTCCCTGCAGGTGAGGACCCCTCACCACATTAATGATCAGGATAACTCTGCTGTACTTCCTCCAGACTCTGTGTGAGAGGGAGGTGATCCTTTTGGAGATAACACCATTTTTGTTATAGCAGTGGTATTTCTGCGGATGGTACTATTCCCGCCTTGGTCACAAGAGGCACTCCAGGTACTTGAAATACCTTTGAATTTGTAGATACTTGTTGCTAGGGAATGTGGTCTGGGAGGCACCTGTGGAGAAAGCAGCCTACGAGCTCAGTGCAGCACAGGCATCCCACAGAGCATCCCAGCACTGCATCATCCATGCATGGCACCAGGTTTAAGCAGCAGACAGAGACATTGGGGTACAGAGTTTTAAAGCAGCAATTTCCTGGTGTTTTAAAAGATAAATTGGAGATTGCAGATAGCATTCTGCTTAAATTGTGGATCAGCTCTAAAAAGGAGCATCATAAACCAGGATAGTGCAGCCTCATGTTTAGTGAGTCTCAATAGTTTACAAATACAGTAGAATCTGTTTATAAGCTTTTCAAAATCACCCTCTTGTAGCCACTGCAAATCTGCAAGCTTAGAACTTGCAAATCAGGCTGAGGTCCTCCTGCCTTGTGCTTCAGCATCCATAGTAAAACTTAATGGTTCAGTTGTTGCCCTTCCCTCTACCTGCATGCTGGCTAAGCCAGCCACACAAATACAGGAGGTATAACTAAGGACCATCACTAGATTTTCAATTGAAACTTATTTTGTATTCATACTAACAATGCCCTGATTACCAGAATAAAACCCTCATATAGTTGTATTGGTTCTGTAGCAGGAATAAATAATATTAAAACCTTAACTCTGCCCTTAAAGAAAGCAAATAGGACTGGAACACAGGAAATGGGTCTACGGAGTAAGTAAGTGCTGCTTTGATCTACTGCTTTTAGGAACGCAACACACGTTAAATTCAGCTCCTACGTGTAAGAGGGTCAGCAAGCAGAATTTCCACAATAAAAGCTCTGTGGTTGCAGGTGTTCAGGCATATACATCATTGCCTCCCCTGAAGATGAATACCAGGATTTGCGATCAACTTGACACAAAGGATTGTACTGCTCACAGCAGGATTTATTTACATGATGTCCCCAGAGAAGGATGCTCTCTTCCTCCCTCTCCCTCTCTAAAATATGACCAGCAATATAGTACCTGAACACTCTTGCCATTTGATCCCATTTTCAGTAGTATGTTTTATTTCCAGGATAGAGGAGGATATTCTCCCACTTATACACAATATTGCTTGGCTAGGATATTTTTGTCACTGCCTTTCTCCAGATGTAAGAAAAACCAAGGTCAAGTTCCTGCATCCTAAGTCTTGACATTTAGCATCCTTGTGATCAGCCTAGTGAGTGCAAGGATTTACTTCAGATTTTCAACCTGAAAGCCCACCCTGGATCTGAGAAGACATTTGCAAAAAGTTTGGTTCCAGCATTTCCTGAATAAAATGCATTTCTTGGGCTTTTTCAATCAAATTGAAGTTACTGTTTATCCCACCTTTAATGCAGCTAAAAGAGGCCAAGATCTCATCTCCAGGTATAGCCATATTTTACTATCCCTTTCTCCTGTTTATATTACTTCCAGTTCAGTATGTCCTTAGCCTCTAAGACAGCTTCCCAACTGAAAAACATGTAAGCAAAACTCAGAATATTTCAACTTGGTGGCCTGTCCGGTGTCCCAGCACATCCTCACAGCCTGCAAGCACAGGGAGCCAGTTCTGTTCACCCCATCTCTCCTTGGAGATCTCCTCCATACAGGAGCTCCGGGATGGAGCTAGAGGCTTTTTTTAGAATACCCTGGCTCTGCTGTGTCCTGAGTGCTGTGCTGCCAAAAAGCAAACCCTACGGCTGAGCAATCTGTCTGGTATAGTCCCACAGTGTACTGAAAAAAGAAACTATTAATATAGTTTATTTATATTAATATCATAGGTGGTGAAAGAGGTCTCCCACACCTTCTGAGCATCCCTGAGCAGCCAAGCTCTTGAGCATACTGGCTGGTTGCCAGGGCTTGGCACGGCTGCTGGGCAGGGTAAGGACACAGCTGCCAAGCCTACCTCTTGCCACTTCTTTCTTTCACTATTTGGCAGGTTTTGGGCAGTTTGGTGCTGCCAGCGCTACTTGGCAATGGGTTCATGAGCTCCAGCTAAAGAGAGCACTTCTCAAGCTTCTCCTTCCCTTTTGCTGCCTTGTTAGCTAACACCTAGAGCTGCTGTGTAGTTAAATCAGGGACACCTCCTCATGCTCAGCCACCACTTAAGGAAAGCAGCCAAACTGGAGCAGCCTTTGGTCTGCCTGTGACAACCCTCCCCAATTACTCCAGCTGAAATTGCCTGTCTTGCAGGGAAAGGAGCTGAATAAAGCATCCTACCTGATCCCAGTAGGATGACCCTGTTTCCCAACATGTTGTCAGTGCATAAACAGGGAGCACCAGCAAGGAAATGGGGAGGGGGAAGGGAGAGATTTGTGTCTCAAAGCCTGTATTTGCCAAGGGTTACATTTACCTGCATTTAAAACATGAAGAGCTCTTCCTTTCACAGCTTGCCAGAAATCAGATCAATTAACTCAAACTGTAAACAAGGAAAGTGAAGCAAACCAACCCAAACAAAGCCCAGCCCAACTTTCATAATTATTAGAATTGTTCATTTTCATTAACAAGGGGGTAATTGTTTCTGTTTTGTAATTTGAGCTGAGATAAAAGGAGTTAGTTAATAATTTATACTGTACTATATAAAAGGGGCTGTGAAAAGACTACGGAAGGATTTGAATTAAACAGTCTTTCACCCTTTTAATATCTCACAAGAGATTTTTCTGCACTGATTCATTTAA